>OX465297.1:34798272-36009898 GCA_949987735.1 Leucophora obtusa | reverse complement strand
CCTGTTCTTTCAAAAAGGAGTAATAAATTAAGTATACAGTAGTGGACTAAAGTGGATACATATTTGAATATTTTTAAATCTGTATTAATAACTTTTGTTCAATTTGTGATATCCAAGTGTAGTTTTTCCAGTTTTTGAAGTGGCCAGGTCAGAGCGCCAATTTGAATCCCATCGAGAATTGGTGGGCAATTGTCAAAAGAAGACTCTCCCAATGCGAACGAGCACCGACCAACTTAGATGATCTTTGGTCAGGAGTTTCAGCGGAATGGGCTAATATTCCACCTCAAACTATTAAAAATCTCGTTGAAAGCATTCCTTCTCGCATAAAATCTGTTTTAAAGAACAAAGGACTTTCGACAAAATATTAAAGAAAGAACTTGCCGAAAATTTCAAATATGAACAATACTGGATAAATGCGGTCACAATTTGCAATTATTTTTTTCATTAACTTCTTAATGATATAGTCTACTGTATTTAGGTTTTTATTGAAGAAGAATGTTTCAGTTTTATGCTTTAAAAAAAATCATTTTCTCTTTTTTTAACTACAAATGGCAACTTATATCAAAATTTAGCAGTTGGAACACGAGTTTACCACAAAAAGTCTTTTTAACATTTTAGAATTTACGAAAACGCAAAAAACCTGAAGAAGCAAAAGTAAAACGTTACGAAATTGTACATCGAAATCATATTCGGCCTTATTACGAGTGTCGTAGTCGTAGTCGAAACTAAGTCGAATTTGCTGAAATTTCGCTAAAAACACAACTTTTGAACTATTTTTCAATTGGATTTAGCATATATAACACTCAGATTTAAAAAAATCCAGTATCAGAGTTTCATTTCTTTATAATTTCCATTATATACAAAATCATTTTATATGGAGTCGACTACAAATACGACACTCGTAATTAAGCCGATTAATTTTATGCGAAATATGTGTTAAAACTTTAAATATGATCTCTAACAAAATTTTTTTTAATTGAAATTATTAAAAACGGCATTCTTAACTTATTATGTTTATCTGTTATATTTGGTCTAAACATGCAAAAATACCATTTACTTCTGGAGAACCAATTTGCGTTTTCAATTTCACTTTCAATTGAAATTGAAGTCTGTGACATGCCAATATTAAAGAGTACTAAAAAATATCCTCTTACTTAAATGTCAATATATTAAAGAAAGCTTATTTTTTATTCAGAAAACGTAACCTTGAAGTACTCCTTCTTCCAGGACATGATACTTTCAGTACTCTTTCTTTCAAAGAAAGGATACTTTTTTATTTAGTACACTTTTTTTTAACAAAAAGGGTACTGTTTTAAATATGTTTTTTAAGAAATGGTGCTTCTGTTAATAAAATATACTTTTTTTAGTGTTTTTTTTAATTGTAAAAATTTACATTTTAAACAATTATTTTAATTTTTGCATTAAAAAATACAAAAATTGTTTTTTTTTTTAAACTAAATATATGAAAATTTACATTTTAGTACATACGGCAACATTACTATTAAAAATGACTTAAAATACTCATAAATATATATATAAATACAATTTACTGGGAAAAAATATTCATGTCACAATCTTAGAAGCAAAATAATTTGATGATGTGCTGATGACTTCTAAGGTGATATTTAAAAAAATAGAACATTTTTTAATTTTTTATAAATATAGATCTGTTTTTTACAATTCTCAAAAATACAAGACCTGTTTCGTCAGCGCAGCGTTCACTTGTTGTTTTCTTTAAATCCTTCAAATCAAGAATAAGCTACACTTCCTTAACTACTCTTTTACAACAAAATAAAGACATACAATGTTTATCATAGAAGGAGTCCTAAAAAAGCACGATATATTTTGAAGAAAGAGTATAAAAAATTTGTAATTTTTGAAAGTAAGGGTACTAAAATAATTACTCTTTCTTTTTTTTAAAAAAAAAGAAAGAATACTGAAAGAGGTACCCTTCCTTTCAAACAACAAATACTTAAAGAAGTACTTTTTTACTTTCTTTCTATAACATGTATTTCAAGTAGTACAATTTAGCACAAAAAATTTTATGTACTTAAAAAGCACCACATCTTTCAAAAAAAGAGTTTTAAATACTCTTTTTTTTTTTTTCTTGTAACAGAAAGGGTAATTAATAGGTACTTCTGTAAATAAAAGGTGCTTTTTTCGAACTTTTTAGTACTAATCTTTCTAAAGGTGCTTTTTAGTACCTACTAATCTTTCTAAGGGCCTGTATTATACTCACCACTTAGTATGAATTTTTCCTCAAATTTTATTTAAGTAAAAAATATTTAAACAAAAGTTCGTACTAAAGTAAAATTTTAGCAAAAATATATACTCAGCCCTGACTATGAAACTGGCCAAGACAATGTCCTTTTTAGTACAATTTTAAATAAAAGTAAAGTGCGTACCTACGTTAATACTCCACTTCTAAATTTAAAATTTTGAAATGCACATCACACACAGATAGTTAATTGACTCCGATTCTTTCCAACAATTGACTTAAATTGGAGCTAAATACAATTTATGAAAACGTTTAATGAGTTAGTATTATTAATGATTTCATTTAACTTTATTATAGTGTATTTTTCGCTAGTTCTTACCTGGTTTAAACGTTTTTCTTTAGGACCAAAGTCTTTCGTGGCATTAGAATTAAAATGTTTGCATACAAACTTCGGTTTTATTATTTCTGCTGCGTTGCTGCAAAATATTGGGAACAATGATTTTAGCTAATTTTAAATAACATTATACTAACCATTAAATACATTTTCGCTCCACTTTGATCTCTTTTCCGTTTAACACAAAATAAGTAAAATATATTTTTATATTTAGTTTTTTGAAGTTTTCAAAATTCAAATTCAATTCAACTCGGTGATCCCAACCGAATTCGGTTGTAGCAACCCTATTGGTATAAAATTCGGTTACAAAAAATGAATTCGGTTGCAACAACCGAATATTTGGTAAATTTGGTTGCCACAACCCCATTTACTCGGTTATAACAACCGAATTCAGTTGCTACAGCCGAATTCGGTTGCGGCAACCGAAATGAGGTTGAAACAACAGAATTGAGGTTGCAACAACCGCACTGAAGTTGCAACAACCGAATCCCAACCGAATATTTCTGATGTTGTAATTGTAAAATCAGTTAAAAATATTTCTCCAGGGGGTTTAGCGCGTAACTCGATTCGAAAAAAAATTTTCTAATTCGTAAATTTTGTACCTTTCGTAAAAAGAAAAGTTTTAGCAAAAATCTTACTTTTTGAATTTTTATGTGTAGTGTACAACGTTTAGGATAAAAATAAATTAAAAAGTAGAATTTTTATACAGAATTATATTTTTAACAATATTTGCAAGATTTACGAATTCGAAAATTTTTTTTCGAATCGAGTTACGCGGTTACCCCCCAGGACTCACAGGATACGTCTTACGAATTTTACTCTAACTCAAAAACTAGCCAACAGATTTTTTTTTAAATTAAACACAGAGTATATACTCAGAGGTAGTAGTAAGCAAAAATAATTTCGTCAAAATCTATTGATTTTTAGTGCCAAATTCGCCAAATGTCGTAATTTTCAAAAAGCGAAATTCGTCATAACTTCTGAAATAAACAATTGATCAACAATTTTCCGTACGAAATTTTATTTTACTGATAGTGTTATTTATAGCAAAAACCGAAATTATTTGACTACTGGTTTCTAGATATGTCTTCAACCTTTATTGTGCTATATCGCGATAAATTAAAATTTTAACATTTGTTCCATAGTAGATTTTCAACGCCAAATACATATATAGTTTAAATATTATCGCAATCAAAAAATAGAGCATTAGAGGGTTAAATACTGAAATAAACATGTTATAAAATATTTAAAACAAAACTAACAAAAATTTAAGAAAACTATAATAACTTAACCGAATAGATTCAGATTCCAAAGAAGTGTTTCCTTAATTTTGTTCTACAGATAACAATAAATAGAATAAATAAACATTAAAATTGCTTCTAAAATGTGCTATTTCATACATTATAAAAAGCACATTTAAATCACCTTTAAAAATGTATTATATTAAACACGGTCACGCACATCTTACCACTTCATATTTCGCAGTATTTTTTAAATTTCTCAGCTTACGTGGTCCAAACATGCAAAATTTTTTAAACATGGATTTTATAAATAAAAATACGGGTTTAAACCAAATTTCATTCATTTCGAAAGTGTATTTTTCTTTTTTTCCATATGAAATGCATAAAAGGATAATTTTGATTTTCATATATTTATCCCGGCTTTCAAAATATTTTCTGGAGGCTATAACAGCTTCGATTCGGGATGGCATTAACTCAACAAGTTTTTGCAATTCACTGTTTGAAATCTCATTTTCCCAGACATTTTCCAAAATTCTTTTTAGCTCCAGTTTACTCTGTGGTTTATGCTGAGCCACTTTACGTTTCATCGCGCGCCATAAATTTTCGATAGGATTTAAATCCAGGGAATTTCCAGGCCAACCCATGTACTGAATACCGAGGTCCTTGGATGTTTTTTGCAAAAAAGATTTAAAAGATTATTTCATAATTTTCAAACATGCGTATATGATGATACCACATATTTATAATCAAAACTTACCGATTTTGCACGGTAACATGGTGTGGAGTCATCCTGAAAGATAGCCTCACTAGAATGCCCGTATTGCTCCTCCACAATAGGCACGACAAGTCCCGTTATGACTTCGCCCTATTTTTCTCCGTTCATAATTCCATCCACAAACAACAAAGGACTCCGTACATAATAAGAAAAACATCCCCAGATCATTTGACTCCCAGGATGCTTGACCGTTATAATTACACACGTGTCCTTAAATCTTTCTCCTGGAAAACGTCGCACGAACGGAAGATTGTCGTCACAGTGCAGGTTAAACTTGCTCTCATCAGACCATATAACGTTTCGCCATTGGTCTAGAGTCCAATTGCGCTGCATTTTGGCCCACTCCCACCGTTTAGCTCTCATTTTTTGTGTCAGGAGAGGTTTTTTGCTGGTCTACTGCCACAAAGTCCGAATTCCCGGAGTCGTCTGCGAAACGTTTCCACAATAATGCTAACTTGGTGGTCGTGTTCGAGATCTCTTCTTATTTTGACGGCACTTTTAAAAAGATTCTTCAGGCTCATTCGGTGTATAACGGTATCTGTTCGATCAGATGTCTTTCTCCTAGTTCTTTTCCTGCTGCTGCTCTCCAAACGGTCGTCCTGGTTCTTTTTTTTCAGCAAATTTTTCACGGTTGGATGACTACATCCTATCCGTATTGCAATTTCGCTGTAAGGTGCTCCTTCCTCCAATGTAAAAATAATGACCTTTTGGTCTCGAGTCAACCGCTTATATTTTGGACTCATTTTTGAGGTATATCTGTTTAATATGCCACTACACTAAAAAAAAGTCAGTAAAGTCAGCAAAAAATGTTGCTGTGTCCGCAAATTTTTAGTCAGGAGCGTGCTTGCAAAAAAGTTGGTAATTTCAGCAAAAGGTTTGCTGAAAATCAGCGAGCTGATTTTTACCAAAAAATAGTAATCTTCAGCAAAAGTTTTGCTAACACTTAGTCGACTGCAAATGAAAAAAATCCTTGCTAAAATCACTAAACTTTTTGCTGAATATTAGTAGACTGAAAAAAACTCAAAAAACTTGTAGCGAAATTTTACTTTAGGTAATTTATTTGCTGAAAATTTATATATAGAATATGTGTAGAGTTGTTTTTCTTTTTTGTCATTTCCGTTTCCAGACAAGCTGCGACATCTACATCTTGTCTATCTGGTTGTCGTCCACGCTATGAATGCGGTTATCAGCACAATTTTTGTAGCAAAATAAATTAGTAAAACATTAGTTTAATATTAGTTTAGTGCTGAAAAAATATAACTAAAATTTTTGCTGAAAACGGAATTTCAGCAAAAAAATTGCTGAAAAGTAGTAAACTTGATATACAAGACGTTTTACTAATTTTTCTACTAACTTATTTTTTTGAGTGTACTAATTTATAAAAAATTTTTTTTTTTTAAATATTCCGCATTTATTTTTATTTTGAAGTTTCGAAGTTTCTTGCACAGATAAATTGATATAATTGCGATGCAGCAAAAAATACCGTTACAATTTGTATTTAAACAAGCGTTTGTTAAACAAAATTCAGTATATTATAAAGAGTACTTCATGTAAACGCAAAAACCATACTTTATTAACATTACCCAGGTAGAAAAATACAAACGGCACACCTTAAATGCAAACGGACGTAACTACACAAAAATTCGAAATCGAGTTTTTTATTGATTGTGGTTCACTTTATCAAGCTAAATGCTCACGCAAAATTTTAGACTCCTAGGATCAAAAACGTCGACTTGATTAAAAAAATTCAAACGGACGTAACGACAAGTGCATGTATTTCTTAATGCAAAAAGACGTAACTACACTCTTGTATGAAAAACACACAAACAGATGTATTGTGTGAGCTTGTCAGCGTTGCCACAATGGGAATTCAAAAGTACCCGCAAGTTTAGATAAAACGAGTAAAAAAGTTAAAGTCGGGCATGCCGACTATTAATACCCTACACCAGTCTGATTAAAGCCAACTAATGTTTGGATCCGAATTTGATATCATAAAAAAGAGGAAATCGAAAATATAGCCCACATGGCGATAGGTCCAAATATTGACCGATCCTATTTAGAATCAATAGGCTTTTTCCTTGGGACCATGAGTCAACGAACCAAATTTCATTGAAATATCTTCGTATTTGCGACATGCAGCGTGTAACCAAGCCAATTTTGGGGGGACCCTTATATGTGCACTAGGTCTAAACATGGACCGATTTTAACCAAAATCAATAGGCTTCGTCCTTGGGCCAACATAGGTCTGTGTACCAAATTTCATTGAAATACCTTCCTATTTGCGACTTGCAGCGTGTAACCAAGCCAATTTTGGGGGACCCTTATATGGGCACTAGGTCTAAACATGAACCGATTTTAACCAAAATCAATAGGCCAACATAGGTCTGTGTACCAAATTTCATCAAAATATCTTAATATTTGCGAGTGTTCACAAGAATGCATGGACAGACAGACAGACGGACATCCGATCGGTAAACTATAAGGTGGGTCTAGGACCAATATTTTTTTGTAACATCAGCACAAACTTATAATACCCTCTCCACGCAGTGGTGTAGGGTATAATTACTCAAAAATTATGAAATTTCCCACACTCTTACACTCATAGAAATAAATCTGTAAAAATAGCAGAAAAAGTTACTAAAAATTAGTTAAAAATTATGCTGCAGAAAAAACTGCTAAATTTACAGAATTTTAGTAATATTTAGGTTAACTTTTAGTTAATTAAAAATAGCAAATTGTACTGTAAAATCTGCAGAAAATTTTGCTAAATATTTGCAGACTAAAAATAGCAAAAATAAACTGTTAAATATACAATATTGTTGCTATTATACCCTCCATCCCACTGTGCAGGAGGGTATACAGTAGTGGACTAAAGTGGATACATATTTGAATATTTTTAAATCTGTATTAATAACTTTTGTTCCATTTGTGATATCCAAGTGTAGTTTTTTCAGTTTTTGAAGTGGCCAGGTCAGAGCCCCGATTTGAATCCCATCGAGAATTGGTAGGCAATTGTCAAAAGAAGACTCTTCCAATGCAAACGAGCACCGACCAACTTAGATGATCTTTGGTCAGGAGTTTCAGCGGAATGGACTAACATTCCACCTCAAACTATTAAAAATCTCGCGGAAAGCATGCCTTCTTGCATAAAATCTGTTTTAAAGCACAAAGGACTTTGGACAAAATATTAAAGAAAGAACTTGCCGAAAATTTCAAATATGAACAATACTGGATAAAAGCGGTCACAATTTTCAATTATTTTTTTTATTAACTTCTTAGTGATATTGTCTACTGTATTTGGGTTTTTATTGAAGAAGAATGTTTAAATTTTAAGCTTTAAAAAAAATCATTTAATTTTCTATAATAAAATAAAAATTATAACAAATTTCGAAAAATGTTGAATTAATGTATCCACTTTAGTGATCACGCTCAAAATAGTTGTGCTAGGATGTTAATTTTTAGTCAAAATTTTTGTCCAATTTCTTAAGTTTGGTATTGGAAATGGGCATATTTGGTCAAGAATTTAAAAGTTATGAATGAAAATGTAAAAGCACCTTTAGAATTTTCCATATTAACATGAAAAAATATATTAACTGTGTGTTGTTGTTGTTACTGAATAAGAAAAAATACAACATACACACCCAGACCTTGAAAAAGATAATTCTTTTTTGAATTTATATGCATAAAATTGGATTCATTTTATTAATTACTGAATAATTCATAATGCCTTTAAATCAATGATTGGACATTGAATGAAGTGAGATTAGATTTGTTCCTATTTGTGTTGATTCAATTTTGATTCGATTGAATAATTATACGTATATTGGCTTTAGCGGCACCTCACCGATTGATTCTAAATTTTTACTACTGATATAACTCTCTTTTGGGGGCCCGAAGAAATTTTTTTTCACCGCAAAGCCTGTATGGGGAGTTACTTCGGTTTAAAGTTTAAAAATGAACTTAACTATATTTTCTTCCTTTATGATAGGGTTGTAACAATATGTACACCATTGGAAAGGTAATAAAAATATCTTTAGGATATCATTTTTTTGTTGACCCATTATGATTCGGCGTAGGAATTTTAATTTTTTTGTTTTTTTAATGTTTTTATTCCATAAAAAACCTATATAAGAACAAAAATTGTGCTTATTAGTATGTTATCAAGACGAAAAGCTTTAATTTGATATATAGATCAAGTTTTTATCACTTCAAACACCGAAGATATTAGAGGTCAAAATCGTGAGTATGTCTAACTTTTGACAAATGAAAAATCTCAATACCGACAATAGGTTTAAAATGTGTTTACTCCTAAAATATGTTCGACTAGCGGGCGCAGCCCGCTACGTTGTTAGCGTGCCTTAAAGTTTAGCAATGTTTTTTAAATTCGTTTTTTTATTTAAAGTACAGTTTTTATAATAAAAGCCTTCACCCTGCCACCACAAATAAAAAATTCTGCACAACAATGGATTTAAAATAAATAAATATTTGATCACTTTTACTCATGAAAGTGGATTGTTAGTAATGAATCCATAATAAATTGCAATATACGTGTGTATGTTAAGATAATTTGGTAAAGTGAGAACTTAGGTAGATAGACCCGTAAGTAGTTTTGTTCATTTGTATTTTGAATGAAAATAAATAATGGAAGCAGGGTTGGAAAGCATTTTATAATATTAAAAATAGCGGGCAAAGCCCGCTACGTTGTTAGCGTGCCTTAAAAATTTTTTTTTTAATTCCAGTTTATGTAAAGGTAGACCTGACAATTCAAGTAAATTCACAAATTCAGTTGGAAAATTTACTGCGTCGGTTTCTTCCACCGGTGCTTCGTTACCTGCAGTTTAAATATCAGAATATATAAGTTCCATTAATTTTCTAAGGTTTTTCTCTTTTAGAAAATTTGTTTAACTTTTTGGAGAGTATGTTTCAATGCTACATAAGTTTCATATTCCGTGGATAGTGTTTGAATAGGTAATTAAAAGGGGTTCTTCACCCCTTTTTGTTCCTCCCAGTAAAAATCCCAAATATATATAATCTTGCCTCAATCGCATGCGAAATTTCAAGTACCAAACTCCGGCAGTTTGATTCATTCAAATTCCATTCCATTTTGTTTAACAATTTTAGTGTTCCAATGCAACTCCTTCCAAGATTCCATTTCGTTCACCATTCCATTGCATTTCGTTGCCATTATCTGTTATTCCAACTCCACTCGGTCCCCGTTTCATTCCATTTCGTTCCTACTGTCTTGTGTATCGATATTGATATCAGTCGCTTCGCTTCTATTTCCATTCCATTTCTTTGCACTTTCTCCGTTCCATTCCTCTTTTAACTGCAGTGTTTCAATTCCACTCGTTCCCCATTCTTTGCCATCTCGCTCCTCATTCCATTTCGTTCCCTCTTCCAATCCATTTCCATTGTCTATAATTTCAAGTCCACTCGTTCAAAGTTTATATCCATTTCGTTCCACTTGTGTAGTGTTTCAATTCCACTCGTTTCTTATTTAGTTTCTTAATTTTAGTGTTCCCACTTGTTCTTTAAGTTTTAGGTTTCTAGCTAAAGACGCTGACGTTAAGGGGGGGGGGGGGAGCAATTTCCCCCTTTTGAACCACCATTTTTACCACGTTCCTGTCCAAAGTCCTAAAAATGCCTTGTCGATAAGTTGGCCCATACTCCAAGGAAAACATAGATTACAGGTTTCTAGCCGAAGGGTTCGGTTAGGCCACCAAGGGGGAGAATTATTCCGTTTTTACCCCTCCCGGTAGGAATTTCCAAAAATTCCGTCTTAGAGGACGCCTGCGTTGGAGGAGGAATCTACTACATACATAATTTTAGGTCTCTATACCCAGCAGTTTAGCCAGGCCTTCAAGAGGGAAGTTTTTTCCCTTTTTACCCCTCCCGGTATGAATTTCAGAAAATTCTGTCTTAGAGGACGTCTACGTTGGAGAAAGAACCCAAATACCGAATTTAAGCTCCCTAGTTCCAGCAGTTTGGCCAGGCCGTTAAGGGGGAGACTTTTCCTGTTTTTGACCCTACCTGTGGAAATTTCCAAAAATCTCATCTTAGCGGATGTCTACAATAGAGAAGGAACTTTAATACCAAATTTCAAATTCCTACCTCCAGCAGTTGGGCAGGCCTTTAAGCGGCACTTTTCGCTTCATTAATCCCGATTTTTGCAATGTCCCTGTCCAAAATTCCACAAAGCACCTTCCCGATAAGTGAGCCCATACTCCAAGGAACATATGTTTTACATTTCAGGATTCTAGCCAACTTTTACTATTTGTGCCCCTCTGGGTAGGAATTTCCGAAAATCCATCGACAGGGAATTTCAGCTTCCTAGTTCCAGCAGTTTGAGCCGGCTGTCAAGTGGGACTCTTTTTCTTTTTTTGTCCCTCCCGGTTGGAATTAGGCTGGAAGAGAAACCTAAGTACCGAATTTCAGCTTCCTAGTTCCAGCAGTTTGGACAGGTCGTTAAGGGGCCACTTTCCCTTTTTGAGCCCCTATTTTATAACGACCCTGTACAAAATTCAAAATACTATCTTTCTAATAAGTTAGCCAGGGACCCACATTTTAAATTTCAGGTTTCTAGCCGAAGAGGTTTTTACAGGCCACCAAGGGGAGGCTTTTTTCTTTTTGCCCCTCCCTTTAGAAATTTACAAAAATTCGATCTACGCGGCTGTCTGCGATGGATGAGGAACATTCATACCAAATTTCAACTTCATTGCCTCAGCGGTTTGTGTAGGCTATTATTGGGGACATTTTTCCCTTTCAACCCACATTTTTACTATGTTCCTGTTCCAAAATAGAAAAATTACGTTGCCGGAGAGTTAGTCCTACTCCAGGGAATACATATTTAAAATTATAGGTTGGCCAGAAGGGATTGGGCAGGCCGTCAAGGAGAATACTTTTCCCCTTATCTCCCTACCGATAGGAATTTTTGAAATTCCGTTTAAGCGGACGCCTACACAGAAGGAGGAACTTACATACCGAATTTCGGCTACATAGTTTCAGCAGTTTGGACAGGCCGTCAAGGGGAAAACATCCCCTTTTGGGATATCCTGTAGGGAATTCCAAAAATACAAACTTAGTCGATGTCTACTACAGTGGAGGAATCTTTATGCCAAATTTCAACTTCTTATCTCCAGTAGTTTGGGCAGGCAGTTAATGGGGACACTTTTCCAATTTGTGAGACCGTCTATGGGGACGTCTATGCCGAATATATTTGGAAATTCTGGTAGGTATTTCCACAAATCCCGTCTTAGCGGACGTCTATGCCGAATATCAAGAAACCTTGTTTTATTGGAGTATCCGTGGGGGGAGGAAAAAAAGTAGGTACTTTTTGTGAAATTATATTTTTTTAAATGGAATTTTTTAGAAAAAGCGAAATTTTTTGGAGAAAGATACTTTATTTTTACAAAGTACTTTATGGAAGAAGGTACTTTTTTTGAAAAAGTTATTTTTAGGAAATTTTTTTTTTTTGGAAAAAGGTCCTTTTTTTGGGAAGGGGTCCTTTTTGGAAAGGTATTTTTTTCGAAAAAGTTTTTTTTTTTGGAAAAATGTATTTTTTTTTGGAAAAAGGTACTTTTTTTGGGGAAGGTACTTTTTTTTGGAAAACGGTAAATTTTTTTAGAAAAAGGTACTTTTTTGGAAAAAGGTACTTTTTTTTGGAAAAAGGTACTTTTTTTGGGAAAAGGTACTTTTTTGGAAAAAGGCACTTTTTTTGGAAAAAGGTACTTTTTTTTGGAAAAATGTACTTTTTTTGGAAAAAGGACTTTTTTTTTGGAAAAAGGTACTTTTTTTGGAAAAAGGTACTTTTTGTGGAAAAATGTACTTTTTTGGAAAAAGATACTTTTTTGGAAAAATGTCCTTTTTTGAAAAAGGTACTTTTTTGGAAAAAGAACTTTTTTTGGAAAAAGGTCCTTTTTTTGTAAAAAGGTACTTTTTTTTCGAAAAAGGTACTTTATTCGGAAAAGGTACTTTTTTTGGAAAAAAGTACTTTTTTTTGGAAAAAGGTACTTTTTTTGGAAAAAGGTACTTTTTTTGGAAAAAGGTAGGTACTTTTTTTGGAAAAAGGTACTTTTTTGGAAAAAGGTACTTTTTTTGGAAAAAGGTACTTTTTTTGGAAAAAGGTACTTTTTGTGGAAAAAGGTAATTTTTTTGGAAAAGGGTACTTTTTTTGGAAAAAGGTACTTTTTTTGGAAAAAGGTACTTTTTTTGGAAAAAGGTAATTTTTTTGGAAAAAGGTACTTTTTTGGAAACCGTCTTAGCGGTTTGGGCTGGGCGATGTTGAGTCAGTCAGTCAGTCAGTCATTCAGTCAGTCACGTTATTCTTTTATATATAGAAAAAGAAGATTCCAGATGAGTTAATTCAGTATAATTGTTGTTTAGAGTCAAAGTTGTATCTTTTGTACCATCTGCAAAAAAATTAGGTTTGACTTCTAATATCTTCGGTGTTTGAAGTGATAAAATTTGAACTACAACTCAAAAGTTTTTAATCTTGAGAATATAATAATAAGTAAAAAATTATGTGGTAGTATACGGTGGTTTTTATAAAAACGGTTTATTTTAAAAAATCTTAAAAATAAATCTCATTCGCCGGTAATGGGTAAACAAACAAAAAAAAAATGTCGTCCATAAGATATTTTTACTATCTTTCCAATGGTATATATATATTGTTCCAATCCGACTATAAATGAGTTAGATATAGCTAATTCCATTTCCAAACTTTGCACAGAAATAAACTCCCTACAGAGGTCTTTCCGCGGATTTTTTTTTTTCAAATCAGCTTGAAAAGTACTACATCGGGGTAAAAAAAATTCACTCAATTGATCTCAACTTATCGCAAAATTGAGATTTAAAATACCAATTAAGGAATTATATTTTTAAAGGTCTGCACACATCTATATGAATAACATAAGCAGTGTTGCCACTTTATGGGTAGGGCATGGATGAAAGCAATTATTAAATTGTTTAGTTTTTCACTTAAATTTCAATTCAAATGAATGAATTAAGTTATAAAATTTGTAAATAAAAAAATATATTATACATAAAAAAGAATTTAATTCATAAACTAACCAATAGATAGTGGGTCTATGAATACAACTTAGCAATAACTTCAAAGCATTGTTGGTAGCAGAAACGGTGCGATTATCGGTGAGGGTAAGTAACGATATTGTAGATTATTTCGGTTACAGTATTTTAAGGATAACTGTATTTCGATTATTTCGATAACGGTATTTTAAGGTTAACTGTATTTTTTTTTATGAAAAAACAAAGTAAAGTAAAATAAATTTATTAACTAAGTGTATGTAAAATTCACAATTACGACGTGGAATTACAAAAGGTTTAGACTAAAACATAATGGTGTTGTAAGGATAATGCTATTTCATTAATTTCAGTACTGGTATTTTAAATGTATCGATATTTGAATCTATAACAGTATTTTAGCGAGAGAGCCTACCAGCCCTGCCTCAATGTATGTAATTACTTTTGGCTTATGAATGACTTAACATCTAATTCATCCGTTGACTTGTAGAAGAGCATGAAATGTTAATAAAAATAAAAATTTTAGACTACTCGCAAACTGACTAAAATTGTGAAGTTTGCATACAAATTCCAATATCTATTTTTTATTCATATGAGTTAATGAATTGATTCACAGCGACTGATCATCCACGAATTAAACCGATACATCAGGAAAGTGTATTAATCTATACATGCTTTGAAATTCTTTCGTTATACAAATAAGCTATTAACGTACACAAAAAAATCGTTACCAAGTAATTAAGAAAATTTCAACTAATAAAGTTTTATCGAGTATATGCCACAAAAACATTATTTCAGTTGAAGTGCCCGTAATTGCTTGCCAAAGATTTTATTTTTATTCGCAAATAAAACTTGATTTTTGAAAGACTCTAAAATAAGATTATTTTTAAATCGTTCACATGTGATCATAACTGACTCTTATTTACAAGCTTTTTAAGTGTTTTGTTCTAAAGTTAATTTTTTCTCTAAATTTTATGAAGATTCATATGAGACTCAAAAGGTCATCATAACTGCTGCATATTTAAGGAACTTTTCTTTGTAATAATATAACGCCCAGAACGATGGGACAATTGAAATGGCCAAATCACTTTTTTTAAGTTTACTGATGAGGTTATTACCTTTTTTCGGAGTTCAAATTGTAATAATATGTTAATTGAAGTTATTTATAATTTCATATTTTTTGGGTAATTTTGTCTACACTTTTGGGAATTTTGAATATTGCTTGTGGCAGCACTGAGATTAAACTGAACTATTTACTTAAAGTGGTGGAAAAAATTATACACATTTGTTGCACAGTGGATTGACCGAATACAAAATGGGTAATAATTCATACTTGTTTGTACTTAGTAGAATCCCCCAATAAAAACACCAGGATGGACGGTATCTAAAGACTCGGCACAGCCGAATTTAAATCCACAGGTGACTGCGGACTTATGCAAACCTAGCAAGCGGGCTTTAGCCCTCTTGTTTTTAAGCTAAATTTAGTTGAATGCAAATAGCAGTCTATTCTGCTAAAATCAGCAAAATTATTTGCTAAAAAATTGTAAACTGCTGTTTTCAAAAGGCTCGATTTTTAATTGCATTTAAAATAAAAATCGAAAAAAAACTTCGAAAATTTTAAATTTTTTGGTGATTTTTTAGGCTACTAATTATTTAGCTAAATTTTTTGCTGATTATATCAGGTTAATTTGCTATTCTCCATTTACAAAAATTTAGCTCAAATATAACTAAAATTCTGTATATTTAACAGTTTTATTTTTGCTGTTCCTATATTACTAATATATAACAAAAATAATCTGCTAATTTAGCAGTTTTTTTCTGCAGCATCATTTTTAACTAATTTTTAACTAAGTTTTTTACGGCCTTTTTTCTATTAGTGTAGAAATAACCCTGTATAAATAAAAAAAAACTAAGTATTAGTAAGAAAAAAAAAACAGCAAGAAAAAACTTGTTAACTCTACAAAATCTTAGTTATATTTTAGTACAATACAAATGACAATTTACCCTGCTGAAATCACAAAAACCTTTTTCTGAATATTAGTAGACAAAAAACAGCAAGAAAAAGCTGTTGTGTCTCCAAATTTTAGGTATATTTAAGTTAAATTTAGTTTTTAAAATAAAAAAATAATAATTGCTTAACAATAGTAGAGTCCTTATTTCAGTGTGGTAAATTGTTATTCATATTAAAAAAAAATCTCTATATACTATGAAAAATAAAAAAATTATGTTTTTAGTCGACTAAAATTAAGCAAAATTTGTTGCTGATTTTAGCAGGGTGAATTGTTATTTTATACTAAAACATAGCTAAAATTTTGTTCTTGCTGTTTTTATCTTACTAATATTCAATTCTGCGATTTTTAGCAGTTTCTTTTATATAGTTTTTGTTATTTTTTTTTTACAATTTTAAGAGTTGGAACCCCAAACATCATCTAAAAATTTACTTAAATTTTTTTTTGAATATTACAACTCTCCCATTTTTTGGGGCTAAATTAGAGGTGTTTATGATATGTATATTACTTAGCTGTGTTGTCTTATGTCATTCCCATATAAATTTGACATTAGCCAACGTTTAGTGTTAACTCTTAACGTTACTAATGTCAAATTTGCATGGGAATGACATAAGCTAACATTGAGAGCTTGCCGCACAAACACAGCTATTTTTGAGAAAGAATAGTTGTGGAATTTAAAAAGTTCTCTAACAAGAATAAATTATGATTTCAAAATGTGAACGATATAAAAATTATATGTAATATCATAATTTATGTCCGCTTAGATATATTTTATTGATTTAAGCTTTTTATCGTGTTCACTATATCCAAAAAAATTCGTTACTTCCCCCGAGTCTGTTAAATTTTTCAATAAAATTGTTTCTTCTTCCTACAAAACAACACATTTAAAAAACAATTAGTTTATGTGGAGATTGGCAGACGTTTTCACAAATTTAAGAAAACATTAAAGGATTACAATAAATTACAGCAGAACTTCGAACTTTTTTTAAATGAATTATCTGAAATACAAATTCACTTTATTTGAATTGGAACTGTCGGAGTTAATTTTACTTTATTCAACTGACTAAAAAATCTGAAAATATAAATTAGCAAATTCATGCATTGAAATTTTTTTTAATTGTGTAATTTAGACGATTACCCAAAAACTACACATGAAAGCAATTACCCGCGTTCTACCCACGAAGGCAAAAATGACCTGCAATTTGGGTAATTACCGTAATGTGGCAATTTTATTTTTAATTTTTTGTTTTTTTCATTTAAAATGACTCAAATATCTGTATTAAAAATACATGTATTTTTTAGTTTAAAAATGAATAATATAAATCCTTTTTCTTTTTTTAATCTTAAAATATAAAAGTCTCTGTGTGTATTAGGGATACCGATCCCGCAATCCCGATTTACAAATACCAAAATCCCGGGATTGTTCTTGAAAAAATCCCGGAATTTCCGATTTCATTATTTGGCATTTTTATCACTTTTTGTATTTATTTTTATTGTTATAGTCGACCTAAATCACTTACAGCGGTATTCATAAGCAAAATTTAGGTACTGCATATCCGCTTAATAAGGTTTTCCTATTCATAACACTTTTTACTAAACGACGCCAAACTCTGCTCATCTCATAAACAATTGGTGTCATTTCGACAACAGCTGTTGCAATTGAGAAAATTTTTATTTATTTAATTTAAACTTTTTTGTCCTAGTTTAAGTTAAATTATTCCCTTCTAAAATTTTTTAAATTGTTCTATATGTATTTTTTTCTATTTCAGTTTTGTATAAAGCGTAATATTACGAATATTGTATTCCTATTTTCAAAAACAGGGTTGGTAAAATTTTAGTTAGACAGAGGATATCCAAAAGACTTATAAATAGACTCGCGAACATCCAGTGAATAAGCCTAAAATACATTCTAGTTGTGAACTTGTTGTGTGTAGCGCACATCGAGTTCGTAACTAAAACTTATGAATACCGCTGTTAAAATCTAATATCTTATTAAATTTTATTAAAAAAAAAACAAAATTTGATGAATTTTTCTAACCAAGAATCAGACTATACTTTCCGAAAGTTTTAGGCGTGCGAATCCGAATCTGACCTCAGAATAGCCCTTCCACGTCAGGTTTTCGAGATATTATAACCTAAAAGTGCAAAAACACGTTTTTGGGTACAGTTGAGGTCCTATAACTTCCAGATTTTTTTTTTTTTTTATATTCGGATTCATCATGTCTAAAGCCTTTGGGAAAGTATAGTCTGATTCTTGGTTAGAAAACTTTGTCACACACTTAATAGATCTGAAGATAAACCTAAATAATAAAATAAAATATTTAGAATTTGTAATATTTGATCTTAAACCGAACAAAAATAACACTCATTGAAACCTAAATAATTTAAAAACTTTTATTCAGCTTTAAAACTTTTAAAAATCGTAATTCGGATTTATTCAATCTTTTAACGGACATGTTTTTATTTATTTTATTGTTGATTTACTGAAATTATAACTTAATGCAGAATAATTTTGCCAAATATAAGTGTATCAAAGACAGAAAATTTTTGTTAAAGCATTTAGTAAAACCTAACAATCTACCTTTCGGAAATCAGCAGAGATATGTGCTCAATATTTTATATTAGTAGACTTAAAAAATCTAATATAATCACTTAATATTTTTGATGATTTCAGCAGAGAAGTTTGTATTGGCATTCAATTAAATTTAGACAAATAAAACTAAAAATTTGTAGACTTAGCAGTGTTTTTTGCTACTTTTAGTTAAAAAGTTTTTTTTTAGAAACTTCTAAAAAGAGATATAAATTGTAATTTGTAATTAATTAAATTAACCTCATAAGTATATTACTTATATTTCGGAAATTTAACAATTATTTAGCAAACAAGTTCTGCTGATTTCGGTAGTTTTTATCGCGAAACTTTTTTGCTACTACACCTTTTGCAATTGTAATTCCGAAAATATCAATTGAAATTCAGAAAATATCAATTGAAATTCAGAATTTCCATTTGAAATTCAGAAAACATCAAATGAAATTCAGATTTTCCATTTGAAATTCAGAAAATATCATTTGAAATTAAGAAAATATCAATTGAAATTTAGAAAATATCATTTATATATATATTCCTCTAACTCCCACTGGAGCATAGGGCGCTGAATATCATTTGAAATTCAGAAAATATCAATTATTATTCAGAAAACATCAATTGAAATTCAGAAAATATCAATTGAAATTCCCCGCCCGAGTAAAAAAGTTTTGATATAATCACATATTATTTTATCTAATTGCATATAGTAACTTATAGTTACATATGGCCACATATGATTTTAAATTCAAGCATTTATACTTTTATATAGTCATATATTAGATATTTTTTCCTCAAAGGTTTTAATATGGAGACATATGTGATTTTATATTATTACATACTGGCCTACATATATATGTATGTGCTATATGTAAGTACATAAAGTAACATATAAAAGATATAATTACATATACGTTTATATATAATTTAGTATGATACTATACATAATAATATAAAACTATGTGGATCCATATAAAAAATATTTTATAATTTGTGTTAGTTATGATTCTATATTGACGAATATGAACCCATATATAACTTATAACGTTCTTTATAAAATCATCTATAATTATATATCATCCCACATAGGCAATTTTTTCAAAGTGATTTTATATAAAACTATATAAGGTCCATATAAAACCGCATTATATTATATTTGGTTCCATGTTATCAATGATTTTGAACTAGTTTGAGATTTAGTAATTACTAGGGATTGGCGCGTGACACGAAATGTTCGTGAGTCACGTTATTCACACGTGATCGTGAGTAATAATTACTATACTTAAGTGATTCGTGCGTGAGCGTGAGTAAGAATAATCCGTGCATGATTCGTGTGTGAGTTTATTTTTTGCATCATATGTTTTTAGTAATTTTTACTGTTTTGCGTGAGAATTTTCTGATTGTAAGTTTTTAATATACTCATGTGTGCTGAGTAAGAAACGAAATGCTCGTGCGTGAGTAATTTGTTTTTGTTTAGGAGCATGAGTCAAAAATGGCTTACGCACCCATAACATTAACAACACTGAAGCTCTAATACGAAATTCTCTATTCTATAACTTACACTTGACTGATTTTTTATATTATATCTTGGTTGTATATAGGGTTTTTCTTTTCCCGGGACAGCGGGGTTTTTTTCTGAATTTCCCGGGATCCCGGGAATTCCCGCTCAATAGAAAATAAATAAATCCGACATATGTTGTACTTGAAAAACTCGATTTCTATTAAAACACCGTCCGACAAAGTTCATCTTTGGTTGTACAAATGACAAAATCTACTTAATATATTCTGAAAGAAGGGCTAAATATAAAACATCCATGACTTCCACTTTTTCTAGAACAGTTCGCTTAACAGTTTAAATCGCGAACTACTATCTAGCAAATATTTTCGTTGTCGTTCTCTGTGCTTTATAAGTTGTCGATCAGAGTTGAATTCCATAGGAATCAGCAAAAACTAAAACAAAATAACAGCAAAAACAGAAATAACAGAAGATAGAAATAGCATTGTTAGAATTTCATTGATGTTAGCCTAATTGAGTTATTTTCTTTCAATTTGCTATTACATTTTGTAATTAATTACACATGCAATTACTCAATTACATGTAATTGTAATTGAAAAAAAACTCAACTACAATTAATTGTAATTGCAATTCAGAAAAGAACAATTGCAATTACAAGTAATTGAACATTTTTTTTTATTTAAAAAAAT
Source organism: Leucophora obtusa (assembly GCA_949987735.1). Classification (NCBI taxonomy): domain Eukaryota; kingdom Metazoa; phylum Arthropoda; class Insecta; order Diptera; family Anthomyiidae; genus Leucophora; species Leucophora obtusa. The sequence continues at coordinate 35,989,436 of OX465297.1, read as the reverse complement.
AATTTTTGTATATTGTTAGATATGGTCCTATATAATATGATAAAAAGTATAAGGTTAATATTTAGATATAATTGTATCAAACTATGTCCACTTTTATAACATTTTATATAATTTTATACAAAAAGATATAATTTGATGTAATTGGATGAGGACAAAATTCGGATACAATTGTATCGAATTGCATAAAATTGTATCAAATTGTACCAAATTGTATACAATTCGATACAATATGATACAATGAGACGTTCTCATTTTTCGGATATAATTATATCTAATTACATAAAAGATTATATATAATTAAATATAACTTCATATGGCTCCATATCAATTTTTTTTACTTGGGGCGACTAAAAAAGATGTTATATAATCATATATCACCATATATAAACCCATATATATGTTCATATCTTATTTGATCCGAATATTGGAATATATAATTATATCAAACGAGATAAGCATGTTATCTAACCTGATACAATTTGATCCGAAAAATGGGTCTATCTAATTGCATTAAATTATATATAAATACATATAATTTTATAAAAATTTTCATATAAAATTTTAGTAAATATTGTTGAGATCACTTATTTTCATTCATATTAAATACTAATGACCGACAGAACAGTTTGGCTAACAAAGTGGGTATTGGTCGATCTTTGGTATTGATGGAAATGAGGATTGAATGCGATTTAGGACGTTTTTAGGACGCAAATTGTCCTTAAACTTAGAATAACGCAGTTTGTAACTGAATTTCAATAAAAAGCAAAATTCAAAACGAGAAAAAGTTGTTTAGAAAAATTTATGATAATAAACTTGGAAATAGCTGACAAAGTAAATTTTCGGTTTAACTCAACTTTACAAAAATTTGTCGGAACAACTTTTTCTAGTTTAGAGTTTTGGTCTTTCTTATAAAATGTGTCTTTCTTATAAAATGTGTCTTTCTTATAAAATGTGTCTTTCTTATAAAATGTGTCTTTCTTATAAAATGTGTCTTTCTTATAAAATAAAAAAAAAAAACTCTTTCTAAGTTTGTTTTCTTCATTGTTATAGTGCAATTAAACTTTGTATATATTTATATAAACATTTATAATAATATCAAATCATATAAGATTATATGAAAACTTTTTTAGTCGGGTCAGAAAATATGAATTGAAATTCAGAAATCGTCATTTGAAATTCAGAAAATATCAATTGAAATTCAGAAACTGTCATTTGAAATTCAGAAAACATCAACTGAAATTCAGAAAATATTATTTGAAATTCAGAAAATGTCAATTGAAATTCAGAAAATATGATTTGAAATTCAGAAAATATGATTTGAAATTCAGAAAATATGATTTGAAATTCAGAAAATATCAATTGATATTCAGACAACATCAATTGAAATTCAGAAAATATCAATTGAAATTCAGAAAATATCAATTGAAATTCAGAAATCGTCATTTGAAATTCAGAAAATATCAATTGAAATTCAGAAACCGTCATTTGAAATTCAGAAAACACCAACTGAAATTCAGAAAATATCATTTGAAATTCAGAAAATATCATTTGAAATTCAGAAAATATCAATTGATATTCAGAAAACATCAATTGAAATTCAGAAAATATCAATTGCAATTCAGAAAATATCAATTGAAATTCAGAAATTGTCATTTGAAATTCAGAAAATATCAATTGAAATTCAGAAAACGTCATTTGAAATTCAGAATACATCAACTGAAATTAGAAAATATTATTTGAAATTCAGAAAATGTCAAATGAAATTCGGAAAATATCATTTGAAATTCAGAAAATATGAAATTCAGAAAAATGAATTTCAAATGACGATTTCTGAATTTCAATTGATACTTTCTGAACTTCAAATAATATTTTCTGAATTTCAATTGATGTTTTCTGAATATCAATTGATATTTTCTGAATTTCAAATGATATTTTCTGAGTTTCAAATGACATTTTCTGAATTTCAATTGACATTTTCTGAATTTCAAATGATATTTTATGAATTTCAGTTGATAATTTTTGAATTTAAAATGTCGGTTTCTGAATTTCAATAGATATTTTCTGAATTTCAATTGATATTTTCTGAATTTCAATTGATATTTTCAGAATTTCAAATGATATTTTCTGAATTTTAATTGATATTTTCTGAATTTCAAATGGAAATTCTGAATTTCAATTGAACTTATCTGAATTTCAAATGGAAATTCTGAATTTCAACTGATATTTTCTGAATTTCAAATAGAAATTCTGAATTTCAATTGATATTTTCTGAATTACAGATGTAAAAGGTTTTTCTGCTATTTTTACATACTTATTTCTATGAGTGTATTTTTCGTTCAAAGCCTGATTCAGAATGCTGTAGTACTCCACTCTGAGCTGATTTTGTTCCTTTCTTTTTCGCACTTCCATATTTTTCGTATCATGCCATCTGTACTTTAGTCTACTCCACTCTGTGGCGTTGAACACTCCAGCATTGTGAATCCGGATTAATTTGTTTATTTTTTTATACTACAAGAAATAAATAAGTAGATTTGTAATGAATTATTTTAATTTGCAGGGTTTATTTCAGCTACTTATTTTTAAAATTATAAATATAATGAAACAGGAAAATCCCGAAATCCCGAAAAATTCCGGGATCCCGAGATCCCGGGATTTCAATTTTCAAAATCCCGAATCCCGGGATTTGTAAAAACCAGTCCCGTTTGGCATCCCTAGTGTGTATGTTGGTGATCGCATCAGTGAAATACCACCGGTATGAACCCATATTCAAACTGTATATTCGTTTGGTGCTCCGATATGTTTGTGAAAATTTTTTCCCGGCACGCCCACTAATATATCTAAAATTCCTTTTTACTCAATTTTTTATTTACTTATTTTTTTATTTTATTTTTTTTTAATTTTGTATGAAATTGTATGATTAGTCTCAGAACAAAAAAAAAATGTTTGTTTAAATTATGCAGTTTTCTTTTCTAAAAAAAATTTTGTCTTTTTTCTGCCCTTTTTTACAAAATGTGTTTTTGTAATGCAAATTAGCTATCGAATTAAAGATATTTAAAATACTTATATAAGGTCCATTCGATTACTGGATAATTTGTACAAATTTGTACAAATTTTTACTGGATGTCGTTCGTTAACACAAATACTCAGTAAACAGAAAGAAAAAAGAGAGAATAAATTGACATTTCTATGATGAGAGTTTCTAAGTCTTCTTCTTTTTCTTGCAAATTTTTACTGTATAAGTTTTTGCCAGTAAGAATTTGCGAGCAGAAAAAAACATGATTCGAAAACACATGTTCGTTTATTGAAAACAAAAAAAAAATATTTTACAATTATGTTATTTTATGGAAATTCAAAGCAATGAAACTTTCAAAATAAATTATGGGAAATATAAGAAAACCTTCTAAAAAGTTCCTGCTTAAGATTTAACATCAAAAAATATCGTATTCCATAGCGACCAGCTAAAATTTATTTGTATATTTGGTGTTGTAATCAGCTGTGTCTACAAACTTGCAAATTGTTGCAAATTTTCTGTTCGCGTACATGTTTGGGAAAATTTTATTTTGAGAGTAAATTTAGTCTTACTCTCTGTAAGTTTGTACTGAGTAATTCTTACTGGACTTGACTGAGAAAAGTAATCGAATGGACCTATAAATGTTAAAAACTGTTTAAAACTTTCCAATCATGCTCAGCTTATTCAGCAAAACATTAAAATATCAAGAAATGCTACATTTTGTTAAATTGCAGGAAAATTAAGGCATGATAGGAAACGTTTTATATAAAATCAGATAGATTCTTACTGGACTTGACTGAGAAAAGTAATCGAATGGACCTATAAATGTTAAAAACTGTTTAAAACTTTCCAATCATGCTCAGCTTATTCAGCAAAACATTAAAATATCAAGAAATGCTACATTTTGTTAAATTGCAGGAAAATTAAGGCATGATAGGAAACGTTTTATATAAAATCAGATAGATCTCTATACCTTTAATTTGATATCAAATTTGTATACGTTTACTTTTTATTACTATGCACAAAAAGGCACTTTGTAAAAAAAGGGCAGGAAAAAGGCAAAATTTTTTCAGAAAAGAAAATGGCATTAGTCTCAGAAATTGTATGATGAATAAAATTCAAAAAATCTAATTTTTATGTAGAGTTTAGTAATAGAAAAAATAGAAAGTTAAAAAAAATCTTAACCCGCTCGGGACCGGTAGCATATTAATGTTTGAACTTTAATTCCAAATATCTCCGCTTGGGTGGCTGTAAAGCCATAAAAGTAATTAAAAATATTTCTTTGGCGTAGATTTACACATTTAGACGAAGTTTTGTCGGAAAAATCCCAGCCATTTAAAATTGGGATCGAGTGGTTAAGATGTGCTATATGTGGGCAAATCTACGGAACCGGGCGCTTCCATGTAACTCGGGATTTAAACCATTTTAATGACAATATATAATATTTTTGATGGTATCAGCATTTCCGAGGCAACGAATTTAAGCAGGCGGACATCTTAAATTTTAATATTTATACTGTTAATATGCTCTACTCAATTAAAAACTAGCCTAATTTTGCTTGTAACTTTCAAGAGTTTTTCAACTCTTTTGGTTATAACTTTTTCAGCATAAAAAGAAATCGCCCAAAACCTTTGGTGAATAATAATTATGATGTTAGAAAATCTCCTACTTGTTGAAAAAAATAGGTGCCCTCAATTAGGAACAAATGGTAGTTCTTTAAAATCTGTAACTCTGTTTTTTGAATAAAGAATAATTTCAGACATTTTAATTTTTGCGCTTTCAGCCTCAATGCAATTGAAAATTTTTTGATACTGACATATAACTGATAAGTAAACAAAAATATTGAGATCAAATTAATAAGTGTGCCTTCAAAAATAAAGAAAATATGACAATAATAATCCCTTCACCTCTATGCGTGAACAACTTGAAATTTGATATTTTTGAAGGGCACATCCGCAGTTTGAGAAATAATTAGTTGCAGTCCTGCGTGATCGGTATCGGTGATACTATTATTATGTGTAAGTGTTAAATGTATCGTACTATTAATTTGGTGTCCAGACCCATTTTAGGTTAAATTTTATAGCTTTTCATAGATTGTTGGAGCTAAAAGTGATGTAAAAACCAAACGGATAATCCGATCGTTTTAGAACTTAGACACAACAATATTAATTGCGATATATATCATATAAGCCAGATTTCAGCCATTAATTCTTTTATATTTGGATGTGCTAGTCAATTTAAAGTTGGATTTTTAGCGTATTGTACAGCGAAAATTGACGCAAAGCCTAAAAATAAAATCCGATCTGTTTAGCACTTTCACATAATGACAGCTATGATAAGATCTACCATTCCAGATAGATTGGACTCCATAATTCTTAAAACTGTGGATGTGCCATCAATTTGAATTTAACCTTTTAGCGAATTTTGGAGAAAGATATGTTGTAGAGAATATAAATCGAGCCGATATAAATCGGTCTACCAAATTTTATCAAAAAATCTTAATATTTCCGACCTGTAGCGTGCGTACAAAAATACATGGAGAGACAGACGGATGGACGGACGGAAAAATTAAAAAAACAACATTACTTATAATCAATAATGAAAACGTAGTGCGACTATGCATTTTCGAATAAAATTACCGTGATTGAAAAATTTGTGTCATCTTTTTCAATTAAATAAATAGCCAAAAAAAGGTTTTTGGTAACTTTGACCTCAAGTTGCTCAAAAACCAGATGTGCTGGAAAAATTTGGAAACCAAATTCGGACTCAGTTACTTGAATATGTGTGGTCGCATGCCCGAAAAATCCAAAAATTTAAAAATATTTATTAGCGAAAATGCGTGCGGTTTTTTGTTTATAACTTTTTCAGCACTCAAAAAAATTTATTCACGCGAACAGATTACTTCTTTTTAATGTATTTTAAATAAGTTAATCTAGAAAAAAATGTGTGCGAACAGATTACTTCTTTTTAATGTATTTTAAATAAGTTAATCTAGAAAAAAATGTGTGCCACTAATTTGAAAATTTTAATTTTTAAAATCTGAAATCGACCTGTTTCGTAGATTTTCCCATATAAGTTTTCTCGTTCACTGGAAATGTAATATAAAGTTTAAATATTTTTTTCATAAAAAAATAATTATTTAGTAATGTTTTCAAAATATTATTTAGTAATGTTTTCAAAAAAAAAAAAAAAAAATGCGGCCCTATGTTCCACTGGGAATTAAAGGATTAAATATATAATGTTTTCAAAATAATATCTCAGACTCTAGAAATTTTACAGGTTTGAACACATTTTCCTAAAGAGTTTGTTAAAAAAAGTTGTTTGCCATAATTTTTTATATCAAATTTTAAATAAGTAACCGTGTTCTGAGTTCAAACTTGTTAATTAGAGTGGATTTGTAAAATCACACGGAATTGAAAATTTACTGTTTCTAAAAAATTTCGAAAATCATAATAAATTTGTATACATTAATTGTGGAAAATAATGCATTCGTTTTACTTTCACTAAGCAATTGCTACACGAAATAAAACGAAAAATATTCGGATGTGGATCACAGGACAAATAAAAATGTCGCAATGATTAACATTGGATTATTTTATGTCGATTCGGAACACAGAACAACGCCGAATATCATTAAATAAAACACTATTTTATCGACGACGAACATGCAAAAGTCCTATGTGCAATTGTTACCACCAATCTTGACTAACTAAAAAAGGTTCTCTTTGGCACAAAGAAAAATATTAAAAAAATATGGGAATATTTGCAAGCAGGTCGACGATATATTAGGATTATAATTTTAACAGAATGTTAAACTATTTTATTTTATGATAAACTTAAAAAAACTCCACACATATTTTTTTCTGTCATTAACAGTACGCACAATATGTTAATACAATATACTTTTATTCTATAATAATGTTTTCATATAATTATGTTTAAATATAATTTAAATGTTATTTCAATGTTAGTAATAATATTATTAAGAATTAAGAATAGAAATTACATTACTAGGAAGATGTATAAAACTACATGATTTGTTAGGAATTTAATTGATAAAGTCACTTGTATGTTGGATGCTTGTTATGATTGTTTATCAATTTCCTTTATTCCTTTTTCAATTGATTTCTTTTTTAATTTCCTTCTGTATTCATTTGTACATCCAACATGCCACAAATCATAAACGACAAATCCTCAGGATCATTATCTTCCCAAGTAAAGTTAGCAGCGGCAGCAGAATTACCCGCTTGCATATAGGGTGGTATATAGTTATAATAATTATTTTGAGTATCTTCTGTGGGAGATAATGATTGCCCAGATTCTTCTTGTTGTTCCATAACAAATTCTGTGTAATCATCGTCTATAATATAGGCATTATGAGCTGATGACGATGACGACGACGATGATTGATTATATACGACTGGTAGTTGTCTACGTCGCAATGAAATATCCAAAGAAGACATTGTTGACGGCGATGACGTTTTCGATGTCTGCAAAAGCACTATTGTTTGTATATGCTTGGGCAAAATATGTCTGATATCGTGTTGTTGGTGTAAATGTCTTACAATATTACCACGATGTAGTTGAACGTAATTGCATAGTGTGCAAACACGGGCCTCGACTTTTGAGGATTTCGCATCGTGGGCATAATCTTGAACAATGCTACCATCTTCAGGACAACCTTGAGACTGATGTTGTGTGAGTAAAGATCGCGTTGGTTTGCGAATGCCACAACCTGAGCAACGATAAGCATATTCACCCGTATGCATGGTAAAATGTTGAAACCAATATGGCAACATAAAACGTGATTTTTTCTGGCAAAATATACAGTACGCTTCAAATTGGGCTTGACCATTTTTATACATACTCATAATGGAACCACTGCAATTACCTTGTCTTAATAGATGTATTTGTGAAGATGTCAAACGAGAGTTATACACCTCAGCACCACGATGTTCATTGACATAATGATGAACAATGCGTTGACAAGTTATGTTACAAATGACACATTTATCTTTAAATTTGCCATTGACATGCATTTCCCGATCGATATTATTAGGAAACTGAGTTATATCAATGTTTGAGAGAATATTATTGTATAAATTATCATTTTCAATATAATCATCGTCACCGGTTATAATTTCTTCTTGTTGCTGTTGATGTTTTTTATATTGTTTGTTGAACTTTGGAGTTGTATTATATTTAGTGGGTAGTTTAGGTGTTGGTTGATATTGTTGTTCAAGCAGCTGTTGTTGCTCCTGCTGCTGCTGCTGTTGTAACAGAAATTGTTGCTGATATTGCTGCTGTTCCTGTTTCTTATAAATGCGATGTACTTTAGGTTCATCATCATCTGAAATAATTTGAGCATCTTCATTGTCAACCCATGTGGCTTGTAAAAGATCTTCTGTATCGTTATTAGCCGTATATTTTTCGACTGTAGAAGTAGTTGTGGAATTTTTTAAACGTATACGTTGAGTGGTAACTAAAAAGAAAAAAAGAAAGCAACATTTTTGAATAATAAGCTAACAACTCAGTACATGCAGCAATCATTTTGTTTAATGGCTTTGCGTTTAAAAATGTTTATTTAATTTATCTCGGAAAAGGATTAATATAGGTTTTATAAAAATAAAACCTGAACAAATTCTGAGGTTCGCTTCGGTTTGTTTTTGGTTTTTTCGTTGCAATGCATTTACATATTTTTAATAAAAATTGTATGACAATTTTTAAAATAATTTTTAGGCCAGTTTCCTAATAATATATTTACATTACACAAAACATGTATTTCTTGGTACTAAATAAGGATTTAATGTGTTTGGGGAATATTATCTATTTCTTAACGATGTTTTTGAAAAAGTTTAATTTTTCTAAACAAATCCTTTTCAAAAGTTTTGTTTAAAAAAATTATTAAAAATATACAGGAAATTATTTACAATCGGTTGCCAATTACACCCGTTCTGCGACTGGTTCCACCTGAACCATGAAACTAGTTCCGAAACCCTTTCCACTTAAATGTAAGGTATAACTGACGAAGAAGCAGTTTCAGAACTAGTTCCAGATCTGATTCTAGAGGAACCGGCTCTACTTTTGGAGCTATAGAAGCATTTGCTTTTAAAACAATTTCAAACAAAAATCATCGGTGTTAGAACCGACATTAAAATTGTTTATAAAGGAAAATAAATTGCTCTACAACCAATTTTTTGGAACATAAACTCTGGTGGGTAGTTAAACTTCTCGTGACAAAAAAAAAACGAATATGCTTTTGGCCCAACTATATTTGGCGAAGTTGATTTAAGGGAAAAAGCAAAACCATAAAAATACACTGAAGCACCCGTATTAAGCTTAAGTCGACTTTCGTAGAGTTCCATATCTATTAATTTAGTTATTTTCAAAAAAAGAAAAATTAATAAATAACAAATAAAACAATAAAAAAAAACATAAATTCGCAAATATTGCGAACATTTTAATTTTTCAGTAAATCAAATATGGGACATCTTTAATTTGATTTAATTGGCATTTGCATTATAAATACATTTTTTGAAAAAGCCGTTATTTTTAAATTACAAATAGTAAACTAGACATTTTCAGCTTCTGGATTTTGTTTAAATAATTGAAACAAAGAATCGAAGATTTAATTCCTTAAATAAATGTTAGAATCGGTTAGTTTAACGAAATCAATAAATAAAAATAATTCATTTCGCTTAAACGTTCAATGATTTAAAATCTATTTTTTGCCGATCATAAATTTTTTTAACATTTCTTATTTAAATATTGAATTTGCCCATCTTAGGCCTAACAATATGTAATTCATTAATTTTGATTTATTAACCGGGCTACCCACTAGAAATATTTGGGAGTAAAACTACGTCCCTCAAAAAATTAGGGTAATTTGATTACAAGGAGAAAATATGAATTTTTGTGCATTTTCTCAAAAATATTGATATTTTAAAACTAATTCAAATTAAAAATATTAAGGAATCGTGATTTGAAGCAATAAAACTTAAATCGGTTAAAAAACTTAAATCGGTTAAAAAATAGCCGAGTTATTAAAATTTCCCCGGAAACTGATGTGTCGCAGATCACTTAATCAAGAAACTCGGGTCCAAATTTTAAAATTTATTGAAATAATCTACTACAGAAACATTTTTTATTCTATAAGTTCCAAGTAACTCAGATAAGAAGTATTTTTTTATATTGCATTTTGCTAACTCGTTTTAAATTAGTACCAAAAAAGTCAAAAATTTTAAAGAATGTTTTCAAATCTACAATTTTAAATTTTTAAAATTTTTTTTAAAGAAATTTTAAAAAATCAACGATTGGACATTAAAGTTTTATTAAGAACATATTTGAAATTAAAAATTACAAAAATTGTAGTAATTCCTTTTTTCATATTGCTAAGGCAGAGATTTTATTTCAGCGGATTTCGAAAAAAACAGCGATTTTTTTGGCATTTATACTGCATTTAGAGTGAGGAAAAACTACCTGGTTTTTGGCTCTTCCTAGTTTTTAATTGTCAAAACGCATATGTGACAGCGCATAGAGAAAGGGACCTAAGGGTAAAAAAATCTATTTTTTTTTTGATGTGGACAACATCTGAGCATCGAATGAGACCGATCCCATGCCCTTTTTTTACCCTTCGGTCCCTTTCCATTTTGCGCGTCACATATATAAAAAACAAACAAAAACTAGTTTTGTACAAAAACCAGGTAGTTTTTGTTCATTTTAAATTCAGTATTATTTACCTTTTAGGCAAGTTCTTTTTTCTTCTTTTAATTTCACATGATTTTGGCCAGAATATATTGAAAAAACACAAGATCAGATATTTCAATCCAGTAAATTATGGCAAAATATAAATACATTAAATTACCCCTGTGTAAGGTCAAAGATCAAATTTTAGGAGATTTTAATTTCTTTTAAACATCCCAGCAAACCAAGATGAACATTAATGACTCAGAAATGAGCTCCAAAAATATAAACATTTTTCCACCTTTTCCTATGAAAGTGGTCCGTCCAAAAGACTCAGAAATGACTCAGAAAAAAGAACGTATAAAATCGAAATTTTCCTCATAAATTTAAATAATTTTGGAATCTTCTTTGAGTCCGAAAAATTAACCCTTATTTTGAGACAGCTTTTTAGAGTAACGCGAAGAAGTTATGTTAGATGTGAAAATGTATAAACGTTGAGTTTTCAACGTTGATAATTATCCGCGTTGAAAGTTAACGTGCATAGGAAAAGTAGTGTGTTAGTTTTTGACTCAAACACGTTTTTCTATGCTTGGAGTTTTTTTCTGAGTTAACGGATATAGTTAAGTCGAAAACATAGATCTTTTAAAATTTGGACCCAAATTTTTTGATTAAGTGGTCTGCGACACATCAGTTGCCGGGGGAAATTGTAATAACTTGGCTGTTTTTTAACCGATTAAAATTTGTATTGCTTTATTTCATTTCATTTATTTATTCAGTCTATGGATACAAAATTCCTTACAGACTATGATGCAGAGCTTTGAAGAATTAATTCCTTAATTCAATTTTTCAATTCTGAATTAAAAATTCGATGAATTAATTCACTAAGCACCATATATTGAATGGAATTAATTCATATTTGCTTTCGTTCGATTTATTTTGTTACGAATTAATTCAATTGCAATAGTTCTTTTTATTAAATCAAATGAATTAATTCACCGGTGAACGCGTTCAATTTTATAAATCGAACGGAAAAAAAAAGTGAATTAATTCCTTACTGAATTAATTCACCACTGAATTCATTCAGTGAATTAAAAAATAAATAAAATTACATTCAGTGAATTAAAAAAAAAAAATAAGTTCACTGAATTGAAAAAAAAAAAAATAAAATAAGTTCACTGAATTAAAAAAAAAATAAAATAAGTTCACTGAATTCAAAGCCAATTTTCTGCCGTTCAGTACAAATAAAAGATTTAAATAAGCAATTTTACAGCGTGTGCTAGTAACAAATTAGAAACCGGATGCTGTTTATCAACCTACATGATTCAAAAATAAAGCCTTTTACTATTAAAAATAAAAACTTTACAGATATAGATAAATTTGGAAAAAAATATAACTATTAATTTTTCAAACTATATATATATTCGTTCCTTTTACTCCTGCAAGGAGCATAGGGCCGCAATTTTTCAAACTAGTTATATAGTTATATTTTTTTTTTTTAAATTTATCTATATCTGTAAAGTTTTTATTTAAAGGCTTTATTTTTGAATCATGTAGGTTGATAAACAGCATCCGGTTTCTAATTTGTTACTAGCACACGCTGTAAAATTGCTTATTTAAAACTTTATTTGTACATTATTGTTTTCTTCTACTGAACGGCAGAAAACAGGCTTTGAATTCAGTGAACTTATTTTATTTTTTTTTTAATTCAGTGAACTTATTTTATTTTTTTTCAATTCAGTGAACTTATTTTTTTTTTTTAATTTTTAATTTTTTTAATAAATGAAAATGAAATTGAATGAATTCAGTGGTGAATTAATTCACCGGTGAATTAATTCATTTGATTTAATAAAAAGAACTATTGCAATTGAATTAATTCTTTGAATTTGTTGTTTGATGAACGCATTCAGTTGAATGAATTCAGTGAATTACTTAAGAAAAGGAATTCATTCAATTCTAGAGAAAATTGAATTCGATTGGTAGTGAATTCATTCAAAAAGGAATTAATTCTTCAAAGCTCTGCTATGATGTTACAATTTTAGAATAATCTAAATATTAATTTATTCACTCCAGATCACGATTCTTTGGTATTTTTAATTTGAATTACTTTTAAAATATCATTGTTTTTGAGAAAATGCACAAAATGTCATATTTTTCCCTTGCAATCACTATTCCAAATTTCAGGGCCGGCACGCCTTCCCAATATCCGATTATCCTAATTTTTTTGGGAACGTATTTTTACACAGGGGGTAGACCGGTCAATAACTAAATTTTTTTTCGAGAACCCTCTAGTGTATACAATGCATATTACCATTACCATATTATTATATCGGATACCAAATTCAGACGTTTGGAAGTTTTATTGCAAAAAAATTTATAAAAATTCATTTTTCTATACAATTTTATAAATTTAATTTTTTTCTGGCTGTTTCTGGCTTAATATTAGGTTTAAGAATTTAGAATTTAAATAAAATGTTTTTGGAAACTTCTTACCTGTAAGTTAATAATAACATTAGAGTGTCCAAAACCGTAACCGAAAACCGGTTAACCGGTTTTTTTTAATTTCCAAAAACCGTCCGGTTTCGAATAATTTCTAAATTCAAATAAACCGAAAACCGGTTTTTTAAATATGTTTTCATCAAAACTTTTTTTAAACCAATCGTTCGAAAATTCTATATTTCGGCTGCATTTTGTTTTTAAAGTATTATTTTAACAAACGAAACTGCAGTTTTGTTCTCCTTTATATAAAAAATAAAATCTTTTCACATGTATTCGAATAAATAAGATACGAAAATCCTTTGTAATTGTTTGGAATATTTTTTTAAATACAGGGTGACTGATGAATGTTGCTACAAAAACCTAATTAATTTTTTCTCTGTAATTAATCTGTTCCGTTTAAGAAAAATGTACGATTGGGATGACGAAACAAGAACTGCTAAATGTACAAAAATTTTAGTTATATTTAAATAAATTTTAGTTGGATGCAAATAACATTCTATCCTGCTAAAATAAGTAGACGTTTTTGCTGAATATAAGTAGACTTAAAATAGCGAAAATAAATAGTATTGCTGCTGTTTTCAGAAGAGTAGACTGGCTTCCCATTAAAAAAAATATATCTAAATTAAATTTTGGAAATGTAATTGTTTTTCTGTAATGTTTTTCTGATTCCAGCAGTGTAAAATGTCCTTTGCAATTAACTAAAATTTAAATTTTTGTATAAATTTCTGTCTAATTGCATCTGATCGTGCTATCTTTAGCGCTTTTGTATCACCCAAAGCTCGCATTATTTTCGGTTAGTGCTTTTTATAAAAAGCCGATAGTTGAGGTTTTTCTATTTTTTACTTAGCGCTTTCAGCACCTTTATGGTAAAACCTTTAATTTGATACAATTTTAAGTAATTTAAATGTTTTGTTATTATTTTTATAATAATGTGATATTAAAAAATTTATTTTACCATAATAATGATTTTTAGCGCTTTTTAAATGTTTGGTCGCATAAATTAGTTGGAAAGTACCTATTTTGATTGATCATAAATTAGTTTCAGTAGGTGTTTCTGGAGGGCGCTTTAAACTAATTTCTGTGAGCTTTTTTGCTATTTGTACAAGTTTATTTTTATGTATAACAAAAAAAAACCGAAACCGGTTTTTTGAAAGAAACAGTAATCGAAACCGGTTTTTTAAAAGTAGTAATTTTCGAACAAACCGAAAACCGGTTTTCTGAAATCGCCGTTTTTTTGGACACTCTAAATAACATGTTACTAGGTAAGGAGTTACATGGATGGACATGCCCATGTTAAAATAATAGTTTTTGTAAGAGAAAAGTAACAATTTACGTTTATTACAATAGTTAATTTTTATAACCTAAACTTTTAAAAAATTTAATTTGCAATTTTTTTTTTGTTAAAAATATTGAAATTTTAATTTAATTCATATCGTCCCAATGTTCGTATATTTGGACAGTAAATGTCACGCGTTTTTACAATTTTTTTTTCTATTTTACTTTGGGCTCAGAAATGACGAATGGGTTAATGGTCAATATAAAAACAACTAAAAATTAAGTAAAAAATACTCATTACTTTAAAGTTACTTTTAGCCTAGTTGTCATGCGTAAGAGTAACATGTTATTGGGTAAGCCATGCCCTTGTTAAAATAATAACTCAATGGTACAAAAAAAGAAGCATTTTCACAGCCTTGATTACCAGTGGTACGAGAAAAAAACATTTGAAAAACATTACTCATAAACAGTATTTTAGGAGTACTTTTCATACAAAATTTACAACCATTTGTGAAATAAAAACACTGTTAAAACATTGCTTTAAAGCGTTTTTCTAACGTTTGCAAAAAGTAGTTCAGCAGTACTTCTTTTAAAGAATATATAACCTTGGCTTGGGATTTTATTTTTTTTGGTATTATCCCAGTATATTTAATAACACATTTAGTAGTTTGCTAGTACTTTACTGTCCTCTTAGTGTACATCACAGATTTTTATTGTATTCTTTCGAAACTTCACAAGAAAAGAATGGCGATGTCTCTCTTACATAAATATTTGTGTAATATACTATGTAAAAGTAGGTAAAATTTATAAAATTGTTAATTTTAATAAATTAAAAAAAGCTCTTTAATTTTCAGAAAACAGTACTGGCAAAGCACGTTTTAAGTAGTACCGGAATTTCGTAAAAAACAGTGCCCTCCCAGTACAATTTTTGTTGTAACGTCGGCAATTTCTACCTGGGTTTGTAAGAATACACTTAAATCGCACTAACATTATACAATCCAATTTATTTTGATGGAAGTGGATACTTAAAAACATTAGTTATTTCGTTATAAATTTAAGCATTTAAAAGGATATCATCACACTTGTGTTTACAATGTTTAATGCCAAAAATTTCATTATTTACTAGAATATTTCCATTACCGAGTAGGCATACATTCTCAGGGTGATAGTGAATTTAAAACTTTCAATATTTATAAAAGAAAACACTTTTGATTCTGAGGATTCTAAAATCTTTCCAAGAGAATATTTTGTATTTTTGAACAGTGGATATACCAAGGGATATTTGGTGAGTTTTTGTTATTAAAAATGTGCAATTTCCTTTGAATTTGTCCAAAAGGATTTTTGGGAGATTTTACAATTGACCTAAACTGTTTTCAAAATCGAAAGCCGAAAATTTTGATATAGGAGCAACGTTGCTAATATATAGACTAGACGATAAAATTCTACGCTAGTTTGACGATTGAAAAAGCATTTTAAAGTTTTTTTTTTGCAACGCTTTGAAAACGTTATAAAATACCACCCTCACACCGTAAATGATGGTTATCATTTAGGGCGTTGTTTTTCCACCTGGGAAGTTTTGTAGTTATTTCTTCTTTTAAAACTCATTACCGGGTAATATAATGTTTTGCTGGGCTGTATAGAAATATGTAGCCAATAATCTTTTTTATAGGGACAACTAAGAACGATTTTGTATTAAATATTGCCTAAGTCGAAATTTTTGTTTCAAAATTTTTTACTTAAGAAATATTTTAGAAAAATTAAAGTTCTGACAACTAATTACTATTATTAAAGAAACTTTTGTATTTTTATTTGGAAACTCACCATTTTTTGGGTTTTTTGACGATGTTGCAGAAGTAGGTTCATCTGAACTTCTAGCAAATGCTTGTATAAATGCGCTTTCAAATGATTTGACTTGTTGCTCACGTTGCTTTTGTGCTTCCAGACGCTTTTCATTAATTTTACGTTGCACTTCCTTCTCCGCAACTTCTTCTTCGTCATCAATTTCGAATTCAGCCAACAATTCATCTTCATTGTAACTGAAACTGTTGTCTAGACGTTTAGTGCGTTTGGTACGTAACGAACGTTTACGATCTTCACTTGTTTCGCCGCTATCGCCATTTTCAGAAGGTGGTTTCTGAGTTATTGTTTTTAGTTTCTGTTTATCAGGCATATATTCTTCTTCCTCCTCTTCTAGCTGCCGTTTGCGTGTTAGAGAATTGGCTGCCATAGATGTAGATGCAGTTGCTGCAGTGGATGATAATGACGCTTTAGGTATATCCATATTACAAGTTTTCAACGTAACTCTACCACTGATGCTATGAGCCATTAGGGTTACAGGCTTACCAGATGAATTACATGCCAAATCACAAAAACGCCGTCCATACGTTGTTACTTCTCGGTGATTTTTCAGCAATATCGTTCTAACATCCACCATTAAATTATTATTCAATTGTTCTATAGCGGTTTGAGCATGTGTATTCATATTTGACCGTATAGCTTTAATTCGTGCAAAATCTTTGTATTTTAGTGATTTTTGCAGAAATACAAAACATGAGTGTGTTACCACCAAATGGGGATTACAAAATTGATTTAGGAAATTGTCCAACCATCTAGCATAACGACGATCCATGTCGATGTCGTTTCTACCTCGTACAGGATTACCATAAAAAGCATTTGGTATTATGACACTTTTATTCGAAAGTAAAGCTGAAAATGCTGGAGGATTAACACCTGATACAGCTGGCTGTAATTGAACGGCATTTAAGAAATTTGATTGTGGCGTAGCCGGTGGTAAAGGAGGAGGAGCTGGCTTTTTAATTTGTTTTCTTATTTGGGGTGCAAAATTTGTTGGCAGTTGTCCTCGAGGAGAATTGAAATTTTTGTTTGAATTTTTATTGTTATATCCTTTGGCTGCCAACAGAGTACGTTTTTGTGGAGTTCTTAATTGTTGTACTGATGAGGGTCTATAATGAGATGCTGATGATTCTTCATCAGAACTATCTAGTAATTCAATACAATCAACAACTTTCTGCTGTTTAGATGCTGAAGTACGTTTATAGTATGTTGCTTTTTCCAAATATGAAAAATTTTTGGGTTTATTTTGTATTTGAGGCACTGCTTTGGAGTTGCTTTTTTTTGTTAGTGCTGGTGGTGTTACCTGCTGGAGTTTAGCTGTTGATTTTCTAGCACTTGTACGTGTTACAATTATATTTTTGGGTACTGTTATTGTGGCTGTTGGTGTTGTTATAGTTTGTTTATTAGTTTTCGGATTTGTGGTAATACTGGTGTTGTGTATAACATCTGTTTTACGATTGGAGTCAACATCTTCGTCATCAGATTCTATACAAATTGGTGAATTGCGAGTTTCTACGAATTGAACTTCATCCTCATCATCATCGTCAACATCATTAATGTAATTTCCATCATCAACATCATTGACGTCATTTTCGTCATCATTTTTATCACTGATTTCTATGGATAATACATTTTCATCATTTTCCAATTCTTCCTGTTCTTGATTAGTTGTACAGTTTAATGGATCATTAGTTGTATTTTTTATGGCATTTTCAGTGTTACCATCGTCTACATCATTCGTAGTTTCATCGGCTAAGGAAGCTCTTTCTTTGACTCCTTCTTCTATAGCTACCAATTCTGGTTCCAAGTTATCAATATCTGCTTCTTCTTCTTCTTCAGTATCTTTAGTCAAATCTTCTTCTTCTTTTTCTTTTGCATTTACGTTTTCATTTATAGATGTATCATTTTCATCTTTTTCTACGGCTTCACTATATTCTTTTGTTGTATCTTCTTCATTTGCAGATTTGTGTGGATCATCACCATCACATGATGTTAAATCCTCTGCTTCACTGTCTTTCGTGTTTTCATCCTCATTTAAAGATTTGTCCGGATCATCGCCATTACATGAAGTCAAATCTTCAGCATCTGCTTCATCGGGTACAATCAATTCTTCAACCTCTCCGGGTATTTCAACATCTTCATATTCTCCCTCAATTTCTTCGGCTATCTCAGATTCGGACTCACTTTCCAATTCCTTATTTTCATCGTTTACGTAAATTTGATCATCTTGTTGTTTATTTTCTTCGAATGATAAATCCGTTTCACTAATTTCTTTTTCTTCAGTAGTTTTTTCTACTAGTTGTCCTTTTAGATCTGATTCAGTTATTTCTTCATATTTTGATTTATCATCTTCAGGTTTTTTATCTTCATCACTTTTTTTATTATCATCTTCAGATTTTTTGTCATCATTTTCAGATTTTGTATTATTTTCTTTAGATTTTGTGTTATGCTCTTCTTCTTTTGTATTATAATTTTTCTCTTGTGGGGTTTCCGAGTTCTTTCCATTAAGACTTTCGTTTGCATCATTTTTATTTTGTTCGTTTTTAAGTTCTTTACTTATATCAGACTGCTCATTAGGTAAATTCTCCTCATTTTTCTGAATCGTTTCTGAATTTTCTGTTATTTTTTTCAAATCGGTTGATTGTTCTTTATTGCTTTCATCTTCATAGAATGCTTTATCATTCACTGTTTCTTTTTGTTGATTTTCAGCGTTGTTATCATCTTTAGTTTGTTCCTTAAGAACTTCAAGATTTTCCTCTTCTGTCTTTTCTGTAATTTTCATTTCTTTCGTTTCATCTATT
The DNA here is from genome assembly GCA_949987735.1 of Leucophora obtusa. Classification (NCBI taxonomy): domain Eukaryota; kingdom Metazoa; phylum Arthropoda; class Insecta; order Diptera; family Anthomyiidae; genus Leucophora; species Leucophora obtusa. The sequence goes on along the minus strand of OX465297.1, from coordinate 35,970,317 downwards.
GTTTGTATTTCAGAATTATTGATTTTACTTAATTCCATACATTCCGTAGTTTCAATTTTTTCTTTAGCCTCTAAAATAGTTGTTGGGTCCTGGGATTCCGTTTCGGATATTTCGTCATTTATGGGATTCATTTTGATGTGGAAGATAACTAAAATAAAAACGAACATATAAGAATTTTATTTAAATGTTTTTTGATACATTATGCGAAAAATCACTAAAATGGTAACAGCGTTTATAGTCTAATGGATTTTTATAAAAATACTATAAGCAGAAAATTACACAGAAAATATACCTGTGTAATTATCGCACAATCGCTTAAGACGACCTAAGTGTATGTCGAATTTTATTGAAATTGGCACACAAAATAGCACGAAAAACAGTAAAACTGGCACAAAAAAGGTAAAAATTGCATGCTTATTTTAAAAATTATAAAGAATGTTTTTAACAAAAATACAATAATGAAGGAAAGTGCAATCGGCGTAAATGAGTATGATTTTTAAAGATTGCAATTTTCGTTGCTGTAAAAAAAATCGGGCATTTCATTTTTACGTAATGTCTGTTTTTTTTATTTTGTCACTTGTTTTAAGTGGGCGTGGCTTTCAATGAAAAATTAGCGACATCGACATGTTATCAAATTACATAGTAAAATTTAGCGATTACTGATCGGATCTATACAAACTGTATATTATTGGAAATTCTACAAAATTTCCTTAAGTCTTGCATCATTTTTATCAAAAAACGGTCGCCAGACTTAAAATGACAGTGTCTAAAACATGAAAAAAAACATTCTTTGTTTTTAGCAATTTTAAAATAAAGTTAACAACACTGAAATTTTAAAGCGAATAGTTTTATGATATACTTGCTACGATATAACAAATAAGTCAAGTTTTTTTCTATGTTAAGTATAAAGCATTTCCTATTAAAATTTCAGTGTGGTTAACTTTATTATAAAATCGCTTAAAACAAAGAAAATTTTTTTATGTTTAATGCACTGTCATTTCAAGTCTGGCGACCATTTCTAGATAAAAATAATGCAGAAGATAAGGAAATTTTGTAGGATTTCCAAAAATATACAGTTTGTATAGACCCGATCAGTACTCGCTAAATTTTACTCAAGTGACAAAATAAAAAAAAAAACAGACGTCACGCTAAAATTCTGCACCATTCTCTGAACAATATTGAAATTACTTATTTAAGAACTATTTAAAATGAATTTTCAGTTGAAAGTTGTTTATTACAAAATAATATTCAGGATTTAAATTTAATTTTTTCATTTTATTTCATAATTTTAAATTGTAAAGCACCGTAAGTTGTTTTTCACGTGGAACAATTTCACTCGAACTTTAAAGGCTTCAAACTGCAATTTAAATTATAAAAATGAACAATTTTTTAATTTTATAATAAAGACAATAACAAAATACACAAAATTTCACTTTTACACGGGAAAAATAATAGTCTTGTACATTAAACATGCGTGCAAAACAAACTCTACACACTTTTCACGTGAAACTGATTATTGTGAAAAATAATTTTTTTTATATGGAGTATAACATTTTTTTTTTCAATTGAAATCGGAAAAACTTACGATGCTTAACCAAATTAAGGCGAGTTAAATTTTGAAAGAAAAAATATAAAATTTTCATATATTTAGTTAGAATAAAATTTTCTAAAAACGGCCTTATACATATAATTGGCTCTAACCTTCTTAAACCATATTCTCCTGAATTAAGAAATAATTGTGCCACGAGTTTGAAACTTACATGATTTACTACTTAAGCACCGTAAGTTGTTCCGTTTTCACGTGAAAAAACTGTTATACTCCATATATAAAAAATGATTTTTCACGACAATCAGTTTCTCGTGAAAATTGTGTAGAGTTTGTTTTCACGCAAATTTAATGTACAAGACTATTATTTTTCTTGGAAAAAAGTGACTTTTTGTGTTTATTTTGATTGTGTCTTTGCAATAAAATTAAAAAATTGTTCATTTGTTTAAATTAAATAGCAATTTGAGGCATTTAAAGTTCGAGTGAAATTTTTCCAAGTTGAAAAACAACTTACGGTGCTTTAGGGCCCTAGGAATACAAAACTGAAGTTGAAATTATTTTGTAGTATATAGAACCGGAATTATTGCATGTCGTCATATGACGACGCTAGGAGAATATGTGTACAATTGTTAAAAAAAAAAAAATCCAAAAAACTGTTAAGAATAACAGGAATATTTATTAAAAATACATGATGTTCAAATGATTACAACTTTTGAATGCGTTATACGGTTGTTATAAAATTTTCAAATAGTAATGCTTATATAATCTACTTTCAAAATAAATTATGTAATGCAAAAAGGATAATACAATTTGAAAAATATCCTTAATTTGTAAATATCTCAAAAACCCCATCTTTAATTTTCTTTAAATTATTGAAACAGATAACTCAATATAATTTTGAATTTTCACAAATAAACATAACACTGCATGACAAAATCTTGGCTTTTAAAAGTTAATAGAGCTCTGAATATCAATTCTATATATTTTGGAAATGCTGATTACAATGGCGTACTTTATTTTTCGATCTAAGGTAAATATTTCCCGCGAAATGCCTTTAAAGTTTAGCGGTTTTCCATTTAGTTTTTTATATAAAAAAATTTTCAAATGCAATGAATATAAATTTTTTGTGGTGAAATGTAGGCACAGGACCTGTATTCATATTTAGGCTTAAAATTGATGCATAAAACTTAATATTAAAACCACTGTTCGCGTTTTATAAATGATTTTTACGGTTTTTTAAGGTTTTGAATCGCTGAAAACAAAATCGGCCTTAATAAATGATATGGCTTAGTAAAGAAGCAATTAAAAGGAAATATTTCAACAAAAATTATGTATTCATCTATAGTGCCTATACGTTAAAATCGCGATTTTTCAAAAATTTTATATGGCAGCATAGCTTTCCAAGTTGTCCCCAAAGTCCAACTTTTAGTATAATATGGGGTAACCTCTAAAAATTGTTTTTGCAAAATTTCAAGCAAAACAGTTTCCATTTGCAAAAGTTATCGCAATAAATACATTTTTTACTAAGTGTCCTTAGTACGATATTTACTTTTGTAAAAATCAAAAGGGGTCATGTCCAAAATCTTCTATTTTTGTATCCATTTAATATGGAATGATACATAGATAATTATATACTTTAACATTATTAAACATAATTCATTGAATAGCGATAGAAAATAAAAATTATAACTCTCGTAAGTAGCATATATAAAAAGAAGATCCAGCATCAAATTTAGAACACTCTGCCCGAACTATTGATTTAATATCGAGGCCTGGACATTGTCTTTGCTTATCATTGAGGGTTCTTTTTAGGAAGTGTTCTATTCGGCCATAAGGTAAAGTATCTACTACGGGAAGTTTTAGGCTATTTATCTGCGATATTGGTACAAAACTCCAAACCTTATCAAAGACAGCCCAAAATGACTAAATTAAAAATAAATACAAATTTTGTACATTTTGTACTACCTAGCGTCGTCATATGGCGACACCCTAATTCATTAAATTATTAACATTTTTCCAAATTGCGATGAGGTCATTGTAGTTTTACCAATATGGAGCAAATTTAGTTGGTTTTTAGAAAAACCAAACAGGAAAAATATATTAATGTAATAAATTTTGATTTTTTCCTTCTTTATTGAAAGAAATCATAATTTTTTGTGATTTTCGGTCATTCACTGTGTCCAGAAACAAAAATCAAAGTGGATAAAATAAACACAGAATGAATATTAAAAACTTTTTGTTTACAAAACTCTTAACAGCTTTCCTTCCATGTTTAACGTAACTAGAGTTGTAAAAACCGGTTTACGAATTATTCGATAAACCGGTTTTTTCTATATTTCCGGATTTTTTAAACCGGTTTTTGAAAAAGAGCGGTTTTCGAATTATTCGAGAAACCGGTTTTTTCGTGTCGAATAATTCGACATTTTCGAACATTTATAAGGTGAACATTTCTAATAAATTCTCTTCATTTGTTCAATAATTATGCAAAATATTTATAAGATATTGTTTTTTTTTGCAGAATTCTACATTTTCTCTCTATCTTAAAAACGTTCTAATTTTTTGACAATAATTTAATTAGGAAAGATCTAAAAGTTAGTCCTAAAATGCATATAAGCTCAATTTCTCCATTTCCTTAATAAAGAAAAATTTTTTTCTTATTTTTTTTAGCTTTTCTCCCCCAGTGGTAAAACATTTTGCGATTTGAAACCGTAAAATTGTAATAAAAATTTTAAGTCACAAATTGTTTCACATTAATTGGAAAACTACAATATTTATAAGGGCAAAGTTATTTTTTTGCGACATTTTCAAATCATCCTGTTTATTAAATTAATGCGAAAAAAGTTCCACCGCAATTTTGTAACAATTCCAGAGCAAGTGAAAAATCATATTAGTTTTTTATGGAGGTTAAAAGCTTTTTTCACAAAAATTACGAACAAAATACTTTTGTGAATGATTATTCACAAAAACCGGAAAAACCGGTTATTCGAACCGGTTTGGAATTAAAAAAAAACGAAAACCGGTTTTTCAAAAAGGCGGTTTTTAGAAGAATTCGAAAACCGGGTTTTCAAATAGGTCGAATACTTGACAACTCTAAACGTAACGGTATTATGCACATTTAAAAAGAGACTTTTTCATGTCGTCATATAACGACGCTAGGATAATATGGGTTAATATGTTAGCTTTGTATGAGAAAAATTGATATATCGTTTTAATGCTAGAAATCGTCATATGAAATCAAAAAACCCGTAAGTTACAAAAAATTCAAAATCGACTTTTTGAACGATTATGATGCACCGTATCAAAATACATATTCCTGCAAAATTTTACACTCCTACGACTAAACACGACGATTTTATTAACAAAATTCTCCCGTAAAATTTTTTAAATGTATCTGACGGTTATTTTAATTTCATATGACGAAATGTAATTACTGACTGAAAAGAAGGAAAGTAATTGAAATTTGTTGTACCTCATACAACTGCCAACACCCCCAGTTTTATATCATTTGATATCAAAGGTTCGAATTTGAATATTTTATTTTTGAAAAATCAATTCGATTTTAATTAAAATCAATAAGTCCCAGTTCGTAGGATTTCCTTTTAACTCAGTTTAATGCCACTTGTAACTGGATTACTGCTACTAAAATGTGGTTTATTTGAATAAAGACCAATAGTCTAAAAGAGAAAAAGTTCTTCCAGTAAATTTTTTAAAAATAAATTTGGGAATAGCTGACTTAGAAAAAAATCAAATAAAAACCCTAAAAAAATCAATATAACGTGAAAAGAAAAGCTAGTGTAATACGGGCTTGAAATATGTAAGATTTCAGTCACATTTACCTATGATTTAGTTCGTAACAACTAAGCATGGTATGGAAAAGACGGTACTATTGTGCTTTTTTAGTTCGTTATTCATGAAAAAAAATTCATTTTAAAAATGTCCATCTCGACTCACGCTCACGTGAGAAAATTTTAGTAAATTAAACTTTCAGTCACTATCAGTAAATTAAATTTAATCTCACGCTCGATTCACGTTAATAAAATTCGCGAAATAAAAACACCAGAAAAAATAAAAAATGCAATAATTAAGGAAAATTGTGAAAATTATATTTTGCCATTTATTTTGTATTTCAAAAAAATTCTAAAATATAAAATATAATTAAAAATCCTCAAAAAAATTTTGCCAAAATTCGACTCACACACACTCACGCAAAAATTTGACTCGCACACTCACGAACATTTTGTATCTCCTTACACTAACTCACGTAAGTTAATATTGCACTCACACGTGAATTACGCAAAATTTTGCTCACGTGCCCATCTCTAATCTCAATAAATAAAAAAAATACTTTAAAGTACTGGGCGAAATCGGAAAATTCTAGCAAAAATGGTTTAAAAATTTAAAGCATTTAAAAGAAATTTAATATCACTGATTATAAAGAACTAGCAACCTATGTAAATTAAATGGGAAATTTTAATATTCACACTATTAGTGAAATGCGAAACATGGTCGAATAATCGATAGGCCGTCCAGGGGAAATAACACTATGATTACATTACATGCAAGATATGTAAATGTTTGGTTGTCGTAAGTTAAATTGCCTTACAATTCTGTCTCACTACATTCGGTGTCTTTCAACATTACAGGCCACTGACTCTACACACACTATGGTGTATACATAGGTACAGGCCTTATCGTGGTGCTTTGTGACGTCACGAAAAATTTTAGAAGCCAATATGTAGTGTATTTTCCTATAAAGGATATTAAAGATATCTTAATTATTTAAAGGAAACTGAATGCAATATTCCCAATTAAAAGACCGTTTAGTTAAAATTTTCTTAAAGCTATGAAAAAAAGGAAATTTTGCTGAAAAAAATTTACATTCACATTTTTATATACTTTTTTTTTTACCTAAAAAGACAAAATGCTATGTAGCTTAATTTTGGTGGCGATTAACAGTGGTTCACTGTCTATAAAATTGTAATAAAATTGGAATGCTTCGCTTAACAAAACTCGTATTAGCAATGAATTTGCGATAGATGTGTTGTTCTAATTGTGAATAACACTGATTGTGTGTGTGGGGGTTACGATTGACAGTTTTACCTGCATAATGTGTATTAAATTTCAAAATAATAAAATGTTCACACTATTTCAAATATTTAGTGAACAGCTAGATAGCTATTTGGTTGCATTTGAAAACAAATTTTTAAAAGACAATATGAAGATTGTAAAATTTTTTTTTTTTATTTTAGAATAGATAACACAAACTTCTAATTTTATCAATAATATTAAAATATTTTTAGTACTTTTTTATTCAAAATTGTCCATCTTTCTGAAATAAAAATTGAATTTTTTGTTTTAATATTTTTGAAAAAAATTGTGTACATTTAAAAAAATTTTATTAAAAATTAATTTAGTCTTTTTCAGCTCTGCAATATTTTTAAATTATTTTTGAAAAATTGCATTTATCAAAAACAATTTTCAAATTTTTTCTTTTAACACATTTTTCTTTCCACCGTAACCACTGTCAATTTATACCCAGCAGTTTGTGTTTCTGACATAAATTTTAAGTTTTAAATACACTAACACAAGCATACAAAAATACACACAATTACAAGCGACAAAAAAAGAAAAATTTTACACTACCAATGAAAAATTATGATGTGAAGAAATTATTTTTTTTCATACACTATTATTTACACATTTCATTAATAAATTTTTAATAGTCGTCGCTTCAATTAAAAAACTGTCAAATTATTGACAATCGGCAACAATGTTTGACTTTATAAAAAAAGTAATAACAAAAACAATATTGTGCTTATGGGAGAAAGAAAAAAACAGACACAGCGCCTCTGCTTGACACAAACACACTACCTTTTTTAATTTGTTCTAAATTTTTTCATCAAGTGGCAGGGTTGTATAATAAATGTAGTAAAAAAAAGTTTTTAGTACACACTTAACATAATTTTGATGAATTTAATCAATAAATTTAATTTCAACAAAATATTTTATTAATCATTTTATTAATATAAAATGATTGTAATTTTATTTAAATCGGTTTATTTTTTAATAAATCGAGTTCTTGTAGATATGTGTAATCATTTATATACTATTCACCCGCATTTTTCTGCAAGTGTAACGATGGACACAGCAACCCTTTTTTATTATAAAAATTTTATTTACTGTGTTGGTTAATTTGGGTGTTTGTACTAAAAAACTTAAAAAGCAAAATGGCTGGGTTACCATAAACCCATTTTACAATTTTTGGGGGGTTGTAAAGAAACATTTTAAATGCCTGAATTTACCAAAACGAAACTTATACTAACTGCATTCACAGTACGATTCTTAAACAGGTTTATGTAAAATTTAAATATATCAGTTCACACATAAACCGTGTGTTCGTTTACTCGAAATTCTTACTACTTTTACTACAATTGGAAAGTTTTGTTTACTTTTTGTATTGAATTTTTCCAGCTGTAGTAAAAGTAGTAACTTGTAGTAAGTAAACGAACACGCCTAAAAATGAAGTGTTTAAGTTAAACATCTCGAACAGCTGTTCCTTACAATTGTAAAAAAACAAAAATTTAAAAAAATTTCCCAAAAAGTTATTTTTTCTTCAGCCGGAGGCAATAATTAATAATTTTTGGCATTATCCAACGTTATAATTGCTATAAAAAGTGAAATAACATTATCCGCCCAGTCGGAAACTAGACTTTTAAATTTTTAGTTAAGGGACAACTTATAGGCGTAGATAGGCCGGTCTGGGGGGGGGGGGGGCTAAGCACCCCCCAGAAATAGTTTAGTCCCCCAGATTTTTTTTTTAACATTTCATTTTTAGTTGAATTAAAAATGATCCATTTCTGACTCAACTTTCTTATGAAAGTAGATCGTCAGTAACGAACAGGGCAAGAAATGTTGTAAAAATCGTGTTTTATATACATAAAGTATATATTAAAAATCGGAAAGTTTTTATTACAAAGTGTTTAAACATGAATTTATTATTTCTTTGTTAAGTAGGCTATAGTATTATTATCTTAAAAGTAGTTTAAATACCATCGTGAAAAAGTTGGTAACTATATTTATCGAACACTTTCGTCTCCGTGAATTAAAAAATCCAAAAAATGTTTATTAATTTAAGGAAAAAAATTATTTTAAAGGTAAATTTTCCAAAAAAAAAACAGATTTTGGTAGAATCAAAAGTACGATTTGTAACATCTATTTTTAGCAAAATATGCAATAAAACATGCTAAGCTATATATTAAAATATGCACTTATAGCAAAATATGCAAAAATATGCACTTCTAGCTAAATACATATTAGCAATTCGATGCCATTTTATTGCAAATATGTATTTGCATAGTCCATTTTTCTAATAATAACTTAAATAAAAACTAATTTTAAATTTTTTTTTCAGAATTTTTCCCTTAATATACTTTGTTTTGTAAAATAAATTGAAAATCTCCCAATCTGAAATTAATATTGAACAATTTTTCAGCAAAAATTTTCGCTAATTTCAGCAAAATAGAATATTATATGCATTTAACTAAATTTAACTTAAATATAACAAAAAATTTATAGAAGCAATAGTTGTTCCTTTCTGTGTGTTTTCTACTAATATTCAGATAATTTTTTGCTGATATGATAAGGGTAAGTTATCATTTAAAACGAACCAAAATATCACCCAAATATAGCTGAATTTTTTTAGATTTAACAGTTTTATTTTTTCTGTTTTTACCTAACTAAAATTTACTTAACAGATTCTGCTACAGTCGGCAGTTTTTTATGTAGGGCCATTTTTAACAAATTTTTAGCAGCCTTTTCTGGTAGTTGTACAGATTTATTTCTATCAGTATATTTGTATTGCTGGTGTAAGTCATAAAACAAAGTGCAATTCAAACAAAATGTAAGCCTTAACTTTGATTTCACTTCAATTTTTATAGTGATTATTGGGTAAAGCTGAAAGCGTAACTTGTCAGAATAGCTATCTGGCGATCGTACAGATGATCGTAAACGAAACCGAAGAACCAACAATTTAAAAGGCCTATAAAACTTTAGACACTTTTTTGACAAATTAAAAAAAAACAAAATTTTTATAAGACGGGGGGACAACTTCATGGCTGTTTTTGGATTTTTCTTTCACCGGAAGAAAAGTTTAATTAATTGTTTTGTTCATCTATCACTTCAATAAGAAAAAACATTTTAACTGGTTTTTATTTAAATTTAGTTTATTTTATTCAATTTTTCGTCTTGTGTCTTCTTCTGCTTCAAACTTGTCATTCAACACCAATTGATGTCAAACTTATCGTGTTTAAAAACGTGTTTAAAAATTAAACACTGTAATTTAGCGTGTTTAAAGGCTGAGTTACCCAACCGTAAACGCATCTGTAACGAATCAGCTGTTTCGATACCACAAGAAGCAGAGCTTTGAAGAATTAATTCCTTTTTGAATGAATTCACTACCAATCGAATTCAAGTTTCTCTAGAATTGAATGAATTCCTTTTCTTAAGTAATTCACTGAATTCGTTCAAATGAACGCGTTCATCAAACAACAAATTCAAAGAATTAATTCAATTGCAATAGTTCGTTTTATTAAATCAAATGAATTAATTCACCGGTGAACGCGTTCAATTTTATAAATCGAACGGAAAAAAAAAGTGAATTAATTCCTCACTGAATTAATTCACTACTGAATTCGTTCAATTTCATTTTCGTTCAGTGAATTAAAAAAAAATAAAATTACGTTCAGTGAATTAAAAAAAAATAATACGTTCAATGAATTGAAAAAAAATAAAATAAGTTCACTGAATTGAAAAAAAATAAAATAAGTTCACTGAATTCAAAGCTTGTTTTCTGCCGTTCAGTAGAAGAAAACAATAACGTACAAATACAATTTTTAAATAAGCAATTTTGCAGCGTGTGCTAGTAAAAATAAACAAATTAGAAACCGGATGCTGTTTATCAACCTACATGATTCAAAAATAAAGCCTTTTACTATTAAAAATAAAAACTTTACAGGAATAGATAAATTTGGAAAAAAATATAACTATTAATTTTTCAATCCAGTTATATAGTTATATTTTTTTTCCAAATTTATCTATATCTGTAAAGTTTTTATTTTTAATAGTAAAAGGCTTTATTTTTGAATCATGTAGGTTGATAAACAGCATCCGGTTTCTAATTTGTTACTAGCACACGCTGTAAAATTGCTTATTTAAAAATTTTATTTGTACATTATTGTTTTCTTCTACTGAACGGCAGAAAACAGGCTTTGAATTCAGTGAACTTATTTTTTTTTTTCAATTCAGTGAACTTATTTTATTTTTTTTTCAATTCAGTGAACTTATTATTTTTTTTTTTAATTCACTGAACGTAATTCTATTTTTTCTTAATTCACTGAACGTAATTTTATTTTTTTTTAATTCACTGAACGAAAATGAAATTGAACGAATTCAGTAGTGAATTAATTCAGTAAGGAATTAATTCAGTAAGGAATTAATTCACTTTTTTTCCGTTCGATTTATAAAATTGAACGTGTTCACCAGTGAATTAATTCATTTGATTTAATAAAAAGAACTATTGCAATTGAAATAATTCGGAACAAAATAAATCGAACGAAAGCAAATATGAATTAATTCCATTCAATATATGGTACTTAGTGAATTAATTCATCGAATTTTTAATTCAGAATTGAAAAATTGAATTAAGGAATTAATTCTTCAAAGCTCTGACAAGAAGAAATGAATACGAATGGTTACTAACACGTAAATGTAAACGTACTTGCCGGATCATTCTGTTGAAATCAGAATTTTCTATCCGGCATCGAAACAGCTGAATGATTTTAGTCGAAAAAAATATGAAATGAATAAAGAAAATTGATTCAAACAAAAAATAAAGAATAGAAATTAACAAATAAATGGTAAAATTTAGAATAAAATATAAAACCACATGAAATAGATGCTAAATAGTAATGTCGTTTACGGTAATCTATAAGTGTACTTTTTAGCTACGGCACGGTACATTTACATCACATTTACGTTTACGGTCCCATAATTCGCCCTTAAAAAAACTGTACTGTAAAACATCTCATTTAAATATGTTTAACGCTTAAACATGTCAAATGGAGTTAAAATGGCAGTTACTAATTATTTCAATAATTAATTATTATATTTTTAATCGAATGTGTTTTTAATTTTGGTTTTAATCTTTTAGAATTTTAGTTCGTTGACCATGTTATTTGAATCCATATTTGTTCAAATGTGTCCATACATAAACCATATATGAACATATTTGAGCGTATATGAACATTTTTCACCGGGTAGGTTTACTGAACAAATTTTGTATGAAAATGACGTTTTCTAAACATGCTATAATTTTACAAAGCATTTATGAATTGAGGGGTAAGTGTTTAAGTTAAACATCTCGAACAGCTGTTCCTTAACAATTATAAAAAAAAATACAAAAATTTCCCAAAAAGTTATTTTTTATTCGGCCGGAGGCAATAATTAATAATTTTCGGCATTATCCAACGTTCTAAATGCTATAAAAAGTGAAATCACACTATCCGCCCCAGTCGGAATCAAGGTTTTTCAATTTTTAGTTAAGGGACAACTTCGTGGCTGTTTTTGGATTATTCTTTCACCGAAAGCAAAGTTTAATTAATTGTTTTGTTCATTTTTTATTATTTATTTAGATATTTATTTATTTAGGGCAAATAAAACTTAAAGTCTCTTAAAACCCATCAACAATAGTACATTAAGGCTGCATTCACACCTAATTCTTAAACACGTGTTTATCTAACACACGTCTTTAAGCTCTTTATTCTATTACAAAAGTTGTAGTAGAATAAAGAGCTAAAATACGTGTTTTAGCTAAACACGTGTTTAAGAATTAGGTGTGAATGCAGCCTAACATAATTAAATAGAATTAAATTAATAATTTAAAACAATTGCAATTTTTATAATAACTTAACTTAATGGAAGTATATGTGATTCCATATATGGAAAAAGATTTCATATACAGACATATATGAAGGCATCTGTTATTTCATATATGGAAAAGGCACTCATATATGTGACAGCCCATATAGAAAGGGACCTAAGGGTAAAAAAAATCAATTTTTTTTTTGTTGATGTGGACAAAATCTGAGCATCGAATGAGACCGATCCCATGCCCCAAAAGTGTTCCCTCCCAGAGATATGCGCGTTTTATGAAAGTGAAGTCAACGATAAAGTAAATCTACACTTCGAATTCGTCCACCATTTCATCCTAAAACAAACAGTAAGAATGTTATCAGTTTTAAATTATTTTCGCGAATAACATAATAAGGTTATGTGAAAAAATGTTCGTACTAACAGAGTGATATTCACGATTTAAAAGAATTATAAATGAGTATTTATTATAATTCACAATTAATAATTTCAGAAAATAAAGCTGGATTCGAAAAACCGCGAGCAAAATTGATATCAAACTCATGGAAACAGCGCGCTAGGTAGAAAACAGTAAAAACCAACTACACAAAACAAGAGGTAGGGACGACCTACGCGCGTTTTCAAGGTTGACCAACACGTTCCTGACGTCATGACATGTGTCGCTTTCAAATGAGACCAATACCAACACGCTCAGTGATGGTACACCAAAGATACACGTATTTAAATCTTTAAAATGGCTCTCCTGAACAAACCCGGTTTTTACCCTTAGGTCCCTTTCTATTTTGCGCGTCACATATGGAAAAATACATTATGTGTAAAAGGAGCTCATATGGATAAATATGGAATTACATTTAATGCTGTGAATAAAAAAAGTATATGTAGCGCTTAATTTGAATGTCATACATTAATTTATATCTATAGTACAACCTTTTAATAAAGGACAGCAACGTTCGCATGTATTCGCATATATTTAATAAATGTATATGTTCATATATGTCCATATATGAACATATACTTAGGTGTTACCTCATTTTTCGGATCCATACATATATGGTTGAACCATAAATGTTCATATATGGACATTTTTCACCGGGCTCCTATAATTTTACAAAGCGTTTATGAATTTAGGGGTTAATTTTTAAGTGTGAACTGATATGTTTAACTTTTACATAAACGTGTTTAACTATCGTACTGTGAACGTAGTATTACATGTTAAAGGCTGAGTTACCCAACCGTAAACGTATCTGTAACGAATCAGCTGTTTCGATACCACCTGAAGATATGTATACGAATGGTTACTAACACGTAAATGTAAACGAACTTGCCGGATCATTCTGTTGAAATCAGAATTTTCTATCCGGCATCGAAACAGCTGACTGATTTTAGTTGGAAAAAATGTGAAATGAATAAAGAAAAATGATTCAAACAACAAATAAGGAATAAAAATTAACAAATAAATGGAAAAATTTAGAATAAAATATAAAACCACATGAAATAGATGCTAAATAGTAATGTCGTTTACGATAATCTATAAGTGTACTTTTTAGCTACGGCACGGTACAGTTACATCACATATACGTTTACGGTCCCATAATCCGCCCTTAAGCGTTGAGCGGAGAACATTGAGTAGGGAACAAAAAATATCAAAAAATTTTGTAAACACGAATTGCACGATGTCAGCACGCACACACACAAACATACACATTCACAAAAAATGGGCATTTTTTCACGAATGTTCCCTCGTGTATTCTCCTCATTAAACATTTTTAAGCGAGATGTTTTATGCGGCGTTCACACATACGTGTTTAACTTGATTTTACGTGTTTAAGCGTTAAACATGTATAAGTGAGATGTTTTACAGTACGTTTTTCTGCCCTTAAATCCTCTAAATTATCGTGTTTAATTTTTAAACACGATAAGTTTGATATCAATTGGTGTTTGAAGCAGAAGAAGATACTGCAAGAAAAATAAGAAAAATTTAATAAAATAAACTAAATTTAAATAAAAACCAGTTAAAATGTGTTTTTTTCTTATTAAAGTGATAGATGAACAAAACAATTAATTAAATTTTGCTTTCGGTGAACGAAAAATTCAAAACAGCCATGAAGTGTCCCTTAACCTTCCTATACCCGCGCGTTGGTCTGTGAGATCGAAGAAACACTTTTATCAAATATATTTATTTGAAGGCTGTTTTGTAAACGACTGTAAAAGTCAATAAAATTAATGAAAATAAAGTTATTGCATGGTATAATTTTTTTCATTATATCTTTAAATTATAAAAACAAATATTATCTATCTAGGGTTTGTTAGGAAAAACAGGGTTACACACCTTCGGTCTGAGAGACTGCGCGCGGGTATAGGTGTTACACAAATTAGAGCGGGAATAGGAAGGTTAACAAGAAATTGGAAAAATCTTCTTTCCGATTGGAGCGGATAATGTTATTTCACTTTTTATAGCAAATATAACGTTGGATAATGCCAAAATTGATTAATTGTTGCCTCCGACCGAAGAAAAGACTTTTTAGGAAATTTTGTTAGTTTTTTTTTACAGTTGTTAACTTAACTTAAACACTTACGGTGGATCTCATACTGCAGGTTTAAACTTAGGTTAATAGTTAATCCAAAATTTTGTTGTTGTTTTGTGCTCAATAGAATTAAATTAATAATTTAAAACAATTGCAATTTTTATAATAACTTAACTTAATGGAAGTATATGTGATTCCATATATGGAAAAAGATTTCATATACAGACATATATGAAGGCATCTGTTATTTCATATATGGAAAAGGCACTCATATATGTGACCGCCCATATAGAAAGGGACCTAAGGGTAAAAAAAATCAATTTTTTTTTTGTTGATGTGGACAAAATCTGAGCATCGAATGAGACCGATCCCATGCCCCAAAAGTGTTCCCTCCCAGAGATATGCGCGTTTTATGAAAGTGAAGTCAACGATAAAGTAAATCTACACTTCGAATTCGTCCACCATTTCATCCTAAAACAAACAGTAAGAATGTTATCAGTTTTAAATTATTTTCGCGAATAACATAATAAGGTTATGTGAAAAAATGTTCGTACTAACAGAGTGATATTCACGATTTAAAAGAATTATAAATGAGTATTTATTATAATTCACAATTAATAATTTCAGAAAATAAAGCTGGATTCGAAAAACCGCGAGCAAAATTGATATCAAACTCATGGAAACAGCGCGCTAGGTAGAAAACAGTAAAAACCAACTACACAAAACAAGAGGTAGGGACGACCTACGCGCGTTTTCAAGGTTGACCAACACGTTCCTGACGTCATGACATGTGTCGCTTTCAAATGAGACCAATACCAACACGCTCAGTGATGGTACACCAAAGATACACGTATTTAAATCTTTAAAATGGCTCTCCTGAACAAACCCGGTTTTTACCCTTAGGTCCCTTTCTATTTTGCGCGTCACATATGGAAAAATACATTATGTGTAAAAGGAGCTCATATGGATAAATATGGAATTACATTTAATGCTGTGAATAAAAAAAGTATATGTAGCGCTTAATTTGAATGTCATACATTAATTTATATCTATAGTACAACCTTTTAATAAAGGACAGCAACGTTCGCATGTATTCGCATATATTTAATAAATGTTCATATATGTCCATATATGAACATATACTTAGGTGTTACCTCATTTTTCGGATCCATACATATATGGTTGAACCATAAATGTTCATATATGGACATTTTTCACCGGGCTCCTATAATTTTACAAAGCGTTTATGAATTTAGGGGTTAATTTTTAAGTGTGAACTGATATGTTTAACTTTTACATAAACGTGTTTAAGAATCATACTGTGAACGCAGTATAAACATGATAATTTAGCGTGTTTAAGGGTAGAAAAATGTACTGTAAAACATCTTACTTAAATATGTTCAACGCTTAAACACATAAAACCGAGTTAAACACGTAGGTGTGAACGCCGCATAATGCAATAAGTTTAAATAATGGTTTCTATATTTTGCTGTTGTATTATCGTCCGTCTGACGAAAAACGTCATCTAGAAATAGCAACTAAGTCTAATGATATCAGTGTTGAATGATAAGTTTGCAGCAAAAAAAGACATCTACATAAAAAAATAAGAAAATTAACTAAATTTGAATTAACTAAGGACCTGTTTATCTATTACGAATATATTCTAAACGAAGAAAATTGAAATTGCTTTTGTCAAAAATACATGGGAAACAAAAACAAATTTTCATTATTTTGCTTTCGTTAATTTTTAGAGCATTTTCGAAATACATAAACATTTAATAAAGAGATAGACGAACCAACAGAGCTTTGACTAATTAATTCTTTAATTCAATTTTTGAATTCTGAATTAAAAGTTCAACGAATAAATTCACAAAAGAATATATTATTGAATTATATATTGAATGGAATTAATTCATATTTGTTTTCGTTCAATTTCTTTTGTTATGAATTAATTCAATTGCTATAGTTGTTTTTATTAAATCAAATGAATTAATTCACTAGTGACCACGTTCAATTTTATAACACGAACGGATAAAAAGTGAATTAATTTCTTACTGAATTAATTCATCACTGAATTCGTTCAATTTAATTTTTGTTCTGTAAGAGATTAATCACAACTGTGTCGATTGTCGACCGTCGACATTTGTTGACGTTTAGAAAAAAATGAAAGCAAAACAAGAATATGTTTGTATTTGTTTCGCTACTATTCTTCACCAATTCAATTGCTTTTGTGTTAATTCTTGTTGTTTTACATTTGTTTGTATTTAATTTTGCTTTTTTGCGGTAAATTATGTATTTTTATTTTCAGTTATATTTTTTCTGTCAAAAAAATAAATTTTTTGTAAACAAAGTACGAATTTTTACAACTTTAATACGAATTCCTGCAACTCTGTTCCCTTAATTAGTCAAAAATATGGCAATATTTTGACAAATATTTTAAGTGTGTGTTAGTGTGTCGTCACGAAAATAGAATATATTCTATTACGACGACAAATCGCCGGACGACATGGCGACATTTTGCTTCCCATACAAAATATATGAAAAACACATGTCGTTGTCGACTCAGTTCTGATTAATCTCTAAATTGAAAAGAAAAATTATTACGTTCAGTGAATTAAAAAAGAAAAACAATTACGTTCACTGAATTGAAAAACAAAAACTGACGTCCAGTGAATTTCTGCAGTACACAGTGGACTGTTAAAAATATTTTTCAATTCAGTGAACGTATTTTTTTCTTTTTAATTCACTGAACGAAAATGAAATTGAAAGAATTTAATGGTGAATTAATTCAGTAAGGAATTCAGTAAGGAATTAATTCACTTGATTCAATAAAAAGAACTATAGCAATTGAATTAATTCTTTGAATTTGTTTTTTGCTGAACGCGTTCAGTTGAATGAATTCAGTGAATTACTTAAGAAAAGGAATTCACTCAATTCTAAAGAAAATTGAATTGGATTGGTAGTGAATTTATCCAAAAACGAATTAATTCTAACTCGAATTTATTAGTTGAAATGCTCCTAATTACTTGGCAACAATGTTTTGTGTGTATGTAGTTTGTGACATTTTGCGAACATTAAAGGTTTTCATATAAACTGGTATTCTACTCGTAAACGGTGTAAACCTGGTATATTTATGTGTTTAATGTCAAACTCCATACATAAAAAATATGGTTTGTATTTATACAAGGTTTACAAGGAATTTACGAGTTTAAATGAAAACCCCTATTGTTTTTATAACGACTTTTTAATAAAAACGCCTAACAGAGTGTTCACATAGCAGCAAACAGCAGGCAGCAACAAAAGAGAGGGGGTTTAATTAGAACAGAGCTTCGAAGAATTAATTCACTAATTCCCTTTTTTTGAACAAAATTTATATTTTGGGAATGAATTCCCTGACCAAACTTAAGGAATTGAATAATTTTTTTTCATTCAATTTATCTTAACGAAATTCATATTTTTCTAATTCCTTCATAAAATTGAATGCATTCACCAAGGAATTCATTCAATTCTAGTTAATTCATTCAATTCTAGTTAATTCATTCAATTCTAGTTAATTCAACTTTTGGTCAAGGAATTCATTCAATTCTAGTTAATTCATCTTTTGGTCAAGGAATTCCTTCAATTCTAGTTAATTCAACTTTTGGTCCAGGAATTTATTCAATTCTAGTTACACTCGGGGAATTATGTAGGTAAAATCAACTGCAAATGACAGTTAAAATAACAGAATTTGAAGTTAAAAAGGTGTAGACTACATTTGCATTTAAACCAACTGCAATGTGAAATTATTTCCAACTGTTAAAAATCAACTGACAAATGTACACCCTAAAAATTACATAGTTGTTGAACACTATATTTTCAACTATGTCATAGGTGAAATAACCCTCACTATGGCATAATGGATATGAAATAGTGAAAGTTAACTACATTTACTTAAAATTTACAAATCAACTATTGGGATTTGACGAGCATGTAGTTGAAAGCATCGACATTTTAGAAGTGGTTAATATTAACTACGTTCATTTTAAAAATGGTTAATAGGAACCACAAAGCTTTTTCTTTACATCCGAATTTTTAGAATAAATTAAGAAACAGAGCCTTTTTTAATAGAGGTTTTCATATAAACTTGTAATTGCCTTGTAAACCTTGTATAAATACAAACCATATTTTTTATGTATGGAGTTTGACATTAAACCCATAAACATACCAGGTTTACACCGTTTACGAGTAGAATACAAGTTTATATGAAAACCCCTAATATGTTTATTTATATTTTTCCAATATATAGTACGAATACAATTGCTTTAATATTTAAATTGATACCTACGATTTTAATGCACGTGCATAAATTTTTCTAGTCGTTTTTTATGGAATGCTGAACTATCACCTTCAGTTCGAATTATATATTAATATACAGATTTCCCGACTGGCTTTGAAAGCTATAAATTTGTATTGATCATCTTATTTCGTGCAATCGTATTTCTAATTAACTTCCTAAAAAAATTAAAAATGAATTTCAGTATAACCCAACTAATTTCTAAATCAGAAATAGGAACTTACCACACGAAACTCAACATTAAACAGGAATTAATTTTTATTTGAAAATATCTATAAAAATTCATTTGTTTTTAGCTTTAAATTAAAATAAATAAAAATGAATGTTGAAATTTATTTCAAATGTTTTTCAATAAAGTGTTTGTCGGTTTCAGATAATTTGACATGTTATTTACAGGGTAATACATTTTTTTTTGTAACTGAATCCATAGTTATTATTGATGACTATTATCATTTAGAATATTTTTCAATTCAACCACGGATTTTGTTAACTACGTAACTATGGAATTTTACTACTTTACTATGGAAAAAAATATAAAAAATATTATATAATATATATATAATATATAATTTTTTCTTCCTCAAAAAAATTTAATATGATGTGAAATTTAGTTGCATCTTACTACATATCGATCAATATGTAATTGTATACTGCGTTTACAATTAGATAAGGTTAATCCAATTATATATGACGTTATATATACATATTTAGTACATAATTCAAAATAATACATATTTGAAATGTTGGTTTTTAATTTTTATTTAAAAATAATAATTGTTTTTTTCGACCTTTTAAATCGAATTATTAGAAATTTATTAATTTACTAAATTAAAACAATTTTTATTTTAAATAAAAATTAAAAACCAACATTTTGACAGCACTCATAGTACGGAGAAAAAACAATGGTTTTGCCTCTTCTTGTATTAACAAAGAAGTAAGGTAAAAATAAAATTTGTATTTATTTATACCGATGGTGTGAAATACAAAAACAAAAAACTTTCACAATATTTCTATTGTTGGTAATGCTTTGAAGAAGACTTCGAAAACATATTTTATAGTTTGCAATTTGCCTTCAAATTGAGGTGAAAAACGCATTTTCTTAACATTGGCTTGGCATAGGAGAGAAGGTGTGTATGCTAATTTAAGTCTGCTTTGCACGTCATAAAAATGAGTGCTTGGATATTCTTTTTTATATAGGAAAGCAATTCATTTTTTTTACTATCTAAGGAGAGATGAAAAGTAACTTCTTGTGAATGCATTCAAATATATATTTAAGAAGTGATATTTATGACTTTTGAATGCATTCCCAAGAAAGTACTTTTCATCTCTCCTTAGATAGTAAAAAAATGAATTGCTTTCCTATATAAAAAAGAACATCCAAGCACTCATTTTTATGACGTGCAAAGCAGACTTAAAGTAGCAAAACACCTTCTCTCCTATGACCAGCCAATGTTAAAAAAATGCGTTTTTCACCTCAATTTGAACGCATTCGTGCCGAACAGTATAGGTGCTTTTACGGATCTTGGTCAGGTATTTTTTTGCTGGGATCTCATGTTACTTAATTCATCAAAAAAATTCACATTTGCTGTTTTAATTTGAAGTTAATATTGACTAAACCTGAAAAATACTGACTTTTTTAATACCTAAAAATTAAAGAGTCTGTGACAAATATTAAAATATAAAACCCAGATATAAAACCATTCAGAAATATAAATCATACATATATTTTCTAATCAATTTCAAGTTTTAGATAATTGAAGTGCAAATTTCGAAAAAAAATAAGGATTTTAAAATATGCATGTTCAAAAATGTAATTTATTTCCTTTTGCCATAGTAAATTCATATAAAATTTATTTGAAATAAAAAAGATGTAAATTGTGTATTTCAGATTGAATTTTCTGCAAATGTTGATGCAGAAGTTGTGATTCTTTGATAAAAAGAATTTAGTGGAATATGAATTTACGTCATATCTAAAGATTGTGCAAATCCGATTAAGGGATTTTACTAGATTTGCAAAATAGTGAAGTTTTCACCTTAATTGCAATTATATCCTAGATCCTTCACCTAATCAAAATAATTTGATATGTTTCTAAAAGCCCAAAGTCTATATTTTTAAACCATATTAAAAATTACCCATGGTTTAGTCAGGTATATGAATAAATAAGAAATTTTAACAAAAAAACTGTTTTTTTGCTAAAAGTTAAATTTTTTTAGCAAATATTTTTGCTGATTTTAGCAGGATATTTTCATTTAACTAAATTTAGCTTAAAAATAAAAAAATTGTAGATATATGAGTTTATTTTTTCTATTTTTAGTTTACTAAAATTTTTTTAAATTTTCTGATTTTACAGATTTATTTCCATGAGTGTAGTTAATTTATAATAATTTTGTTTCTTGAATTTCAATAACACTTTGTATTTTCATAGTTTTCATGTTCAAAATGAAAAGAAATAGAACGCAATAATTTCGTTTCACTTTCTGTTTTATGCCGCAACGCTCCCCACCGAAACGAAAACGAAATAACGAAACGGTGACGAACAAAAACGTTTTTCTGTTTCAGTTTTCGTTTTCGGCACCGATTACGGTGTATGCGGAAACCCGCCTTTAGTGGTACATAAACTGGCTTTGTTCTTTTTTTAATATTTTTTGAACCCTTTCCGACCGTATACGCACAATTGTGCGGGTAAGTTCAAATCTCTATAATTTCTTTAATATTTGACATTATTAAGACCCGCAAAAAACAATTGTGTATGCTTTTTCTTCGTTGATCATTGTGAAGAACCGTTATTAGTTTTTGTTTTTTCATATTAATTTCGCAGTTTCAGTTGTGTACTTTTTGCAGTTGCAAAAATGATTAGAAAGGGTAAGTTTGCATATAAATTAAAATTATTTAAATTGTGGAATCTTTTATCAAACAATTGTTTTCAATAAGAAAAAATACTAAATATTAAGTGTGTTTGCGTACCCGAAAATTTGTACAAATTCGTACAAATTTGTACAAGTTTTTACTAGAAGGTGATTGTTTACACAATTACTCAGTAAGGAGATAGGAAAACTAGAGAGTAAAGTGACAGTTCAATACCAGAGAACTTACAAGTTTTTACTGGATGAATTTTTGCTAGTAAGAATTTGTAAGAAAAACAACATGATTGAAAACATATGATTGAAAAAACAAAACATTTGTCTAAATAATTTTTAAATAAATTTTTGTAAAAATAAAAAATATTTAAATATAAGCTTATTTACGATGGAGGAAGTAAGTGATCATTTTATTAGGTTTTATTTATTAATCCAATAATTTGAATATATTTAATTCGCAATCAGATATTTTAATAACTGTTGCAATTTAGCTATTTTCTCGGCAAATCTAGCGATATTTCAGCTCGTTTAGCGGGATAAAATATAATTTAGCTATTAGTGGGAAAACTAGAATTTTTTTTTTAAGTCAGACTTGACATTTTCGTAGCATTTTTTTACATTTATTTCCATGACAGAATTTTTGAATCATTATTATTCAGTGATTTATCGCTAAATTTTTATGGAAAACTTAAAAGTTCGAAAAATTTGGCGATGTATCGATAATTTTTTAAGAAAGTTTTAAGAAGTTTGAAAAATATAGCCATTTTTGTGAAATGTTTCAACAGAACCTGAAAAGTTCGTGAAATTTATTTATCAATAACTTTTTTAAATTTTTTATAAATAAGCTATTTTCTAATGATATTTTAGTTTGATTTAGCGATATTTTTAGAAAAGAAGTTGGCAGCAGTATTTTACTAAATCTTAAAATTTTTCTGTTTGCGTACATTTTTAGATATTTGTCTTTTTGAGAGAAAATTTTACCTTAATCTCTGTAAATTTGTTGCTGAGTAATTTTTACTGGACTTTACTGGAAAAGTAACCAAACACACCTATTGTGTGTAAAGTGTAACTCGGTGATTATTTTGTTATTTTTTTTTTACGTCAAAATTGTTTGAAATGCCACAATTGTGCGTATCCTGAAGAAAGGGATAAAAGGTCTTACTGACAAAACTTAATATCCTAAAATGTTTCATGTACACAGAAATAACAGAATTAAAAATTTAGATAAATCTGTCATTTGGATCGGCTATAGGTCGGAAAGGGTTAAAGAATAATAATAACATAGTACAACACTAAAAATGCATCGGGCACGCGACATATCAATTCTGATAGATTTTAAGATAAATTTCACGAATGTGAACACCAAATTTCAAAATTAGCTCTAGTTTTTGAAATATTTGAAACTGCTGTTTTCAATAGGCTCGATTTTTATTTGCATGTAAAAAAATCGAAAAAAAAACTTCGAAAATTTTTTTAATTTTTTCTTGGTTTTTTAGGCTACTAACGGTGGGTCTCATACTGTAGGTTTAACTTTAACTAAAAACAAAATAAAATGCCAAAAAAATGTAAACAAAACAACAACAAATTTTTGGGTTAACTATTAACCTAAGTTTAAACCTGCAGTATGAGATTCACCATAAGTATTCAGCAAAACATTTTTTTTTTTAACAAAATTTTTTACATACTTTTTTTTTGTTTTCGGTGGAAAGAGCTAGCACCGAAAAAAACCTACTTGAAGTTGTTTTCGTTCCGTTGCCATTTCGTTAGTTTTTCGTTGCTGATCGGCGCCGTTGCGTTCCTAATTTTTGGCGCCGATTTCGGCAACGAACTTTTTTTCGGCGCAAATGTATGGAATTTCGCCTTAACTGCTCACAAGTATCGTAAAATTTTTAAGTTTTAAGTTGAACGTCTGGTAAACGTACTCAATGTATCTAAGCATTTTTCAAATTTTTTTTAGGCAGAACAACTTATTTTGTTGGAGATAATTTTTCCAGAGACTTTCAAAATAAAGTTTACATTTTTGTATAACACCAGCTTTTGAACTTTGTTGGAAAATTTATACAAAACAGTTTTAAGCAACAGTAGAGTTTGTGTTTGTGCTTTCTCTAACATTGTCTTTTTCCAAAATCCACAGATATGAATTATCTTTCAGATAATAAAACAACTAAAAACGTTTAACAGTTTTCATGAAGTTTAACGTTAAAGCTAAAAAGACATGAACTATTTGCAAGAGATTTAGGTCTGGCAAAAACACGTACTCACAGGTAGGTATTTCCACTACAAAATTTGTAGTGGAAAAAAATACATACAGGGTCCGCCAAATAACTTTTTTTTTTTTGAAAATGCTATAAAAAAAAACTACTGAATATTTTCTCAAATTTCTTTTTTTATTTGAAAGTACAATCCTTCCGGTTAATAATGGAAAATAATTTCATTCATATGGCTGCCTCGGCTGGCCATGCAGTAGCCTACACGATCGGCCCAATTTTTAAGCACATTATCGATTGTGTGCAGCTGTATTTCACCAATGGCTTCACGAATATTGTCCTTTAAAGCGTCAATTGTCTCTGGCTTGTCGGCGTAACACTTATCTTTGACGGCACCCCACAAATAATAGTCCAACGCTGTCAAATCGCAGCTCCGAGGTGGCCAAACGACATCAGCTCTGCGGCTGATAATGCGATCTTCAAAAACAGGGTGCAAAACATCGAGTGTAGCTTCGGCTGTGTGGCACGTAGCGCCGTCCTGTTGAAACCAAATGTTGCCAATATCCTCCTCTTCAATTTTTGTGAACAAAAATTCGTTCAACATGACCCGATAACGATCGCCATTGACTGTAACGGCCACTCCTTGCTCATTTTCGAAGAAAAATGGCCCAATTATGCCTCTGGACCAAAATCCGCACCAAACAGTGACTCGTTTTGGGTGCACCGGCTTTTCAATGTATGCGTGCGGGTTTTCTGTGCCCCAAATGCGACAATTTTGTTTACATACCCGCCAAGATCAAAATGAGCTTCATCTGAAAAGATGATTTGTTTGGCAAAATCGGCATCTTCTGTAAGTCGATCGCAGGCCCACTTGTTCAAGCGTATACACAACCATATTCGTTCAGCGGAAGGATAAAACTAATTATCTGTCAAATCAGACATGAGCTAAGTGTTACCATTCACGAAATAAGCACTAGTTGAAAAAAAACGTTAGATGGCGGACCCTGTACAATATTAGTTCAGCTATCATTTTATACCACTATATAAAATCTGATCAAATTATATCGCGCCATTATTCGGATACATTTGTATCTGATATTATCAAATTTTAAATGAATTGATGCAAACTTATGTAATTACCCAGCAGAAATTACTGCTTGCTTGGAAGCAGGTTTGTCAGGGAAAGTTGAGCAGTGAAGCGATTGCATTACTGATGATATCATGCCTGATTTTTGTTCGAGATAGCTCGCGTGAAAGCACTTGTTTCGAAATCCGAAAATGCATGAATTCACCGCTTTTATTTAGTGCTCCTGTTGTTCTTTTAAAATGTCGATAATTCATGCCTTCTCGGAAGTGCATATTATAAAGCTTTTCAACTATTTAAAATCATGCCTTCTCAAAAGCACAATATTTCTGCATATTTTTCCGTGAAGAAGAAAAAATGCCTCTTATTTCAGTAAAACCTCTTATTTTCATTAAAATAACTTTTTTCCGCATTTTAAAAAATTTTGATAAAAGAACCGCAAAAATATTTAAACAATCAAACTGTATTGCTGATTTCATGCCGTTTTGAAAAGCACAGCAAAAAGCCATGTAAACAATTAATCAACTTAGGCCTTTCATTAGTGCTGTTTACGAAGCTATATATTTTTAGAAGCGGTAAAAGTAGCAGTAAGGAAGCAGTCAACGTTTTTACTGCTTCCACATTTTTGCGGGATATATGGGCCCATTTCTCGGATAAAATTGTATAAAGACACATGTTAAATTACATATGACTGTATAAAGCCCCATATCAATTTTTTTTAAAATCGGGTAAACAAGAATTTCAAAAATTCAAGGAAATTCAACGAAATACCTAAAAAAACAGCTGTTTACTGTAAAATTACTGTTTTGGTAGTGGTTTATTACGATATTAAAAATAACTGCTTTAAAAAGCTGTTACGAAATTACAGTTGTTTTCTTAAATAACCGTCATAACAGTTGATTTGCATTTTCTGTAAAAAAACAACTGTATTTACTGTTAAAAACAACAACTACTGATTACTACACAAACAACTGTAATCTAGTAACTGTCAAATTTTTTTGAGTTTAGGTAGGCTTTTTATAAAAGACTAAATTTTATAAAATAATACAAAAAATAACAACTATTTAATTTTTGTATTAAAAAATACAAAAATTGTTTTTTCAGACTTTCTATATTTTCATATCCCGTGAAAAAAAATTTATTCGGTAGCATATATTTTTTTTTATTTGTCATCATACTAAATTATATAAAATTTTATCCGGAAAATGGATTAATCAAAATGTATATAAACGAATAAAAAGGATATTTGAATTGATATAATTTCATCCAATTTTATCGGAGTTTTGGTCTTATTCAATTGCATTAAATTTTGTTTGTTTATAGTGTAGGAAAACAACCAAATAATTAACTGAGAGAATTATCTGAATGATATTAATAAATTTTTGCACAAAACCGATGAATTTTACTAGGCCTCGTCCATTGAAACTTTTTATTAAATTAATGGAATTTTTGATAAAATCTTGTCAAAATATTAATTTTATTTTTTAAAAGTTTCATACACTTAATGAAAAAGTTTTATTAAAACTAAATTCATAAAGTATATGAAGCTTTTTCATCAAATTTGAGAAAATTTTCATTTACCTTGTGAAGAAAACTTTATTATTTTACTAAAAAAATTTCATTAAAACTGGTCCAACAAACTTCTCTCTGTGTGGGTTATATAATACATTATCAGTTAGTAGTAACTACACAGAAGAAAAAAATTAAAATCATACAGAAACAACGTTTACTAAGATAGAAACAGCTTTGAAATCACACAAATCTCAGGTTTTTTTTCTTTTTTTATTAAAAATTGTCTGCTTTTTTTTAAAATCGGAAAACACATTGACTTAAATATGAAAAAGTTTAACTATAATTTACTTTAATAAGGATCAGTATTATAGCCACCAATTATAAAATTTCGTTTTAAAGTTTCTTACTTAATAAAATATCCTACTAAGTGATGACTATAACAATCTAATGTTCATACTTTATATACAAAGTGTTCGTAAAAAATCAAATGTTAATTAAAATCTGATATAGTAATTGATTTAACTATAGTTTTTTCTCCATATACACTAATAAAAAAAATCCCGTACAAATAGGTCAAAATTGTGCTGGCGCAAATACATGTACTATTTCCTGTTATTTTAGAGGAATTTTTACCAATTTGTACGGGCTTTTTTAGTAAAAATAATAACAAAATAATTAGTTCAATTTAATCAGAACGCGTTTAACAGACTTTTGAACTAACTTTTTTTATGTGTGTAGTTACGTTTCTTATTATTTCTTTCATTAGATTTAAGATTAGATATTATAATTAAAAAAAGTGCGACATTGGTATGTTTCATTTATCCCAGAAATAAAAAAATTCTGGGTCATTAGGAACCCTAGAAGCAACATAATATATAAGCTCGGCTTTTTAATTATACCCTACACCACTATGTGGTCAGGGTATTATAAGTTTGTGCTGATGTTTGTAACACCAAAAAAATATTGGTCCTAACCCCCTTATAGTACACCGATCGGCTCAGAATTTTTTTTATTTCGATTTAACGATGTCCGTCTGCCCGTCCGTCCGTCTGTCTGTCTGTCTGTGTGTCTGTCTGTCCATGCATTCTTGTGCGCACTCTACAGGTCGCATATATTCAGATATTTTGATGAAACTTGGTACACCGACTTATGTCGGCCCAAGGACGAAGCCTATTGATTTTGGTTAAAATCGGTCCATGTTTAGACCTAGTGCCCATATAAGGGTCCTCCTAAAATTATATTGTTTATACGCTGCAGGTCGCAAATATTAAGATATTTTGATGAAATTTGGTACACAGACCTATGTTGGCCCAAGGACAAAGCCTATTGATTTTGGTGACCATCGGTCCATGTTTAGACCTAGTGCCCATATAAGGATCCCCCCAAAATTGGGTTGGTTACAAACTGCAGGTCGCAAATATTAATATATTTTAATGAAATTTGGTTCGCTGACTCACATTATAGAAAATTTGGACACAAGTCCCATTTTAACCCATTCGAATTTCGGATCCAAACATTAGTTGGCTTTTAACCAGACTGGTGTAGGGTATTGTATAGTCGGCATGCCCGACTTTAACCTTTTTACTCGTTTTGTATTGAATTATTATACCCTACACCACTATGTGGTCAGGGTATTATAAGTTTGTGCTGATGTTTGTAACACCAAAAAATATTGGTCCTAGACCCACCTTATAGTATACCGATCGGCTCAGAATTTTTTTTTTATTTCGATTTAACGATGTCCGTCTGTCCGTCCGTCCGTCTGTCTGTCTGTTCATGCATTCTTGTGCGCACTCTACAGGTCGCAAATATTAAGATATTTTGATGAAACTTGGTACACCGACTTATGTCGGCCCAAGGACGACGCCTATTGATCTTGGTAAACATCGGTCCATGTTTAGAGCTAGTGCCCATATAAGGGTCCTACCAAAATTATATTGTTTATACGCTGCAGGTTGCAAATATTAAGATATTTTGATGAAATATAGTACACCGACTTATGTCGGCCCAACGACGAAGCCAATTAATTTTGGTGAACATCGGTCCATGTTTAGACCTAGTGCTCATATAAGGGTCCTACCAAAATTATATTGTTTATACGCTGCAGGTTGCAAATATTAAGATATTTTGATGAAATATAGTACACCGACTTATGTCGGCCCAACGACGAAGCCAATTAATTTTGGTGAACATCGGTCCATGTTTAGACCTAGTGCTCATATAAGGGTCCTACCAAAATTATATTGTTTATACGCTGCAGGTCGCAAATATTAAGTTGTTTTGATGAAATTTGGTACACCGACTTATGTCGGCACAAGGACGAAGCCAATTGATTTTGGTTAACACCGGTCCATGTTTAGACCTAGTGCCCATATAAGGGTCCCCCCAAAATTGGCTTGGTTACAAACTGCAGGTCGCAAATATTAAGATATTTTAATGAAATTTGGTTCGCTGACTCACATTATAGAAAATTTTGACACAAGTTCCATTTTAACCCATTCGAATTTCGGATCCAAACATTAGTTGGCTTTTAACCAGACTGGTGTAGGGTATTGTATAGTCGGCATGCCCGACTTTAACCTTTTTACTCGTTAAGTATATAATTGTATTAAAATCCACATACATTTTGTTCTATTCGAGATAGTAAATAATTTTATCTAAAATATTCTTGGGTCACATTAAGTTTTATAAAGTGTTGTTCGAAGCAATATACAAATTTATCTTCAACGAGATATAATTTGATCAAGTATATGTATTTGTAAATGGCATATAAAATGATATAAGAGAAAAGATATTGTCAGATATGATTATATTCATCGGTGAAAACCCTAAATTAGAACAACTTTCTATTCAACAGTTGTAGTGCTTTAACTTCTTCTTTTTCCTCACTTTTTTTGCTGGGTACCTTTGTCGCATTTTTAACTACATATATCTTTGTTTTAACTGTCATTTTTAGTAGATTCTACCGACAAACTTTTTTGTATATCTTCACATATAAGCATATAATGCTACATAACCAAATAATTTTCGCGTAATATTTTATATATAATTTAATATTAAAAAACTGATGCACACGATTTATAAGACAAAAACATTCAAGTAAATTTTTATAAACGCAACTAAATTTTGCAGGAAAATAACTAAATAGTATCCCGTGAAAAAACGATTAGATTTGATCAAGTTAGGTTTGATCCAATTGTATTTATTCATATTAGAGAGTGAATAACAACGTATAAAATTAAATATGAGTTTATCTGCGATTCCGATTTTCGAAATTTTCTTATTCGTTGCCTTATATGATCATATCTTAAAATATCTTTTCTCTTATATCATTTTATATGCCATATACAAATACATATACTTGATCAAATTATATCTCGTTGAAGATAAATTTGTATATTGCTTCGAACAACACTTTATAAAACTAAATGTGATAAAATTATTTAACTATCTCGAATCGAACAAAATGTATGTGGATTTTAATACAATTATATACTTAGGAAAAATAAAACTGTTAAATTTATTAAAAATTAGTTACATTTAATTAAAAATAACAAATTACCTTGATAAAATCTGGAACACATTTTGCAGCATATTCTAACTAAAATGTTTACAGGCTTTTTCTTTTTCTATTAGTGTAATAATAAATATTTTTACTAAGATTTTGATCAAAATGGATTTTTTAAATTACAATTTTTTAAATACAAACAAAATTTAAAAATTTTTATATTTCCATAAAATTTCATATAAATTAATAGAAAGTTAAAACAAAAAATTTTTTTATCGTTTAAAAATTATTTGTTTACGAAATTAAATTTTTTTTAAAGTAAAAACAACAAAAAGTTAATAATTGTGTAAATAAAGTTCCAAAATTTTTTTTTGACCTGGTAGGATTCGAACCCGTAACCCTCTGATTTCTCTGCCAGTACATTCCCCATACAAAATATTAACTTCTTATCACCCATGAAAAAGAACTTCTGACTAGCATATATTTATTGCAGCATTATATCGTTGCTGCGCCTAAGAAAATAGCTATTTGTTTTCGAAAATTATTTGTGTAATACCTAAATTAGGTCTTTATTTTGTGTCTTGGCCATGTTTTTTGGAAATAATTCTTTTATAAATGAAAAGCTTGAAGTTTGGCTTATATGAGTGTAAAGAAATAAT
Organism: Leucophora obtusa; assembly: GCA_949987735.1. Lineage (NCBI taxonomy): Eukaryota > Metazoa > Arthropoda > Insecta > Diptera > Anthomyiidae > Leucophora > Leucophora obtusa. Next base: position 35,939,158 of record OX465297.1, on the reverse strand, counting down.
TTCTAAAAAGTTCCGCAAGAGGCGGAAATGAAGAAGATTTGTCCGTCTCCCCACAAAAAAGTTTTTTGACAAATAGCTGTTTTCTTAGGCGCAGCGACGATATGTTGTTTAAAACCCCTTACTAAGTGAGAAATTCTTTGTGAGAGAATGAAGGAAGTGATTCATGTAGACGACATTCCATTTATTTTTGCTGGCTATTTACCTTTAAAATAACTAAAAATTTTGTTATTTTTAGCAGTTGAAAAATAACTAACAATGTCGTAAAATTAACTGACAAATTTTTACTTCAAAAATTTAAAACAACTGACAACTACAGTTTTTTGCAGTTAATTCTTTTGGTATTATAAAAGTTTATTTTAATAAAAAAGATACTTTTTTTTTCTCGATTACAAAAATATCTGTTATTACTTCAGCTTATTTAAAATTTGAAGTACAATAAAAATTCCAAACCGTTCTCCAGTTTCTGATTTTTAGCACCACTTAATTCAGCGTACCCGAATTAGTTTTACTTACTGGATTCGTGCACAGTGTTATCAATGAAACCCAAACACATAAATTCCAAAAACGACAAATGATTTCGAACTAAAGAAATGTCGTACATTTACCTATTTTTTTTACTTATTTCCGGGATTTTTACAGTTATTTACCAAAAAACAAAACAACTACCCAAAATAACTGCTACTGCACTTTAGTAATAACTGAATATATCTGTCACAAAATAGTTATTTTATATTTATTGCTAGAGAAACAACTGCAGTAACAGCTAAAAACATCTATTACCGTTAACTACACAAATGACACACATGTTGTTACTTTAAAAATATTAAACTATTAAATTAACTTTAAATGGCATTCAAAAAACTCGAATGCCCCACTTAATAACTGACTGAATATTGTGAAAATGAAAATAAGTTTTTTTTTTTTTTTAATTTTAGTTATCGAAAGTCCCTGTTCTATACAGTGCATCCTGCCAATTGATTTAATATTGGGTCTAGCAATAGGACTAGAAGATGGCCGTTTGGCATTATATGATCTGGCTGAATTACAAATATTTTATATTGCGCTTCCCCAGCAAGAAGTAACCATGTCGGCATTAGTAAAAATTGATTTTCTTGAGCCACCAGATGATCCACGTCCTTGTCTCTACATATGGACATTGCATGAAAATGGGGAAAATTTACATGCAGTTTTGCATAGTTTAATGTATGAAAAGCGTTTAATTGAAGATGATGACAGCAATACATATTTTGAGGTAAGTTAATTTTTTTTTCTTGGATAACAAATTAATATTTTTTAATTTTTTCTTTTAGTCATTTCACACGGGTTCGATACGCTTACAATTGCCGCTAGAGGCAACTAAAAGTGTGGCTTTAGCATGTCAAGCTATATCTACATTGTCCAGCCATGGTGAGGATGATTCAAATTGTTTATGTGCCATATCTTGGTATTCGGTATTGGAGGAAAAAAATAAACTATTGATATTTGATTTAAATCAATGGTATAAGGAAGAAATGCCATTTGCACTGGAATATGGAAAACAACCAAATTACTTGGCTGGTTATATATTAAATGGAGAATGCACTGGTTTGCATACTGTATTAAATCCTGACAACATAGCTCATTTCAATTCAATGCAAAGATTTGAAGAACATTTTTATCCAAACTCTTTAAGTTTTGGTAAGCAATGAATAGAATTAATCCATTTCAAATCAACTAACGGCTTGACACCACCTTTTCCAGATTTTATGAAAATTGACTATGTCCATTTCTTCATATAAAACAAATACTCTCACAAAATTTCAGACATCTGTAATGGGATTCTCTAACTTTTTAACGACAAAAATCGATAGTTTGTTTGTCAGTTTAATATGAAAAGTTACAGAATTGCCCCTCGGTAGTGCGATTCTCTAACATTTTAATCACAAAATTCGGTAGTTAAATTGTCAAATTTTCATAGTAAACTGACAACTTAACTACCGAATTTTGTCGTTAACAAGTTAGACAATCCCCTCTCTAAAAATACCTTTAAACTAACGTGCAACATGATTGTTTTTTTTTCATTTTTAAATGGTCATATGTTATTTACAAAACCATAAAGTTCGGAAAGCTATATTTCAGAAAGCAGTATTTTTAAAATTATCTCCATGTTTGGCAAACATAACAATAACTATTAAAGTCCTTTTTAAATGACCAACGTTAACCTTTAAATACTACGAAAAACTTAAATTGCCGTTAACCTTCAAATATCCTAATGAAATTCTTCAAAAATCTCATTTTTACTAAAATACTTAAATAATTTAAAATACCGTTAATTTCAAAACGGAGTTGCTCTTGACTCTTGACTTACGAGGGCGTGAGCTGCCATTTAAACCAACCCAATGTAAAAGTAACTGTAACTGTAACGAATCAGCTGTTTTGAAATCTCGCGCAAAAGTAGATATAAAATAGATGATAAATAGTTAAGTGTCGTTTACGGTTATATATCAATGCGCTTTTTTGCTACGGCACGTTACAATTACAGCACATTTACATTTGCGGCTCGGCAATCCGCCCTTTAACCTTAAACTATTAAAACATCATATATGAAAATAAAATACGCCTGCATACCAAATGATAATTTTTATTTTGAAATTTACAAATAAATATAAGTCTCACGGCAAATCCATTGCAATTTAGAGGATAAATAAGGTGAACTAGATTGTAAACTTTTCCAAAAAAATTTAATAAATACTTTAGTAAAAACGCCTAATAGTCGATATCGACAACGCTTACCGGAATCAGCCTGATCGACTTTCTTCTCTTATTGGACAGCTATTTTTGTTTACGCCTCATCGGAATGAACTTTAACTAAAAGGTGCGATATTTTTCTTGATTATGAATTTGAGATGTCTCAGAACAATATTGCGATAAAAATCAAAATCTTCCATTGAGCCGTTTTGGCAAAGATTTCTTTCGGATTTGCAAAAATTTTAATTTTCGAAATTATTCGAAAGCTATACGAGATATGAAAAACTAATTCAGACTAAACTTATTCCTCGGAAGAAATACAATTACATGGCGCACTCCGAAATTTCAATTGTAATATTTCGACGAGGCATGGGGCAGAAAGTACTTACATTCTTCAGTGAAAAGGGGAATGGAACCTTTCTTTCTTAAAAAATTTTAAATAATAAATAAAATATATGACGATATTTAGAATATTCGAATCCTCTCAATAATATTTTTCTATTTTTTTTGTATAATGAACATTTTAGAGTACGTCATGTAATCGTATTTCTCCCGAGGAATAATTTTGGTGTAAATTGTTTTTTTTATATCTGGAATAATTTCGAAAATTTAAATTTTTGCAAATTCGAAATTTTATTTTTCAAAATTGGCTCGATCCACAGTGGTTCCAAACCCAAAAAATGGTAATAATTATGGATCTTCTAAACTACTAATCCAAACGGAAAGAAATTTTCACAAGAGCTGAAGAGAAAGATCTAGGCTTTTAGAACATTAGTCTTGTAGCCACCCTGTGTTAGCACAGGGTATGTTATAGGGTACCAAAGACAATATCGGGTATACAAAAGTTTTATGGTCGTACAACTTTTACAAATGTGAACCAATTTTGCTGATTTTAGACTTTCTGTAATCTAGGTTACAAGATAAAAAAAAAAAATATACAAATACCATAGTAGCTCTTATACATAGTAGTTTAAAAAAATATTTAACTTGGAATTTCAAAATCTTCATTATTTACCTTGACTTTTTTGGATTTTTCCAATGGCCTTACAACTCTCTCAATATTTTTTATTTGAAAAAATATTATGCGGCTTGGAACAGGAATGAACTCCGACTGGTTAATCAGGGATGGAAAAGGCTCACTTAATCGGGCTCTTATACCAAAAAATGTTAGATCGCTCTTACATATTTAAAAATGTAAGTAACTAAAAAATAGCTTCCCCTTTGGCTCGTTAAATAAATTAAATATTTAGATATTAGCAAATATTAGCACAAATTGTTTTTTACATTTGCAAAAAGCGAAATTTTTGCAACAATATATTCGTTTGCAGAATGTCGATCGCTGATTACCTCTTTTAATTCATTTTCTGTACTATAAAGCCTTTTTCGAATTCCGCCGTTATTTTGCAACTTTTTAAGTGCGGTTTTTTTAAATATATAACCTAGGGATTAAATTTTTGTACCAAATTCCGCTATTATTTTGCAATTCTTTACGTGCGTTTTTTTTTTTTAATTTACAATCTAGGGGCTATAATACACATTTCAAACAACAAAGTTTGCTGGCTAGTTGCAAAAAAAAATCGCGAAAAATAAAATTTGCAAAAAGGAAAAATTGTTTTATCAATATATTTGTTTGCAGAATGTAAATCGCTGATTAAGTTTTTTAATTAATTTTTTGTACCATAAAGCCTTTTTTCGCTTTATTCGATTATTTTGTAATTTTTTAAGTGTGGTTTTTTTAAATTTATAATCTAGGGTCTATGTACCAATTTTGGTGCTTAGTTTGCAAAAAAAAAAAAAAAAAAATAAATCGCGAAAAAAATATTTGCAAAAAGGAAAATTTTTGCGTCATTGTATTCATTTGCAGATTGTTAATCGCTGATTGATCGCTAAAAAATTAAAACTAAATTTGAACAAAAACAATCAAAATATATATGTGACGTTCTCCAAGAAAAGGGACCTAGGTGTGAAAATGAAGTTTTAAATTAAACATTAAAATTTTAATGGTTTTCTCATTTTTATCGATTTTCCCAAGTTTTTGACACAATAGGTCCCTTTTCTCGGAGAAGGTCACATATAGGAAATAAACTCGTGAAAAGTTAAGATTAATTGCGCGGGAAAAATCGGCTAAGTTGAAGTCAAGATAATTTATAAGTTGGTCAATGGATTATGTATGAAAATATTGTTTTTCAGGCTTAAATTTAATAATGAAAAAATTAAATCGTTTTTTTTATTGTACCGGAAGTTTATTTAGCGATATCCCTTTTATCTTCCATATGAGTTATTGCTTTCATATTGCCTGGAAGTATTGTTTTAGTGTAACAGTTGTTTCCGACGGAGGAAACTTCCGGAATACGAAATTGATATTGCCTGCAATAAATGTTTTCTTCCTGGCGATATGTTCGGAGAATCTTCTTCGTATTGCCATGTTTGCTGGGTGATATTGGTTTGAGTATGTTCCTGTTCCAAGGCACATAATAGAACAAATGCTTTCTCAGTGATAGAGAGTCCGCCAATCTCTTTATTATGTATACTCTTTGAGTTTTTGAACAAAGTGCCATCTAGTGACAACAATATTTTTATAACTTACTTTTTTGGTGATGCCATACCCCTGGTTTAGGCTGTTATCGTAATAGATAAACAGGCCCTTAGAATCAAATGTTTGATATTTATACCCTACACCACTACGTGGTCAGGATATAATAAGTTTGTGCTGATGTTTGTAACACCAAAAAATATTGGACCTAGACCCACCTTATAGTATACCGATCGACTCAGAATCACGTTTTATTTTGATTTAACGATGGCCGTCTTTCCGTCCGTCTGTCTGTCCATGCAATTTAAGATATTTTTACGCAATATTTTGAGATATTTTGATGAAATTTGGTACACCGACCTATGTCCAAGGACGCAGCCTATTGATTTTGGTTAAAATCGGTCCATGTTTAGACCTAGTGCCCATATAAGGTTCCCCCCATAATTGGCTTGGTTACACGCTGCAGGTCGAAAATATTAAGATACTTTGATGAAATTTGGTACACCGACCTATGTCGGCCCAAGGACGAAGCCTATTGATTTTGGTTAAAATCGGTCCATGTTTAGACCTAGTGCCCATATAAGGGCCCCCCCTCAAAATTGGCTTGGTTACACGCTGCAGGTCGCAAATACAGTGCAAGCTGGATTTTCGCGACTAATTAAAAACCAGACCTGTCGCGAAAACTGAATTTTCGCGATAACAGAACCCAAAATTTTATTTGAAAATTTTATGTAATTTTTAAAATTAGAATTGTTTTTATTGATATATTTACATTTTAAAGTGCCTATGCATAATAATTTCAAAACCTTATAACACAATTATGAAATGAATTTTGTATGGAAAATTTGTTTTATAAGTCACTTATAAATTTAAAAATTGATTATGCATACGAAATTTTTAAAAAGTTGAAGATTTTGAGTTGCTTTTAATGCAAATTATTTTTTGAAATAACAGCTGAATCACGTAGTTCGTAGTCGGTTTATCATTTTCCAAAGCCCATTGTATGCATATGTTTATCGATGCTATAGCATCGTCCACTTTAATTTTGTTTTCTTCATGACCACTATCGTATAAATCCTCCGATTCCGTATCTGATAATTTGCTCCTCATTACTTTCCATATGAAATTCTCCTTGAATCCAGTTGTTTATGTCAGCATTCGTGAAAATATGTTCGCTACCAATTTGAGCTACAAGTGTACCAATATTTGAAAGATCTGCGTTTTCTTCCTAAATTATATTTTGTAAAATATTTAAGGGCATGTTATCCTCTTCACTCCATTCACCACCGAATTCGAGCAAGGCGTTCCAGGATTTTTGGAAATTGAACACTGATATTTTAGCCAAGGACGTAGCTAGAATCTGAACTGCATTGTTGAGATTGAAGTTTTTTAGTTTGAGTTCCAAATTTGTTCCCTTCTCGCCAAGCAAGTGGGTGAGCAGTTGTTTTTTATAATTTAATTTTACCAAGCTGATGAAGTTTTGATCTAACGGTTGAATAAGCGCAGTGCAATTGGGTGGTATTTCATTGCTATAACTAAACCGTCATCAATTTTTAGTTCCTCAACTGGGCGACACGTCGCGTTATCTAAAAGCAAAACTGCTTTTTGCGGCAGACCTTTCGAAGCCAAAAATTCTCGGACCTAAAAAGAAAGTCGTGATGGAACCAGTCCTTGAGTATAAATGATGTCATCCAGGCATTATTACTGGATTTGTATATTACAGGATTATTGAAAAAGCATTTAAAGACGCGTGGGTTTTTCGATTTTCCAACAACCAACAATTTTAGTTTCCCATTCGTATTTGAACAGGGCAAAAAAGTTATTCGCTCTTTACATATTTTTTCCGGTAGCCGTTTTCTCATTACATGCGACAAGAGTGTGATTTGGAAGCATCCTATAATATAAACCGGATTTGTCGGAATTGTAGGTTTGGGGAAGAGCCAACCCATACTCATCAACGTAATCCTTAAACTCTTTCACAAATGGATCAATAAGATGAGGTTTCGAAGACAATTTCTCGCCCGTAATTTTTAAAAATCTAATTCCATGTCGACGCCTTAATTTCTTCAACCATCCTTCACTGGCATTGAAATCTGAATTGGTTTGAAAAATTTTGGATTACAAATGACTGGCTTTTGATCGTAAAATCTCTGCTGATATTGGAACATTTTTTCACTTTGTTTTACAAACCACTTATAAAGCATTTTTCCATTCTTGTGTACTCAGCTTTCTTTAAAGTGAAACGTTTGCCAGGACCACTTTCTGTTGTACGTACGAACTTTTTTCAATGAATTTTCTTGCCTTATAACGCGGTATACCGAAGACTTATGCAACTTGTAATTTACGCAAATTGAATTTATGGAATCTCTACTTTAACATATGTTGAACTTTTCCCATATTAAGAGATGTATTTACACAACAAATGACACGAATAAACTGACAAAATTGAAGATCAAAATCATCCAAAAAGGATAATATATCAAAAGACGGGGATTTCCCTTTTTTGGTTATTGAATTCGAATTTAAAAAAACAGATAAAAGTCGCGAAAATAGAACCCGTATTTCGTAAACTGTCGCGAGTATAGAACCTGCAATGTTAAAAATTAAGCCGTCGCGATAACCGGGCCGTCGCGATAATGGGTAGTCGCGAATACCGAGCTTGCACTGTATTAAGTTATTTTGATGAAATTTGGTACACCGCCTATATCGGCCCAAGGACAAAGCCTATTGATTTTGGTTAAAATCGGTCCATGTTTAGATCTAGTGCCCCTATAAGCCCCCCCCCCCCAAATTAGCTTTTTTACACGCTGGAGGTCGCAAATACAAAGATATTTCAATGAAATTTGGTTCGCTGACCCACATGGCCCCAAGGATAAAGCTTATAGATTCTAGATAGGATCGGTCCATATTTGGACCTATCGCCCATATGGGCTATATTTACGATTGCTCCTCTTTTATCATTTTATAGAAAATTTTGACACAAGTCCAATTTTAACCCATTCGAATTTCGGATCCAAACATTAGTTGGCTTTTAGCCAGACTGGTGTAGGGTATTCTATAGTCGGCATGTCCGACTTTAACTTTTTTACTCGTTTTTAATTTATTTCGACTTTTATTGTTTTATGCGGGCCATACATTTGCAATATTATTGTACAACATTCAAAGTGGTGCAAGCATATTGACCGTGTATGTATTACATTGAAGGTTGAGCAATATTATGTAGTGAATCAAAACACTTTTGATTTTTATTGGACAACTTGAAATATTGTATAATCTGTTGGCAACACTGTGCTGTTTATGTTTGTGTGCATTTTGAGGTTATGTTGAATTCATATATTGCATAAAATATTGTGGCGATCTTTTGTAACATATATATTGCAATTCATTGTATGATGTGTGGCAATACGAAAAAAAATACTATGCCATTATATTGGACATAATATTGCAAATGTATGGGGGGCTTTAGAAAAGGAAGTTTTAGATTTTAAAGAAATTTAAGGGCTTAAGATAAAATAATTTGTTCCGTCAAAATGATTTAAGAATTCGCTTATCCTTACAATATAGGGATAGGAAATTAAAACTTACACTACACACCGATAGAGGGCGCTGAAATTTAGTATTACCTGAGCAACTATTTAGTATCAGTTTATTATCAGCTGATCCTATATTCAAAAACTGCTCGAAATAAGGACAAAACAAACGCGGAAAATATTCAAATAATAAAATTTTAAAAATCCGTTTGTTTTTTGCTTTGTTGTTTGTTATTATTTAAATTTAAATAAAAAATGTAAATTGTCAATTTTTTTAACAAAGTGCCATCTGATGGTAACGATTTTGTTATAACTATTTCTTACTTTCTTTTTAAAATTGTGCACGGAAAATACACTTAAGTGAAACCTCCTAATGCTGCAAATAAAATAAGTTCTTTGTCAAACGGAAATTAATAATATTTCGAAAATAAAGTTGATTTTAGATTTTTCACATACATATTTTAGTGTATAAGATGTAGAAAATATGAGGAACACACAGAAATATGCGAATTCAAAAGTTATATTGACTACAAAAATCTTAAATTGTTTTGTTTTATTTACAAAATGAGGCAGAAAATTTGTCTAGTGTTTGATGTAATATATAATTATATCCAAAAGACGACTGAAAAATTTTCTAGTGTGACTCTAAATGGGGTCATATACAATTTCATCCAAAACGAAATTGTGGTTTTTTAAATATGCCATCATATAAAAATATATATTATTTTAGGTTATGTACAAAATAGGTATATATGTATAACGTCATATAAAATTGGATTAACCGTATCTAACTGTAATTGCAATATACAAATACAGTTGCGAGCATAAAAAATGCAACGCTACGCTAAGTCATCTCAGTATGTTTTGATTTCTTCTAATGGTTTTTTATTTGCGCTTATCTTTTGTTATAAAACTTCCACACCGTTGTTACTTAGAAATTGCTTAGCTAAGCGACTGGTGTGCTTAAGATCGTTGTCGTATTGGAAGATGCTTCCAGCAGCCATTTTTTCCTGCATGTGAGGAAGCATGTGCTCTTCTAGTAACACTCTGCGTTTATTCTGTCATCAATTTTGACTTGCGGCCAACACCATCACGGGAGAATGCACCTTAAAATAAAAATTTAAACAAGTGTGTTATATTTAAGAAAACGATTTCATACCCCAGAGCATAAGGGATCCTCCGCCGTTTTTAACGCATTGTTTCTAGTATCTAGGAGAGTACCGTTTATTTGGTGGTCTGCGGATGAACTTCAATCCATCGGATCCAAATAAATTTGACTTTGTTTCGTCACTAAATGAAAGCTTTGTCCATTGTTCTTTTTCCCAGTGCCTATGCCGCTTTCCAAAATCGAGACGCTTCTTTCTATTCACTTTACTTATGAAGGGTTTCTTTATGGACGTCTTGCTATCAAGTTTGCTTCCTTTAAGCGTCTATGTGCGGTATGGACTGCGACGGTTGCGCCCAAATGTTCTGAAGCATACTGCATAACATCTACTGCGGTCTTATTGGAGTTGCTTTAACAATATAGATCATATTTCTGTCGTGTCTTTTAATTGTTTTTCGGGGTCTTCCACTTCCTATTTCCCTATGAATATAACCGCGAGCCTAATACCGAGTTCTAATTCGTGATACAGTGGACTTGTTTTCTTGAAACATAGTTCCGATTTCAAGTAAAGGTTTTGCCTGCTGTAATAATAGCAGCACAGCTATCACTTAAGCCCCGTTTAGATTATCACACAAGTGTGTTATACATGTCAGAAATGTGTTGTATAACGAAAATGTATAATAGTGTGAACACTGTTCGTTACACGCATGTCAAAATGGGTGCACACATTTTAAAATACGGTCACACTTTTTTGACAAGATTTATTTTTTGAAATATTTCATAAAGTTATCACTTGTCTCAACACAAGTGTTGTGTTATTCACATTTAAATGTTAAACAAAGATTAAAAACAACTAGTGATGAAAAAAAGTAGTAATAGAAGAAAAAATAACTGTTTTAATTTATTTGTTGTGTGTGTCGATAACAGTCTGAACACTGAAAATATTTTCTTTTATACTTTTTTGACAACCAGACAATTTCAGCATACTTTTTGTCATACTTGTGTGAAGAAAAGTATAAGCACTTGTGTGATAATGTGAACGGGGCTTTAATAGTTGTTTTTTGTAAATAATAAACAATTTAGTTAATTATGGTTAATTCAGTTCATATTTCGTGAATAAATTTAATTTTTATACTTACCTGATACACATTATTCTTTCGTTGCATTTTTTTATGCTCGCACAAAATAGGCACTAGTTTCAAAAAAAATTTAAAAATTATGCAAAACTAATAATGAATAACAATGAAAGTTAAAAGTTTTTGTTAAAAACAGTTACCCAGACGTAAACGTAACGTATCTCTGAGTTAAATAATAACAGAAGATGTGTTGTGTTTTTTATTTCATTCTTATGCATTCAACATATAGCAAACGCAACTTACTGACAGCGTAAAATAAGAGCTTAAGCCCCGTTCAAATTATCACACAAGCATTTATGCTGAAATTGTCTGGTTGTTTAAAAAGAATAAACGAAAATCTTTTGAGTGTTCGGACTGTTATTAACACACAAATAACAAATAATGAAGGTATTCACAGTTTAAGCGCTAATGTGCTATTGTTATAAAATACCATGATTTTTGAAGTTTAACCCATATACAGTTTTCACATTCACCATAACTGTTAATTTACTACTTAAAATAGCATGAACTGTGAATACCCCCAATGAAAACAGCTATTTTTCTTCTAATCATTAATTTTTTCACCATTATGGGGTGGATTATGGGACCGTAAACGTTAATGTAATGTAACTGTACCGTGCCGTGGCTAAAAAGTACACTTATAGAATACCGTAAACGACATTACTATTTAGCATCTATTTCATATGTTTTTTATATTTTATTCTAAATTTTTCCATTTATTTGTTAATTTTTATTTCTTATTTGTTGTTTGAATCTATTTTCTTTATTGATTTTATATTTTTTCCGACCAAAATCATTCAGCTGTTTCGATGACGGATAGAAAATTCTGAATTCAACAGAATGATCCGGCAAGTACGTTTAAATTTACGCGTTAGTAACCATTTGTATACATTTCTTCTTGTGGTTTCGAAACAGGTGATTCGTTACAGTTACGTTTACGGTTGGGTAACTCACCCTTAAGCCACATTCACAATTGTGGAGTACCTACTCAACTCTGCTGCAGAGTGGAGTTTACTAAAATAGAGATGGCATGATACAACAAATATGTAAGTGCGAAAAAGCAAGGAACAAAATCAACTCTGCAGAGTGGAGTACTTCAGCATTATGAATCCGGCTTTAGTTGCTTTTATTCTTTGTTTACATTTATTTGTGTTGAGACAAGTGGTAACTTGATAAAATATTTCAAAAAATGAAGCTTGTCGCAAAAGTGTTAATATTTCGACATGTGTGTAATCAGGCTCTATGCAAGTCGCTCACGTACTGTTACGCGCTCTCTCACTGGCTCTGGCTGAGATTTCAAGAAGTTAAATTGAAGCTAACGGGTGTGGTTTTTTTTATTATATTTTTTTATAATATGCATATTTATTGAAACAATTTTTAATGTTTATTAAAATTTAACCATAAAACTTAACCTATCACCTTCTAATAAAATTTATTCAAATGTCGGCCAGAGCCAGTTAACAGAGAAAGAGACGCATGCTATACTCGTTGGTGTAATGAATTGTGTTCAAACTATTTATACATTTTCTTTATACAACATATTTCTGACACGTATGTATATGTAAACGGGGCTTTAGCAGCAACATATATTTTTTCAGAATTAATAAAGTAGCTTTTGAAAATAAAGCTTTCCGAGCTTTTGGCCGAGAAAAATTAAATTTGACTATTTAAAGTAAGAATCATGCAGGGGTATGGCATCACCAAAAAAATAAGTTATAAAAACATTGCTATCACTAGATGGCACTTTGTTCAAAAAATTGACAATTTTCTTTTTTTATTTCAATATATATACTAACAGACAACAAAGCAATAAAACAAACGGATATCTCAAATTTTACTATTTAAATATATTCCGCGTTTGTTTTTTTCTTATTTTGAGCAGTTTTCAGCAGTTTTTCAATTCTTAAATATAGGCTCAGCTGATACTAAACTGATACTAAATAGCTGCTCAGGTAATACTAAATTACAGCGCCCTCTATCGGTGAGTAGTGTAAGTTTTGATTTCCTATCTCTATAATTAATAGTCTGTGGAATCATGTTGCATGTCAGTTAAAAGATTTCTGTTAAAAGTATGTATAGTTGACCTTTAATGTTGTTGTTGTTTATTTAGTCTAGTTTGAGGTCTTATATTAAAAATTAAAATTAATAAAAACAAATAGTTTTTATTTTAATTTATAATTTATTTTTTTTAACCTTTCGTTCGTATGATACCTTAATTATGCATTTGCCTCAAATGTTTAAAAAAAAATCAAGCGTTTTTGCTAAAAAGTCGTTTAGAAAACAATTTTTGCAAAATTTTACAAGCGAGTTATCCTTACAGTTGCATTTATTTCCAAATTTAAAGTTGAAAAATATCATTTTGTATACAGGTGTATTTTTCAGCATCAACAACGCCAGCCTCAATCGGGCCCAATAGCAGTTATGTAAGGATACATTCAGAGATTTCCGTAAAAATCATTGCTTTAGAATATATGTTATACGTTATACGTCGAGAACTACAAGAACAAGAAGTCTGCAATGTGAGAGAATTTGTTATGTATAAAGCAGAGCTTTGAAGAATTAATTCCTTAATTCAATTTTTCAATTCTGAATTAAAAATTCGATGCATTAATTCACTAAGCACCATATATTGAAATGAATTAATTGATATTTGTTTTCGTTCGATTTATTTTGAAACGAATTAATTCAATTGCTATAGTTCTTTTTATTAAATCAAATGAATTAATTCACGGGTGAACGCGTTCAATTTTATAAATCGAACGGAAAAAAGTGAATTAATTCACCACTGAATTCATTCAATTTCATTTTCGTTCAGTGAATTAACAAAAAAATAAAATTACGTTCAGTGAATTAAAAAAAAAATACGTTCACTGAATTAAAAAAAATACGTTCACTGAATTCAATTTTATTTTTTTTTAATTCACTGAACGGAAATGAAATTGAACGAATTCAGTGGTGAATTAATTCAGTAATGAATTTCAGTAATGAATTAATTCACTTTTTTTTCCGTTCGATTTATAAAATTGAACGCGTTCATCAATGAATTAATCCATTTGATTTAATAAAAAGAACAATTGCAATTGAATTAATTCTTTGAATTTGTTGTTTGATGAACGCGTTCAGTTGAACAAATTCAGTGAATTACTTAAGAAAAGGAATTCATTCAATTCTAGAGAAAATTAAATTCGATTGGTAGTGAAGTCATTCAAAAAGGAATTAATTCTTCAAAGCTCTGGTATAAAGTAGTATTCACTCAAATTTTTATCAACATCAGAGAGGGCGATGCCAAAAATGTATATTTTTTAAGTTGATTGGACATGGTTTAACACAATATTAGTTACAAAATAATATAAAAAATATTCTTTTTTTCTTTTAAGATTGTTCATTGCTTCATACAAATGGCTGTAGACGTTACAACTGGGAAGGTGCTCAAAATAGAGTTATTAATCTTTTGCGATCAAGTAATGCAGCCATCTTTTTAGACCCTACTGTTTATTTTAATGAAGTTATACGTACTCGTTTAATGCCCCAATTCATTGAGATGAATATTAATGCAACATTTTCAAGGGTAAGATACATACAGAGTAGGGTGTTCCTCCAAGCTTGTATGGAGGAAAATAAATTTTGAGTTTATTGAACGGGCTACCTCCTGAAAATATTCATATTAGTGTAAAACTACGTCCCCGAAAAAGTTATGATAATCGGATATCACCGCGGTAAACAATTTTTGTAGTTTTTAATCTCTAATATGTTTCTTATAAAACTTTAAAGCCCAATAGTTGATTTTTTAAAATTTCTTTAAAAATATTTTAAAAAATTTTAAATTGTAGATTTGAAAACAGTTTTTAAAAATTTTCACCTTTTTCGCACTAATTAAAAACGAGTTAGCAAAACACAATATAAAAAACTCTTATCTGAGTTTCTTGGAACTTATAGAATAACAAAATGTTTGTGTAGTGGATTATATCAATAAATTTTTGAAATTTGGGCCCGAATTTCTTGATTAAGTGGTCTGTTACATATCAGTTTCCGGGGGAAATTGTAATAGCTCGGCTGTTTTTAACCGATTTAAACTTTTTTTGTTTTATTACAAAGACAATTCACTCCAAATCACGATTCTTTAATAGTTTTAATTCGAATTAGTTTTAAAATATCAATGTTTTTCAGAAAATTTACAAAAATCTATCTGGCTACCCTAATACACGGTAAGACCTCGATAATCCGCACCTTACATTTGACAACATTTTGTTTGCTCTATAATCCGGATTGATTATAACTTTATAATGTGGATTCCATACAATTAGGTATTACCAGCCACCAGATATTAATACTTTTAAAACGTTTTATATTGTTTTTTCCTGAAGAAAAAAACACAATCACTTGTGTTCAAATGAATTTATTTTTCTAGATGGATATTTTCTTTTCATAAATTTTTTTAATTTTTCTTTTCGAAAACAAAATTAAAAAAATATCGGTACTGATATTTTCAGGAAAACTGAGAATTATTTTCACCTTTGTATTAAGTAAAAAACAAAATAAAACGTTTTAAAACTATTAATATCAATCAGGTGCATGACTACAATTAAAAATTTTGTAAAGTTTCTTAAAACAACATCAATATGGATACACTTCTGCATCTAATGAACAATATTTTTAGGATATTAAAAGGTAATAAATAACTATCGCCAAACTTCTTCTTCAAAACATGATAGGGCGAGTAATTTATGTGCAAAAGACAAGCACTGGTTGTCAAAAGCATGGGATTTGTGAGCTACTAGCCACTAAACTTTGGTATAATATATGGGATAGTGAATTAAAAAAAAAACTGCACTTAAAAAATTGCAAAATAATCGCGAAATGGGAAAAAATGCTTTATGGTACAAAAAATTAATTTAAAAACCTTATCAGCGATTTACACTCTGCAAACGAATAGATTAAGAAGTTATCAATTGTATTTCAGATTTATCAATTGTATTTCAGAAATTATCAATTGATTTTCAGTTTTATCAATTGTGTTTCAGAAATTATCAATTGTTTTTCAGATTTATCAATTGTATTTCAGAATTTATCAATCGTATTTCAGATTTATCAATTGTATTTCAGAAATTATCAATTAAATTTTTTTTTATCAATTGTATTTCAGAAATTATCAATTGTATTTCAGAAATTATCAATTGTATTTCAGAAACTACCAATTGTATTTCAGGAATTATCAATTGTATTTCAGAAATCGTCAATTGTATTTCAGAAATTATCAAATGTATTTTAGAAATTATCAATTGTATTTCAGAAATTATCAATTGTATTTCAGAAATTATCAATTGTATTTCAGAAATTATCAATTGTATTTCAGAAATAATCAAATGTATTTCAGAATTTAGTGATTGTATGTAATAGTTAATTTCTGAAATACATTTGGTAATTTCTGAAATACAAATAATAGTTTCTGAAATATAATTGGTAGTTTCTGAAATACAATTGATAGTTTCTGAAATACAATTGCTAAAACTGAAATTCATTTGATAATTTCTGAAATACAATTGATAAATCTGAAAAACAATTGTTAAGTTCGGAAATACAATTGATAAAACTGAAATTCAATTGATTATTTCTGAAATACAATTGATAAATCTGAAATACAATTGATAACTTCTGAAATAAAATGATAATTTCTGAAATACAATTGGAAATGGTGTAGACTATTTTCGTAATAGATAAACAGGCCCTTAATCATCGATTTACATTCTACAAAAGAATATATTGATGCAAAAATGTTCCTTTTTGCAAAATTTTTTCCCCGATTTTTTTTGCAATTTAACCACAAAATTTTGGTATATGATATAGGTACGTTTTATAGTCCATAGTTTATGAATTTTAAACCTTCCAGCCCCAAAGTTGCTTAAAAGAAACTTCGTAGTTATGTGCATATAACTCCCGTTATACATATATATATTTTATAACGAATTTTTTTACTCAGTAACATTGCAGTTCCAATTTCATATCGCAGGCCTTGATAGTGTTCATTTGCGAGTTGTACTTCACAGTATGCACACACATTTTTTCTCACAGCAAAGTTTAACCCTCTAATGCCCAAGGCCACCAAAAGGCGGTCTTCAGATTTTAAATAGTTTTTGGCTAAATAACAATATTTTATTAAACAATTTGTATTATATCCATTGGAAACTTAACTGCCTACTTTTTTGCCTTCAAACTTTTTTTGTATAAGGAACGGTTTTCAAGCGAGAAGCTTGTAAAGTGATATTTTAGTAAATTTGAAAAAATTAACTTTTTAAAACAGAAAAAAAATATTTGAAAAATCGCCAAAAATACATTTATGATCTGGAGTACATTATCGAGAATAACAAAGCTAGTTTAGAGCCTCTAATTGTAAAATCAGTTAAAAATTTTACTCCAGGACTCACAGGATAACGCCAGGATCCGTCTTACGAATATCTCTCAAACTCAAAAAGTAGCCAACAGATTTTCTTGAAATTAAACACAGATTATATACTCAGAGGTAGTAGTAAGTAGAACTAATTTCGTCAAAATTTATTGATATTTAGTGCCAAATTCGCCAAATTTCGTAATTTTCAAAAACCGAAAATCGCCATAACTTCTGAAATAACAACAATTCCTTAACAATTTTCGGTACGTAATTATACCCTACACCACTATGTGGTCAGGGTATTATAAGTTTGTGCTGATGTTTGTAACACCAAAAAATATTGGTCGTAGACCCACCTTATAGTATACCGATCGGCACAGAATTTTTTTTTATTTCGATTTAACGATGTCCGTCTGTCCGTCCGTCTGTCTGTCTGTCCATGCAATCTTGTGCGCACTCTACTCGCAAATATTAAGATATTTTGATGAAATTTGGTACGCAGACCTGTGTTGGCCCAAGGACGAACAAGTTTGATTTTGGTGAACATCGGTCCATGTTTAGACCTAGTGCCCATATAAGGGTCCTACCAAAATTATATTGTTTATACGCTGCAGGTCGTAAATATTAAGATATTTTGACGAAATTTGGTACACGGACCTATGTTAGCCCAATAACGCAGCCTATTGATTTTGGTGAACATCGGTTCATGTTTAGACCTAGTGCCCATATAAGGGTCCCACCAAAATTATACTCTTTATACGCTGCAGGTCGTAAATATTAAGATATTTTGATGAAATTTGGTACACAGACCTATATTGGCCCAATAACGCAGCCTATTGATTTTGGTCCACGTTTAGACCTAGTGCCCATATAAGGGTCCTACCAAAATTATACTGTTTATACGCTGCAGGTCGCAAATATTAAGATATTTTGATGAAATTTGGTACACAGACCTATGTTGGCCCAATAACGCAGCCTATTGATTTTGGTGAACATCGGTCCATGTTTAGACATAGTGCCCATATAAGGGTCCCACCAAAATTATATTGTTTATACGCTGCAGGTCGCAAATATTAAGATATTGATGAAATTTGATACTTGTTGGCCCAAGGACGAAGCCTATTGATTTTGGTGAACATCGGTCCATGTTTAGAACTAGTGCCCATATAAGGGTCCCCCCAAAATTGGCTTGGTTACAAACTGCAGGTCGCAAATATTAAGATATTTTAATGAAATTTGGTGCGCTGACTCACATTATAGAAAATTTTGACACAAGCCCCATTTTAACCCATTCGAATTTCGGATCCAAACAATACACCAGAGTGGTGTAGGGTATTGTATAGTCGGCATGCCCGACTTTAACCTTTTTACTCGTTTTATTTTACTGATAGTGTTATTTATAGCAAAAACCGAAATTATTTGACTACTGGGTTTCTAGATATGTACGTCTTCAACCTTTCAACGGTAATGACATATCATTATTTTTTGGACTACCAGTAATGACACCCACTTACCTTCTGCATTATTTTAAAACATATAATAATGAGTTACTGATAATGACTTATTTTTATCATTATTTCAAATAGAAAATAATTTTCTAGATTTTTCTGAAAATTTTTTGAAATCTATTTTTAGACTCAATATTTTTTAAACACTGGTAAGGATATATGTAACCACATATTTTTTGATTTTTTGTATGTTGGCGAGTAAGCTTACTTGTGTGCAGCAGGTCAATTATGTTTTTATCTACTAAATATTACATGTGGATATAGCTCAGATGGTAGAGCTATTGACTGGCAATCTGTAGACCCAGGTTCGATTCCCGCACCAGCAAATTTTATTTTAAAAAAACTACAATAAAAAATATTTTTTTTTATATAATTTATATTTTTGAATATCTAGTTTTAGACTCATTATTTTTGTCAGTACTGGTAAGCACATAGGAAACGATATATTTTTAATTTTTCGTATGCTGGTGTGTAACCATAACTCTTTATTTTTCGCGACATCGCCATATAAAGGTAATAAGAAATGTAATAACAAAAGTAACTAGTTACCATTACCAAGTATGTAGTTACATAACCACATATCTGGTAATGATTTTCTACACTGGGTTGTTGTGATATATCGCCTAAATAAAGCGATAAATTAAAATTTTAATATTTGTTCCATAGTAGATTTTCAACCCCAAATATATAGTTTAAATACTATTGTAATCAGAAGAAAGAGCATTAGAGGGTTAAGGTAAAATAAAATTTTTGTCTAAATTCGTCTCAAAAATTGTGTGATGAATAAAATTCAAAAAATTTTAAATTTTTATGTAGAGTTTAGTAATAGAAAAAATATAAAATTAAAATTAAAAAAATCTTAACCCGTTCGGGACCGGCAGCATGTTAATGTTTGAACATTAATTCAAAATATTTTCTCTAGGAAGTGATGCAAAACCATAAAAGTAAAAAAAAAAATTTTTTCCCAAAGATCTACATTTACTCGAAGTTTGGTCGGAAATTCCCAGCCATTTAAAAATGGATTCGAAAGGGTTAAAAATGCGAAAAAAGGTAACCTAAACGTAAACTGTGTAAAAATTAAATATCCATAATAAGAATATATAAAAGCAGCATCCGTTTTTAGAATGAAGGTACTCCAAGATTTTATTTGAATTTATTCCAGAGAATTACAAAAAAATACACCATTCCAATGACAGTCTTTCGATTAAGCTGAGATTAAGCTTAAGTATCAAAATATTTTCTAAGTTTTCTAAACTAAAATTTCTTCTATGTTTTGTCATCACAATTGGCAAGGCACTGAAGGATCGCTCAACGGAGACTTGCGTTGCAGGAACTGCTAATGCTACCTTAGCGATTTTGGCAATGGTGGAGTTTTTGTACACTAATAGAAAAAAGTCTGTAAAAAATTTAGTTAAAACTACTAAAAATTAGTTAAAAATTATGCTGCAGAAAAAAACTGCTAAATTAGCAGATTATTTTTGGTATATATTAGTAATATAGGAACAGCAAAAATAAAACTGTTAAATATACAGAATTTTATGTTATATTTGAGCTAAATATTTGTAAATGGAGAATAGCAAATTAACCTGCTAAAATCAGCAAAAAATTTTGCCAAATAATTAGTAGCCTAAGAAATCACCAAAAAATTAAAAATATTCTAAGTTTTTTTTTCAATTTTTTTTAAATGCAAATAAAAATCGAGCCTTTTGAAAACAGCAGTTTACAATTTTTTAGCAAATATTTCTGCTGATTTTAGCAGAATAGACTTCTATTTGCATTCAACTATATTTAGCTTAAAAATAGCAAAAATTTTGTAGATTTAACAGTTTATTTTTGCTATTTTTAGTCTACAAATCTTTAGCAAAATTTTCTTCAGATTTTACAGTACTATTTGCTATTTTCAATTAACTAAAAGTTAGCCTAAATATTACTAAAATTCTGTAAATTTAGCAGTTTTAATTTTGCTGTTCTCATTTTACTAGTATTTAGTAAAAAAAATCTGCTAATTTTAGCAGTTTTGTCTGCAGCATCATTTTTAACTAATTTTTAGTAACTTTTTCTGCTATTTTTACAGATTTATTTCTATGAGTGTAACCTTTCCCTTCCAAACACTTAAAATATTGGTTTCGAATGAAAGTTTTTCGTCATACTGCAATTGTTCTCAAGTTTCTTGAACAAAATTGAAATCGTGATCTTGTAAGTAGATAACACAAGCCTTCTTTTCGAATTTTTATATCTTCCTTTTACAATACATATTGTGGTGCCATCTCTATCTTGTGGGAGGCCGCATTCATTTAGTATCCCAAACGACTTCAGTTTGTTGAATATACATAATTAAGAGGTGTGACTATGAAGATAAAAATTTACTTACAAATGTTACTTTTTTAGTGAAAAAATTACATGCTACCACGATATGGGCAATAATAAACATAGGTACTTATAAAAAAATTAAAATTTGGTCATTTTGAAAAAAAAACAAGCGGGCTGAAGCCTGCATGCTTTTCCGGATTCCCCAGGTCACTGGGAACTTACACAAACCAAGGTTGTTCATAACGGGTGTGCTATCTGTTGTATCGTTGTATCGTCCTAACAAAAACCAGAGTTGTTAAAATTTTTATTTGTGTTTAAAAACGATTTTCTATTCAGTTTTCTATCTATTAGCACATTCAAATATAGGACACTTAACATACGTAAAATGTTGTATCGTGCTATTCTCAAATGTATTTTTTCAATTTAATTTTTAACAATTCTGTTTTTTGTTAGGACGATACAACAAATAGCGCATCCCTTGTGAAAACCCTTAATAATTTTTAAAAATAAAAAAATTCATTTGTACACACAATATATTTTCTATAACCGATTGAGGTTTATTTAAAAAGAAATAGGTAAAGTTTGTTTTCAATTGAAGAATCAATTAAAATACATTGAAACATATTGTTTAACTTTTTATATTCGTCAATAAAAAACAAACCAAAAAAAATATGTATTGTCTGTAGGAGTTGTTATTTTCAGTCAAATATTAGCTGTGTTTGTGCGGCAAGCTATCAACGTTGGCTTATGTCATTCCCATACAAATTTGACATTAGGAACTTTGAGAGTTAACACTAAACGTTGACTAATGTCAAATTTATATGGGAATGACATAAGCCAACATTGATAGCTTGCCGCACAAACACAGCTATTCTATTTTTAGAGTTCTATTTTTAGAAAAAATAATTTAAATAATTTCGTTGTTTTCTGTTTTAAAACAAAAAATTCAAATATTTTCTTTTTTGTTTAAATAGTTTGTTTATATACAAAATTATTTCAATTCAAATTACAAGAAATTCTTTACTCATACACACAAACATAGCCAATAAAATAATGAACGCGTGTGTTGTGTTTGAGTGTTTTGAAAATCCAAATAAAAAAAAAAACTTTCAAATATGAAAAAACAAACTACAAAATCGTTTTTTTACGTTTTGTCAGTTAAAAATTGATGATTTTTTTAATAGACTTTTCAATTATTTTTATTTCTTTTATGGATTGTTTAAACAATGTTTGAAAATAAATAGCAAAATGGTTTGAATATATTGAAAAATCAGTAGTCCTTTTTTTAATTGTGTTTTCAATTAATTTAATATGTATTTTAGGTTGTTTTAAACGATAAAATATTGTGAGTGTATGAAAAATTCAATTTGCAAATAAAAAAATAAATAAAATATACTGATTGTAAATAAATTAAAGGAAGACTTAAAAGTACTCTATGATGATGTTTGAAGAATTTTTATTTGTACGCGTGCAAAATTCACTCTGCAGAGTTATTAAAAAACTAAATAATAAAATTGAAGAAAATTATTATTACTGCCTTATCGGTATTTCGTTACTGAACAAATAATAACAAGCTGTAACAAGAGTTCTGAGTACAGATTCCGAATAATTTGTGAAGCTGTGAAAAATATTTTTCACTCACTTAATATAATGATAGCAAATGATAGTGTTTATAACTTCACCGCTTGGTGAGTAGTGACTATATTTTCAAGACTGTTTTTGAAGCGAGAGAAGAAACTCAAGAGTTTGAAAAAGTTCTGTGTAATTCTATAAACGTATAAATCACTGGTAAATCTTCAACTATAAATATAGATTTTGAAAATTTGTTGTTAAATTATTGAACACTCCAGTTTATTAAATGTAGTTTTTGTTATATGGGGAAATCTACGAAACAGGTCGATTTCAGATTTTAAAAATGAAAAACTTCAAATTAGTGGCACACATTTTTTTCGAGATTAACTTATTTATAATACATCAAAAAGTAATAATCTGTTCGCGTGAATAAATTTTTTTGAGTGCTGAAAAAGTTATAAACAAAAAACCGCACACATTTTCGCTAATAAATGTTTTTAAATTTTTGGATTTTTCGGGCATGCGACCACATATTTTCAAGTAACTCTTCCGTGGTGAGTCCGAATTTGTTTTCCAAATTTTTCCAGCACATCTGGTTTTTGAGCAAATTGAGGTCAAAATTACCAAAAACCTTTTTTTTTTTGCTATTTTTGAGTTGTTTTACACACTTTTACCTCGATTTAATGGAAAAAGATGACACAGATTTTTCAATCATCACGGTAATTTTATTTGAAAATGCATAGTTGCGCTATATTTCCATTATGATTATAAGTAATGTTGTTTTTTTAATTTTTCCGTCCGTCCGTCTGTCTCTCCATGTATTCTTGTGCGCACGCTACACGTCGCAAATATTAAGATTTTTTGATAAAATTTGGTAGACCGATTCATATCGGCCCAAGGACGAAGTCTATTGATTTTGGTTTAAATCGGTCTGTGTTTGCACTTCTGTCCATATAAATTTCCCTCTAAACTGCAGCACAAAATTGAATGGCACATCCACGGTTTAAAGAATTATGGGATCAAATATGTCTTGAATGGTACATATCTTCATTACTATTATTATCTGAAAGTGCTAAACGGATCGGACGAATTTCGTATTCTCTACAACATATCTTTCTCCAAAATTCGCTAAAAGGTTAAATTCAAATTGAAGGCACATCCACAGTTTTAAGAATTATGGGGTCCAATCTATCTGGAACGGTAGATCTTATCATAGCTGTCATTATGTGAAAGTGCTAAAAAGATCGGATTTTATTTTTAGGCTTTACATCAATTTTCGCTGTACAATACGCTAAAAATCCAACTTTAGATTGACTAGCACATCCACAGATAAAAGAATTAATGGCTGAAATCTGGCTTATATTATAAGTGCTAAAACGATCGGATTATCCGTTTGGTTTCTACATCATTTTTGGCTCCAAAAATCTTTGAAAAGCTACAAAATTTAACCTAAAATGTGTCTGGACACCAAACTAATAGTACGATCCATTTACCACTTACACACAATAATAGTATCACAGATATATATCGATCACGCAGGACTGCAACTAATATTTCTCAAACTGCGGATGTGCCCTTCAAGAAATATCAAATTTCAAGTTGTTCACGCATAGAGGTGAAGAGATTATTATTGTCATATTTTCTTTATTTTTGAAGGCACACTTATTAATTTGATCTCAATTTTTTTGTTTCCTTGTCAGTTATATTTCAGCATCAAAAAATTTTCAATTGCATTGAGGCTGAAAGCCTCAGAGAGTTACAGATTTTAAAGAACTACCATTTGTTCCTAATTGAGGGCACCTATTTTTTTGAACAAGTGGGAGATTTTCTAACATCATAATTATTATCCACCAAAGGTTTTGGGCGATTTCCTTTTATGCTGAAAAAGTTATAACCAAAAGAGGTGAAAAACTCTTGAAAGTTACAAGCAAAATTAGGGTAGTTTTTAATTGAGTAGAGCACATTAGCAGTATAAATATTAAAATTTAAGATGTTCGGCTGATTAAATTCGTTGCCTCGAAAATGCTGATACCATCAAAAATATTATATATTGTTATTTAAATGGTTTAAATCCTGAGTTACATGGAATCGCCCGGTTCCGTAGATTTGCCCATATGCTTATGTAGTATTTTTCTGTAAAACCTTTACTTTAAGAGTTATGCGCAAATAAACTTTGAAGTAATTTTAGAACATTTTTAGGAATAAAAGCCGCGGGTGACTGGCCTGCTTTAATCCGAGAGGATCAATTTTCACGGGAATATTATTTTTTACACCCAAACTACCAGAAAGTGCGTGGGGAGGTGAGAAAATATCACTTTTGCACATATGGGTGCTCTATTGATCGCCTTCAGATTGGCACGAAATTAACTCTTAAACATATTTTAAGTTCTGACTTATTTCTGGCATTGAACCTCAATTTTAAACTTTGATGTCTTCAGAGACTTATAGTAGAATTTTATGACAAATATTTTTGCGGAACATTTTAACCCTCTAACTCTTCAACTTACGGGTAGTTTGTGGCCCTTTTGAAAAGGGTCAATAAGTACCTTTAATTGAGGAGTTAGAGGGTTAAAATATTCCACAAAAGACATGAACGTTGAAAATTTAAGTTTAATGCCAGAAATAAGTCAAAACTTAAAATGCGTTTAAGGTTTAATTTCGTACTTCTACACAATTGTCGCTCAAATGCCCACAATCCTAAATTTTAGGAGGAAACCATGTGAATATTCTATTTCATGTGAAACACTATGTGGAACATTTCTGTGGAACATTTTAACCCTCTAACTCTTCAGCTTACGGGTCTTTTTGTCCCTTTTAAAAACGGGGCCAAAAAAGTCCATTTAATTGAAGAGTTAGAGGGTTAAATAGTTACACAAAACTGTACCTCGTAGTGTTTTACATAAGTTCGCTAAACACTCCTATTCCCAAAATGGAAGATTCACATGGCTTCCTAGTGCACATATGTAGAAAATCTATAACTCATCAGTTTTTAGGCTTTCTGTCATGGAATGGACGAAATATTAAAACAAAAACTTATTTTGCTTTTAATCTGTGCTAAATTTCTTATTATATGATGAAGAGTATACGTATTTACAAGTCTCAAAAATTAAATGAGAGACATTCAAAGTTTAGTTTTGACAAAAAATTTTATGTTTACCGCTTAAAACACCACTAACGGTCATGGGAGGGTTAAAAGTTCGTATAAAGAAAATGTTTACCTTTTCATTGTGTAAACAACTGCTATGTAACTTAATCAACAGAAACTTCTAGTTTAAGAGTTATAGATGGATAAATCTTTGAACCTTTTTTAGGGTAATTTTGAGGACATAAATGTAAACGGCCTGGCCGGTTTACATCGCAGAAAACCAATTTTTGCACATATCTTATTTTTTACTCTCATCCTATCCGAAAATGAGCGGGGAGCTGCAAAAAATAACACTTTTGCACATATGGGTGCTCTAATATTCATATATATTTCGATTTTCACATGGGTAACTAAAAATATTGCAAATACGCGGTCCATTTAAGTTAGTTTGTACACTAATAGAAAAAAGTCCGTAAAAAATTTAGTAAAAACTACTAAAAATTAGTTAAAAATGATGCTGCAGAAAAAAACTGCTAAATTAGCAGATTATTTTTGCTATATATTAGTAATATAGGAACAGCAAAACTAAAACTGTTAAATATACAGAATTTTAGTTATATATGAGCTAAATTTTTGTAAATGGAGATTAGCAAATTAACCTGCTAAAATCAGCAAAAAATTTTGCTAAATAATTAGTAGCCTAAAAAATCACCAAAAAATTTAAAATTTTCGAAGTTTTTTTTTTCGATTTTTTTTTAAATGCAAATAAAAATCGAGCCTTTTGAAAACAGCAGTTTACAATTTTTTAGCAAATATTTCTGCTGATTTTAGCAGAATAGACTGCTATTTGCATTCAACTAAATTTAGCTTAAAAATAGCAAAAATTTTGTAGATTTAACAGTTTATTTTTGCTATTTTTAGTCTACAAATATTTAGCAAAATTTTCTGCAGATTTTACAGTACAATTTGCTATTTTCAATTAACTAAAAGTTAGCCTAAATATAACTAAAATTCTGTAAATTTAGCAGTTTTAATTTTGCTGTTCTCATTTTACTAGTATTTAGTAAAAAATTCTGCTAATTTTAGCAGTTTTTTTGCAGCATCATTTTTAACTAATTTTTAGTAACTTTTTCTGCTATTTTTACGGATTTATTTCTATGAGTGTAGCAAAGTGTTAAGGTTTTCAAATAAATTAATTTAAAAAAAATAAAAAAATGCACACAAAAGTATTTAGCAAGTACCATAGTACTTAGCAAGTACCATAGTACTTAGCAAGTACCTGTAGTACTTAACAAGTACCATAGTACTTAGCAAGTACCAAAGGTACTAAGTACATTGAAAGTACTTGTACTTATTTTTTTAAGTACAAGTACCAGGTACTTGTACTTTACTATTACTTCAGTACTGAGGTACTTCCCCACTATGGTCTAACAGGCAAGGATACCTCAGGGCAGCTATCATAAAATTGCCCATAGTTGCGCCATATGTGTATTTTATAATCATAACTAAAGTAATTCCGATACAAAACATAATTCTCTAAATCTTTTGGGAAAAATTTTTCGTATGTACTGTACTGTAAGGTTTGTAGCGAGAAAGTGTTTAAATTAAAATTTCGTAAAATTTCAAAAAATAATTATTTTAAAACGCACACAATTCTCAAAAATCTAAAAAATGAACTCAACGCAAGATTGAAGCTTTAACTTTTATAATCAGGCGTTACTTTGGTCCAAGGACACACAGTGTTCTATCAGCATACCTTTAAAGGACATCGTATTAACTTGAAAACTAATGGAGGGATGCTTATCAAATTTGGCAAAAAGAATATACTTATTATTAGCAGCAAAGTTTTTTAATTTGAACAATACACAGTAGCAACTAATACTAGTTCAGAACCAGTTGGGTACTAGTTTATTTAAACCAGTCAACTAGTACAACTCTCCATACAAACAACTGTAGAATTTAACATGGAGATTGTCACCAAACTTCCACTTTGGTACTAGTTGTAGAACTAGTTTAGAAGTTACAATTTAAGGACGAAAAATAGGGAGCGACACTGGTACCAATGTGACACTCGCGGAACCAGTTCCGAAGTGACTCTTTCGAAATAGTACTGTACCACTTGGTTGCTATCTCAATTATATAGATAAAAAACAAAGGTTTTTCCTTTGATAAAACGCAGATTTGACCGATAGTTTCCTCTTACTGAGATAATTATTCTAATGACAATAAATTATTTTAGCGTTTATTTGCAAACTCAGAATATACTAGATGTTACAAATAGAGGTAGTATTTCAAAACTCGTATTTAAATTCAATCTTTTGCACAGTTTCAATGGAAATATTAGGTATACAAGTTGTTAAAGATTATTGTTTTTGGAAGAAAAACAAGAAGTTCTACTGGTACTTATAAGAAATTTACTAAACTAGTTCTGGATTGACTCTTTGGCACCAGTACTGTACCAGTTAATTTACACTTCAGTTCAATTCACAATAAAAAAATTTAAGTGTTTCTTTACAAATTCTGATTTTTTTATTAAATATAAATGGAAAAAAATAAATTCAAATCTCATATTTTAATTCAGGTAATTTTTTTTAAACAGTCTCTACGTATATGGTTCAAAATGATTATTTTGAGAACTAGTTATGTAATTACTAGTCAAAAAACTAGTACGTTTTAGAACTATTTCGACCATTTGGTACTGGGTATATACTGAAGTTAAGGTACGTTTTCGCCTAATTTCGCATTTGCCGAAAAACGAAAATTGATAAATTTTCTTAAGGACCAGCACGAAAAATGTAATTTTTGGATTGCAGTTCGCGGTTGGGAATGCAATTTCTAAAATATTTTTTTTTTGTAAGTGTATTAAGTTTTTTTTTAAGTTATATATTAAAATCTGTATTGAGTTAAGATTAAACTCTGTAGTCAGTTTTGGTCTCAAGGCTTCTTTGGTTACCAATGATAATAAATATAAATGAAAAAATGAGAATGAAAATGAAATATCTTGGTGCAATGAGTAATTTAACTTTTAACCTACTACTATTTAAGTATTCGTTTTCAAGATTAACTCTAACCTATTTTGGCTCATATCGCCCAGAGTAGATAACGAAACAAAATTTTGTAAAAGAAATACTAGTTTATTTTTTGTGCCGAACACATGGTATAAGTTGCATTGCAAAACAGCGCAAGAGCGTTAGAGGGTTAAAACGAACACATTCAGTAGGATCAAGTGTGCATTATTTTAGTTGATTTAGAAAAAAACATCAAAATCTGATCTTTGGATTTCTGTCTTAATTATATTTTTCACCCTGGAACTCGATCCACTTAAAGACTGACGTTTTTATTTTCTAGAAATTCTAAAAGCTCCCGATTTGATGCGCGATTGTCTTTTTTCCAAAAATGAAAAATACAAAAGGCGTGTAAGTTTCAACATTTACATATATTTTCTTTAATATTCATCGGATCGTCAACATTTAAATTGCATCGGATTCTACAGATTCTTTCATGAGCACAACACAAGAAAAATGTTTAGGTGATATACTAATGAAGACCTTCTCACCATTTTGCTGTGTTCTTCAGATCCATATTTGTCCAATATTCGAACAAAATGGAAGTCTACCTCAATTGAATTAGACGAAGAAGTTAAAAAACTTCTCGAAGGAGAACATCACAGTTATGTAGAAGATATTTTTACTAAAATAGTTTAATTTATAAATAATATTATGTATGTATGTATATCAATTTTTTAAAAGTGGTTATAAAAAAAATTTAAAAAAATGTTATTAAACAAATAAATGAACTGGTTTTAATATTTGTTTACTATTCATCGGGACACTCTAGTGTACACTAAAAAAAATCCGTAAAATCAGCCAAAATACTTGCAGTGTGAGCAAATATTTTTTAAAATGGTGCTTGCAGAATAGTTACTAATATCAGCAAAAGCAGTTGCGGAAAATCAATGAGCTGATTGTTAGCAAAGAATTGGTAAATTTTGCTAACCCTTAGTTGGTTAGATATAAATATTTACTAAATGTATTCCATCTAAGAGACTTTTTGCTGTATCTTAGTAAAATAAAAAAAATCTAAAAAAAATTAAAAAGTCTGCTATATTTATATTTTTTTGCATTTTTGTTGTTTTATTATTTAAAAGCGCAATTTCAGCAAATGTACCACTGTGCGCCGACCTTTTGTTGCCAAGTTTTGAAATGTTAATATTTCTTGAAGCTTGTTTTCAACAATGTTTACAAATTTTTGTATAAAAAGACAAATAAAATATTTAAACTAAGGGTTTTCATATAAACTCGTAAATTCCTTGTAAACCGTAAATACAAACCATATTTTTATGTATGGAGTTTGATATTAAACTCATAAACATACCAGGTTTACACCGTTTACGAGTAGAATACGAATTTATATGAAAACACCTACTGTAAAAATTAAAAATTTCTTTACGGAGCTCAATCACTTTGACGTTTGTAACACAAGGGTTGCCAGCTCTAACAAGGATATGGGGAGGATTTCAGTGTTATTCAAAATAACTTACAGTACGACAATTCCATTAAAATTTTAGCAATCTTAACCCCATATCTTCAAATGCAATAAAATGGGCAATGAAATTCGAAAGTTATACAGAAGGAAACAACAACGAGCAATTTTTGTTGTTGCTTTGTGTGTAATTTTTAAATTTCATTGCATATTTTATTGCGTTTGACAATCAAGTGTTTCAAATTTTTCTTAAAGTAAAGTTGACTTCAAATGAATTACTTGAGTATGCTATTGAAATAAAATGCAATACAAAGTGCATTGAAGCTTTGAAGCGGGAAAACAAGGCTGGAATTCAACATGACTTTAACTTCTAATGAAA
This sequence comes from Leucophora obtusa, assembly GCA_949987735.1. Lineage (NCBI taxonomy): Eukaryota > Metazoa > Arthropoda > Insecta > Diptera > Anthomyiidae > Leucophora > Leucophora obtusa. The sequence continues at coordinate 35,908,406 of OX465297.1, read as the reverse complement.
TTGTTTATAGAGTATCTTAATTTGTTGATACTGAAACACTTTTTTAATTGTGTATTATCTATTAATTTTAAACTTTAAATTATTTCTTTTCAGAATGCCAAATATGAAATTTTATTATCTACTGCATTGGAACAAAACTGTGTTAGTTTATTACGGGATTGTGCGAAATCTTGGATTGATGGCAGCTTTATGGGTAATTTTACTGCTTCAACAGGTTTATCTTTATCCACCTTAACTGACTGGATATGGAAAAGAGCCACTGACATAAAAACACGTTGCAATGATTTATGCAAAAGTCTATTTGAATTTGATGGTTACCCGTTAGATAATAGGGAACAAAAAGAATTAGGTTTTATAACAAGACAACTAAAATTGCTATCAGAGCTCTTGGGAGATATATTAGTTTATGCTAAAAGGCAAATTCCTGAGGGAGGTAAACAATTCATAAACTAATAATCAATTTATTAACATTCGTATTTAACGTTCTATTGTTTTCCTTTTGTGTTTAGTCTATTCTAGTTTGAAAAACAAACATTCTTCTTTGTGTATGGCTTCTAGTTATCAGGATATACTTTTATGGTTACTAAATATAGGTCTTTTGCCCGAAGCTTCTCCACATAATGATAAAATAAATACTAGTAATGATTTGGTGCCATACCCTTACAAACAACTCAAGGATTTGTACAAAAAGAAAAGATCGTATTTTGCCAAGATCAATGATACATTTATATCGAAAAAATCGGGTAGTTGTCGTTTACTCTATATCGATGCCTTCATTGATCATGCATGCAAGGGTACTGTTTTACATGAATATTGGTTGGAAAATGATGGCGATGGCCTGTACCCTCCTAATTCCATTGAGGCTATGTTACGTGTTATATTGGTACCAGATTTAGATTACGACAATAAGTGTTCCATTTTGTTGTATTTCTTTTTGGACTTAAATATGGCCATTGATGAGGATGCCTATAAGGACGTAGCTGGAAATTTTATTAAATTTCCAAGTGTATTTAAACTTTCAGCGTCACTGATAAAAACTGTACAGGCATTTTGGAATTTAGATCATGATCACTTTTTGGTGAGTTGAAATAATTGAGAAAATATCAATAATTTAGAGTACTAAAAATTTTTAATATTTAAAAATAGGTTTTTTCATATATGTATATTATGTCTGTTCCCGTACTTTACCGCGGTAACCCAAACTTAGTCATAAGTAGGGCAAGGAATTTCATGCACTTAAAAATGGAAAATATGCGCCTAAAATATGCGGCTAAAAAAGAAAAATATGCATTAAAAATATAAGAAATATGCACTAAAAACTATTATTTTTGTAAAAATAATGCACTTTAAAACTTAAAAATACATTTAAGTTAGTTAGTTTTTAAGAATGTTTATTTTGATTGAATCAAAATATGAAAACATATCAATTTTTTATATTTTTTTACAAAATAAAAAATGCTCCTAAAAATTAAAAATATGCATTAAAAAGCACAAAATATGCATTAAAAAGGCACCAAATATGTAATTAAAATCAAAATATGCAAAAACATGCATTTTTGACAAAATATGCAAAAATATACAACTACAAATCGATGCCATTTTGTTCTAAATTTGATGATTCGGATAAATATTTAGTCCATGGAATTCCTTGCCCTGGTCATAAGCATTCCCGTACTCGAAAGTTGTGCAAATTGTTGCTGTTTGGGGTGTTCGGTTTGTTTTGGGCTACCACGGTGAAGTGCGGGAACGGACATATTGATTTTTTTCATCTATATTCTTTTTTTAGGCTGCTGTTGATGAATTTATTTCCCCATTTAATAAAAATCAAAATTATCCACAATGGCTGGTTGAACTACTCATAGAAGCTTTGTTAACGCAAAAATCTGCTAATTTAGCATTAAGAATATTAGAATCACAACCCTCTCTTATATCACCGATGCTTAAACTCAAAACACTATTGGCCAATGAACTCATCTCGGAAGCATTTCATTTTGCCCGTTCCAAAAATGATGATAAACTTTTAGAAATATTTTTTACCTGTTGTTTGTGTAATGGTAAATTTGGCGTTATACGGGATTTGGCGTTAAGCGAACGAGAGGGATTTGTATTGCAGAATATATTGAAAAGAAGTAAAGCACCAGGTGCTGAAAGTTTACATTTTGTTTATTTACTACAAAAATCCAAATATATCGAAGCTGTTTCTTATATGGATGAATTATCTAGTAAATCAAAAGGTATGAGATCATCATCGTTGCAGCAATCATCAGAGATGGATACACCAAATTTGGTGTTGTCTGCATTTAACACTACTATGACACCTGTAACACAAGGTCTGACTGATGTTTATTTTCGCATTAAAAATAAAATCAAGAAAAAGGAAGTTAATAACAAATCGCCAGTACCGTTAAGTTGTCAATTGATAAAACAAAATGCCAATAGCCTTTTGGGTGGCATCTATCACAGTTCGGCTTTAAGTGCTCATTTTGCTACTTACTATTGGGGTGAATTGGATGAACAAAAGCAAAATGAAGCCAAACATTTATTGAATTCAAATAATGCTCCATTTTTGAGAAGACCACAGATGGAAACTAACTATACAGATTATTTAGCTAAAAATAATCTATCATATCCTCAAGTCTATAGAGTTCCAGAAAAACGAACTTTGACCGAAAGTGAGTTCCTGCTAGACCAGGTCGATGAATTGGAAAGACAGAAAGTGGAGCAACAACAAAATCCTAAAAAGAAACGTCGTTTAATTGGGCAAGAAATTGTTGATGATTTATCACATTTTATGCAAATGAATAAAAGTTGCAGTAATTTAAATGCCACCGAATTTAAATTTGCTCCTGAAAAGCCACCACTTGATAAAAATAAATCAGAAGATCCAAACATCACATCCACCGAATTATTGACGAGACCATTAACGGCAAAATCAACCAGAAATAGTCAAGAAACTGCAGCAGAATTGCCAGAAATACAAAGTATTTTGAAATCTCACACACCAGAATCTGGACACAAACAACGCGATGTTGGAAACGAAGAAGAAAAGAATCTACGTTTTAGATTACCATCTACAGATTTAAAGAATTCGCAAATACAAATTTTTAGCATTCAGAGTGACAATGTGGATGAAGAAGAAATGAACATATCAACGGAAGTCGAGGATATACCATGTTTATCTATGTCATTTATAGCAACAACAAAAATTACCAGAGCTGTATCTGAAGAATCTAATAAAAGTTCCGTTACATCTAGTATTCAATCGGAGGATAATTTCTACTCACCATTGTCTTCACAAAATAATTCTCAATTAGATTGTTCTAGTTTAAGTAAAAATAGTTTCTTAAGTGGACCTCAAGCAAGAAAACCATTATCACGACTATCGGCCGAACGTTCAGAAAAATCCATAACACCAGAACAGGGAACTAAAAGTACTACAACTGAAGCTAGTAAGGAATCAAGTAATTTGGGTTATGTGACGGCTATGGAGACCTTAAGAAAAAGGAGTACCTCGCCTCGGGAACCTTTAGAGACACTTGAAAAGTCTGATCTACCAGAACATTGTGTTAGCATAGAATCCAGCAGTAAAGCTTATGTCACAGCTTTTGATACTTTAACAAAACCTTCGACTTCATCCTCCTTGAATACAAAAACAGAAGTTACACAAACTTCCAGTGGTTTCGGTAGCATTACTTCGCAAGGCACTTTTGCCGGTAGTAAAATCAGTGAGTTTTTACCAAAAATTTCTTCATCTAAAGTTGGTACGACTCCGGTTAAAACTGCCACAGAAATAAAACCACCATCTCCTGCAAAACTTTCAGAATGTTCTACTGTGTTGGGTTCTTTATCAACTTTCGAATGTACTAATTCAGGATCTAACAGTGTATTTGCCATGCCCAGTATGCCCAAGTCATTGTCGAGTCAAGATAAACCCACAGAAGAGCAAAAACGTCAAATGCTAGAAACCACCTTAAGCATGAGTACCATTGATTTCTCTATGTTAGACTCAATATCATTGCAACAAACAAAGTCATCGTTAATGGTAACAGCGAAAGATATACCATTTATATTTGAGACAACAAAATCTGAATTGGAACTTGAAAAAGAACAAGAAATAAATGAACAAATAGTTGAGGCGGATGAAGAAATGGAAAAAATAGAAGAAGAATTAGCAGAAACTGATAAAGAAAACAGACAAAATTTTAAAGAAGACCCCAATAATGAATGTATAGTTGTGTTGTCATCGTCATCATCATCTTATTCTTCTGAAGACGAAAATGAATATGAAAATAAATACAGTTGCAATGAGGAAGAAGAAGAAATTGAGGATGAAATGGAATTGGAAGAGGATGACTACGAAAATGAAGTTGAATATGATGAGGATGAAAATGAAAATGAAGAAGACGATGATGAAAATTTTGATGAGGAAAATTATGAAATTGAAGAGAGTAATGACAGTAATGATATTCACCAAGTTGACAACGAGGAAGAGCGATCAATCGATGAATTCGATAATGAAAGCTATCCGGAAAATGAAGAAGCCGTTCAACTTATAGATTATTATTCACCTGATCTATTTCAACCCAGAACTTACTACGAAGATAATGACAGTGGTGATGTTAATGTTGTAGACGATGAAAAGTCTTTAGCCTCTACTAATGCGGAAAAAGTAGAAGAAAATATAACTAATTATAACGTCGAAAATCGAGATGAACAAGTCCTTTCTACCATCATCAGTGAAATTAGACCAAAAACTTTGGCCAAAGAGAATAATGATCAAGCTGAAATATTGCCTGGACCACCGACTACATTATCGGGAACTGAAATACATATTAATGAAAGTATAAGTACTTCTGAAACTGGAGAAAGCCTAGAGAAAGATACAACAATCACTGGAACAGATATTTCTGCAACTGGAGAAAGCCTAGAGAAAAATACAGCCGTCACTGCAAAAGATATTCCAGTACCAGAAACTTCATCTGAAATTGATATACAAATTAATGAAAATGTATGTACTTCTGAAACACAAATTACCGAAGAAATATATAATGCAGAAGGAAAAGAAAATATGGATATTTCTATAAAATCTTGTGAAGATAAAGATGAAATGGAAAAGAAACCAGAAATTTCAAAGGAATCTGAAAAAGTAGACAATTCCAATGAACATAAGGCTAAAATTCATGGTACTGCAGAAGCTGTTGAAGATTTGAATGAAAATTCTAATATTAAAAATATTATAGCGCAAAAATCTACATTTAAAACTCAGAATAATTTAGAAATTACTGAAGCTGTTATGGATTTCAAAGAAGACTCTAACAATGATTTAATTGAAATACAAACATCTATAACCATGATTCATGATAGTAAAGAAACTTTAGAAGACGTAGTGGATTTAAAAGAAGATTCTTTCTCTAGAAGCCATATCCAAGATACTCCAGAAGCTAACAAGGATTCAAAGGAAAATGAAGAAACAATAATAAATCAAACTAAACTTGAAAATACTTATAAAGAGCATACAAGTAAAATTTTTGAAACCACAGAAGACGAGCCAATTACTTTAATAATGGAAGATTCCATAGATTGTTCAGATGTAAAATTACAAAATCCACCAGAAACTGTTGAGCAAAAAACCGAAGAAAGCAAAGCAGAATCTACGAAAATCAACCAGGAAGACATCACCGGAAATAAAAATATTGGCGAAATGTCCTGCAGCAATAAAAAGTCAAAACTTTTGGTAAAATATGAAGAACTTCAAAATGCGGAAATTTCTACGCCTGTTAAACGTAGAACTTTAAGAGGTTCTTCTGTACCTCCTATGGAATTAGAACCTAATGTGATTACAGTTTCGCCACCACGTAGAAATACTCGAGGTATCTCAGTACCTCCCCAAACATTAGCAGACTCGGAAGAGTTCTCTACTCTTACTCCACGAACCCGTCGTAGTTTAAGAGCTAGTTCTTTGCAGCCTAAAATTAAATTAGATGAAGACATTGTATGCGATACGGGTACCCCACGTAAACGTGAAAAATTGCAGGATTCTGAAAATCCCGAGTCAAGCTCACGCACTTCGAGAGGATCTTCTATGCCTCCTAGTGGAGTTGCTGCCAAAATTTCTACACGTAGGCGTTCGACTATGTTGGATGCTATTAATGAAGATCCTGCTACATTGGATTCTCCCTCTATCCGTACTCGCTTAAGGTCTCGTCTGAATTCGATGGATAGCGAATTGGATTCACCGATTGTTGATACTGATCAGCCTTCTCAATCTAAACGTACCCGTAGGACTTCTATATCGAGCAATATTTCCGAATTGACTCAAACCCCGAAACGCTCAAGACATAACAGTCTTAGTTCTCAACCAGAAACAAGTGCTTCACTTACTCCACGAACACTAAGAAGTCGTAGTGTACTTTCCGTACAAGAAGAAAAAACTGAGCGTATTCCAGACTCACCTACACCTGTACCAGGTACAAAAAGATTTGCTGCAAAACGTAAAAAGAGCACTGATGAACAAACAACTGTGGCAAATGAAAATACTGAAACTGATGAACGCCCTCTTTCTCCAAAAAGTGATCATTCAACAACATCTGGACCTTCATATTCTACAACATCTCGTCGTTTGACACGTACACAATTGGCCATGATGGAAAAGTCTGCTGCAATCACTCAATCAACAACGCATGATGCTGTAACAATTTCACCTCCACCCAATAAACGTAATACCAAAACACGTTCAAAACGCACATCCAATGTTCATCAAGATAGTGATGATGCTGAATCGGTGTCATCTAGACATAGTACAGCATCTAGTGCTGCTACTTCAACAAGACGTCGTGTTACCCGTAAAGCCATTAAGGAAAAGGTACATACATTACTCTGTAGGAAAAACATTAATGAATAGGAACAAATGCAATAATAAAATTTGGCTTTCTACAGTTGGCGAAATAATGATAGGTTCACTTAGGAAATTACGGATAACTTTAGTAACATTTGACATATTTAAGGTAGTAGAGGTAGTTGTTAGTCGGAACTGTTCTAATTGTGTGCTACTATTTCACGCTTGTAAAAATTCCTTGTATTTTTGTAATTCTTTTCCTCATGTAGACCGAAATAAATATACCCAATCAGAAATCGCCAGTGGCACAAAAAATCAAGCACTGGCATACCACTGGGTAACCACGGTGTTAAAAATAAATGACTGGCAGAACACTCATTTGGGACGCTTTGCCAACGTTTGCAAAAAGCGTTTTGCCAGTATTTGTTTAACAAAAATTTCGGTGGTTTATAAAAAAAAAACACTGACAAAGAATTGGCTTAGAGTGATATGCCAAGGTTTGCAACCAGTGAATAGGGATGAAAATCTATATACGGGGGTTTTCAAGGTTGCTGATTTCGAACCTGAGGTAAAATTTTTCAAATTCAAAATGGCGAATCCAATATGGCGGCGTAAATTTTAAAATTTCTTCTGATTTGCATAAAAATTGGTATACGGGGGTTTTCAAGATTGCTGATTTCAAATCTGAGGTAAATATTTTCAAATTCAAAATGGCGGATCCAATATGGCGGCGTAAATTTTAGAATTTCATCAGATTTACATGAAAATCGTTATACGGGGGTTTTCAAAGTTGCTAATTTTGAATCTGATTTAAAAATTTTCAAATTCAAAATGTCGAATCCAATATGGCGGCGTAAATTTCAAAATTTCTTCTGATTTGCATGAAAATTGGTATACGGGGGTTTTCAAGGTTGCTGATTTCAAATCTGAGGTGAAAATTTTCAAATTCAAAATGGAGGATCCAATATGACGGCGTAAATTTTAAAAATTCTTCTGATTTGTTTGGGTAAAAATGTTAACTGTGTACAATGCAAACTTTTTTGTCCAAAATCTCAAAAAAGAAAATAAAAAAATATTTTTTTTTAAATCTGGGGCATATTATAGCAGAAAATTTAACAAGTAGAAACTTTTGTCAAAACTATTTTTTTTTAATAAAGCTATTTAAAATTTTTCTTCACATTTCATTATCCAAAGTAATTTAATTTCATTTTTATTGTTTAATAAAGTTATTTAAAATTTCCTCTTTGTTCGTTCAGATTTCTCAGGATACTCTTTCTTTGGAAGCCCTATTGAAGTTGCAGTTGGCTTAGTTTTAATTGCCAAAATAAATTCAGCGTTTAGCCAGAGTTCGTTTTGCATCTGAAATATGTTTATCTTCCTATGAGAACTCTCCCATCTAACTGAGATAGAAAAATTGGCACTTTCTCCTTCCCATAAGCCGATTCCTCATTCAAAACATTGCCGCATTCAGCTTTACCAACAATAAAATTGTAAACAGTACACTCAAAAAAATAAGTTAGTAGAAAAATTAGTAAAACGTCTTGTATATCAAGTGTACCAGTTTTCAGCAATTTTTTTGCTAAAATTCCGTTTTCAGCAAAAATTTTAGTTATCTTTTTTTAGCACTAAACTAATTTTGAATTAATGTTTTACTAATTTAATTTGCTACAAAAATTGTGCTGATAACCGCATGCATAGCGTGGACGACAACCAGATAGACAAGATGTAGATGTCGCAGCTTGTCTGGAAACGGAAATGACAAAAAAAGGAAAACAACTCTACACATGTTCTATATTTAAATTTTCAGCAAATAAATAAACTAAAGTAAAACTTAGCTACAAGTTTTTTGAGTTTTTTCAGTCTACTAATATTCAGCAAAAAGTTTAGTGATTTTAGCAAGGATTTTTTTCATTTGCAGTCGACAAAATGTTAGCAAAACTTTTGCTGAAGATTAGTATTTTTTTGATAAAAATCAGCTCGCTGATTTTCAGCAAACCTTTTGCTGAAATTACCAACTTTTTTGCAAGCACGCTCCTGACTAAAAATTTGCTGACACAGCAACATTTTTTGCTGACTTTACTGACTTTTTTTTTGAGGGTAGTATTCTTCTCCTCTTTATTTTGCTTATCCAACCAAATTACCGCAAGTTCGCCATTTGCAAGCGGAGGCTGCCTATCAGAAATGATATTTCTCAAAAAACGCAACATGAAATTGACAAGTTAAACTTAAAATTCTTCATTTAACACGTTCTGATTGTTTAAACACAGCCAAATTCGGCCAACTTTTTAAAAGCTTATCCAAAGTTAATTTTTCAGAAAAAAATCTGAATTAAAAGTTATGTCAGAAGTATCAGTTTTTTCGACAAAAAAATTTTTTTTAAGAAAATCTTTCTCTTGAACCATTGAGCACTTACTATCACTTTTGTTTTCAATGTTTAGTTTAAATTTATGTTTTTTTTTACAATTTAAAGAAATTTAAAAATTCGACCAAATTACACTGTGTATACTGCGTTCAACACTTTGCTCACAAACAATGACTTTGACCACTTGCTAAGCATTCGTTGTTAATTTTTTACAAAAACAAAACTTGCCGTTATTTGCACTGATGTGTTCTTAATTGAATACCAACAAAAAAAATTCATTCTTGAATGTTCGAAAAATTACTTTTTGCCACAAAAATTTGTCAAATTACCTATAGTGCAGTGGTACAAAAATGAATTCACTGGTAGATCAAGGCCCGTTAACTTATCTGAATTTATGCCCTGGTTAAGACCTCTAGTACACTAAAAAAAAAGTCAGTAAAGTCAGCAAAAAGTGTTGCTGTGTCAGCAAATTTTTAGTCAGGAGCGTGCTTGCAAAAAAGTTGGTAATTTCAGCAAAAGTGTTTGCTGAAAATCAGCTAAGTTTTGCTAACACTTAGTCGATTGCAAATAGAAAAAATCCTTGCTAAAATCACTAAACTTTTTGCCGAATATTAGTAGACTGAAAAAAACTCAAGAAATTTGTAGATAAATTTTACTTTAGTTAGTTTATTTGCTGAAAATTTAAATATAGAAATTGTGTAGAGTTGTTTTTCTTTTTTATCATTTCCGTTGTCTGTGCTACATCCAGACAAGCTGCGACATCTACATTTGTCTATCTGGTTGTCGTCCATACTATAAATGCGGTTATCAGCACAATTTTTTTAGCAAAATAAATTAGTAAAACATTAGTTCAAAATTAGTTTAGTGCTAAAAAAATACAACTTTTTAAACTTTTGCTGAAAACGGAATTTCAGCAAAAAATTGCTGAAAACTAGTACACTTGATATACAAGATGTTTTACTAATTTTTCTACTAACTTATTTTTTTGAGTGTACAAAAAATTGCATCAGTACTTAAAATCATCCACAAATTTTAGCTATTTAGGATTTAGATTTGTGCGATAGCTTATGGAAATTGGCCTCATGTAAGAAAATAGGAAAAATTTATCTTTTTATGGATTCAAGGCGCCAAAATCTGCCTTGAGTAATTAAAACCAAAAATGGTGACCAATATTAGAACAATTTGACGCGAATTAAACACCTCTACAAAACGAATAGTCGCTGCTTTTAGAAGCTTGATACATACTTTTAGTATTATACTTGCTGATTTCAAATCTCTATTCCGAATTCGTCTCTCATCTCTCAAATTTTAAACAATCGTGATTAAAAATGCGGAAAATAGCTTTTTTACCTACTTTGAAATACTATACAATCCGCATCCAAATAGCTTAAGACTTTTTGTTACGATGGCAGTAAAGAATGAACTTTGTTCTTTAAAATATAAAGGACAATTTTTTTTTTAATTTGTGAACCGTTATAGGAAAAAATTCTTTTGAAAACCACTCAGAAAAACAATAATTGCATCAATTTTGGGTAACTTGCATTTAATGATTTAGAATCAGCGTATCAAATTCAAAATGAATCATGTATCAAAGCTCAAACCGCTGAAAGTTTGTTGAGGTGTGTTATCAAGGATTTGCAGAATTTTGCTACACGTGAAGTACAAGCCTACTGAATTTAATTCTTAAATATAAAAAAGAGCAAAGAAATCACTCGCGAATTAACGAAATGTGAACCAATCATGTTTTAAATGTTGTAAAAGTATGTGAGGAACCCCTGGACAACCCACAGTTTTGACTCGAAATTACTAAAAGATTCAAAAGCAGGCACGTCGATTATTTTTCTACTCACTTTGCCTTAATTTAATAATCTACTTTTATTTTATAGACTTACCAAATGGATTTAATTAAATCACCTTGCGTAGTATGCAAAAGACACAATCACTTTATAGTACTTAGCGACCGCGAATCTTTAAAAAACGACCTGGTGGGGGTGAGTTCCTAAACGTCAAAATACATTGCAGTGATGCGGTTTTACTACTGTTTCGATACAAAGCAAACAAGTGTGTTGTTTACTTTGTAATAAAAACATGTCAACAAAGCATCAACAAAATTTGTGATGCACAGTTTGCTTTTTCTATGCGCAGCAATTGTGTTTAGGAATGCATGACTTTGTTCAGTTGCATTGCAAATGACGTTTTGGAACTCAGCCTGTATTATTTTTTTATGACCAGAAACACACAAAAAACCGTGAGAAAAACTTTTAATTTTCCCGTATTGAAAAAAATTTTTTTTTGTTATTAATTTTTGTTTTTCCTTTTGTTTTTATTCTGACATTTCATACTAAGGTTAACTACCCAGAGTTAAAATATTGATAAGTTATTATGGTTAAATTTTCCTAGGGATAAATATTTAGTATTGGTTAGTTACTTAACCATGGTTAAGTTAAAGTTAACTTCTTGAGATAAGATATATTTTTTAATTTTTTATTAACAACAAATATATGTATGTCAAATTTACATATAATTATTTATCTTACATTACAAGTATTTTGGACGAATTACCCCATCTAATAGACTTCCGTGGATTTAAATTCATGTTACCATCAGTTATTTTCTGTAAAAAAATAGAATTTGAAGTTTCGTTTAAAATATATGTACATATAAATAGATAAAAAAAAATCCAATTTATCTTACCTTAATTTTTGCAATCTTATTTGTGTACTTATTAGGGTATCCAATCGATTAATCGTTATTCGATTAATCGAACAATTTTTTACAATAATTCAAAATGTCCAAATTTCGAATAACGAATAATTTCTTACGATTAATCGAAATTGGTAGAAAATTACAGAAATGTTTAAAAAATATAAATATTTTATTAAAATAAATGTGTTAAAACCAGGGTTGAAAAAGCTACGACTAAAGTAGCAGTAGTAACTAAAAATGACGATTATTGTAGTAAAAAAAACAACAAAACTAAAAGTCATCACATCGCTACTACTACCACTATGCAAACTTTTCTGTAGCACAGCAGTAGCACATAGCTTTGTTTTGAAATTGAAAACCACCACAGCATCAATCGATGTGTCTGCTACTAAATTCAACAAGTAGCAGTAGCAGCCAAATAGACAAGACTCCCAAACAGTGTTGCCATTTCAGTGCTTTTCGGGTATTTTTTGGTGCTTTTTTCCTTCCCGTACCCGGTGATTTTTTACAAATACCCGTTTTAAAAAAGCGGGTATTTACGGTGCTTTTTCAGATTTCTGGCAGTGCTTTTAGTGCTTTTTTACAGCTTCTATTTTTGGTATTTGTTCTCGTTTTTTTTTACATTTTTCTTGAATTTTCTGTCAAAATTTAAAAAATAATACGAACTATACAAGAACTACATTTACGCACAATATTTGTAGTACAATTTTAAATAGCAACTTCGTTACATATAAACTTAAAAATATTGAAATATTAATTCGGTGCTTTTTTACCCCTTTTTAGGGAATTTTCTGAACCTTTTTTACACGATTTTTCAAAGTTAAAATGTGTTTTTAAATTCTTGATTTAAATTTTTCAAAAAATTAATATCGTGCTTTTTTACCCCATTTTTGGTAAATTTTTACCCTTTTTACCCGTTTTCATAATGCTCACGGTGCTTTCCTCCCTTCAGGAGTTGGCAACACTGCTCCCAAATTACTACTCAGCTACTACTACCACTACACAAAAATTTTATTAGCTAAGCAGTAGCACACATCTTTGTTTTGAAATTGAAAACTACCGCAGCACCAATCGTCTACTTACAAATTAAGCAAGAGCAGTAGCAGCCAAACATACATGACTCCCAAATTACTACTCAGCAGAGTAGTCATAGAAATATTTTTCGTTGTTTAAAAATGAATTATTTGTTTGGTTTTTCCAGTACTGTGTGTGTATGTATGTATTTTATATTGTTTTTGTTAAACAGAACAAAGCATGAAGATGCTAATTTGCCGTTTTGGAATATTCGATTGATTTTATGATTTATATTTTGTATTTTAAATTTTTTATTTTATAATATATTATATAATTTTTAAATTACCCCTAATTATGAATAATTTGCAATTTCTTTTTATTACGTAGGCCCTGTGCGAGGTGGCTAAATTTGTTCTAAACTAAATACAAATAGAGAAAAGGCTTTAAAATTTCTTTAAAAATTGTTTTAAAAAATTTTTTACATTCAAAGGAACTTTTAAACCTGAATTTAGTTTGGAATTAGTTTAGCCAGTCCGCACCCACCCGTGGTACCAATTCACTTTTCAATATTTTATTTATTGTTTTAAAAATTAACAGTTGTAAGACACATAATGATAGAATTAGCGTACATAAATTTACGTCACAATTTCACAGCACTGTTTCAACGGTAAATTGTTAACAAGTGGTGGGCGAGAGCAAAATAAGGATACACACAAAATTCATACGTCAGTATTTGTAGTTAGGGTTGTCGCAAAATAAGGATACACACAAAATTCATACGTAGATCAGTATTTGTTGTTAGGGTTGTCAGATATAGCGATTTCTTGCCAAACGTGGCGATTTACAAACACATTTGGAGATTTTATTCTTGAAATGGCGACGGACGGTTTTTACGCTGATTTAGGAAGTGGTTGGAGATTTTTATGGATTTTTTTTACACTCAGTATCTAATCTCACAGATTATGATTTTAACCTTTTATATAATCCCTATCTTTGATTGAAAAGATAATATTTTTATAATTATTTGGTGCTACTGAAAACAATTTTGCGGCTTTTTGTTTTAAAAATACGAAGTCACGTCAGATTTAGCGTTTTTTATTTTTCACATTGAAGATTATCCCATAATTAGCCAGATTATTAAATATAATTTTTATAAAGTTTCGACAAAAATCGTTAACCGAAGTCCTAAAATAAAATACACTGCGTTTATCTGGTTTAGGCTTAAGAATTCTAGAACTGAGTTAAATTTAAAGACAAAATAACGGAAAAATTAGTTTAATTGAATCAGAACGGGTTTAAATTTTGCACTAACTTTTTTATATGAGTGTACTAAAAACTACTTTAAAACGAGTAAAAAGGTTAAAGTCGGACATGCCGCTACACAATACCCTACACCAGTCTGGTGTATTGTTTGGATCCCAAATTCGAATGGGTTAAAATGGGGCTTGTGTCAAAATTTTCTATAATGTGTGTCAGCGCACCAAATTTCATTAAAATATCTTAACTTAAAACCACTAAATTTTTTTAAAAAAATTGTGGTAAATAATTTGCTGTAGGCTTGTACCTATCCGAATTTCATTCTGGCCTAAGAAAATAATTAAGGGACGACCTTTTAGAATTTATAGCTTCACCTCAATGAAAATTTCATGTTTTAAGGAGGAGCGTCAATAAACATCTTAAATCCCAAAGAAAAAACAAAAACAATATAAAATTATCACAGTTTGCTTTGTCATCTTCCAAATTATTACCCTGTTGTTGTGGCGTATCTAGTAAAGTAGTGGTATCTATTAACGCATAATAAATTTTTAACTATTGTTTACGACTTTTTAAACGTTGATTTTAAATGAAAGCATTAGTAATTATTGTAATTAATCAGCCTTACTATCAATATTTTTCAAACGTATATTTTAGTTAAAGCCGACTTTAGTTAAAATATTGGGTGGCAGTATGTCTTGACTTGGTTCATTTTTGGAGCATTCTGATTGGTTAATTTATTTTCAACCAATCAAAATGTTTGAAAATATAAATATTTTTGTAGGGTTTTCATACACAAAATTAACAAAACCGTATGATTAAAAATAAAGTCGAGTTTAAATTTAAAATACTCTTTTATAGTAAGGGCCAATGATTATTAGAATTATAAATTATAATTAATGCTCAATGTACTAAAGCTTGTTTAGTGAGCACTCTGAATTAATAAAATAAAAAATAAAATAAAGGGATGGAGGTACGGAAACGTAGAGGGAAAATCAATTCTCAACAGAATTCCTCTCTACATTTACATTTTTTATGTATTCAATGTATATGAAAGAGATACAAATTAATGTACGGAGTCTTATATTCTTCTTTAACTCACTGCGGTGTGGTTATCCCCGATTTGGATAAAATTTTAATATGTGAAAGAGGAGACAGAAAAAATAATGACCAAATCTGATCTCAATTATTACATTTTTTTATTTTAATGAATTTAAAAGAGTTGCAGAATTTATTTTTGTTCCTTTTTTAAATAAAATTATTAAAAACACAACAAGTGTATGTATATTATTTTACATAAAATTTTTTCGATTAATCGATTAATTTTAATTAACCGATTAAGAAAAAACCCGAATAATTATTTGCACGATTAATCGAATAAAATAAAAAGCCGATTAATTGAATACCCTTAATTGAAGCCGATTAATTGAATACTTATCCCAAAATTATGTTTTTGTTAATTTGTTTCAAATTTTGTCTGAATTATTGCCCTCTTTTAATAAAAGACAAATGTATTTTTGACATTTTTTCCGATATCGCCGATATATCTTCCAACTGATAAAAGGAAGATATGTTCCAAATACTACTTTGATTGTCTTCAAAGTGATAAATTAATGATATTTCCAAATGCTTATTGGGACTATGGAGGAAAACAAATTTAAATATGTCAACTTTTACTAAAGTTATCCCCATTTTCTTAAGTAAATCATTATTTCGGCCACTGTATATGGGTGATATCAAAAAATGTGATAAAAACCATGTAACCAGCTAATTTCTAATGCATGGATTACATTTGAGTTATATATTTAGATATATATCCGCGCATTGTCACCTGTTTTACAAAATTTATAACAACCTGACCAATTTTTGGCTAATACATAAAATTTGTGACCCATTTTATAGGCCAAATGCTAACTCCTTAACCAGTAACTCGTAAGGTTTTTTAACTTTAATAGCTTATATTTTAATAATGAATAAAGCTAAACACTAACTCTAAGAATTTTTATGAAGAGAAAAAGTGACGGTTTTAATAAAAATTAATACATTTTACAAACTTTTTCGTATATCTTTGCTAACACGAGTTCAACTCTGTAACGATTTTTCGTCACAATTATACCCTACACCACTATGTGGTCAGGGTATTATAAGTTTGTGCTGATGTTTGTAACACCAAAAAATATTGGTCCTAGACCCACCTTATAGTATACCGATCGGCTCAGAATTTTTTTTTATTTCGATTTAACGATGTACGTCTGCCCGTCCGTCCGTGCGTCTGTCTGTCCATGCATTCTTGTGCGCACTCTACAGGTCGCAAATATTAAGATATTTTAATGAAACTTGGTACACCGACTTATGTCGGCCCAAGGACGAAACCTATTGATTTTGGTGAACAGCGGTTCATGTTTAGACCTAGTGCCCCTATAAGGGTCCTACTAAAATTATATGGTTTATACGCTGCAGGTCGCAAATATTAAGGTATTTTGATGAAATTTTGAACACAGACCTATGTTGGCCCAAGGACGAAGCCTATTGATTTTGGTGAACATCGGTCCATGTTTAGACCTAGTGCCCATATAAGGGTCCTAGCAAAATTATATTGTTTATACGCTGCAGGTCGCAAATATTAAGATATTTTGATGAAATTTGGTACACCGACCTATGGCAGCCTAAGGACGAAGCATATTGATTTTGGTGAACATCGGTCCATGTTTAGACCTAGTGCCCATATAAGGGTCCTAGCAAAATTATATTGTTTATACGCTGCAGGTCGCAAATATTAAGATATTTTGATGAAATTTGGTACACCGACCTATGGCAGCCTAAGGACGAAGCATATTGATTTTGGTTAACACCGGTCCATGTTTAGAGCTAGTGCCCATATAAGGGTACCCCCAAAATTGCCTTGGTTACAAACTGCAGGTCGCAAATATTAAGATATTTTAATGAAATTTGGTTCGCTGACTCACATTATAGAAAATTTTGACACAAGTCCTATTTTAACCCATTCGAATTTCGGATCCAAACATTAGTTGGCTTTTAACCAGACTGGTGTAGGGTATTGTATAGTCGGCATGCCCGACTTTTACCTTTTTACTCGTTTTTGATAAAAATGCATTCACCAGAATTTCGGAGTTATCTGTTAATTATATTGTGAAAAGTATAATGTTATTTACACTCAAATGATAGTTGGACTGTATATAATCATCTAGTATAACAGATTTGAAGTTTTTCTGCAGCATGTAACATTCTCGAGACGAAAAAGGATGACTTTATTAAGATTTGAAAAAATGTTGTAAACTCCGTTCCTAATTTTTACACCAAACTATTTAACGAGTGAGAAAAACAATGGCATATTTGAATTCACCTTGTAGGTATCATACGATTTTGTTTCGGAAAGAAAATTCTGATAAAGCGTTTCTGAAAGAAAACGAAAAAAGTAACCAAATGTATACTCCGTAACCAAAATTGTTTGCATCGGATTGCATTCAAATAAATGTAGGTGAATGTTTAAAATATTTTAAAATAACCATAAACAGAGGTGATTCAAGTAATATTTATGCGTCAAAAGATGATTCAACTAAAATTTTGCGTCAAATCAAAAAAAGTTATCAGTTTTTTGCCCTAAACTTCTGGAGCGAATAACGATTGATTTTGCATTTCATTGGTTTGGAATCGATATTTCGAGCCATTACTGACATTAGTTTGACAAATTAAATTTGTTTCACACAATTTAAGAATTTTTAGATCGCGAAATGTTATGGTTTTAATATATTACTTTGTAACTTCGCAGCCGCTGATTGGATTTTAGAAAATTTAATATTTTTGAAAAGCATTTAAAAGGACCAAAAATACAAAATTAAAAAAAAAAAATAAAATTTTTTTTCGCGGAATGAATTGTATTTTTATTCGCGAAACCGCCAGTTTGATAAACACAAATTGTATATTATTGGAAAGCATGTTGAAAACCCAAATACGAAAAACTAATAAATTGAAGAAAATTCGTACGCAATTTTTTTGTTATATATTTTGCTTGTGGAAATGTAAACTCCGTTACCACAAAAAAAATTTAAATTGTGCAAAAAAAGTTATTGCTACAACTTGTAGAAGAGATTTTTTGCAATTAGGTTTATAAACTTACTGATTCCATTAAGAAAAAACCGAAATATTAACACTTTTTGCTTCTCACAAATTTGGCCCAAAAACTTATCACATTTTTTGATTTCACCCATATATATTTCTATAGGACGAAATGGACGATGATGTAGCCAGTCTGGCCAGCTCTGTAGGAAGTGACAAACATCAGAGATCACGTCGTTCAAATGACAAGAGTTCCCCTAATACAACTCTAACTGTTATACCAGAGGAAGGTAAAATAATAATAAAACATATTTTGTAAACTTTTGTATAATCATATCGTCTTCTTCTATATTTTTGCAGCTCCCCTAGAAACTAAGAAACGTGGTCGTCCTGCCAAACATTAATTATGTTTGGAACCATTTTTTAGTGTTTTTATCCATATGAATATTTGCTTTCTTTTCATTTTATTCCTTTATTCCATGTATTGTACTGCTTACAAATTAAATTGCGGCCCTATGTTCCACTGGGAATTAAAGGATTAAATATATACAAATTTAATTGTTTGAATGGAAAATTATCAATAAAGGACGCGTTTTTATAAAAAGGTGTATTTGTATTATAGGATAATTAGATCCAGAGTTTGAAAAATCTGCTGTAGTATCCAAAATTATCCATTTATCTCATATTTTCATAAATGATATCTGCAAATAGTTAAGACGCTTGGATATTAAACAACGCGGTAGCTAAAAGCAGTAGGTTTTAAACACACTCATAAAAGTTTGTCGGTAGAATTTACTGAAAATGACAGTTAAAACAAAGGTATATGCAGTTAAAAAGGCGACAAAGGTATTTACCTTTAAAATAACTAAAATTTTTGGTATTCTTAACTCTTAAAAAATAACTAACAAATGTATTAAAAATAACTAACAATGTCGTAAAATTAACTGAAAAATTTTTAGTACGAAAATTTTAAAACAACTGACAAAATAGGTAAAAACTACTGTTTTTTTACCGTTAATTCTTTTGGTAAATATATAAAAGAATAACGTGAGTGACTGACTGACTCAACATCGCCCAGCCCAAACCGCTGAAGCTAAAATTTGATACGCTGGTTCCTCTTTCGGCGTAGACGTCCACTAAGACGGGATTTTTGGAAATTCCAATCGGAACGGGCAAAAAGGGGGAAAGTCTCCCCATTGACGGCCTGCCAAAACCCCTTTGCTGAAATTTAAGATATGTGTTCCTTGGAGTAAGGGTTAAGTATGTGTTGCTTGGAGTAAGGGTTAACTTTTTTGGAAAGTACTTTCTGTAATTTTGGACAGGGACGTTGTAAAACTGGGGGCTCAAAATGGGAAAAGTGCCCCTCTTAACGGCCTGCCCATACCGCTGGAACTAGGAAGTTGAAATTAGGTATAAAGGTTCCTCCTCTGTAGTAGACTAAGACGGGATTTTTGGAAATTCCTACAGGGAGGGGCAAAAAGGGGAGAAGTAGATTCGTCCTCTAGAGTAGACAACCGCTAAGAAGGTATTTTTGGAAATTCCTATCGGGAGGGACAAAAAAAGTACCTTTTTATAAAAAGGTACTTCTTCCAAAAAACGTGATTTTTTCAAAAAAAAGTACTTTTTCCCTAAAAAAGTACCTTTTCCAAAAAAAGTACTTTTTACAAAAAAAAAGTAATTTTTCCAAAAAAAAAAGTACCTTTATCCAAAAAATTTTTTTTCCAAAAAGTACCTTTTTCCCAAGAAATGTACCTTTTTCCAAAAAAATACCCTTTTCCAAAAAAATACACTTTTCCAAAAAAGTGCCTTTTTCCAAAAAGTGCCTCTTTCCAAAAAGTACCTTTTTTCAAAAGAAGTACCTTTCGCCAAAATAAGTACCATTTTCAAACAAAAGTACCTTTTTCCTAAAAAGTTGTTTTTCCGAAAAAAATACATTGGGGAACGAGTGGAATTAAAACAGCGGGCAATGGAAATGGAATCGACGAGGGAACGAAATGGAATGGAATATGGAACAAAATGGAATAGGGAGCGAGATGGCATGGAATGGCGAGCGAATGGAATTGAAACACTACAGTTAAATACAGGAATGGAACGGAACAGGTGCAAAGGATTGGAATGGAAAGAGGAACGACTGATATCGAAACACAAGACAGTGGGTGCGAAATGGAATGAAACGGGGAACCATTGGGATTGGGGCAATAGATAATGGGAACAAACTGCAATGGAATGAAGAACGAAATAGAATCTAGAATGGAACGAAATGAGATGAAATGGCACGGGGAATGAGTGA
This sequence comes from Leucophora obtusa, assembly GCA_949987735.1. Taxonomy (NCBI): domain Eukaryota; kingdom Metazoa; phylum Arthropoda; class Insecta; order Diptera; family Anthomyiidae; genus Leucophora; species Leucophora obtusa. Next base: position 35,887,868 of record OX465297.1, on the reverse strand, counting down.
AATTGAAACACTAAATAACTGGAGGGGAATGGATTGGAATTTGAATGACTCAAACTGCTGAAGTTTGGTACTTAAAATTTCGCATGTAACAACCTTTAACATAGACATACATACATTAAGGCAGGATTATATACATATGTTTGGGTTTTTTACGGGGAGAAACAAAAAGGGGTAAAGAGCCCCTTTCAATTAGATGTGCAAACACGTTAAGCAAGGAATATGAAATTTAGCATTGAAGCACACTTTACAAAAAGGTTAAACAAATTTATTAAAAGAAAAAAAAATTTATATATTCCGATATATCGGTGGAAGAATCCGGCGCAGTAAACTTTCCAACTGAATTTGTGAATTTACTTGGGTCTACTTTTATATAAACTGAAATTACATAAATAAACTTTAAGGCACGCTAACAACGTAGCGGGCTTTGCCCGCTAGTAAAAGTATATTTTAATCAAAAAAAAATTTTTGTTTTTTTTTCATTACAAAAATATGTGTTATTACTTCTGCCTATTTAAAATTTGAAGTAAAAATTCCAAACCGTTCTCCAGTTATTATGCTTTTATGCATTGGAGATACAATACAAGTTTCTGATTTTTATTCGCAAACTAGAAATATATCAATAATAACAAATATAAACTAAACAAGAATTTTTAAGTTGTTTATTATGATATTAAAAATAACTGCTTTAAACAACTGTTACGAAATTACAATACTTTTCGTTAGTTGTGTTCTTAAATAACCGTCAGAAAAGTTGTTTTGCATTTTTCTATAGAAAAACAACTGAAATTACTGTTAAAAACAACAACTACTGATTACTACATAAACAACTGTCATGTAGTAACTGTCAAACTTTTTTGAGTGTACTACCTCTGAGTATACAATCTGCGTTTAATTTCAAGAAAATCTGTTGGCTAGTTTTTGAGTTAGAGAGATATTTGTAAAACGTATCCTGACGTTATCCTGCAAGTCCTGGAGAGAAATTTTTAACTGATTTTACAATTAGAGACTCTAAACTAGCTTTGTTATTATCGGTAATGTACGCCAGATCGTAAATGTATTTTTGGCAATTATTCATATATTTTTTTCTGTTTTAAAAAAGTTAGTTTTTTCAAATTTTCTAAATTTTTCACTTTACATGCTTTTCGCTTGAAAACCGTTACTTACACAAAAATAGTTTGAAGGCAGAAAAAGTAGGAAATTAAGTTTTCTATGGATATAATACAACTTGTTTAATAAAATATTGTTATTTAGCCAAAAACTATTTAATATCTGAAGACCGGCTTTTGGCGGTCTTGGGCATTAGAGGGTTAATTTTTTTGTCAGCTTCTTTACATTTTTGTGTAGTACCTACGTAGCTCTGTATTTAGTAACTGATAAGAAAATAATCGAACTTCATGGTCCTTAAATATTAGCAAATAGAGAGGGTGACGTGGCGTGACAAAAATAGAAGTTAATTTCTTTTTTTACAAAAGCATTGCGCCGGACTTTTTTGACAAAACTGTTTTTAATAATTTTTTTGCGATTTGCTGAAACTCTTTTCATATACATACTAGGGATGCTGAACGGGACTGGTTTTTACAAATCCCGGGATTCGGGATTTTGAAAATTTAAATCCCGGGATTTTTCGGGATCCCGGGATTTATCGGGATCCCGGGATTTTTCAGGATTTCGGAATTTTTCGGGGTTTCGGGATTTTCTTGTTTCGTCATATTTTTAATTTTAAAAGTAAATAGCTGAAATAAACCCTAAAAATTTAAATAATTTATTATAAATCTACTTATTATTTCTTGTAGTATAAAGAAATAAACAAATTAGGCCGGATTCACAATGCTGGAGTACTCCACGCTGCAGAGTTGAGGGTGTAAAATAGAGATATGTAGCATGATACAAAAAATATATATGTAAGTGCAAAAAAGAAAGGAACAAAATCCACTCAGAGTGGAGTACTACAGCATTGTGAATCTGAATTAAAACAGAAACTACACTTATAGAAATATGTAAAAATAGCAGAAAAAGCTACCAAAAATTAGCAAAAAAGGTTCCGCGATTAAAACTACTGAAATCAACGGAACTTGTTTACTAAATAATTGTTAAATTTCCGAAATATAAGAAATATACTAATGACTTAAATTTAAGCAAATTGCAGTTTACCTCTGAAGAAACTTTTTAACCAAAAGTATCTAAAACACTGCTATATCTACAAATTTTTAGTTATATTTGGCTAAAATTAATTGAATGCAAATACAAACTACTCTGCTGAAATCATCAGAAATATTTAGTGACTATTAGTTTTTTTAAATCAACTAACAAAAAATATTAAGTACATACCTCTGATGAAAAAGATTCACAACTGAATAAAAGTTTTTAAATTATTATAAGGTTTTTATTCAGATTTATTTAATCTCTAATGTATTTTAAACTATTATTTATGAATGGGAAAAATTATTTCTTTAATAACATTTAATAAGATATTAGATTTATGTGATTTAGGTCGAATATAACAATGAAAACAAATAAAAAAGAGATAAAATATGCCAAATAATGAAATCGAAAATCCCGGGATTTTTTCAAGACCAATCCCGGGATTTCGGGATCGGTATCCCTAATACATACCCAGTTGTAAATGGTGGAACTAGTTCTAAAAAGTACTAGTTTTTTGACTAGCAGTTACGAAACTAGTTCTCTACCCAGTGTAGAAAATCATTACCAGTTATGTGGTTATGTAACTACATACTTGGTAATGGTAACTAGTTACTTTTGTTATTACATTTCTCATTACATTTATATGGCGATGTCGCGAAAAATAATGAGTTATGGTTACACACCAGCATACGAAAAATCAAAAAATATATCGTTACCTATGTGCTTACCAGTACTGACAAAAATAATGAGTCTAAAAATAGATTTTCAAAAAAATAAATTATATAAAAAGTATTTTTTATTGTATTTTTTTTTTTTAATAAAATTTGCTGGTGCGGGAATCAAACCTGGGTCTACAGATTGCCAGTCAATAGCTCTACCATCTGAGCTATATCGACATCCCAGTGTAGAAAATCATTACCAGATATGTGGTTATGTAAATACATACTTGGTAATGGTAACTAGTTACTTGTTATTACATTTCTTATTACCTTTATATGGCGATGCCGCGAAAAATAATGAGTTATGGTTACACACCAGCATACGAAAAATCAAAAAATATATCCTTACCTATGTGCTTACCAGTACTGACAAAAATAATGAGTCTAAAAATAGATTTTTAAAAAAATGAATTATATAAAATTGTTGGTGCGGGAAAGCTCTACTATCTGAGCTGTATCGACATGTAATATTTAATAGATAAAAACATAATTGACCTGCTGCACACAAGTAAGCTTACTCGCCAACATACAAAAAATCAAAAAATATGCGGTTACATATATCCTTACCAGTGTTTAAAAAATATTGAGTCTAAAAATAAATTTCAAAAAATTTGCAAAAAAATCTAGAAAATTATTTTCTATTTGAAATAATGACAGAAATAAGTCATTATCAGTAACTCATTATTATATGTTTTAAAATAATGCAGAAGGTAAGTGGGTGTCATTACTGGTAGTCCAAAAAATAATGATATGTCATTACCGTTTCTACACTGGGTAAATAATCATTTTGTACCAGTTGTGTACTAGTGTAATACGATTAGGGTTTTTCTTTTTCCGGACTTTTTCATTTCCAGGGACAGCGGGATTTTTTTTAGAATTTCCCGGGATCCCGGGAATTCCCGCTCGCTAGAAAATAATTAAATCCGATACATTTTATCGAGAGCCTATATTCAAAATATGTCAACTTAAAAATATATACCCATCTGTGATATATATTTCAAAGCAAAAAGATAATTAATTCTCGATTTATATCAATTTTTCTTATTATGCTATCTCAAATTACATTTTTTTTGGTGAAAATAAATGCCAACTCCCATAGTAAAAAAGTTTGAAATTACTTAAAAAAAAAAGAAAAAATAATTTATTATAAATCTACCTCACATCTTATTGCATTTGGCATGCTGAATATGAATCTGGAAGAGATTTTGATATCCAATGGCTTGTTTTCCAGATATGGTAAATAGTAAATAATGGTCCAAATAAAAAAAATTGGTAATATATATGTAACTTTTAAAATATTTATCGGATTGAAATATTATGTATGGACGATTATACTCAATGATATAAGCTTCCAAAAAAGCACATTTGGAGTGACCCTGTTACAATACAGCGTGAATTAGAGAGTGCCAAAGTTGACCACTTCGAGTAGTTTTTGAATTTTTCTATCTAATATGGAATAAAACATCTCATAAAATGCTTAAATAACACAGCTTTCAAAATATGACAATATTTATAAGTTGTAAAACTTTGCAGTGGTTGTAGGACAATTAGGGGCTGCTGATTTCGAATCAGCAACCAGTTTGTTCAAATTTGATCTGGGTTTTGCACAATTCGCGATTTAAATTTTTCAGCCGATTTTTTAAATAAAATTTTATAATTTAGTAACTATAGCTTCGGAAAGAAAACGCTTTACACAGTTTAAGCTTAATTCCGTGCCTTATTTTTCAAACTTAAATGTTTATAAATATCTCAAAAACTTTTCTAAATATAGTCGCTCAAAGTCAAAATTTAAAAAATTTTAAGGTTTTTTAAAAAAAAATTTTAAATATAAGACGAAGTCCGATTCTCAATATCAAAGCCAATTTGGAAAGAAAAAGGTCCAAAATTTTAACATACAAATGTCATATTGAATTAACAAATTATGTGCACTTTTAAAGTCTTTTGTAATTAAATTTAGACTTGAAATGAACAAAAAAATATTTTACTGTACTTTTATTGAAAAAAATTAAATTGCAAATTGCACAAAACCTAGAGCCAATTTCAACTGGTTACAGATTCGAAATCAGCACCCCTAATTATCCTAAAACCACTGCAATAACGTTGACCTTTTCTTTGTAGAGCAGTGTAACAAACATTTTTCAAAAAAATCGTATTTTTATTTTCCGACAAAATATGCTAACTCGAAAATATATTTGTGTTTTGATATACTAAAGGAGTTGATTTATAGCTGGTTTTACCAAATCAGACAGTTCATATACGAAAGTACAAAATTCTCATCCCGTTGGTTTTTTGTACCTTATGTAATGTCTCGGTTTGAGTAAGAAAGTTATCATTTTCTTATTGCGGACAACTGAAGAGTAGAGTGATGTCTACGAAACAATTGTATTGTCTATCATGAAAATGATCAACCCTTTTTGAAACAACAAATAAAAATCTAATATGACAATATCATATTAGAATTTGGACTTGAGGTGGAAGAATAATCTAACTAAATATATGAAAATATAGAAAGTCCGAAAAAACAATTTTTGTATTTTTTAATGCAAAAATTAAAATAATTGTACTAAAATATTCTATCTCAAAAAAATAAGCAAAAAGTGCAAAATAAAAAATTTTTGGCATATGTATAAATTAGTAAGAATATGCATCTTATGGAAGGTACATTTTTTTATTTTTACAATAATAAGCGAAATAACTAGTTTTTTAGCTCTCCTGAGAAGTTAGCTTTTTTGAGTTGGCATTTATTAAATCAGTGTGTTCCCGTACATTCCCAATGTTACCGAAATTTACCCAAAGTTACCGAAATTTACCCAAAAGCGTTCCCGTACTCGAGAATTGGGTAAATGAGAGCGCTAATGAGATTGTATTAGTGCTTCTCTTTTTACCAAAATTTTCCCCCAGACTTTTTCTTCGGGTAAACTTTGGTAAAACAGCTGATGCAAATATAAACAAAAAACAATTGTGAAATTAAATTAAAAATTGTAATTAAATAAAGAAATAAGAAAAAGAAACTTGGTTTTTTGTTAAAATTAATTGAATAAAATCAAAAACAACTTTTAAATGCGAATAAATATGTCTATTTGTGCCGATTTGCAAACTGAAATTATACGTATTTTCACATCAGTGATGGGATTTTTGGCACAATCTAAGATTGATTGGTACAATGGCACAATCGATACTATTTTGGCACATTTTGGTTATCTACAAAATTTAATAGAAAATGAATTTAAAAAATAACAATTCTTTAATTTTTAGTGTCTAAGCATTTCATTTTCTGTGAAAAAATTTCTCTCAGACTTTTAATGCTTTTAATTGCAATTTAAGTTAAAAAAATTAACAATATTTTAATTTTATAACAAAGCCACAATCACAATTAACACAAAATGTCACTTTTTCACCAGAAAAATAATAGTCTTGTACATTAAATTTGCGTGAAAACTAAGTTTGCACAATTTTTACGTGAAACTCATTGTATTTATTGAAAATAATTTTTTTTTATATGGAGTATAACAGTTTTTTCACGTGAAAACTGAACAACTTACGGTGCTTAATCCATAGAATTTTAAAAATTCAAATGCTATAAATTTATCTCAGAGCTTCGAAAGAATTAATTTAAGTTTAATTCATAAAAAAAATTAATTCAGTTTTAGAAAATGTTTATATGTATACCATTCCGTGCAACCATTCCTAAAGAATTCATTCATTGGCTGCATTCCCAAATCTTTAATAAGTATCGGATGAATTTAATTTATCATTCACCTTTTAATTGAAAGAAAATTTTAATTCATTCAAATATAATTAATTCCATAAGAATTCAAAATAATTCCATAAGAATGCATTGAAAATTGAGTTTTGGCACAATAAAGGCCCATTTGGCACATTTTAGTCACACACTTGGCACAAAACAAAATTTTTCAAGTCCCATCACTGTTTAACATTATTCTTTGAAATAAGTTTTTGGGCTAGAAAAGTGGTTTTTTGCGTTCCTGTACTATTGGGTAATTTTGTCATTTTGTAAGAGGATTTTGTGCTTACTCTCATTTTACCGAACTTTACCCAAAAAGTAAAGAAACACACCTAATATAGGAGCTCGTTATATTTTAAAAACTCTATATTAAAACACCATCCGACAAAACTTATCTCTTGATTGCACCCATGGAAAAATCTACTTAATGTATTCTGAAAGAAGGGCTAAATATAAAATATCCATGTCTTCCATCTTATCAATTCGTTTTACCGTTTAGATCGCGAATTAATAGCCCTATTTTTTAATCATTGGATTTATTTTTGGATTTATTTTATTTTGTTGACAAAATCCATATTTGGTTTTTAATTTTCAAAATTTATGATTTTTATCAGAATCTAATACTTATTCGCCAATATAATGTGCAAGAAAATTATTAAATTTTGTAAAAATGTGAACACAGCAATTAAAATAAGCTAAATCCAAAACGGATTTAAAAAATAAATAAATCCGTTTTGGATTTAGCTTAATTTTATTCCAGAAATTACTTTGTCGCAAAATTTAAATTTTTTCTTTCACATTATATTAGGGAATAAGTGTTAGATTTGTATAAAAATATAAAATTTTGAAATTTAGAAAACAAAATGTGGACTTTTTAACAAAATAAAATAAATCCAAAAATAAATCCAGTGATTAAAAAAAAGGCCAAATTTTTAGATAATATATTTGTATGGAAGGCCGTCTTAGGTTTAAAACACTCTCTTAGAAATATGTATATTAACTATAATAAATAGTAATTCGCGGTTTAAAAAAATTTATATAGACAATTGAAAAACACGGGTATGTTATTTTCAGCCCTTCTTTTAAGATATATTGGAATTGTTAATGAATGCAAGCAAATTTATTAAAATGCAGTTAGAGAGAGTTTCTTATCTAAAATTCTGGACCGTGTTCTTTATTTTCTCGTTTTACGATTTAAAACGAGACTTAGGGCCTGTTTTATAGTCAGAATTAAGATAGGATTTTTTACTGAAATATTTCTTAAGTATGGATTCCATACTATGGAATGCAAAAATTTCCATTTCTAGATATTTTGGTTCTATGCAAATGTTAAAAGTGAGTGTTTTTCAAACATAGTTTTAGGCAATTTTTTATATCACAACTACTTAAAAATAAATTATTTATTTTCCATAGTTGAATTTTAAATAAACATATAAAAAATTCAAAATAATTTGAAAAAGCATCTACGCATTACTTTGAAAATAAATAAAATTTAAAAACGGCAATTTAAATAAATTGAAATTTAAATGAAATTAATTTAAGTAAAAAAAAAAACTCAAAATACTTACTATATTAATTGAAAATAGAAAATATGAATAATTTTTCAATTTTAATGCCGAATTTTTTGGCGGTATTTGCAACCGAAATACTGATGTTGTGTATATTGCTTTATTTGATAATTTTAAATAAACAACACTTTTCCGAGGAATTTTCGTTGGTAATCTTGGTAATACTGGCAGAATTTGTTTTCAGTTTAACTCAAACAAGTTCATCTGACATCGAAAAACACTCGGGCTAAGTAATATTTTTGTAACTAATTCAGTTTATTAAATTTTAAATCGCAATTTTTATTTTAACATGCTTATTCAGAAAAAACTTTTTGTCTTATTAGAGACTAATTGAAGGATTTTTGTTGTTGTTTTGCATGTTAATTTGTTTTATTAATTTGTAATAAAATTCAAAACATTTTTCTGAATACAAGCCTAAATATTTTTATCTAAATTAGTTTTAAAATAATTAATGTTTTAAAATAGAATAAAGATTTCAAAATTGGTATAAACAATTCCCAGCAAAATATTGGTAATGACACCTCATTACTATCTGCATTACTAAAAATGATATATCATTACCTTTTGCATTATTTTTTGTTTCTAAATATAAAATAATGACTTACTCGTGTTAGTTTAAATAAGTACTTATTACACTGTTAAATTTTTTTATTATATGTAAATATGTTTTATGTTTAAATTTTTATGACGAGTCCTAAAATTACACACTAGAGAAAACTTAAATTTTTCTGAATGTATTTCCTTGGGCTAATAGTATTTGCCTAACTCCTTATTTTTAAGAATCAAGTAAGCAATCGGATAACCACTTATAATTAAACTTTTTGTAAGCATGTGTGTAACCACTTATTATTCAAAATCTCATAACTACTTATTTCTCATTTTTTCGTAAGCGAGCGGGTAAGCGTGACTACTTATAAAAACGACCACGCCAAACAAAAATAATGAGTTTAGACGCCAAAAAATAAGTTGTGCGGAGCTATGAATTTCTATTATATACCGACTTATTTGGTAGTGAAAGATTTTGTTGGGGAAAATCGTCAAATCGTCATGTGGCTATTTCCGATAGTAAAAATCGTCAAAACTGGCAACATTGGTCTTGAGTTCAAATTTCCTTTGACGGAATACGCATTTTTTAAATTCTTAAAAAAATATGTGATTATTGTTAAACTCTCTTCTACATTTGTATGAAAAATTTAAGGTGGTATCTCGATTCGTTTCTGAGTTAGAGCCAAAACCGTGTCCCTAAGTATCATTTATTGCCCTAGTGTATGTACCTTAGGGTGGACCTTATTTTTTAACTTGCGATTTAAGGCCGTCCCTCCCCCTTCCCCTAGAAATGTGCCATTGGGTATAAAAATACACCATGCAAAAAATTAAGGTGACCGGATAACGAGAACACGTGCCGCATCAGCCCTGAAGTTTGAAATACGATTTACAAGGCGAAAAAATCACTTTTTTGGAAATGGTCCGAACCCCAAAATTTATGCATCGTTGATCTCTTGTAGTGTACCACAGTTATGACGAATTTCTTTCAAATCGGAGATGGTAAATCGGAATGGTGTGTTGAGTTGATGTGTTTTCACCCATATGCTAAACATTGAAAAACCCTCGTCTTGAATTAGAAATTATTTTTTTTTATAGGTACATATCCCACTCGCATCCCACTAAGCGACCAAAACTACCTTAAAGGAAAAGACCTAAGACTAAAAAATACCCATTTAAAAAAAAAATAAAAAAAAAAATTTAATTAAAAAAAATAAGTTACATGGATGAGAAAGAACACCTGTTTGGCCAAAATGTCAAATTTTGACCCCCTAACTCAGAAACTTTTTTAGCGATCTTGTTGAAAATTTGTGGCTAAACTACTATCCAATAGGAATAACCTTGGTACAAATTTCATCCAAATCGGAAGACATCGATTTCAAAAGTTGGGTCACTTGACATGAAATCCCCCATATTTCTAAGCGAGTTATTTAAAACTAAGACGGCCTTCCATACAAATATGTTACTTTGGTGGGGTTAACTGCTACACCTACAAAAAAAAATTTGTTGTCCCAACCGAATCGTTCGGTTGCTGCAAATTCGGTTGTTTTAGCCCTATTTCGGTTGCCACAACCCCATTTTAGTTGGAGCAACAGAAATATGATTGTGACAACCGAATTATAATCGGTTGCAGCAACCGAACGATACAATAAATTTTTTTTGTAGGTGTATGGGAACACTGAAGGAAGGCGCTACGATATGTATGGGGGATAGAAAACTCATACATATTATTTTTCTAAATTGATGTTGCTGTCGCTGGGGATGGGGATGGAACAAGCAACCTTACCCAACAGCTAACGACTAAACCACAACGCCCAAGATTATGGCGCTAGAAAATATAAATAGTATTCCAATCTAGTTGAAATTTTGTATTGAGGGTGTTTTAAGATCGTTTAACCGGAATTTCGATTTCAATCGAAAAATTAAAAATGGCGTACGAAAGTCAAAAGTTCGTTATATAGAAAATAAAACAATAGTCATTTTAATATAAATTAATAAATACCGGCAAAATACCGTCAACTTGTCATAAAAATAACGGCATCGGTAACTGTATTTGGATTTTTTTATGGTATCGGTAACGGTATTCAATTTGAAACGGTATTTTAACGATAACGGTCGCAACCTTTGAACTGTATATATCTTTGTTTTAACTGTACCCAGTCAGAAATCGCCAGTGGTACAAAAAATCAAGCACTGCCATACCACTGGGTAACCACGGTGTTAAAAATAAATGACTGGCAGAACACTCATTTGGGACGCTTTGCCAGCGTTTGAAAAAAGCGTTTTACCAGTATTTGTTTTACAAAAATTTCGGTGGTTTATAAAAAAAACCACTGGCAAAGAATTGGCTTAGAGTGATATGCCAAGGATTGCAACCAGTGGTTATCCAGTGCTACCTAGCCAATGCTACCAGGCGTACAAAAATCAATTCACTGGTAGAGCAATGATGTTTGTAGTCAGGAGGTTCCGAGTTCAAATCCTGTTGCAAGCAAAAAATTTTTTTGGATTTTTTTTAATTTAAAATTTTCTTTGTTTTATAAATAAATTTTTTTGTGTGTGGGAAAGCTCCATCAAGACCAACTTTTTTTTTGCCCTCCCAACACTGGAATACTAGTTACAAAAAATTGTTTGCCAGTACTAGCATTTTGGCACAGCCAGTAGTTGTCCAGCTATTATCACTCATTTATGTGTTTAGCTTTCAAATATTAATATGTCTCGTTAGCTCAGTGGGTAGAGCAATCGTCTGCCAATCTGACTGCCTGGGTTCAAATCACGGCAGGACCAAAAAAAATACATATGAACTTTTTTTAAATTTTATTTTGGAAAATATATTTTCAGACCACCTATTTATTGGTTTTGCCAGCGATTTGCCAACGTTTAAAAATTATGTTCCTCCAGTGCTTTTCCGGCGCTTTTTGAACAGCCGGTCCTTTTGTCTAATGATGTTATCATTTTGGGAATGGGAAAGCACTTTTTACCAGTACTTGTACCACCTGTTAAAGTGCTTTGCCACCGCTTTCCCGTTTGTATTTTTCTGACTGGGTAATTTTCAGTAGATTCCACCGCCAAACTGTTTTGAGTGTATTGAATAAAATTTAACTTAAATCTAACTAAAATTCTTTACATTTAACAGTTATAATTTGATCTTATCTTACTTATATTACCCAACAAACAATTCGTTCCGTTTACGCACCGTTTTCGGTCCGTCATAAACGGAATCCAACTCCGTTTACGTACCGTTTTCTGGATGCGCATACGGACCAGCAAACGAAACTTAAGGAATATCGAAACTGATTCGAATCCGTTGAAAGTCCGTCAATGATGGACCGTTTACGGACCGTTATGTTGTGTAAAAAACGGACAAGTCAATCAGTTCCGGACCGTTATGTTGTGTAAATAACGGAGTGACTCCATTTTTAGAATGCCGTTTTCTGTCCGTATTCGTACCGTCTTTTGAAACAAAAACGGATTTGCATGTCTACCTATATTGACCCTATTTTTATTAATTGTAAGTAGTACTTTTTTAGTTTTTTATAGATTTATTAAAAATGGAATTTATTTTCTATATTTACACTATATTTACATTTGGTGCAGCTTACGTCTCTATCCAATATCCATTTACAATATCGGCACACAATAAAATTCAATACCTGCATGCAAAAGAAAAAATAAATTAGATAAGTTTTAACTAACTGTAATCACGATGGTGTTTTGCATACGATGCAAATTCGCACATTACTATCATCAAAACAACTAAATATTGTGTCAGAAAAAATTTCTTATTTGCACTCTCATACAAAAAAAAAAGCTTTAAAACACAAAATAAGTTAAATAAATCTTACCATTTGATTTATGTGACTTCAAATTCTTTGGTTGATGGGGTGTTAGGAGGAATTCACGCTACTGCGACTTATTTTTCCTCCCAATACTATTTTTAGCAGCTAAAGGGCTTTTTAAAATAATTTGTATACTTTTTTGCAAAAACAAACTAATACCGATAAAGTCCGTATTTAACTGTACGAAAACGGATACACAAAACAGAGTTAAAACGTGCTGTGTTCGAAATCCGATTATACGATCCGTTTGTTTTCCGTACACGTACAAGTGGATATGTGCATACGGACCGCAAATGTACCGTAAAAGCAGGATTTATATTCCGTACGTTGCGGACAGTCCGTAAAAATGTTTCTTGGGTAGCTAATTTCGACAGTTTTTTTTCTGCAAGGGCCTGGTTAACTAATTTTTAATAGCTTTTCTTTTTACAGGCCAGTGTTGTTCTTTGTTTTGCTAATAACATTGCTCAACGCTCAAGTTCAATTGGACGCTTTAAAATTCTAGGCTTTAACTCGAATAAATATTAAAATTTGTTAGGACATCGTACAGTCCAGTCTTCACAAATAAAATAGAAACAATATATGTACATTAGACCGACTCACGAAAAAAATTGCCCCCTCACAATAAACCTTGGTTTGTTTTATGATTATTCCCGAAATATTTCGGGTCTAGCAATGAATTCTCACGAGCTGGACCATTTTTAAAAAAGGTATTTTTTTTAGTTTTTGTAAGAATTTTGCATTTTTTCTGAAGACAACATACTCAATATGTGTATCATACGAAAGGTTTTTTTGAGCGGTATATGTATATAACATGTTCAAGGATTTCCAGACATGTCCTATCTTCAAGAATATTCTATACAAAAAAAAATTTTTTTGACTCTTTTGTACGGAGAAGTTTGTAATTGAAATGTCAAACTTACATATCATAATGGGTTTGATTCTGGGTAAAGTCTGGTAAAATGAGAGTAAACAAATAATTATCTCAGAAAATGGTAAAATTGCTCACAATACCGGGAACGCACAAAATCACATTTCTACCCTAAAAATTAACATCAAAGTTATTCATATAAACAAAAGCTATTTTTAAGAATAAAATATCGAAGGGAATAAAAAAAAAGTGTTAGAACGTAGTATTTGTTAACGATATTATTGTTTACAAGTTTTGTTAATATTTTAATTATTTTTACAAATTTAAAACAGCTGATTTATAAACAACTAGTGATTTGACAGTTTTACCATTTTACCCGAAAAAAAGTGTGGGTAACTTCTGGTAAAAGAGAAACAAATTATTCTCTCATCAAAGCTCTCCTTTAACCAATTTTTAATAATAGAAACGCTTTTTGGTAAGATTGGGTTCCCGCGGGTACCCGCGGTTACGTACGTGAAAGAAACCTAACCTAAGTGCATTTAAGTGAACACGGGTTTCAGATTTATTTGAAATCCGCGATTTTTCGCATTTTAGCAGAGCTTCAACAATGTTCTAAATAGGGCAATATCGATACCAAAACATTTCTTTTGACAAATAAATCATCTCTAAGTGGATACACTCAAAAAATTTTGACAGTTACTACATGACAGTTGTTTGTGTAGTGATCAGTAGTTGTTGTTTTTAACAGTAATTACAGTTGTTTTTCTATAGAAAAATGCAAAACAACTTTTATGACGGTTATTTAACAAAACAATTAACGAAAAGTACTGTGATTTCGTAACAGTTGTTTAAATCAGTTATTTTTAATATCATAATGAACAACTGTCAAAACAGTATTTTTATAGTAAACAGTTTTTGTTAGTTATTTAAAAAATAATAAAAATTCGTTGAATTTTTTTTAATTTTAAAAATTCTTGTTTAGTTTATATTTGTTATTATTGATATATTTCTAGTTTGCAAATAAAAATCAGAAACTTGTATTGTATCTCCAATGCATAAAAGCATAATAACTGGAGAACAGTTTGGAATTTTTACTTGAAATTTTAAATAGGCTGAAGTAATTACACATAATTTTATAATCGAAATAAATTTTTTTTTTATTAAAATATACTTTTATAAAGAAAAAGAATTGACTGTAAAAAACAGTAGTTTTTACCGATTTTGTCAGTTGTTTTGAAATGTTTGTAGTAAAAATTGATCAGTTAATTTTACGACATTGGTAGTTATTTTTAATGCATTTGTTAGTTATTTTTCAACAGTTAAGTATAACAAAAGTTTTAGTTATTTTAAAGGTAAATACCTTTGTCGCCTTTTTAAGTGCATATACCTTTGTTTTAACTGTCATTTTCAGTAGATTCTACCGACAAACTTTTGTGAGTGTATTGTTTGGAATTCTACAAATTTTTGTTAAAATTTTTGAGTTACTGCAATCTGCATTTGAATTCAGTATCTAGTTGATGTAAGATAAAAATGCAACTTAACATAAAAAATCTAGCATGCAATAACTTTTTTCGCGAAAAAAAAATTTTAATAATAATTTAAATTTAGTTTCTAGTAGATGTAAGGATAAAAATGCACCTTAACAGAAAAAACGCAACAAGCGCTTTTTTAGCAGAATTTAAAATTATTCTAAAATTTTATTTAGGGCCAACCTATATTTAGATTTTTTTTAAAAAATTGCAGACACGCGTATTTCAATAAAATATTTTATTAAATAATAAACCTACAAAAAAGTTCATACATTTTTTGATTGAATTGGGGTAACTCAAAAATTTTATCAAAATTTGGGCCAGAGCACCGTGAAAATATCCTTTCAGTCATGATTCACTTCTCAAATGAAAAATGTTTTGGTATCAATATTGCCCTATTTAGAACATATTGTTTCCACCACATTGAATTTTTTATAAAACACGAACAATCGCGAATTTCAAAAAAATCTGAAACAAGTGTTCACTTAAATCGACTATAGATTATGATATGTAATTTTTTTTATAGAATATCCTTGAAAATAGGACATGTCTGGAAATCCTTGAACATGTTATTTATATCGCTGGACGCGCCTCAAAAAAAGCTTTCATATAATACCCATATTGCAGCGGTTCCCACTAAGTTTTGCTTCATGGACCCCTTGAAACATTTCTACTAGCTCACTGACCCCCAAACCAGTGTTGAGCGAGAGGTACTTTATAAATTATGGGGCAAAATTAATGAAAGCACCTGCTTATTATATTATTATTATTATAAGGAAAAAAACATTTTTCAAATCAATATATTGTTAAATAATTTAAAAATTATAAAAAAAATTGTTTTTTTTAATAACTTGTTTTGTTTTTTGTCGGAACTCTTCGCGGACCCACTGAAATTCTGTTACGGACCCTTGGGGCGCCCCCCCTCCCCATTTGGGAACCATTGCCATATTGAGTATGTTATCTTCCTCAAAAATGCAAAATTCTTACAAAAGCTAAAATAAAAACTTTTTTAAAAATGGTCCAGCTCGTGAGATCTCATCAATATCATCATAAAACAAACCGAAGTTTATTGGGGGGGGGGGGGGGGGAGGGGACTTTTTTTCTGTCCATATAAGGTGAGTCGCTCTAATGTACATACATACATATAAGAAAGTATTTTTAAAAATTTATTTTATGACAAAATTTTACAAAACGCATTTGATGCGTCAAAAAAGATTGTGATTGCTTTTTTCTTCCTCATTTAAATAACAATCGTTTGCTTGACTGAACTAAAATCAGCTTTCGTTTTTTTTCGCCGATGTACTTTGGCATATTCTGTGGGATGAAAAATTTTAAGATGGCGATAAAAATTTTCATTTCGTGTAAATTTCGACGGACAATGGGGACATTGAAGAAGATTCCTTAAACTATGTGTGACTTTATGTTGACGAAAACTATGGATATATTTAAATTCTTTATCACACATGGTGCATTTAAAACGCTCAGTTGTATGGACAATTTTCTTGTGCTGATTTAAAGTTATTTCACTGGAATACATTCTACCACACTCACTGCATACGTAAGCCTTAGAATCATCAGCATGAAATGCTCTTTTGTGAATATGAAGTGTGTCATGTGTTTTAAATTGGGCTCCGCATATCTCACACGGAACTTTAGGTGTTTCTTTACAAAGTGTTTCGGTACCGAGATGAACAAATTGATGTTGTTTGAGTGAGTTAAGATTATAAAAAGATTTACCACACTGATCACATAGACGTTTTCCTTTATGGTAATTAAGTTCATGCTTCTTTCGTAGAAGTTCGGTGGAAAATCCTTTACTACATACCTTACACTTATGATGTTTTTCTGTGATGTGTATGCCAGAATGAAGCAATAGTTTGCTGTTGTTGATAAAATATTTTTTACAAACTTTACATTGCAATTGAGGATCTTGGATGTGTGTGCGCATATGAATTCTTAGATTACGACCACTGACAGCACGTTTGCCACATATTTTACATGTGAAAAAGTTTGGGTCCAAATGAAGTCGTATGTGTTCGACCAATGCCAAACGATAACTTAGTTTAAGTCCACAACATAGAACATGACATTTATCCTTGGGATGTTCATCCTCAAAATGTTTATTTAATAAACTGAAATTCGCGTATTTGTTTTTACATACATAACATTCTAACTCTTTTTCCCACTTAGCTATAAATCCGTCATAATCTGAAAATACTTCAAATTCTGTTGGATGGAAATGTTCAAAATGATGACGAAGATCTTTTCTTTCCTGGAAAAATTTCGGACAATAGCGACATTGATACCCAGTATGTTTGTACTGCATGTGTTGACGTGCTGTATATCCAGTTTTAAATTCTTTACTACATATTGAACATTTCACTTTACAATCATTTTGAAGATTTGGTACTCGAATTATTTTTGGTTTATTAACACAATACTCGGCGTATTTTTTGGGATGTTTTATATTAATATGACGATTTAAAAATTTAACTTTCGCTGGACAATACGGGCACAGATAAACCTGTTCAGTACCATCAGGCTGATATATTTTGAATAGTTTTGGTTCGTTATTAGAATACTCCATAAATTCTTTAGGGTGGAATCTTTTTATATGACGCCGAACGCTTTCCTTCATTTTAAATACCGTTGGACAGTGGACACACTGATACTGTGCTAATTTTGTAGAATGAACATTTTGAATATGGCGATGAAGATATCTTTTTAATTCAAATGTTTTTGGACAGTCGAGACATTGATAAGTCTTTTCATCGTGAGTAGCTGAATGTTCACGTAAATAACTCGCACGCTTATATTTTTTACCGCAAATATTACATTTGAATTCACGTTCGCTTTGAGTAAATTCTTTATCATCTAACATTTCTTCTTTAGAATTTATATACGATTTTGATGTCTTGGAGTATTTAGTTAAAGGAATGTCATCATCGTCTTCGGAAGAAAGTGGATTAAAATCTGTTGAGTTAACTAAATCTTTTACTGACATATTTTTGTATCCGCTTTTATTTTTGTCAGCAAGTACAATATTTTCATTACTTTCTTTGTTAATTACAGAAAATTCATCATTTGAGGTGGAAGAATTTAGTTGTAAATCCATTTGAATATTTTTTGAATTATTATTAATATTATACTCGACAAATTCTTTGCCATGTATTTTTTCAATATGAAGAGGAATATTTTCTTTAGTTCTAATTTTTGCTGGACAATAGGGGCACAGATAAGAGTATTTAGTAGTATCATCAACATCAATCGTTTCTACTTTAGATGTTGGATTATTTTTGTTATCAATGACTTTAGAAGAATCATTATTTGATATGGTGGAATCATTCTGATTACTAACGTGTATATTTGCTTCTCCAGATGATAACTTTTCTACACTTTTATTTAATTTTTTAATTATAATTTGAGAATCTGAAACAGGAGCTTCAGTTTCCGAAAATTCATCATTTAATATTGTAGAAATTAAATTTGAAGGCACTTGTCTTATTGTTGGTGGATTAACAGAATATTCAACATATTCCTTAGGATGCACATTCTTTACGTGACGACGTATATTTTTTTTAATTTTCAATTGGGCTGGACAATAGGGACACTGAAAACCCTGCTCAGTTTGATTAGCTTCAATTATTTTAAAAATTTTTGATTCAATATTAGAATGCGCAATTAACTCTTTTGGATGCAAATTTTTAATATGACGTCGCATGCTTTGTCTAAATTTACATTTTGATGGACAATATAGGCACTGATACTGGACAAGTTCTTTAGTGTGAATATTTTTGACATGAGCACGAAGGTTTCTTTTTACCGCAAATTTCCTTGGACAATGGTGACAGTGATAAGTCTGTTCGGTATGTGTTGTGTTTTGTTCATGTGTGTCTTCTTTAGGTTGTCTACATAATGGGGTAGCCGTAGAATATTCATTCAATGACAATTCATCATCATGTTCAGAAGAATCACCACCAAACAAAGTTTTTCCTTTGGAATTTATACATGATTTTAATGTTTCGGTATATTTAGTTAATGGAATTTCATCATCGGAAGAAAATGGGTTGTAATCGATTGAGTCAATGGAATCGTTTATTGGTATATTCATATTCTCCTTCAAATTATCATCATTATTATCTAAAAAAAATAAAAATAATATAAACATTAGTATTGTATATAGCATACATGGGACTAGTTAATGGAATGGACCAATTAATTGACAATTTCATTGCCGTTATTTGATGTGAATTTAATGGAATTTTTCGGCATTTAAACACCCATATAACCGACAAGATAAGGACTTTAACAAATAAATCCCAATAATTTTACAAACCCAGCCAACATAAAATTAGGACTCATAAAATATTAAAGTATGATCGTTTTCGTTTTTGGGGGCGCTGTGGTGTAATGGTTAGCGCGTTGGACTGTTACACGTGAGGTTGCGGGTTCGAGCCCCAACCAAGGCAACATCAATTTATGAAAAATAATATGTATGAGTTTTTTCTATCCCTCATACATATCGCAGCGTCCTCCTTCGGTGTTCCTATAGCACTTAACCCCACCGAAGTAACATAATATAACAGGGCTATGAATTAAAAAAAACTTCAACAAAGTTCGCCAACTCACCATCAGATGGCGCGCAACAACTGTTCTAAAATTCAACATCTCGCGCAATTACAGTGTTGCCATATTTGAAGCCCTTCATCTTTCACCACCTTTCACTTCTTCTGTATCCCATTTCCAAAGGAAGCAACACGTTAATTAATAGGAAGTATTTCCTGAGTGTTGCTTATCTTAAAAAAAAAAAAAAAAAGCGCTTCAGTTTTAGGGCGGATAACACAATCTCCCGTTAAAATTTAACCCAAATTTGGGTAAAATTTTCCTACAAAAATTGGTTGTGTTTTATAAAAATGCATTTGAATGCTTTTGGCTTAGAAAACGTACACATAATTTTTTTTATATGAAATTATATATAAAAAATAATTTAATTTGTTTATGGAGCCTTATATGGTTATAGTGAAGCCATGTTAATTTAAATCTTAATTTACAGATAACTAAATTTTATGTTGAACTATAGATTAGTTTGTATAGGATTATATATAAAGTTATATAAAATTACAAAAAAATATTATTAGTATGGCGTCACATACATTTTTATGTAACTTTGCATGGAACCATACATATTCATATCGATCACTACATATATTTTTATTAATTTCATATGGCTTATGTAGTTATATATGGAGCAGGGATGATAAAGTTAGTACTATAGTACTTTTTGTGGTACTATTGGAACCCCAAAAGTGCTATGGTACTCCTCTGACTCATTTAGTACTATTTACACAATTTCCTATTTTTCATTTTTTTTTTATTAAAATACATTTACAAAAAATGTTAAAAATTAGGAGAATTAAGAAATCTAGAAATTTGTGTGTTTTTTGCAACGAGCAAATTGTTTTTCCCCAATACAGCTCCTAAAGAATTCACTCATTCGATTTTCAATTCTTAATCCATCTAATTCAATCAATAAATTTCATTTCAATTGTCAATTTTCAAGGTGGAATAGAGCCGTAAATACCTTTAAAATAATATTCGCCTTAAAACGAAGTTGAATACGATGTTCAGGGACTTTAAATTCTAAACCCTATGCTCACAAAAATAACCCTGTAAAAATGGCAGAAAAAGCTACTAAAAATTAGGTAAAAATGACCTTAAGGTACATCTAGATATAGAGCAAAAGGCACCCCAAAAAGCTTAAGTAATTCACAAAAAAGTTATTTAGAGGTCTTTTTTGCTCTATATCATATAGCAGTTTTCTCTCTCGTGAACATTTGCCTTTACAAAAGAAACAGCTTCGATTAGCAGATTTTTTTACTAAATACTAGTGAGATAAGAACAGGAAAACAATTGTTAAATTTACAAAATTTTAGTTATATTTGAGATAACTTGTAGTTTATTGAAAATAACAAATTATATTGTAAAATCTGAGGAAAATATTAATATTAGTAGACCAAAAATAGCAAAAACAAACTGTTATCTATAAAAGTTTTGTTATTTTCAAGTTAGAAGCGGTTGATAAAAATAGTAAACTGCTAATTTCAGAAGACTGGATTTTTCTTTGTATTAAAAAATCGAAAAAAAGCTTTTAAGACTTGAATTTTTTTGTGATTTTTTAGTCTACTAATTGTTATTTGTTCCTGATTTTAGCAGGTTAAGTTATTATTTTCTGTTAACTAAAATTTATTCAAATACAACTAAAATTTTGTACATGTATTTAACACTTTGGTTTTTGTTGTTCTTATCTTACTAATATTTTGCAAAAATAATCTGATAGCATTTTTTTATGCAAGGTAATTTTTAACTAATTTTTAATAGTTTTAACTAAAATTTATAGGATTTTCTATTGCTGTATGAGTTAAACATAACAGAACTCTTTATTTTTTATGAGTTTTTATTTGTTAATTTATGATGATAAAAAAATTAAATGAAAAAAATTTTGGTACTATAGAGGTCGAAAAAGTACTATTTTTTTATCCTGGTTGGTACTATTTTAAAAATCCCATATATCATCCCTGATATGGAGTAAGATTTGGGGACATATACTAATATCAATTACCGTATAAAAAAATCGTTCAAAAAATAACATCAGATGTAGTTGTATATAATATGTGTCTTAATGTGACTCCATTCATAGCCAGATATAGCACAATTACATTATATATGAACATATATAACTATTTTTACCCGGGAAGTTAAATTAAACACAAGAGTCAGTTAAAGTCACAGTTAGTAGCTAACAGGACCAGAGACTATTAATTATAGAGATAGGAAATCAAAACTTACACTACTCACCGGTAGGGGGCGCTGATATTTACTATCACTTGAGCAACTATTTAGTATCACTTTAGTATCAGCTGAGCCTATATTTAAAACTCAAAAATTGCTGAAAACTGCGCAAAATAAGAAAAACTCAAGCGCAAAATATATTTAAATAATAAAATTTGAGAATTACTTTTTTCTTTCCTTTTTTGTTTGTTATTGTTTTAATTTATATAAAAACAGAAAATTGTCAATTTTTTTTAACAAAGTGCCATCTAGTGATAAATTTTGTGTTGAAAAAAATGTCCTTTTTTTAAATATCGACTATGCTACGGGCTTTATAGTGGTACTTCTTCTCAAGAAGACGTAAAAAAACAAAAAAAACCTTTTTTTCACTTCCGGAAACCAAAGTGGAATTGCTATTTAGAGTAGCTTTAACTCACAAAAAGTATTTAAAGTGCTTTTTTATTCCCTAAAATGTCTTTAACTATTTTACTTAAAAAAATATATATTAAAAAAAATTTTTATTGGTAAATTAAATCATTTTCAGATTGATAAGCGAAAAGTATTTTTTTCTGAAAAATTAAAAAACATCACTTTGATCGGCGATCCTACTTTTTTAACTAAAAATGTGATCTTCTATCAAAAATAGCAATTAAAACACAAAATTATCACCAAAAAGTTTTCTTTTACTCTCCTTATAACAAATCCTAAACACAAAAATTTAAAAAATGTTTCGACTGAAATAATTTTAGTTCAACCTAAAGACCAATCCAAACAATAAATGGTGTGTGTGGGGTAACATATTTGTTGTGATTTTTTTTATTTTAACAAAAAGAAATTGTTTAATTTTTGTACAAATACATTTTAACATTTTGATGGTTATATATTCTTTTATGGTATAATTATTATTTATCTACACGAATTTTAACTATGTGTTTTATTTATGAAAGTTGCAAAAACACTACAAAACCATGAATAATTTTCAAAATTTAAAATTTAATTTAAATTTTTATTTTTTGTTTTGATTTTGATATTTTGATTAACAGCCATATTTGTTTAGAGAGAATTTTCAAAATAATGACACAAAAATGCAGTGACAATATCGCCATCTGTTGGAAATTTTTGGAACTAAACAGGGATGCATTTTGTTACATCTTTATATTTGACATCTTTGAATTTATCAATTCATCAATTCAATTCAATCAATTAATAAATTCAAAGATGTCAAATATAAAGATGTAACAAAGTGCATTCCTGTTTAGTTCCAAAAATTTCCAACAGATGGCGATATTATCACTGCATTTTTGTGTCATTATTTTGAAAATTCTCTCTAAACAAATATGGCTGTTAATCAAAATATAAAAATCAAAACAAAAAATAAAAATTTAAATAAAATTTTAAATTTTGAAAAATATTCATGGTTTTGTAGTGTTTTTGCAACTTTTATAAATAAAACACATAGTTAAAATTCGTGTAGATAAATAATAATTATACCATAAAAGAATATATAACCATCAAAGTGTTAAAACGTATTTGTAAAAAATTAAACAATTTCTTTTTTTGAAATAAAAAAAATCACAACAAATATGTTACCCTACACCATTCATTGTTTGGCATGGTCTTTAGGTTGAACTAAAAATATTTCAGTCGAAACATTTTTTAAATGTTTGTGTTTAGGATTTGTTATAGGGAGTGAAAATCAAAAGAAATTAAGTTATCGAAATAGTGATAGAAATTTGAATTTATGTTTCAGCTAAATGTTTACATTTATATACTATTACACATTTAAAAAATTTCTTCTATCCAACAATATCTCAGTTCATAAAAGTTTTTATTAGAGAACTCGGAGAATTATGTTGGTAAAAATTAATATTAAAATAACTGCAATAGAGGATGATTTGAAATCAATTGACACTTGCAATCAAATTTATCTACACTTAGTTTTCTATTTCAGCTTTTTTCGGCTTCCATTTCAACTTAAATCTAATACTTTTATATTTCAGAGAAATTATGCTAAGAAGAAAAATTCAAAAAAAAACTTTAAAAACTACATATTTTATATAATATTTTTCATAATTACCGATTAAAATTAAAATCCGATTAACATATTTATGAACAACACACAGCCATATAATCGACTTCAATTTCGTTTGAATGGGAAATTGAAATTGAAAACGTAAATTGATTCTCCAGAAATAAATGATAGTTTTACATATTTATACCAAATATAATAGATAAAGTTAGAAATGTTGTTTTTGTAATTTCACTTTAAAAAAATTAGTTAGTGCGCATATTTAAAGTTTTAACACATATTACGTATGAAATTAATATGATTAAGTACTACGATTTCGTAAGTTTTACTTTACTTCTTTAGGATTTTTTTTCGTTTCCGTAAATTCTTAATAGGTAAAAGAACACTTTTTGGTGGTAATTTTGTGTTACAATTGCTAGTTTTGATAGAAGATCCCATTTTTAGTCAAAAGAGTCGATCAGAGTGAAGTTTTTTAATTTTTCAGAAAAAAGTACTTTTCGCTTATCAATCTGAAAATGATTTAATTTACCAATAAAAAGATTTTTTAATATATATTTTTTTAAGTAAAATAGTTAAAGACATTTTAGGGAATATATACAAAGCACTTTAAATACTTTTTGTGAGTTAAAGCTACTCTAAATATCAATTCCACTTTGGTTTCTGAAAGTGAAAAAAAAAATTTTTTTTTTTGTTTTACGTCTTCTTGAAAAGCTTTTAACATTCTAGTTACCACTATAAAGCCCGTAGCATAGTCGATATTAAAAAAAAAAAACATTTTCTTTTCAACACAAAATTTTCTTTAACAAATTCCGAAAGAAAAAAATTGTTTTGGACTGCTTTAGAAAAAAGTTTGCTAAAGTTAAATTCCGAAATCAAATCATAAATATTCTAATTTTTCATACTTTCAGTGTAATTTTTAAATCCCGACCGAAATCTGGCTTTTGTCAGTACCAATAAACAAAACCGAATATTCGCTTTACTGGGAAGAAACCGAAAGTTTTTATTAACATTTTCCTTAAAATTACGTAATTAGAAAAAAAAACTGAAAATAAGTTCTTAAATTTTAAATGAGATCAATTATATTTATTATGAAAACAAAATTCACAAAAGACGTTATGTTAAGCCACTTCTAGATGAGGGAAGAAAACAGATATGGATGGAATATAAGCTTCTCTAAATAGCTGAAATCATTCACAATCTAGTTTTTTTTAGATGTGTTTTGGATTTGCCTCTAGTATTTCTCTAAATTATATTTAAAAGAATATTAAATGTTTCGGCATTTGTTGGCCACAATTTTGCCGAAAAGTTGCCAAATATAGGATTTTTTGCTGAAACCGGTCAGTTGGATTCTGAATTTTATTTAAATGCAAAAGCAAATAGTTTTTTCTATATTCAATTCAAAAAACTGGAAATCCTACGTTTTGTAAAAAATTGATTTTCAGTTACAATAACATAATTTGTGTTACAAAATGTTAATTAGTTTGCGCGACTATTTTGTTTTCATATTTAAATTTTAATGTTGCAAACCGAGAAATAAAATTTATATTAACTAAATTTGAAGTGTAGGGTGTTTATTTTTCTCTTGTCAAATTATTTTAATAACGACTTCCGGTAGTACTCATAAGTGTATTCAATAGTACTCGTTAGCGTTATTTGGAAATGCCTGCCATCTGGTGTATAATATTGGCAACTTTTGTTATATCTTTATATTTGACGTCTTTGATAAATTATAAAAATATCATTGTCACTAGATGGCACTTTGTTCAAAAAATTGACAATTTTCTTTTTTTATTTAAATTTAAATAATAACAAACAACATAGCCAAGAAACCAGAGACTATTAATTATAGAGATAGGAAATCAAAACTTACACTACACACCGGTAGATGGCGCTGAAATTTAGTATTACCTGAAACAAACGCGGAATGTATTCAAATAATAAAATTTGATATATCTGTTTGTTTTTTTGCTTTGTTATTATTTAAATTTAAATAAAAAAAGAAAATTGTAAATTTTTTGTACAAAGTGCCACCTAGTGATAACGAAGTCGTTATAACTTTTGTTTTTGGTGATGCCCCTGCAAGAAACAAACGGATATCTCAAATTTTATGTATTATCTGAATATATTCCGAGCTAATTTTTTCCTTATTTTGAGCAGTTTTAGCAGTTTTTGAGTTTTAAAATATAGGCTCAGCTGATACTAAATAATTATATTATGTCCTATGGTTCCATTAGGAACAAAGGGCCACAACTAAATAATAATTGCTCAGGATATTAAGTTTCAGCGCCCTCTATCGGTGAGTAGTGTAAAGGGCGGATTATGGGACCGTAAACGTAAATGTGATGTAACTGTACCGTGCCGTAGCTAAAAAGTACACTTATAGATTATCGTAAACGACATTACTATTTAGCATCTATTTCATGTGGTTTTATATTTTATTCTAAATTTTTTCATTTATTTGTTAATTTTTATTCCTTATTTGTTGTTTGAATCAATTTTCTTTATTCATTTCATATTTTTTCCGACTAAAATCATTCAGCTGTTTCGATGCCGGATAGAAAATTCTGATTTCAACAGAATGATCCGGCAAGTTCGTTTACATTTACGTGTTAGTAACCATTCGTATACATTTCTTCTTGTGGTATCGGAACAGCTGATTCGTTACAGATACGTTTACGGTTGGGTAACTCAGCCTTAAGTTTTGATTTCCTATCTCTATAATTAACAGTCTCTGCTTAAAACAAACGATGAAAAACAGAAACAAAAAAAAAACGTTTTATTTTTTAATCAATTTTTTATCTCTGATATTTATAATTAGAAATTTCAGTTCGAGGCCAATTTCCTTATTATGAGTTAACATAATAAGTACTTTTTTTCAAAAACTGCTATTTTTCTTCATCAGGATATTCTCCTGACAAATACTTCACAGAGTTTTTGCTTTCAAAAAACCTCTACACTTAAAGGAATGAAAAGACGATCGTTTCGGGGATTTTCCAGGTCCCCTTCATCAGTTTTCTTTAGAAAGTGGTGGCGTAGTGCAATGCAAATTGAAGCATCAAAATCTCATATTAAATGTAGTCTGCTACATCAACGAAATGAGAATGGGGCAAACAATAAAATATGTTTTCGAAGTCTTCTGCATAATAAGGAAATTGGCCTCGAACTGAATTAATAAATTTCTAATTAATCAATTAAAAAGGTCGAAAAAAACAATTTTTATTTTTAAAATAAAAATTAAAAACCAACCTTTTGACAACACTCACAGTACGGAGTAATTGTTTTTGCCTCTTCTTGTATTGACAAATAAGGGTAAAAATAAAATTTGTATTTAATTTATACCGATGATATGAAATACAAAAATAAAACACTTTCATAATATTTCTATTGTTGGTTATGCTTTGCAGAAGACTTCGAAAACATATTTTATTGTTTGCTCCATTCTCATTTCGTTGATGTAATACTTAAGGTTGATAGGCATGAGACAAACTACTGCTATTGTCATATTAGATTTTATTTTTTGTTTCAAAAAAGGTTGGTCATTTTTATGATAGACCATACAACAGTTGTTTCGTGGGCATCACCCCAACTCTTCAGTTGTCCATAATAAGATAATGATAGCTTTAATATACAAACCGAGACATTGCATAAGGTACAAAAATTCAACGAGACGAGAATTTTGTACTTTCGTATATGAACTGTCTGATTTGGTAAAACCAGCTATAAATCAACTCCTTTTGGAAAGCAACAATTGATACGCATTAATTTTTCCTTATGGAGTTAATCGATTTGGCAAATGAAGCATTCATATGTTACTAACATATTTATATATTTTCTTTGTAGATGCAGAAATCTATATTGTTTCATAATATGCAGAACATGGGATAATGAAGGAATTCTCAAATATTGTCAGGATAAAGCAAATATTCTTTAGTTAAAATATATTTATATTAATTAATTTTCATATAACCCCCTTTTCTACTTAGAACTTTAGATGCAAAATTAAGGAATATGAGCAACCTTGTCTCTGGCTTGCACCGTATTCATATTAACATTATCTGCATTTTAAACTCTGAAATTTTTTAAAGTGTAAATAAAGAAAATTAATAAAAGAAAACAAAAATACATTTGAAAATTTTTGAAAATAAGCTTTGGTAGCATTCGGCAGAGAAACCTTAAACTGGTACCGGTGACTTGTAGCGCATTGTGATTACTTTACTCTGCTGAACGATGATTTCTTTGTTTTGTTTTTGAAAACACTTTTTCTATAGTGTGCTTTCATTTTTTTTTTAATTTTTATTTTCGAATTATATTTGTATGTTTTTATTTGTCATTCATACAAAACAATTTTTATTGTAAATGAACAACAACAAATGTATCACTTATTGATCAAAAGTAGCAAACATTTTTCACGCTACCAAAATATGACAGCGCTACCTGAGCGCTCAGACTGAGCGGTTACTGATCAGGTCGTTCAGCAGATAGTTGTACAACTGTTGTAGAACTGTTGACTATTAAATTGTATCTGCCGAACGCACCCTTTGAGAATGGTTTCAAAACTACACTTAAAATTTATTTGATAAGTAGCCTATTTCTCAATTTGAGAAATATATTTGTTATCAAGGTAATCTCAAGTATATTTTTCTAGTCTATAGTACCTAATTTGAAAAAAATACTTTAGAATTAACAAGCCGTTTTTATTGAGAATGCTATTGCTTTGCTTATCAATAAATAGGCTTTTCTCAACTTTATCTCAAAGGTGAACTTTGAAAATAAAATTTGGTATCAAATCGATATTAAATGCTTTACAATGAGCTAAGATTCAAATTTCTTACAAAAACTAAAAAAAGGCCTTTTTTTAAAATGGTCCAGCTCGTGAGATCTCATTGTTAGACCCGAAATATTTTGGGAATCATCATAAAACAAACCAAAGTTTATTTTGAGGAGGCACTTTTTTCTCTCCATATAAATTGAGTGGCTATAATGTACATATATATTTTTTGTATAATTATTAAAAATATTATTCCTTAGGGAATTAAAAAGTAAATTCCTTCCGGGAATTAAGTGCACATTTGAATGAATTTCTTGACCAAAAATTGAATTAACTTGATTTGAATGAATTCGTTTGTGAATGAATTCTTTAATTTAATGCTTATAGTTTTGGTCAGGGAATTCATTCTCTAAATTTAAATTCATTGAGGTTAAAGTTGAGTTTAGTGGCACAGTTCCGATCATGTCAAAATTTTTGCCAAAGGTAAAACTTTTTATTGGGATTCCACAACATTTTTTTTTTGTCGGTCGGACGTATTTTGTGAGTTATTTCGGTTCAAAGTATGAAGTTGGACTTGCTTATAACTCCGTTATTTACGGTCGGATTTGAACAGTACGCACACCATAAGAAAGGTATTTAAAATATCTTTCATATGGCATTTTATACCAATTAACCCAATTAAATTTTTTTAATTTTTAGAAGGTTCATTTTAACAAAAAAG
This sequence comes from Leucophora obtusa, assembly GCA_949987735.1. NCBI lineage: Eukaryota > Metazoa > Arthropoda > Insecta > Diptera > Anthomyiidae > Leucophora > Leucophora obtusa. The sequence goes on along the minus strand of OX465297.1, from coordinate 35,858,572 downwards.
GGGTTTATTTCATAAGATTGCGTATATAACAATATAATTTGTACATATTAATTTATTGTCAAGACTAACACCTTTCATTCAAGACATAGCTCGACCTCTTAACCCAACAAACAACAAAGTTAACCCAACAAACAACAAAGTTGTCAAATATAGAGTTATAGAAATATTTTTGAGTATTTTGAGTTATTTATTTTTGTTCCTAGTGACGTTTTTTTGTTTCCTTCCAAAAATGGCTATTTGTTTACGAAATTCTAAAGTCTCACCATATAAGTCTCTTGAAGTTTCTTCTTGATTCTCAATGGGTTAACTAATTGGTCTTATTTTTGGTCCTAGTGAATTTCTATAACCCACTTAAAATTTATAACCTAAATTTAAAGAGGGTCTATTATAGCTTCATCTTCAGCTATATTATTGGCTAAATTTTAACAGAAAATGCGAAAATAGCGGTAAAACAACAAAATAAGGAAAATAAAACTACTACTTTTATAATAAAAAAAAAAGCATATTTAATTCCTTTGATGAAAAAAAAAAAACACAAAATTATTTTCCTATTTAACTACTTTTTTTTCTTTCAATTTTTATTTAACAAAAAAAAATTAACTTTAACCCCTTACAACTTTGCCCGTATAAGGGTTAAAAGCAAAAGTTGTACCTCAAATTAAACCTTGTAATCTTACATACAACCCTGTGCAACCAAATCATTCCCTTATATAAGCAAATTTTTGATATTCAAAGGATTTTCTCGTAAAACTCGCTCTAAAAATTAAAAAAAACGGAACCGGTTCGTAATGGGTTTATAAATATTAAAAGTTTTAACGGCACATTAAAGCCATTTCATTTACGTTTCCAATGGTGCTTATATTGTACAAATCCGATAATAAATAGCGAAGATACGGTCAAATCAATGTTTCAACTTTGACCCCAAATAACATCCAAAATAGGGGTCTCCGAAAAAACAATTTTTGTTTTTCCTATTCAGCCCAGAAAGTACTATCTGGGGAAAAATATCGGAGCTGTGCCCATAAACTCAACTTGTTCCTTCATTGAATTCATTCACAACAATTAATTCCCGATTTTTTCTCATTATTGAATTTATTCCTTGAATTAAATTTTTGGGAATTCATTCCTAACAGGAATTAATTCTTTAAAGTTCTGCACAAAATTAATAAAGTCAACGTTGCAGTTCGCCGTGAGTCGCCAAAGAAGAAGGTTATCTCGTGACCTGTATTAAATTTTTTAATAGGGAACATCGGTTAATTGTTTTTGTTTTGCGATACTCTAAAGCGTGTCTCAGCATGCCGTTAGACTGTTCAGTCTAATCGCATGCATGTTGTTGTTGTTCCTGTGCGTCTGTGTTGTTTATCACATTGTTATTTTTATATTACGTATCAATACGCATCGGGTTTATGACCTGGCAATATGTCTGTTTGGTAACAGCCCCCATTTAACGGTATATTTAACTGTACTTTAAAACTCAAAAAAAAAAAGTCAACGTTGGCTACACCTTTAATCGAAATTGCCCTTAAGTTACCTTGATGTATTGTTACTGGTTCCAACTTAAAGAGCGGTTCGGTTTTTCCAAAATCATCATTCCCTGTAATTAGCACTGTTTCTAATTTAACGAGTGGTTCAATTTCAGCTTTACCAATTCTCGCCTGAGCATTAAATACCGATTGCTGAAATTTGTGGAATTCATCAATATGTTTCCAACAGTCTACACATATTACCGTGGTCAAAAGCTATAATTCATAATGATAGAACATGAACATTTGAAGGTGTTTTGTATTAGTTCACTTACTAATGGATCAAAATATTTGGCAGCGACTTCGAAAATTTCATTGTTCTGGCCGTTTTTGTTGACCAACGCTTTGAGTTCTGACCCTACACAAAGGCATAACCGGCATGCAAGTGCTGATGGACACATATTTACAAAACTTTTATTGCTATAATTGTTCCTTATTGTTATTATGTTTTTAGAAAGTAAACAAAACACGAAAGTCTTCACGGAAAATAACAAATAGAGTTGTAAAAGTTAGGGTTCTATACAGTGTTGCCAACTCTTGAAGGCAGGAAAGCACCGTGAGCATTGTGAAAACGGGTAAAAAGGGTAAAAATTTACCAAAAATGGGGTAAAAAAGCACGATATTAATTTTTTGAAAAATTTAAGTCAAGAATTTAAACACATTTTATAGCTTTGTAAAATTATGTAAAAAGGGTTCAAAAAATAACCAAAAAGCACCAAATTAATATTTCAAAATTTTTATGTTTAAATATAACGAAGTTGCTATTTAAAATTGTACTACAAACATTGTGAAAAAAATGAATTTTTTGTATAGTTCGAATAATTTGTTCAACTTTGACAGAAAATTTAAGAAAAATTTTAAAAAACGAGAACAAATACCAAAAATATAAACTGTACAAAAAGCACTAAAAGCACTGCCAGAAATCTGAAAAAGCACTGTAATTACCCGCTTTTTTTAAACGGGTATTTGTAAAAAATCACCGGGTATGGGAAGGAAAAAAGCACCAAAAAATACCCGAAAAGCACTTAAATGGCAACACTGGTTCTATAAGTCGACTTTCGACTAATCGATTAATCGACTTTTTGCGAAAATTTTCGACTTTTTGAATTTCGACTTTCTTGTGATGCAAAGGTCGACTTTTGCTTTCGACTTTTCCACTTTTTTACTTATTACCAGTGTTGCCAGAACTCTTAGATGGAAATGTGCTAGATTCCTAAAAAATTTCTGCTAAAATCTGCTAAATCCTAAAATAAAAAATATGCTTAGAATATGCTAAATTAAAAAGTCGCAATTTTTTTATTATATTCATTATGCTAAAGATCTGCTAAATTTAATACAAAAAATCTGCTGAAAATCTGCTAAATAATTTTTTTAGTATTATTTAATAAAATCTTATTAATGAAAAAATACATTTTTTTAAACCATGTTTATAAAAAATTATATTTTCATACTTTTTTGAACTATCTTAGTATAAATATAAAAGTTTACCCCTTAATTCATAAATGCTTTCAAAAGTTATAGGAGGTTTATCCAACAAATTTTATGTGAAGAATTTGTTTTGTAAACCTCCTAGAACTTTGCAAAGTGTTTATGAATTGAGAGGTAAACTTTTATATTTATTCTAAGATACTTTAAAAACGTATGAAAAGATAATTTTTTGTAAATACTGTTTAATCTTTCTTTGAGACTAAAAAAATAAACTTTCTCATTTAATTTTTTCACAATAAACATAAAGTTGCGTTTACATCTGTTTTCAAATCCCGAGATTTCAATGGAAATCTCGAACCGAAATCTTGACCGTTTACATTTGCACTTTGTGACAGTAGCGAGATTTCGATTTGACAGCTGCACTTTTTTTGTAAACAAAATACCATAAAAAAATAACCTCAAATTAAAAATATTTCTAAAAACCATTTTATTCATTGGCGGAGTACAATTTACATTATTTTATGTAAAGATCTAACGCTAAATATGTTAGTAAATTTGTTTTTTTATAAGAACGACAAGCTAGAACCCAGATTTTGCAATATTTTGGCGGAAGGAAGACATGCACTTCCCAATGCTTTCTTCATAGTTATGCTTCGCGGGAAGCAAAAATTAGAACCACGCAACACTTCTTATAATAATTAGTAAATTTCCATTGGGTCTAAAGTCTAGAGATGAGCGATATTTTCATACCGGTGATTTAATCACAGTTATTGATAAATCACTGGTAACGGCAGTGATCAAATATTTCAAGTCGCAGTTACTCGGAATGTCGTTCTTTTAATATTTTTGTACTATTCTTTCTTGCAAACTTCATTGTGCACAGTAATACATGTTTTTTTTCAATAACAGTGACTCGCTTTCACACTCTTCTGAATAAAATGTCGCAACTATTCTTCTTTTAAGGCCCAAGCCCCATTTTAACCCATTCGAATTTCGGATCCAAACATTAGTTGGCTTTTAACCAGACTGGTGTAGGGTATTGTATAGTCGGCATGCCCGACTTTAACCTTTTTACTCGTTTTCATTTGCAATCGACTAAGTGTTAGCAAAACTTTTGCTGAAGATTACTATTTTTTTGGTAATAATCAGCTCGCTGATTTTCAGCAAACCATTTGCTGAAATTACCAACTTTTTTGCAAGCCAGTAAAGTCAGAAAAAATGTTGCTGTATCAGCAAGTTTTTAGTCAGGAAACTTGCTGATACAGCAACATTTTTTGCTGACTTTACTGACTTTTTTTTGAGTGCAGTAAACAAAAAAAAAAAATTGGAAAAATTTAACAAAAAAGTTTAACCTTTTTACTCTTTTTTTTTGGCATTTTTCTTGAAATATATACGCCTTTAGAAATCAAATATTAAAAAATGGTTAAAATTGAAGAGATCATACATTTAAGGGTTAAGGTTCATACTTAGTGCTGAATATTATACTGCACCGCATTGGTCTGTGTGAAAAAGTAAAACTACTGACTAAGGCCCGATTACTGAATATACAGTTAAAATTTAGCCGACAGTTAAATTCAAATTTTATATGAGAAACAACAACAAATGTGTCACTTAAAGACCCAGTTGGTAGCTAACTGAACATTCAGTAATCAGACCTAAATCTTTAAGTTTGTGCGCAACGAAATTGTTAAATAAAAATTCGAATCCAGGAGGTTATTAATTTTTATACATGTTTTTGTTGTCGGAATAATAACACTGTGCACGAAAAGGAGACTTTTTTCCAACAGGTGGGGGACCCATTGGGTAAAACTAATTTGGGTACGCTGAATCTAGTGGTGCTAGCCGTTTTTCAAATTTAGCTCTTAAAAAAAAGATATTTGAGTTTGAAAATTATGGTTTCAAGCACCCCTAAACACTTGATTTTTTAATTTGTTTACCGTTAATTTTTAGTTAAGTTATTTGTTACACTACCAAGAAGCTTTATGTTAAAAATAATCAAAATCGGTCTTGCGGTTCAAAAGTTGTGATTGAAAATGTGTGGACACCATATAAACCTTTATGCAAATTTTTCACTTCTATAAAAATTTCAGTACATTTAACAAAGCAATAAAATGTACAATTTTGTATGGAAAATTTCGAAGTGTCCTCACATTTTCACTCAGAACTTTTGAACCGCTGCACCGATTCTGATCATTTTTAACCCAAAGCTGACTGGGGGAATAAAAAATAGCCTGGGTAAAAATAAATGGTCAAAAAGTTAGATAAATCACGTTTTTTAGGGTCCTTGGACCCAGAATTTTTAAACACAAATATATTTTTTTCAAGAGCTAATCTAGAAAAACGGATAGCACTACTGGATTCAGCGTACTCGAATTAGGTTTACCCACCTGGCCCCCGCTTGTTGGATTTTTCAACTAGCACAGTGTAATCAGTCTCTTATAACTCGCTGAGTTTTCAAATTTTCGTTAGCCGATTCCGCGACACCGCGAATGAATGCAAAAATTATAAAACAAGTGTTTCAACAATGTTTAATTCTACTTATGTAATTCAAAACGAGTAAAAAGATTAAAGTCGGGCATGCCGACTATACAATACCCTACACCAGTCTGGGTAAAAGCCAACTAATTTTTAGATCTGAAATTCGAATGGGTTAAAAGGGGCTTGTGTCAAAATTTTCTATAATGTGAGTCAGCGAACCAAATTTCATTAAAATATCTTAATATTTGCGACCTGCAGTTTGTAACCAAGCCAATTTTGGGGGGACCCTTATATGGGCACTAGGTCTAAACATGGACCGATGTTCACCAAAATCAATAGGCTTCGTCCTTGGGCCAACATAGGTCTGTGTACTAAATTTCATCAAAATATATTAATATTTGCGACCTGAAGCGTATAAACAATATAATTTTGGTAGGACCCTTATATGGGCACTAGGTCTAAACATGGACCGATATTCACCAAAATCAACAGGCTTCGTCCTTGGGCCAACTTAGCTCTGTGTACCAAATTTCAACAAAATATCTTAATATTTGCGAACTGCAGCGTATAAACAATATAATTTTGGGGGGGCCCTTATATGGGCACTAGGTCTAAACATGGACCGCTGTTAACCAAAATAAATAGGCTTTGTCCTTGGGCTGATATAGGTCGGTGTACCAAATTTCATCAAAATATCTTAATATTTGCGACCAGCAGCGTATAAATAATATAATTTTGTGGGGACCCTTATATGGGCACTAGGTCTAACCATGGACCGATGTTCACCAAAATCAATAGGCTTCGTCCTTGGGCCAACATAGGTCTGTGTACCAAATTTCATCAAAATGTCTTAATATTTGCGACCTACAGCGTATAAACAATATAATTTTGGGGGGACCATTATATGGGCACTAGGTCTAAACATGGACCGATGTTCACCAAAATCAATAGGCTTCGTCCGTAGGCCAACATAGGTCTGTGTATCAAATTTCATCAAAATATCTTAATATTTGCGACCTGCAGCGTATAAACAATAAAATTTTGGTAGGACCCTTATATGGGCACTAGGTCTAAACATGGACCGATGTTCACCAAAATCAATAGGCTTCGTCCTTGGGCCAACATAGCTCTCTGTACCAAATTTCAGCAAAATATCTTAATATTTGCGACCTGCAGCATATAAACAATATAATTTTGGTAGGACCCTTATATGGGCACTAGGTCTAAACATGGACCGATTTTAACCAAAAATCGTCCTTGGGGCGACAAAAGTCGGTGTACCAAGTTTCATCAAAATATCTTAATGTTTGCGACCTGTAGAGTGCGCACAAGAATGCATGGACAGACAGACGGATGGACGGACAGACGGACATCGTTAAATCGAAATAAAAAAAAATTCTGAGCCGATCGGTATACTATAAGGTGGGTCTAGGACCAATATTTTTTGGTGTTACAAACATCAGCACAAACTTATAATACCCTGACCACATAGTGGTGTAGGGTATAATGACCACATAGTGGTGTAGGGTATAAATACCAAAATAGAATTTAAAGTTGAGTTTGCAATGAGTTTTTGTGGAACCAGTTTTGGAATACACTGATAGAATTTTCGTTCATACTATTAATGAATCGATTTCATTAATCTGAATTCACTGATTTAATGAAAAAATTTCATTGAGTTAAGGAAAAATTCATTAAATTAATGAATTTTTTCATTATATATTTTCAACTAACCCGTAAGATATGCTATAATTTTTATAAGGGTTTTGAATTTGCTAATTACTAAAATAGATATATGTTCCAGTAATGAACGCTAGGATTGCAAACTGAAATTATTTAAATATAAAAGTCCAAATAATGACATCATTTTGTTTTGGCTATTTAGATCAATCGGTAACGCGATAATGTTTACATTCTGGTGATTGCGGGTTCAAGTCGACTTCAGGGAGATGTCAAAAACGTTATAAAAACGAAAAAGAAATATATGTACAAATAAAAATTAATAAAATAAAAATAAATAAAAAAGTAACGCAAAAAAATATATTTTTTCAATTAGTTTTCATTTAATGAATACGTTTCATTGATCTAATGAACGCGTTCTTTGGGGACTTTTCAATAAAAAAATCATTGGATTAATGAACAAATTCATTAATACTATGCACAAAATTCTATCAGTGTAGGTGTATTTGAAAACCGTTTTTGTTTTAGAAAAGAAAAAATAACACAATAAAACATTACTTAAAGATTTGTAGTTTTCTTTTTTTATTGTATGGTGCGGCTAGGGTTTGGGGAATTGTCGGGAATTCCCGGGAAAATAATATATATTTCCCGGGAAGAAGGGAAATTTTAAAAATATTGAATTGTTTTTGTTTAGAATAGGATTTTTTAATTTTATTCATAAAAGACATTTTAAATACCAAAACAAAAATGTTATTGTTAACATCTTTTAAAATAGAATCAATTTCTTTGATACACAAAAAAATCGTTTCCAAGTAATTAGGAGCATTTCAACTAATAAAGATTTTTCGCATAACTTATTCAAAATTTAAGTAGTAAAACCTAAAAATTTGGTAAAATGTTTAAAAGAAATATGAACAAAAAGTTTTGTTTCTTACAAATAATCGCCCTTACTATCTAAATTTTTCAAATGTATATTTTAGTTAAATTCGACTTTGTTAAAATATTGGGTGGCAGTATACGTTGACTTGGTTTATATTTGGAGCATTCTGATTGGTTAATTTATTTTCAACCAATCAAAATGTTTGAAAATATAAATATTTTTGTAGGGTTTTCATACACAAAATGAACAAAACCGTATGATTAAAAATAAAGTCGACTTTAAATTTAAAGTAATCCTTTATTATAAGGGACAATAATTTTATAAGTTACGTTTTCATTAATAATTGTGATATTTTCAAGTGTACTAATATATTATTTTATATTAAAGAATAAAATGACAGGAGTATGGAAATACTTTACAAAAAAGGACAATACAGCGCAGTGCAATGTTTGCCCTAAAAGACTAATGGTTAACGGAGGTAGCTTATCCGACACCTTAGCCTTATCCGACATATAAATTTGGTTCACAAAAAGAATTGATAGTCAGGCAACTTTTCTTGAAGAAAACAACAACAAGAATAACGTTCCAGCTAACATTAGCAAAGTGCCCGAAGAAAAAAGTGTAAGCTGTATAGGCATTGAACGTTTTATGGTAGGGCAAACATTTCCTGAAATGGTTTCCAAATACCGGCGGAATGTCAATCCGCACCATAACTAGATTTTCGTTTATTCGAGAAACTTTTTATAATAAAAACATGACTTTGCCAAAAAATGAAAAAAATGTAAAGAATATTATATTAAATTACTACAATAGGTGTGTTTGGGTACTTTTACAGTAAAGTCCAGTAAAAGTTACTCAGTAACAAATTTACAGAGAGTAAGGCAAAATTTACTCTCAAAAGGAAAAATATCTAAAAATGTACGCAAACAGAAAAATTGTAAGAATTAGTAAAATACTGCTGCCAACTTCTTTCCTAAAAATATCGCTAAATCAAATTAAAAAACCACTAGAAAATATCTAAATTATAAAAAAAAATAAAAAAGCGATAAATCTTTAAATTTCACGAACTTTTTAGGTCCTGTTGAAAAATTTCACAAAAATAGCTATATTTTTCAAACTTCTTAAAATTTTCTTAAGGCACATCTACACGAGAGAGAAAACTTCTAGAGATAGAGCAAAAAACACCTCTAATTAGCTTTATTGTGAATGATTTAAGCTATCTAGAGGTGTTTTTTGCTCTATCTCTAGCAATTTTCTATATAGATAATTGAAAACTATATAGAAAACTATATAGATAGAAAACTCGCTAGACTTTATGAAAATGCAGCTTTGTATAAGTCTACGAAATGTAATCTCTAGACCGTTGACAATTGCTGTCATATACAATTTCTTTAATTATTAACAATTTTTAAAATGTCTTGTAACATAATTGAACATTTCAATTTATTAAACCCACCTATTGGTATTTTGAGAAAAAATTATTCTTTGAAATACAACAATTTAAATAAAAACAAATACTTGACAACTAGCGATGGTACTTCTACGATAAAAATTAGTGCCAACAATATTAGAGATGACAAATTTAGCGCAAACTCTACGAGATTTCTATACCGTATAGATGTGCCTTTAAAAAATTATTGATACATCGCCCAACTTTTCGAACTTTTTTGTTTTCCATAAAAATTTAACGATAAATCGCTGAATAATAATGATTCAAAAATTTTGTCAAGAAAATAAATGTAAAAAAATGCTAAAGGCACATCTACATGAGAGAGAAAACTGCTAGAGATAGAGCGAAAAACACCTCTAATTAGCTCTATTGTGAATGATTTAAGCTATTTAGAGGTGTTTTTTTCTCTATCTCTAGTAGTTTTCTCTCTCGTGTAGATATGCCTTAAGAAAATTTCTAGACTGTATTAAAAAGAAAAATCTCTAGTTCTCCCGCTAATAGCTAAATTATATTTTATCCTGCTAAACGAGTTGAAATATCGCAAGATTTGCCGAGAAAATAGCTAAATTGGCAACAGTTATTAATATAGATGATTGCGAAATAAACCTATTCAAATTATTGGATTAATAAATAAAACCTAATAAAATGATCACCTACTTACTCCTTCCATCGTAAATAAGCTTATATTTAAATATCTTTTATTTTTACAAAAAATTATTTCAAAATTATTTAGACAAATGTTTTGTTTCTTTAATCATATGTTTTCAATCATATGTTTTTTTTTCTTACAAATTCTTACTAGCAAAAATTCATCCAGTAAAAACTTGTAAGTTCTCTGGTATTGAACTGTCACTTTACTCTCTATTTTTCCTCTCTCCTTACTGAGTAATTGTGTAAACAAACACCTTCCAATAAAAACTTGTACAAATTTGTACGAATTTGTACAAATTTTTGGTTACCCAAACACACTTATTCATGTAAAAGATATTGGTAGCATTCGGCAGAGAAACCTTAAACTGATACCGGTGACTTGTAACGCTTTGTGATTACTTACTCTGCCGAACGATGTTTTCTTTGTTTTGTTTTTAAAAACACTTTTTCTATAGTTTCCTTTTATTTTTTAAAATTTTTGTTTTCAAATTATATTTGTATGTTTTTATTTGTCATTCTTACAAAACATTTTTTATTGTAAATGAACAACAACAAATGTATCACTATTTGATTAAAAGTAGCAAACATTTTTTACGCTACCAAAATGTGACAGCGCTACCTGAGCGCTCAGACTGAGCGGTTAGTGATCAGATCGTTCAGTAGATAGTTGTACAACTGTTGTAGAACTGTTGTCTATTATGTTGTATCTGCCGAACGCACCCATTGTTACGGAATGAAATTAAAACACGTTCGTTTGGTTTGAATAATTTTATAACAATTTTTAATAATAATATTAACAAGAAATTCAAATAATATTAACAAGAAAATCAAATACAGAAAATATTTACAATATTGGTTTCCCCAGTTTTTCCCAGAACAAGTGTCTCCGCAACACTCTTCCCTCCTTAAATATATGTCCTTTATGTTACAGAATCATCGTTATTGCCATTGTATTTAGTTAGACGGTCAATATGAACAACTTTCATTTTCGAGCGCGAATTTCTTCTTATTCTATAAACTACATCGTTTATTCTCTTGATTATCGTGTAGGGTCCTTCCCATTTTGGTGTGAATTTGGGACAAATGCCAACCGATCTCTGAGGGTTATACAGCCATACTAAATCTCCTTCGTTATAAAAAAAAACGGGGAATGCTTTAACATCGTAGTTGGTTTTCATCTTATCGCAACTTTTCCTCAGAGTAACTACAGCCTCTTCATGTATTTCATTTAAATGTTCCTTTAACGCTTTACCATACTCTGTGGAGTTCATTTTTTCCGCTGGTACAGATCCAAATAATAATTCACTTCCCTACTAAAAAAAATTATACAACTTTTGATATTATATATAATTATATCCGAAAAATGAGAACATCTAATTGTATCAAATTAGATCGTATTATGGTCATATTAGATCTAATTTGACACAATTAGATCTAATTTGATGGAATAAGATATGGTTTGATTCAATTTTATCCGGATTTTGTCCTCATCCAAGTGTATCAAATATAATATAATCATATCCAACTAGATATAATGGTATATAATTCGATACAATTATACATAATTATATGCGGTATATGTAAGTATATATAGGTCTATATATAATTGGATATTGTAATATGTTGAACTATATATTGTGCAATATATAACAATATATAGTTATATATATAGGATATAATTTGGTAAAATTTTATATAATTATATCTTGGTATATATGTTGCAATATATAATTATACAAAATTTTATATGATAATATATGACTATATAAAAACTTTTTTACTTGGGTTGGAAGTCTTACATTTGATCCGAAAAGTAATTCGCATGGTGATATTCCCGTCAATTCGTGCACAAAACAGCGATACGCTAGTAAAAAACATCGGAATATGATTATCCCAAGTAGACTGTTCACTAATAAGCACTTTGGCCAAGAAATTTTCATTGGTTCGGTTAAACCGCTCAACCATGCCATCCGATTGTGGATGCAAAGGTGTTGTACGTGTTTTCTTAATTGACATTGTTTTACACATTTCCCGGAATACAGCTGACTCAAAATTTCTTCCCTGATCCGAATGCAATTCCAGAGGTACGCCAAATCGAGAAATCCAATTTTTCACTATAACTTCTGCTTCCGTAACCGCTTCTTGATTTGGAATTGGATACACCTCTACCCATTTTGTGAAGTAATCAATAACCACCAGTATGTACTTGTTGCCTGATTGTGATACTGGGAATAGACCAGCCACATCGACAGCAATGCGTTCATGAGGAGATCCAACCACATACTTTTGAATCAACGCTTTATTCCTCCTGTTAGGACCTTTAACTGAGCCACATTGCGTACAAGTTTTAACAAAATCTTCCACATCGAGACGGTGTTCCAACCAGTAATAGTGTTCACGAATTTTAGCAACGGTTCTGTTAATTCCAAAATGGCCGCCAGACGAACCGTTGTGAAGTTCCTTCAAAACATCTTTTCGCAGAGCGAGAGGTATTATGGTTTGAATAGTGGTGGATTTTCCATTTTCTGATTCCCAATTGCGTTTCAGCACACTAGCAGTTATCAGTAATGAATCCCATTTGCTGAAGGTTTATAATTTTGACTTTTCCACTGCAATATCGGCGCCAAATCTGGATGATTTTCTTGGGCTTTGCGGACATTTTCGTCTGACCAGGACTCACAACTTAACAAGTCTGTTAACAACATTCTCATGATTTTCACTTCTTGTACACTGCTTACAATTCGATGCACATGGCCTTCTCGACAAGGCATCGGCATTATTATGTGCAGATCCAGAACGATGATTCATAACCTTGAAGTCTTTCGATCCATCTAGCAACTTGCCCTTCAGGTTGTTTAAAATTCAACAGCCAACGCGGCGCAGCATGATCTGTCCGCACTGTGAACTTCTGTCCATAGAGATACTTGTGGAAATATTTCATTGCATCAACAACGGCTAACAATTCCTTTCTGGTTACACAGTAATTTATTTATGGCTTTGACAGTTTTCTGCCAAAATAACCAATAACACATTCTTTACCGGCAATCTCTTGAGAAAGAACGGCGCCTATACCGTCTTTAGAAGCATCAGTGTCCAGTATAAATTCGCTCTCCATAACTGGAAATGACAATACTACGGTTGTTGCTAAATGGCCCTTCAATATTTCAAAAGCTTCTTGACACTCTGGTTTCCACTCAAAAATACCCGCTTTTGATGCCAGAGTATGTAATGGAGATGCGATTGTAGCAAAATTGTTGACAAATTTTCTATAATAGGTGCAAAGACCCAAAAATGATCTTAATTCGTCTCTATTCTTAGGAACTGGCCAGTTTTTTATCTTTTCCACTTTTTCCTGATCAAAAGAAATACCATTTCTAGAAACAATGTGGCCTAAATACTTTATCTTATCCTGAATTTGTGACGCCCCTGTGTCAACCATGACTTGACAGTGACGTTTGTTAATTTTCGCCTCAATGAGCAAACTGTTTCCGCATTTGTTTATTTTGTCTGATGTTATTCTGCATTCTTGAGCCTGAACATTTTGAACTAACGGGTGGCTCCTACCGGAAGTTCTTCTGCATTTCCCGAAGACTTTGGTTTGGTGCATTTGTTTCCTAAATGCTCATACTCACCACAACCCCAGCATCGGAATGAATTTTTTCCTTCGCTTACTCTACAGACCACATCTTGTTGAAATACTTCTCGGATTCTATACTCTGGCCTTGATACTTTCCTAGACGATTCTACTGCTAAAGAATACGCTAACACTTCTTTAGATTTTTTCTTCTCGCTTAAAATGACGGCTTGCTTTACATCAGGATCACGTATACCTCTGGCAAATGTATCAGTTATCATGCAATCCAAAATATCTATAGGAAATTCTTTATACACTAACATACACAAACGTTCAATATCAGCATAAAATTCTTGCAATGTTTCTCCTTGACATTGTTGACGACTTGCGAGCTGGCTTTGATGCATAATGTTAAGGTTTTTATCACCAAATCTAGATTCTAGTTCACCACAGATATAAGCATAATCACGATCCTTACCACTCGGAAAAAGTTGTACCAAGTCGGCAGCCTTTCTACGTAAAGAAACAACCATATGAACAACTCTAATGTTATCTGACCAACCATTTAATGCCGCTGCTGCCTCAAACTGCTTGTAGAAAACACTCCATGAAGATTCCCCATCTTAAGTTGGCGGTTTTGTGAAACCGGTACTAGAATGTGATACTGCGTTTACAGATGTAGATTTTATTTGCACGATCTCAGTTACCAAATTATTTATTTGGAATTGCAGACGTTCCTCTCTTGAGAATGTTTGTTGTTGCAATTCACACAAATTTCCATGGAACTGTTGTTCAACAGCATGCATTTTGTTCTCAAAATTTTGGTTAGCAATTTGTATAGATGCTAATTGTTTTGCAACCTCTCTATTCTCTACCAACTGCTGTTCCATCATAACCTGCAGATTTTGAACAGAGGTAGCTTCAGGACATGCCAAGACAGTTCCAAAATCAAAAATATCCGGATTTTCACCCTTTTCCAACAAAAAATTAAAAATTCGCAATATTTTGTCAGCCTTACGTCCAGCCAATGATAAGCTCCAATCCGCTAGAACATGGCGGGTTTCTGAATCATTCAAATCATCAATGCGTTTCATTGTAATAATTTTTTTTTTTTTTTTTCTTCTGACACCAAATGTTAAGGAATGAAATTAAAACACGTTCGTTTGGTTTGAATAATTTTATAACAATTTTTAATAGTAATATTAACAAGAAAACCAAATAATATTAACAAGAAAATCAAATACAGAAAATATTTACAATATTGGTTTCCCCAGTTTTTCCCAGAACAAGTGTCTCCGCAACAATATCATGATAAAAGAAATCTCGAGCCATATTTCTAACAATAGGAGATTTACTATAATCTTAGATGAATGGACAAGAATATCACAAAAGAGATATTTGAACATATGTATAAACGGAAATAATTCATTTTATAACCTGTACCGGTGTTCTGTAACTATGTGAGAAGTCTACGATATTTAAAACTGGGTGAGTCACCGGTATTGGGGTTGGTTTATATATCAGGAAGATGTAATGCTGATGAAATAAGAAGAATTGTAGAAATAAGACTAGAAGAGTTTTATTTGTCTTTGGAAAATAACATTGTGGCCACCATATCTAATGGGCCAAGTGCGATGAAACGGTTTGTTTCCGACAGTCCATTAGTAGGTGCCTGCTGGAATCATGCAATTCATTTGGCAGTGCTGCGAGTAATTTATGTGAAATCAAATGTTCAACATTCTGATATTTTTTACTTTGAATTCTCACTACACAGACTGCATTTGTACTGAAATAGTGTTTTTTTTAACAAAAATTACTTATATAGGTGGTTTTCATTAACAAATGTATAAATAAAAGTTTTAAATAAGCAATTTTACAGCGTGTGCTAGTAACAAATTAGAAACCGGATGCTGTTTATCAACCTACATGATTCAAAAATAAAGCCTTTTACTATTAAAAATAAAAACTTTACAGATATAGATAAATTTGGAAAAAATATAACTATATAACTAGTTTGAATTTTTTTTTTTCAATTCAGTGAACTTATTATTTTTTTTTTAATTCACTGAAAGTAATTTTATTTTTTTTAATTCACTGAACGTAAATTTATTTTTTTTAATTCACTGAATGAAAATGAAATTGAACGAATTCAGTAGTGAATTAATTCAGTAAGGAATTAATTCACTTTTTTTCAGTTCGATTTATAAAATTGAACGTGTTCACCACTGAATTAATTCATTTGATTTAATAAAAAGAACTATTGCAATTGAATTAATTCGTAACAAAATAAATCGAACGAAAGCAAATATGAATTAATTCCATTCAATATATGGTGCTTAGTGAATTAATTCATCGAATTTTTAATTCAGAATTGAAAAATTGAATTAAGGAATTAATTCTTCAAAGCTCTGATCTGCATACAACATATCAGTATTAATTAAATTTGATATTTTTAAAATAAATGGCAGCTCTGCTTAATTATTCCTTAACAACAACGAGTTTTTTATATTTAAAACAGCAACTTGCTAAAAAACTGATTTTCTTTTCATATCTTTTTTCTAAGTATTTTACAGCATTTTGTAAAAATTGGTTAACTTCTAACTCAAACGTTTCCTTTTCATTAAAAGAAAGACTTTTTATGCTTTACTACCATTGAAACAGTCATTTATCTGTAAAAATTAGTCATGGTACATTTAAAAACAATTAATTTTTTTTTTTTTGCTAATGGTTAATTTTTCTTGATTTTTCTTATCAGTTTGATGGAAAAAATTCTAAAATTCCGTTTTAGCTTGACAAATGACATTTTTTCTTTATTCTTGACACGCATTGAAAAAGCTTGACAACAAAAGCTAAATCAAGCCCGTCTGGCAATCCTAATTGCAACCCTGTAATGATAGGTTAAAATTTTTATATTTGTTTTTATAGCCAAACTTTCGAATTATCTTATGCTTTTTACTGCGCTGTTATATCAAACAACGATTTGAAAATATCGGTTTAACCCGGGTAAAAATCTTAATATGATGTCATATATAATTATATCTTATTTGATAAGTCCCCATATACAACGACATACAACTTGATCCGAAAAATGGGTCATCTACTTGTGTCTAATTATATCAAATAAGATATAATTTGATAAAGTTTGATCCGAGATTTGTCCATATGCAGCACATCAAATTACATCTACTTCGATATAAAAATATCTGATTTTATATAACATTGTCTAATAGTAAGTATACTTTTTATGCATACCGGCTATTAAATTGATATTGAAATTTCTATAGCTTGAACAATTTTTAAGTCCCAAATTTTATAACATAAAATAAAAATTTTAATGCTTTTGTCTTCTAAATCGTACCCATCATTTTTTAATATAAATTTTATATGCAAAAAAATCACGTGAAAATTATTTAGCTGTGGAGAAATTAACTCTTAATTTATATTAATTTGTATGAGATCATATAGAAAGTTATATAAAATTACAAGAATATATTTTTAGTATGACGATACATACAGTGTTATATAACTTAGTATCGAACCATATATAATCATATCGGTCACTACATATATTTTGATTAGTTTTATATGGCTTATGTAGTTATATATGGAGTCAGATGTGGGGATATGTAATAACATCAATTACCGTACAAAAAATTCATTGAAAAAATAATATCAGATGTAGTTATATATAATGACTAGCGGGCGCAGCCCGCTACGTTGTTAGCGTGTCTTTAAGGTTAAGGGAGGGGGGGCTGCGCCCCACCACAATTTTTATTAAATTCGTTTTTTTATTTAAAATTTTTTTATTTAAAGCCTTCACCCAGCCACCAAAAATAAATAATTCTGCACAACAATGGGTTTAAAATAAATAAATATTTGATCACTTTTTCTCATGAAAGTGGATTGTTCGTAATGAATCCATAATAAATTGCAATATACGTGTGTATGTTAAGATAATTTGGTAAAGTGCGAACTTAGGTGGATAGACCCGTAAGTAGTTTTGTTCATTTGTGTTTTGAATGAAAATAAATAACGTAAAGCAGGGTTGGAAAGCATTTTATAATATTAAAAATAGCGGGCAAGGCCCGCTACGTTGTTAGCGTGTCTTAAAGTTTTTTTTTAATTCCAGTTTATGTAAAGGTAGACCTGGCAATTCAAGTAAATTCACAAATTCAGTTGGAAAATTTACTGCGTCGGTTTCTTCCACCGGTGCTTCGTTACATGAAGTTTAAATATCGGAATATATAAGTTCCATTCCTTTTCTAAGGTTTTTTCTCTTTTAGAAAATTTGTTTAACTTTTTGTAGAGTATGTTTCAATGCTACATAAGTTTCATATTCCGTAGATAGTGTTTGAACAGGTAATTCCCTCTTCCAATCCATTTGCATTGTCTATAATTTCAATTCCACTCGTTCAACGTTTATATCTATTTCATTCCACTTGTGTAGTGTTTCAATTCCACTCGTTTCCTATTTAGTTTCTTAATTTTAGTGTTTCATATACACTTGTTCTTTAAGTTTTAGGTTTCTAGCTAAAGACGCAGACGTTAAGGGGGGGGGGGGCAATTTTCCCCTTTTGAACCACCATTTTTACCACGTTCCTGTCCAAAGTCCTAGAAATGCCTTGTCGATAAGTTAGCCCATACTCCAAGGAAAACATATTATATATTACAGGTTTCTAGCCGAAGGGTTCGGTTAGGCCATCAAGGGGGAGAATTATTCCGTTTTTCGCCTCAATGAGCAAACTGTTTCCGCATTTGTTTATTTTGTCTGATGTTATTCTGCATTCTTGAGCCTGAACATTTTGAACTAACGGGTGGCTCCTACCGGAAGTTCTTCTGCATTTCCCGAAGACTTTGGTTTGGTGCATTTGTTTCCTAAATGCTCATACTCACCACAACCCCAGCATCGGAATGAATTTTTTCCTTCGCTTACTCTACAGACCACATCTTGTTGAAATACTTCTCGGATTCTATACTCTGGCCTTGATACTTTCCTAGACGATTCTACTGCTAAAGAATACGCTAACACTTCTTTAGATTTTTTCTTCTCGCTTAAAATGACGGCTTGCTTTACATCAGGATCACGTATACCTCTGGCAAATGTATCAGTTATCATGCAATCCAAAATATCTATAGGAAATTCTTTATACACTAACATACACAAACGTTCAATATCAGCATAAAATTCTTGCAATGTTTCTCCTTGACATTGTTGACGACTTGCGAGCTGGCTTTGATGCATAATGTTAAGGTTTTTATCACCAAATCTAGATTCTAGTTCACCACAGATATAAGCATAATCACGATCCTTACCACTCGGAAAAAGTTGTACCAAGTCGGCAGCCTTTCTACGTAAAGAAACAACCATATGAACAACTCTAATGTTATCTGACCAACCATTTAATGCCGCTGCTGCCTCAAACTGCTTGTAGAAAACACTCCATGAAGATTCCCCATCTTAAGTTGGCGGTTTTGTGAAACCGGTACTAGAATGTGATACTGCGTTTACAGATGTAGATTTTATTTGCACGATCTCAGTTACCAAATTATTTATTTGGAATTGCAGACGTTCCTCTCTTGAGAATGTTTGTTGTTGCAATTCACACAAATTTCCATGGAACTGTTGTTCAACAGCATGCATTTTGTTCTCAAAATTTTGGTTAGCAATTTGTATAGATGCTAATTGTTTTGCAACCTCTCTATTCTCTACCAACTGCTGTTCCATCATAACCTGCAGATTTTGAACAGAGGTAGCTTCAGGACATGCCAAGACAGTTCCAAAATCAAAAATATCCGGATTTTCACCCTTTTCCAACAAAAAATTAAAAATTCGCAATATTTTGTCAGCCTTACGTCCAGCCAATGATAAGCTCCAATCCGCTAGAACATGGTGGGTTTCTGAATCATTCAAATCATCAATGCGTTTCATTGTAATAATTTTTTTTTTTTTTTTTCTTCTGACACCAAATGTTAAGGAATGAAATTAAAACACGTTCGTTTGGTTTGAATAATTTTATAACAATTTTTAATAGTAATATTAACAAGAAAACCAAATAATATTAACAAGAAAATCAAATACAGAAAATATTTACAATATTGGTTTCCCCAGTTTTTCCCAGAACAAGTGTCTCCGCAACAATATCATGATAAAAGAAATCTCGAGCCATATTTCTAACAATAGGAGATTTACTATAATCTTAGATGAATGGACAAGAATATCACAAAAGAGATATTTGAACATATGTATAAACGGAAATAATTCATTTTATAACCTGTACCGGTGTTCTGTAACTATGTGAGAAGTCTACGATATTTAAAACTGGGTGAGTCACCGGTATTGGGGTTGGTTTATATATCAGGAAGATGTAATGCTGATGAAATAAGAAGAATTGTAGAAATAAGACTAGAAGAGTTTTATTTGTCTTTGGAAAATAACATTGTGGCCACCATATCTAATGGGCCAAGTGCGATGAAACGGTTTGTTTCCGACAGTCCAGTAGTAGGTGCCTGCTGGAATCATGCAATTCATTTGGCAGTGCTGCGAGTAATTTATGTGAAATCAAATGTTCAACATTCTGATATTTGTTACTTTGAATTCTCACTACACAGACTGCATTTGTACTGAAATAGTGTTTTTTTTAACAAAAATTACTTATATAGGTGGTTTTCATTAACAATTTTGTTTAAAAATATTTTCCGTTTCCCGGGAAATAAAAAAGTCCGGGAAATCCCAAACCCTAGGTGCGGCCCATACAATAAAACCACAATATGGCCTTCGGTGACAAATCCGTGCCCACACTTGGCGTATAGCTTCGTTTTATGACGAGAAGTAAACCTACCAGAGAATATTTGGCTATTCGAATGTTTAGCGGGTAAAGCGGGGATAGGAAACTTCAAAAAATCGATTTTAAAACGTCATTTTTGGTGGATAGGAGGGCAGGGGGCAAACATGTTACATATTTTTTTCTAATTTAATAATAATATTTAATAATAATAATAATAATTTAATTTAATTTATTTTATTTAATAATAATAATAATAATTTAACAAGAATCTGGGAGCAAACTACCGCAGTCGTGATCGAGTGTTATTCGATAGCAATTATTGTTACTTAAAACATTACAAAGATTAAAACCAGGTTAGAGGTGAAGCATTTAGTTCCTTTATTACAAATATGAGTTAAAGTTGTAACAATAGTTGTTCGTGTTCTTTTATTTGCACTTTAAAAATGTGAATTTTTACAATTTCGAACGCTTACGACTGCGGAAATCTGGCCCCTGAAATCAAAATAACGATACATCCGCAAACAAAAAGTCGGTATTTAAAGCGTTAACACTTGATGATCGTTTTTTTATTAAAAAATGCATATATTTTTCATTTTCGTTTATTATTAAGTCAATGGAACATACAAAATTCCTTACAGACTAGATGAAGGTGCCTATTCCTAAGAAAAGTCTGTGACTCTTAGGGCAGTGCTACACGTTCAATATATATTGTGATATTTGGATCGCGTCGGCAGGTGCGGATCTAGGATTCGCTCAAGTGGGGGGGGGGGGGGGGGCGGGCTAAACATTTTTTTTATCTTATACGGTAGTCATACACCCAGAAAACAGATTCGGTTCAGTTGCATCAAATCGAATGGTTCAGTTGCATCAAAAGAATTTTTCGTTTGCGGCTACCGAATTATTCTTAATACAACTGAAATTGCGTTGTCACAGTCAAATTAGTCTTGTCTAAATTGGTTTTCTGTTGCCACAACTGAAAAATTCGGCTACCACAACCGAACCATGCGATTGACTACAAATGGGGTTATCAGAACTGAATCTGTTTTCTGGGTGTACCTATAACTATTTTATGAACTGGTAGTAGAAGTTTCAATACTTGTTTTCGGATAGGTTTGCCAAGTTGTTCCAAAAAGTACCAAACTAGGGTTCGGGAAAATCTGTTTAACCCCATTTCGACACTTTTTAATTTTCAGTTAGTTTTTTGTTAGTAAAAATCTGATTCATTAGTGCTGTCCTCTATCTTCGTTAACGATTTTATCAATATAGCTTCTAACTTAAGAAAATTATTCGGTTACTATTCTGTAATTTTTTATAAGAACCAAGAAAATTAATTTGAGTTTCAGTTGTTTTGAAAATGTAAGATTTATACCCTTATTCTAAACTTTATAACAATAACAAAATTGCATGGATGGTAACCAAAACGAATGCGGTTATCGTTAGGGTAACGATATTTTAGATTATTTAGGTAACGGTATTTTAAGGGTAACGCTATTTCATTTATTTCGGTATCGGTGTTTTAAGGATAACGGTATTTGAGTTATTTCGGTAACGGTATTTTAAAGATAACGATATTTGGGTTATTTCGGTAACGGTATTTTAAGGTTAACTGTATTTCATTTATATCGGTAACGATTTTTTAAGGGTAACGGCATTCAGTTTTTTGGTGCATCCCGCAATTTTTTTTACAAAAAACAAACGAGATTAAAAACAGAACCAATTTATCAACTTAATGTTCAAAAAGTACTCAATAACCACGTGAAATTACCAAAAGCAGAAAATTAAAAATAACGGTAACGTTATTTTAGGGATAGCGGTATTTCATTTGTTTCGGTAACTGTATTTTAGTGGTATTGATATTTCATTTATTTCGGTATCGGTATTTTAAGGATAAAGGTATTTCAGTTATCTCGGTAACGGTATTTTAAGGATAACGGTATTTCGGTAACGGTATTTTAGGGGTAACGGTAGTCAGTTGAAAGGGTATTGAATCGATAACGGTATTTTAGCGGTATTGCCTGCCAACCCTGCAAAATTGTGATAAAACTGAGGTGAATGGAAATTGTCATAATTTTGGTATTCTAAGAAAAATTGTCACAGCAAAACTTTGACAAAATTGTCATGTAATAAAAATAGGGTTTGGGGTTCGGGAATTCCCGGGAAATCCCGGGCGGGAATTCCCGGGAAATCCCGGGAAAAGTTTGCCGGGAATTCCCGGGAAAATAATATATTTTTCCCGGGAAAACGGGAAATTTTAAAAATATTAAATTTTTTAAATTGTTTTTGTTTCGAATAGGATTTTTTAATTTTAGTCTTAAAAAACATTTTAAATACCAAAACAAAAATGTCATTGTTAAAATCTTTTAAAAGGGAATACATTTATTTGACACAGAAATAAAATATTTGCCAAGTAATTAGGAGCATTTCAACTAATAAAGATTTTTCGCATAACTTATTCAAAATTTAAGTAGTAAAACTTAAAAACTTGGTAAAATATTTAAAAGAAATATGAAAAAAAAGTTGTCTCTTACAAATAATCGCCCTTACTATCTAAATTTTTCAAATGTATATTTTAGTTAAAGTCGATTTTAGTTAAAATATTGGGTGGCAGTATACCTTGACTTGGCTTATTTTTGGAGCATTCTGATTGGTTAATTTATTTTCAACCAATCAAAATATTTGAAAATATAAATATTTTTGTAAGGTTTTCATACACAAAATGAACAAAACCGTTTGATTAAAAATAAAGTCGACTTTAAATTTAAAATACTCCTTTATATTAAGGGTCAATAATTATATAAATAACGTTTTCATTAATAAATATGAAAAGAAAAGACCAATGGTTAACGGTGGTATCTAAATTTGGTTATCCGACATATAAATTTGGTTCACAAAAAAAAAAAAAAATTGATGGTCATGCAACTTCTCTTGAAGAAAACAACAACAAGAATAACATTTCAGCTAAAATTAGCAAAGTACCCGAAGAAAAAAGTGTAAGCTGAATAGGATACCATTTCCTGAAATGGTATCCAAATTAGCTGCAGTCAATCCGCACCATAACTAGATCTTCGTTTATTCGAGAAAGTTTTTATAATAAAAACCTGGCATTGCAAAAAAATGAAACCGATGTAAAGAACATTATATTAAATTACTACAATCATGTAAAAGATATCATGATAAAAGAAATATCGAGCAATATTTCTAACAATAGGAGATTTACTGCAATCTTAGATGAATGGACAAGAATATCACAAAAGAGATATTTGAACATATGTATAAACGGAAATAATTCATTTTATAACCTGGGGTTGGTTTATATATCAGGAAGATGTAATGCTAATGAAATAAGAATTGTAGAAATAAGACTAGAAGAGTTTTATTTGTCTTTGGAAAATAACATTGTGGCCACCATATCTAATGTGCCAAGTGTGATGAAACGGTTTGTTTCCGACAGTCCAGTAGTAGGTGCTTTCTGCTGGAATCATGCAATTCATTTGGCAGTGCTTAGAGTAATTTATGTGAAATCAAATGTTCAACATTCTGATATTTTTACTTTGAATTCTCACTACACAGACTGAATTTGTACTGAAATAGTGTTTTTTTTTTAACAAAAATTACTTATATAAGTTGTTTTCATTAACAATTTTGTTCAAAAATATTTCCCGGGATTCCCGGGAAATATTTTTATATTTTTATATTTTTCATTTCTCAACAAATTAAAATATAAAAATTTTGTTTTGTTTTGAAGAATTTTTTAATTTTTCTTCACAAAAATAAAATATGAAATACATTATTCCTCTTTTGACATGTTCTTTTAAGATGTAAGATGCGTCAAACCTTTTACCGATTCTAAAATTCCAGTAAATTTCTTCAAAAGTTTACGTATTAACATGGAATTTTTGGTGTTAAAGTTATTAGCAATAAGCTCAATGTGCTTGATGCTAAAATTTAAAGGGAACTCTAAGTGCTTAGAGCTAGTTCTCTCGTGCTCTGCGGTTCTTGGACATTTTTTAGGTTTTCATTTCATTTAAGATTTCATAAAATTATCAAAAAATCGTAATTTTTCACTAAAAAAAAAGCTTTCACCATTGTATGGTGAATTTTTAAAAGTTTTTCTTGTCATAAAAAAACTAGAATACCATAACAAATTTTTTAAAAATTCCTATGACAAGAAACATGACAATTTTAGTAACAAAACAAATTGTCACATTTTCCTAGAATAAGGGTATTAAACAAAAAATTGTTAATATAAACTTAGAAAAATTTGCTATTGTAATAAGTTAATATATTTATTATATACTTATATTTTTCTATATTCAACAATTTTTTTCGTTAACTACCCAATTTTGTCATATATAACTTAAGAAATCGCAGTACAGAATCCAAACTATTTTTAAGAGAAAATATCTCTAAAATAGTGTAAAAATCATTTTAAAATGGAGATTCTGATACGAAAAAAATTCTCAGAATATGATAATAGGAATATGCCGTAAATTTTAAAAATTTTTGCAGTGTCTGTGATCCTTTTATAAGAAAAATTACTTCTACAACTTTCATATCAAACCTATAATATAAAAAATGTTCCATTGTCAAAAGTTTTCCGAATACAACAATGCTTCCTAATCTAATAGGTTTAATATAGAAGAAGTGCCCGTTTTATAGTCAGAACTAGCATCTTCGAAAATTTGTTATGGAGAAATATTTAAGAAAAACAAAATTTCTCACTTAAAAATATATAAGAAAAAATCAACCTTTGTTCAGGCTATGAAACTGGTCCTAATTATTACAACTTTTGAATAAAAAAAATTATTTTACAAGAAGAATGACCTAACATTTTAAAGGTTTTCAATACGAAAAATTTGGAAACAAAACTTTTAAATTAAAAAAAAAATAATAATAAATCAACCACTAACGATCAAACCATCCGATCTTAATGAAATTCGGATAGAGTTCTGCGGCAAAAGTGGCCAAATCTTAATAAAACCTTCTATTTTTACTGCTAATGAGTTTTTTAAGAAGAAGTTAAGGTACGTAACCTACTAATTTTCTATTACAAAACGTATTATTTTAGCAAGGACATGTCGATTGGGGTACCTCCCTACAAAACACTCATTAACGCTACACAGAGAGAGTTTTGCTTGACGAGTTTTATTGAAATTTTGGTTTGAAAATAATTTAAACAGAAAGTGATATTAATTTATGATCTTGAGTCAAACTAAAATAACATTCATTTACTTAAAATAACAGATCAACTAAAAACTTTTCCCCCATTCATTTTTTATTAAACTAATGAAGTTCTTTTAACAAAATAAATAAAAAAAATTATTAAAATTGATGAAAAAGCTTTATGATACCTTTAACAAATCAAAGTAAATTTTTCACATTTTGTTTAAAAATTACATTAATTCAATAAATAGTTTCAATTGACTAGTTCCAGTGAAACTTCATTGGTTTTATGCAAATACTCATTAATATCCTCCAGATAATTCTCTCAGTGCAGGTTAAAAGTAATGAGTTTTTTTTCAATTTAAATATTTTTTATATTGTGTTTTAAATTATTTACATGCGTATTAAAAAAATATTTCGTCTTATTAGATGCTAATTGAAGTATTTTTGTTGTTGTTTTGCATGTTAATTTGTTTTATTAAACTGTATTCAAATTGAAAACATTTTTGTGTATACAAGCCACTATTAGTTTTTGGAAACCGCTTGTATTTACTTGTCAAATTCAATACAAATTTTTAAGCAATAACTAAACGTTTTTAAAAACGCCAGTTATTTTCGAATAAAAAAATTTTTAAAACACTAGAAAATATACAATAAGTGCGTTCCCGTACATACCCAATGTTACCGAAATTTACCCAAAGTTACTGAAATTTACCCAAAAGCGTTCCCGTACAGAGAAACAAGCCAGCAGCCGTAAGCCGTTTAAGCCGCCGCCGCCGGTCATTTTTGCCTCAGCCGCCGCCGCCGATTTTTTTCGGCTCATTTCGGCTGGAAGTATCAATTTTCCAAAATAAAAAAATTAAAAGCAAATGTCATTTTTAAAACAAATTTTCTACTTCATCGTTTCCTGAACCATCAAGAGTATTTTTTTAGTTCAAAAAAAAAAATAAAAGAACCAGTTTTATAGTCAGAGCTAAGAAGGATTTTTGTCATAAATATTTCTTAAGTTGGAAGTTTTGCTTAGAGATAGGAAATCAAAACTTATACTACTCACCAGTAGGGGGCGCTGAAATTTAGTATCACTTGAGCAACTATTTAGTATCACTTTAGTATCAGCTGAGCTTATATTTAAAAACTCAAAAATTGCTGAAAACTGCGCAAAATTAGAAAAAATCAAGCGCAAAATATGTTCAAATAATAAAATTTAAGAATTCCTTTTTTTTATTTGCTTTTTTTGTTTGTTATTATTTCAATTTAAATAAAAAAAGAAAATTGTCAATTTTTTGAACCAAGTGCCATCTAGTGATAACGATGTCGTTATAACTTTTGTTTTTGGTGATGCCATACCCCTGGTTTTGCTTGAAAACTTCTGACAGATTTCGCTGAAATTTGCATATGCAATAGAGGAGAGAATTCAAATGAACACGTCTTTAGCACCCATAGTTTTGGATACAAATTACACAGTGTTACAAAATAAAAACGAGTAAAAAGGTTAAAGTCGGGCATGCCGACTATACAATACCCTACACCACTCTGGTGTATTGTTTGGATCCGAAATTCGAATGGGTTAAAATGGGGCTTGTGTCAAAATTTTCTATAATGTGAGTCAGCGCACCAAATTTCATTAAAATATCTTTATATTTGCGACCTGCAGTTTGTAACCAAGCCAATTTTGGGGGGACCCTTATATGGGCACTAGTTCTAAACATGTACCGATGTTCACCAAAATCAATAGGCTTCGTCCTTGGGCCAACATAGGTCTATGTACCAAATTTCATCAAAATATCTTAATATTGGCGACCTGCAGCGTATAAACAATATAATTTTGGGGGGACCCTTATATGGGCACTAGTTCTAAACATGGACCGATGTTCGCCAAAATCAATAGGCTTCGTCCTTGGGCCAACATAGGTCTATGTACCAAATTTCATCAAAATATCTTAATATTAATACCTGCAGTGTATAAACAGTATAATTTTGGTAGGACCCTTATATGGGCACTAGGTCTAAACATAGACCGATGTTCACCAAAATCAATAGGCTGCGTTATTGGGCCAATATAGGTCTGTGTACCAAATTTCATCAAAATATCTTAATATTTACGACCTGCAGCGTATAAACAATATAATTTTGGGGGGACCCTTATATGGGCACTAGGTCTAAACATGGACCGATGTTCACCAAAATCAATAGACTGCGTTATTGGGCCAATATAGGTCTGTGTACCAAATTTCATCAAAATATCTTAATATTTACGACCTGCAGCGTATAAACAATATAATTTTGGGGGGACCCTTATATGGGCACTAGGTCTAAACATGGACCGATGTTCACCAAAATCAATAGACTGCGTTATTGGGCCAATATAGGTCTGTGTACCAAATTTCATCAAAATATCTTAATATTTACGACCTGCAGCGTATAAACAGTATAATTTTGGTAGGACCCTTATATGGGCACTAGGTCTAAACATGGACCGATGTTCACCAAAATCAATAGACTGCGTTATTGGGCCAATATAGGTCTGTGTACCAAATTTCATCAAAATATCTTAATATTTACGACCTGCAGCGTATAAACAATATAATTTTGGGGGGACCCTTATATGGGCACTAGTTCTAAACATGGACCGATGTTCGCCAAAATCAATAGGCTTCGTCCTTGGGCCAACATAGGTCTATGTACCAAATTTCATCAAAATATCTTAATATTAATACCTGCAGCGTATAAACAGTATAATTTTGGTAGGACCCTTATATGGGCACTAGGTCTAAACATAGACCGATGTTCACCAAAATCAATAGGCTGCGTTATTGGGCCAATATAGGTCTGTGTACCAAATTTCATCAAAATATCTTAATATTTGCGACTTGCAGCGTATAAACATTATAATTTTGGTAGGACCCTTATATGGGCACTAGGTCTAAACATGGACCGATGTTCACCAAAATCAATAGACTGCGTTATTGGGCCAATATAGGTCTGTGTATCAAATTTCATCAAAATATCTTAATATTTACGACCTGCAGCGTATAAACAGTATAATTTTGGTAGGACCCTTATATGGGCACTAGGTCTAAACATGGACCGATGTTCAAAAAAATCAAACTTGTTCGTCCTTGGGCCAACATAGGTCTGCGTACCAAATTTCATCAAAATATCTTAATAGCTGCGACCTGTAGAGTGCGCACAAGATTGCATGGACAGACAGACAGACGGACGGACGGACGGACAGACGGACATCGTTAAATCGAAATAAAAAAAAATTCTGAACCGATCGGTATACTATAAGGTGGGTCTACGACCAATATTTTTTGGTGTTACAAATATCAGCACAAACTTATAATACCCTGACCACATAGTGGTGTAGGGTATAAATATGCATATATACTTTTCAAATGACAAAGTGTAGATTGTAGACAGAGCTTCGAAAGAATTAATTAAATTTTAGCTTAATTCGCACAAAACCGGATTCAGCTTTAGAAATTGAATATATATCATTCCATCAAACCATTCCTTTATAATTAATTCATAGGTTTCATTCCCAAAGTTTAATATTAAATAGAATGTATTCTTATGTTGAATACATTGCTTATGAAATTACAATCAATTTAAATAATTAATTTTTTCATTAATTCTAATCTTTTACAAAATGGCTTATCAAGATTGCCATTTTATTCATTCAGTAAAAGATCTAAGATATGAATATACTAATGATTCTGACAACACTTTAGTTTATAATTACAAATTAAATAAAAATGTGGCTTATTTGAGGGATTTAATATTGATATCATATACAAAACCCATAAAAATAATTAAAAACGCAACATTTGTTTTAATCTTTTACAAACCGAATGAAACGTGAAAGATCATTATAAAAAGAATGAATTCTTCTAAGTTTTTCAACTTTGACATCTTTTCGAGCATAATTTTTTTGGAACCATATTTTTTTCTAGTTTATTCTAAAAACATATTTCATTTTGAGTGAAAATAGAGTTTGTTTATTTCTAAGTTCCGAATCCACATAAAAAATTCTAAATTGAAACAATCCGAATTTTTTTGCTGTTCTGTGATCCACATCCGAATTATTTTCTTCGTTTTATTTCGTGTTGAAAATGCTTGGTGAAAGTAAAACGAATATTTTGTTGCAAAAATTAATATGTTAAAATTTATTTTAAAATTTGTCAGTATGCTAAATTTTGTTGAAACAGTCAATTTCCGATATTTTGAATTTTGTGTGATTTTACAAACCCACTCTAATTAAAAAGTTTCGAAATTCAGAACAGGGGTGATAGTGTCAAAACTCTGTTTTTGAGCGACTTCAAGCACTTAACAATTTGAAATTCAGCAATTTTTCAACCGATTTTGAATATTGTAAAGTTTTTGGAAAGACAAAAATTTTAGCTTTCCAAATATATATAGAATTATTTATTTGTAACTGAAATATGTTGACAGTTTTTTTTTTAAATATTAAAATTAATTTTTTTTTAATTTGTATACTTTGACGGCTTTTTTACAGTATTAAACAATTCTTTACTATTGTAATTTATTCTGAAAGTGGGTTTAGTTCTTAGTAAAATCAGATTCTTTTGTTGAAATTAATTGAAAATTGAAAAAGTTATCGTAATTTTTCTAAACATTTAATTTCAGCAACTCGATGTTCTTGTTTGCACAATCATTAAGGTTAATATTTTCAATTTTCTTATAAATGCAGAGATTCCATGTTTATAAAAAAATGTATAACTTTGACAATTTTAAAGCGATTAAACTAGAACTTCATTTTACCCTGAATAAAGAATAAATTAGATAAAAATTAGTTTTTTTAAACAAAATATTGCAATTAAAAGCCGTCAAAATTAAACAAAATAAGAAAAAATTAAGAAAATCAGTTTTATTTGAAAATATTTCCACACAATTTTGTTGAATATATAAACATATGTATATATTTGGTAAGCCCAACTATCTCCGTTCAAAAACTAAAAATCCTAAATTTGTAATTTTTATTGATGAATTTAACTTAAAATTATTTTTTATTTGATAATTCCAAATTTTTTGTACAATTTTCTACTGCTATATTTTGGAAAAAACCTTAAACATCTTTAAACTACGTGTATAATGTTCTATCAAGCCGCCGCCGCCGCCGATTATTTGGTTGCGCCGCCGCCGCCGATTTTTATCCGGCTCAACCTTAATCGCCGCCGCCGATTTTTTGCTTGCGCCGCCGCCGCCGATTATTTTGATCGGCTTGTTTCCCTGTTCCCGTACTCGAAAATTGGGTAAATGAGAGCGCTAATGAAAGTGTATTAGTGTTTCTCTTTTTACCAAAATTTACCCAGACTTTTTCTTCGGGTAAACTTTGGTAAAACAGCTGATGTAAATATAAACAAAAAACAATTGTAAAAATATATTTAAAATTTTACTTAAATAAAGAAATAAGCAAAAGAATTAATAATATAAATTAATTGAATAAAATCAAAAACAACTTTCAAATGCGAATAAATATGGGTATTTGTGACAAATTGCAAACTGAAATTATACGCATTTTCACATTAGTGATGGCACAATCTAAGATTGATTGGTACAATGGCACAACCGATACTATTTTGGCTCATTTTGGTTATCTACAAAATTTAATAGAAAATGGATTTAAAAAATAACAATTCTCTAAAATTTCTTTAATTTTTAGTTTCTAAGCATTTATTGGTATTAAAATACCATTTCGAACCAAGCAAAACTAAAAAATGTCATCGAAGGTATTACCAAATAATCCATAGGATTTTAAAAATTCAAATGATTTAAATTTAGCTCAGAGCTTCGAAAGAATTAATTTAAGTTTAATTCATGAAAAATTTAATTCAGTTTTAGAAAATGTTTCTATGTACACCATAACGTGTAACTATTCCTAAAGAATTAATTAATTGGCTGAATTCCCAAATCTTTAATAAGAATGGAATGAATTTCATTTATCATTCACCTTTTAATTTAATGAATTCAAAAAAATTTTAATTCATTCGGTTAGAAGTCATTCAAAATTCATACCATAAGAATGCTATTACGAAATAAAATTAAAGTTGAAAACACGGGTACTGAGTGAAAATTGAGTTTTGGCACAATGAAGGCCCATTTGGCACATTTTAAT
Organism: Leucophora obtusa; assembly: GCA_949987735.1. Classification (NCBI taxonomy): domain Eukaryota; kingdom Metazoa; phylum Arthropoda; class Insecta; order Diptera; family Anthomyiidae; genus Leucophora; species Leucophora obtusa. The sequence goes on along the minus strand of OX465297.1, from coordinate 35,826,821 downwards.
CACACACTTGGCACAAAACAAAATTTTTCAAGTCCCATCACTGTTTCACATTATCCTTTAAAATAAGATTTTGGGCTAGAAAAGTGGTTTTTTGTGTTCAAGTACTATTGGGTAATTTTGTCAATTTTGCGAGAGGATTTTGTGCTTACTCTCATTTTACCGAACTTTACCCAAAAAGTAAAGAAACACACCTAATTTGTCTACAATTTCTTTTTTATAAAAATATCACTCCAAATTTGATATGTTTTTTTTATGTCTTAGAATTCACAAATTTTCTTTTTAATGTAAAATTTTTCTGCGATGTGAGGAGTTTCTTTGGAAAAGGTTTTAGAATTTTCTTACATCACTTCAATAAAACCAAATACTTAAGTGAAATTTTGTTCCGAGATTTTAAGATTTACTGATGAGATTGTCATCCTAAGACCATTAAATTTAAAAAAATTATTTAAGAAGTTCAATTAAGAGGTTTTAATAAAAGTGCACTGAAGTTAAAAAAAGAAGAAAGTTGTAGTGCACACTTGATAATATAAAGGCCAGTTTTATAGTCAGAACTAAGCACGATTCTCTTTTTAAATATATCGTAAGTAGGGAAGCCAATGCCGAGTCCCGAAATCCCGGGATTATTCAATAAAAATGAGTGCCGTATCCCGGGATTCTTTAGCTCGAATCCCGGGATTTTTACAATTGCAAAAATATGTGGTCATTTTTACAAAATTGCAACCCTGATGATATTTTTAAACCGTTTTTGTTTAATATAATTTTATTTGAGGCTATATTGTCCAGTATTGCTTCATCATATATCATTGATTAAAATTCAGAATAAGAAGTTGTATTTTAGAATTTTTCATTTGAATTTCTGCACTATATGTGGAAAACAATTAAAAAATTCTGAAACTAACTGAAAATTCTAAAATTTAATTGCCTATTTTAAATTAAAATGATATAGGAACATTGAATATAAAATTATTATACACAAAAATAGCACAAACATATGAACGGAGTTAAATTCTTAATTATTGAGTTTTTTCAATTCTTTCGTTCTTTAGAAATAAACAGGAGTATGTAAAAACATATAAAAGAGCTATATTTTACCGTGTTCATGTGTAATAATTTGGAAACCTTATAACATGTTTATAAAATGGAATTTGTATAAAAAATTTGTTTTATAACCCAAGTAAAAAAAATTGATATGGAGCCATATGAAGTTATATTTAATTATATATAATCTTTTATGTAATTAGATATAATTATATCCGAAAAATGAGAACGTCTTATTGTATCATATTGTATCGAATTGTATACAATTGTATACAATTTGGTACAATTTGATACAATTTTATGCAATTCGATACAATTGTATCCGAATTTTGTCCTCATCCAATTACATCAAATTATATCTTTTTGTATAAAATTATATAAAATGTTATAAAAGTGGACAATGTTTGATACAATTATATCTAAATATTAACCTTATACTTTTTATCATATTATATAGGACCATATCTAACAATATACAAAAATTACAAGTTCAATTACTTGTAATTGTAATTGTTCTTTTCTGAATTGCAATTACAATTAATTGTAGTTGAGTTTTTTTTCAATTACAATTACATGTAATTGAGTAATTGCATGTGTAATTAATTACAAAATGCAATAGCAAATTGAAAGAAAATAACTCAATTAGGCTAACATCAACGAAATTCTAACAATGCTATTTTTATCTTCTGTTATTACTGTTTTTGCTGTTATTTTGTTTTAGTTTTTGCTGCTTCCTATGGAATTCAACTCTGATCGACAACTTATAAAGCACAGAGAACGACAACGAAAATATTTTCTAGATAGTACTTCGCGATTTAAACTGTTAAACGAACTGTTCTAGAAAAAGTGGAAGTCATGGATGTTTTATATTTAGCCCTTCTTTCAGAATATATCAAGTAGATTTTGTCATTTGTACAACCAAAGATGAACTTTGTCGGACGGTGTTTTAATAGAAATCGAGTTTTTCAAGTACAACATATGTCGGATTTATTTATTTTCTATTGAGCGGGAATTCCCGGGATCCCGGGAAATTCAGAAAAAAATCCCGCTGTCCCGGGAAAAGAAAAACCCTATATACAACCAAGATATAATATAAAAAATCAGTCAAGTGTAAGTTATAGAATAGAGAATTTCGTATTAGAGCTTCAGTGTTGTTAATGTTATGGGTGCGTAAGCCATTTTTGACTCATGCTCCTAAACAAAAACAAATTACTCACGCACGAGCATTTCGTTTCTTACTCAGCACACATGAGTATATTAAAAACTTACAATCAGAAAATTCTCACGCAAAACAGTAAAAATTACTAAAACATATGATGCAAAAAATAAACTCACACACGAATCATGCACGGATTATTCTTACTCACGCTCACGCACGAATCACTTAAGTATAGTAATTATTACTCACGATCACGTGTGAATAACGTGACTCACGAACATTTCGTGTCACGCGCCAATCCCTAGTAATTACTAAATCTCAAACTAGTTCAAAATCATTGATAACATGGAACCAAATATAATATAATGCGGTTTTATATGGACCTTATATATTTTTATATAAAATCACTTTGAAAAAATTGCCTATGTGGGATGATATATAATTATAGATGATTTTATAAAGAACGTTATAAGTTATATATGGGTTCATATTCGTCAATATATAATCATAACTAACATAAATTATAAAATATTTTTTATATGGATCCACATAGTTTTATATTATTATGTATAGTATCATACTAAATTATATATAAACGTATATGTAATTATATCTTTTATATGTTACTTTATGTACTTACATATAGCATATACATATATATGTAGGCCAGTATGTAATAATATAAAATCACATATGTCTCCATATTAAAACCTTTGAGGAAAAAATATCTAATATATGACTATATAAAAGTATAAATGCTTGAATTTAAAAGCATATGTGGCCATATGTAACTATAAGTTACTATATGCAATTAGATAAAATAATATGTGATTATATCAAAACTTTTTTACTCGGGAAGTCACTTCTAAATTTTAAAAATGTTTATGCATATCTCTATATATAAAAGAATAACGTGACTGACTGACTGACTGACTCAACATCGCCCAGCCCAAACCGCTGAAGCTAGGAAGTTGAAATTTGGTATGTAGGTTCCTCTTTCGGGGTAGACGTCCGCTAAGACGGGATTTTTGGAAATTCCTACCGGAACGGGCAAAAAGGGGGAAAGTGTCCCCCTTGACGGCCTGCCAAAACCCCTTTGGCTAGAAAGCTGAAATTTAAGATATGTGTTCCTTGGAGTAGGGGCTAACTTTTCTGGAAAGTACTTTCTAGAATTTTGGACAGGAACGTTGTAAAAATGGGGGTTAAAAAGGGGAAAAATGCCCCCCTTGACGGCCTGCCCAAACCGCTGGAGGTAGGAAGTTGAAATTTCGTATAAAGGTTCCTCCACTATCGTAGACATCCACCAAGACGGGAGTTTTGGAAATTTTTACAGGGACGGGCAAAAAGGGGAAAAAGTCTCTCCCTTGACGGCCTGCTCAAACTGCTGGAGCTATGAAGTTGAAATTTGGTATGTAGGTTCCTCGACCGGTGTAGACGTCCGTTGAGACGGCATTTTTGGAAATTCTTATCGGGAGGGGCAAAAAGGGGACAAAAAAAGTACCTTTTTCCAAAAAAGTACCTTTTTCCAAAAAAAGTACCTTTTTCCAAAAAAAGTACCTTTTTCCAAAAAAAAGTACCTTTTTTCAAAAAAAGTACCTTTTTCCAAAAAAAGTACCTTTTTCCAAAAAAAAGTACCTTTTCCAAAAAAAGTACCTTTTTCCAAAAAAAGTACCTTTTTCCAAAAAGAGTACCTTTTTCCAAAAAAAGTACCTTTTTCCAAAAAAAAGTACCTTTTTCCAAAAAAAGTACCCTTTTCCAAAAAAAAGTACCTTTTTCCAAAAAAAGTACCTTTTTCCAAAAAAAGTACCTTTTTCCAAAAAAAGTACCTTTTTCCAAAAAAAGTACCTTTTTCCAAAAAAAGTACCTTTTTCCAAAAAAAGTACCTTTTTCCAAAAAAAGTACCTTTTTCCAAAAAAAGTACCTTTTTCCAAAAAAAGTACCTTTTTCCAAAAAAAGTACCTTTTTCCAAAAAAAGTACCTTTTTCCAAAAAAAAGTACCTTTTTCCAAAAAAAAGTACCTTTTTCCAAAAAAGTACCTTTTTTCAAAAAAAGTACCTTTTTTCAAAAAAAGTACCTTTTTCCAAAAAAAGTACCTTTTTCCAAAAAAAAGTACCTTTCTCCAAAAAAAGTACCTTTTTCCAAAAAAAGTACCTTTTTCCAAAAAAAGTACCTTTAGAGTTTGTTTATTTCTAAGTTCCGAATCCACATAAAAAATTCTAAATTGAAACAATCCGAATTTTTTTGCTGTTCTGTGATCCACATCCGAATTATTTTCTTCGTTTTATTTCGTGTTGAAAATGCTTGGTGAAAGTAAAACGAATATTTTGTTGCAAAAATTAATATGTTAAAATTTATTTTAAAATTTGTCAGTATGCTAAATTTTGTTGAAACAGTCAATTTCCGATATTTTGAATTTTGTGTGATTTTACAAAACCACTCTAATTAAAAAGTTTCGAAATTCAGAACAGGGGTGATAGTGTCAAAACTCTGTTTTTGAGCGACTTCAAGCACTTAACAATTTGAAATTCAGCAATTTTTCAACCGATTTTGAATATTGTAAAGTTTTTGGAAAGACAAAAATTTTAGCTTTCCAAATATATATAGAATTATTTATTTGTAACTGAAATATGTTGACAGTTTTTTTTTTAAATATTAAAATTAATTTTTTTTTAATTTGTATACTTTGACGGCTTTTTTACAGTATTAAACAATTCTTTACTATTGTAATTTATTCTGAAAGTGGGTTTAGTTCTTAGTAAAATCAGATTCTTTTGTTGAAATTAATTGAAAATTGAAAAAGTTATCGTAATTTTTCTAAACATTTAATTTCAGCAACTCGATGTTCTTGTTTGCACAATCATTAAGGTTAATATTTTCAATTTTCTTATAAATGCAGAGATTCCATGTTTATAAAAAAATGTATAACTTTGACAATTTTAAAGCGATTAAACTAGAACTTCATTTTACCCTGAATAAAGAATAAATTAGATAAAAATTAGTTTTTTTAAACAAAATATTGCAATTAAAAGCCGTCAAAATTAAACAAAATAAGAAAAAATTAAGAAAATCAGTTTTATTTGAAAATATTTCCACACAATTTTGTTGAATATATAAACATATGTATATATTTGGTAAGCCCAACTATCTCCGTTCAAAAACTAAAAATCCTAAATTTGTAATTTTTATTGATGAATTTAACTTAAAATTATTTTTTATTTGATAATTCCAAATTTTTTGTACAATTTTCTACTGCTATATTTTGGAAAAAACCTTAAACATCTTTAAACTACGTGTATAATGTTCTATCAAGCCGCCGCCGCCGCCGATTATTTGGTTGCGCCGCCGCCGCCGATTTTTATCCGGCTCAACCTTAATCGCCGCCGCCGATTTTTTGCTTGCGCCGCCGCCGCCGATTATTTTGATCGGCTTGTTTCCCTGTTCCCGTACTCGAAAATTGGGTAAATGAGAGCGCTAATGAAAGTGTATTAGTGTTTCTCTTTTTACCAAAATTTACCCAGACTTTTTCTTCGGGTAAACTTTGGTAAAACAGCTGATGTAAATATAAACAAAAAACAATTGTAAAAATATATTTAAAATTTTACTTAAATAAAGAAATAAGCAAAAGAATTAATAATATAAATTAATTGAATAAAATCAAAAACAACTTTCAAATGCGAATAAATATGGGTATTTGTGACAAATTGCAAACTGAAATTATACGCATTTTCACATTAGTGATGGCACAATCTAAGATTGATTGGTACAATGGCACAACCGATACTATTTTGGCTCATTTTGGTTATCTACAAAATTTAATAGAAAATGGATTTAAAAAATAACAATTCTCTAAAATTTCTTTAATTTTTAGTTTCTAAGCATTTATTGGTATTAAAATACCATTTCGAACCAAGCAAAACTAAAAAATGTCATCGAAGGTATTACCAAATAATCCATAGGATTTTAAAAATTCAAATGATTTAAATTTAGCTCAGAGCTTCGAAAGAATTAATTTAAGTTTAATTCATGAAAAATTTAATTCAGTTTTAGAAAATGTTTCTATGTACACCATAACGTGTAACTATTCCTAAAGAATTAATTAATTGGCTGAATTCCCAAATCTTTAATAAGAATGGAATGAATTTCATTTATCATTCACCTTTTAATTTAATGAATTCAAAAAAATTTTAATTCATTCGGTTAGAAGTCATTCAAAATTCATACCATAAGAATGCTATTACGAAATAAAATTAAAGTTGAAAACACGGGTACTGAGTGAAAATTGAGTTTTGGCACAATGAAGGCCCATTTGGCACATTTTAATCACACACTTGGCACAAAACAAAATTTTTCAAGTCCCATCACTGTTTCACATTATCCTTTAAAATAAGATTTTGGGCTAGAAAAGTGGTTTTTTGTGTTCAAGTACTATTGGGTAATTTTGTCAATTTTGCGAGAGGATTTTGTGCTTACTCTCATTTTACCGAACTTTACCCAAAAAGTAAAGAAACACACCTAATTTGTCTACAATTTCTTTTTTATAAAAATATCACTCCAAATTTGATATGTTTTTTTTATGTCTTAGAATTCACAAATTTTCTTTTTAATGTAAAATTTTCTTACATCACTTCAATAAAACCAAATACTTAAGTGAAATTTTGTTCCGAGATTTTAAGATTTACTGATGAGATTGTCATCCTAAGACCATTAAATTTAAAAAAATTATTTAAGAAGTTCAATTAAGAGGTTTTAATAAAAGTGCACTGAAGTTAAAAAAAGAAGAAAGTTGTAGTGCACACTTGATAATATAAAGGCCAGTTTTATAGTCAGAACTAAGCACGATTCTCTTTTTAAATATATCGTAAGTAGGGAAGCCAATGCCGAGTCCCGAAATCCCGGGATTATTCAATAAAAATGAGTGCCGTATCCCGGGATTCTTTAGCTCGAATCCCGGGATTTTTACAATTGCAAAAATATGTGGTCATTTTTACAAAATTGCAACCCTGATGATATTTTTAAACCGTTTTTGTTTAATATAATTTTATTTGAGTCTATATTGTCCAGTATTGCTTCATCATATATCATTGATTAAAATTCAGAATAAGAAGTTGTATTTTAGAATTTTTCATTTGAATTTCTGCACTATATGTGGAAAACAATTAAAAAATTCTGAAACTAACTGAAAATTCTAAAATTTAATTGCCTATTTTAAATTAAAATGATATAGGAACATTGAATATAAAATTATTATACACAAAAATAGCACAAACATATGAACGGAGTTAAATTCTTAATTATTGAGTTTTTTCAATTCTTTCGTTCTTTAGAAATAAACAGGAGTATGTAAAAACATATAAAAGAGCTATATTTTACCGTGTTCATGTGTAATAATTTGGAAACCTTATAACATGTTTATAAAATGGAATTTGTATAAAAAATTTGTTTTATAAGTCACTTCTAAATTTTAAAAATGTTTATGCATATCTCTATATATAAAAGAATAACGTGACTGACTGACTGACTCAACATCGCCCAGCCCAAACCGCTGAAGCTAGGAAGTTGAAATTTGGTATGTAGGTTCCTCTTTCGGGGTAGACGTCCGCTAAGACGGGATTTTTGGAAATTCCTACCGGAACGGGCAAAAAGGGGGAAAGTGTCCCCCTTGACGGCCTGCCAAAACCCCTTTGGCTAGAAAGCTGAAATTTAAGATATGTGTTCCTTGGAGTAGGGGCTAACTTTTCTGGAAAGTACTTTCTAGAATTTTGGACAGGAACGTTGTAAAAATGGGGGTTAAAAAGGGGAAAAATGCCCCCCTTGACGGCCTGCCCAAACCGCTGGAGGTAGGAAGTTGAAATTTCGTATAAAGGTTCCTCCACTATCGTAGACATCCACCAAGACGGGAGTTTTGGAAATTTTTACAGGGACGGGCAAAAAGGGGAAAAAGTCTCCCCCTTGACGGCCTGCTCAAACTGCTGGAGCTATGAAGTTGAAATTTGGTATGTAGGTTCCTCGACCGGTGTAGACGTCCGTTGAGACGGCATTTTTGGAAATTCTTATCGGGAGGGGCAAAAAGGGGACAAAAAAAGTACCTTTTTCCAAAAAAGTACCTTTTCCCAAAAAAGTACCTTTTCCCAAAAAAAGTACCTTTTTCCCAAAAAAAGTACCTTTTTCCAAAAAAAGTACCTTTTTTAAAAAAAAGTACCTTTTTCCAAAAAAAAGTACCTTTTTCCAAAAAAAAGTACCTTTTTCCAAAAAAAGTACTTTATTCCAAAAAAAAGTACCTTTTTCCAAAAAAAGTACCTTTTTCCAAAAAAAGTACCTTTTTCCAAAAAAAGTACCTTTTTCCAAAAAAAGTACCTTTTTCTAAAAAAAGTACCCTTTTCCAAAAAAAAGTACCTTTTTCCAAAAAAAAGTACCTTTTTCCAAAAAAAGTACCTTTTTCCAAAAAAAGTACCTTTTTCCAAAAAAAGTACCTTTTTCCAAAAAAAGTACCTTTTTCCAAAAAAAGTACCTTTTTCCAAAAAAAGTACCCTTTTCCAAAAAAAGGACCTTTTTCCAAAAAAAGTACCTTTTTCCAAAAGAAGTACCTTTTTCAAAAAAAGTACCTTTTTCCAAAAAAAGTACCATTTTCCAAAAAAAAGTACCTTTTTCCAAAAAAAGTACCTTTTTCCAAAAAAAGTACCTTTTTCCAAAAAAAGTACCTTTTTCCAAAAAAAGTACCTTTTTCCAAAAAAAGTACCTTTTTCCAAAAAAAGTACCTTTTTCCAAAAAAAGTACCTTTTTCCAAAAAAAAGTACCTTTTTCCAAAAAAAAAGTACCTTTTTCCAAAAAAGTACCTTTTTTCAAAAAAAGTACCTTTTTTCAAAAAAAGTACCTTTTTCCAAAAAAAGTACCTTTTTCCAAAAAAAAGTACCTTTCTCCAAAAAAAGTACCTTTTTCCAAAAAAAGTACCTTTTTCCAAAAAAAGTACCTTTTTCCAAAAAAAGTACCTTTTTTAAAAAAAGTACCTTTTCCCAAAAAACATACATTTTTCCAAAAAAAATAACTTTTTCAAAAAAAGTACCTTTTCCAAAAAGAAGTACCTTTTCCCAAAAAAAGTACCTTTTTCTAAAAAAATGTTCCTTTTCCCAAAAAACATACATTTTTTCAAAAAAATATGTACCTATTTTCAAAAAAAGTACCTTTTCCAAAACAAAGTACCTTTTCCCAAAAAAAAGTACCTTTTTCTAAAAAAATTTTCCTTTTCCAAAAGAAGTACCTTTTCCAAAAAAAATACCTTTTTCCAAAAAACATACATTTTTCCAAAAAAAAACACCTTTTTAAAAAAAAAATACCTTTTCCAAAAAAAGTACAAATAAAGTACTTTGTAAAAACAAAGTATCTTTTTCCAAAAAATTTCGTTTTTCCAAAAAGTACCTTTTAAAATAATATATAATTTCAAAAAAACTACTTTTTTTCCTCCCCCCACGGATATCTCCACTAAACAAGGTTTCTTGATATTCGGCATAGACGTGCGCTAAGACGGGATTTTTGGAAATTCATACCGGAACGGGTAAAAAGGGGAAAAGTCTCCCCATAAACAGTCTCACAAATTGGAAAAGTGCCTGCCAAAACCACTGGAGGTAAGAAGTTGAAATTTGGTATAAAGGTTCCTCCACTGTAGTAGACATCGACTTAGTTTGTATTTTTGGAATTCCCTACAGGATATCCCAAAAGGAAAGTCGGTATGTGAGTTCCTCCTTCTGTGTAGGCGTCCGCTTAGACGGAATTTTTGAAATTCCTATCGGGAGGGGAAATAAGGTAAAAGTCTCCTCCTGACGGCTTGCCCAATCCCTTTTGGCCAACCTAAAATTTTAAATATGTATTCCTTGGAGTAGGACTAACTCACCGGCAACGTAATTTTTCTATTTTGGAACAGGAACATAATAAAAATGGTGGTTGAAAGGGAAAAATGTCCCCACTAACGGCCTGCCTAAACCGCTAAGGCAATGCAGTTGAAATTTGATATGAATGTTCCTCATCCATCGCAGATAGTCGCGAAGATGGAATTTTTGTAAATTCCTAAAGGGAGGGGCAAAAAGAAGAAAAGCCTCACCTTGGGGGCCGGTCAAAACCCCTTCGGCTAGAAACCTGAAGCTTAAAATGTGGGTCCCTGGAGTGAGGGCTAACTTATTAGAAAGATACTTTTTTGAATTTTGGAGAGGGTCGTTATAAAATGGGGGCTCAAAAAGGGAAAGTTGCCCCTTAACGACCTGTCCAAACTGCTGGAACTAGGAAGCTGAAATTCGGTACTTAAGTTCCTCTCAGCCTGCTCAAACTGCTGGAACTAGGAAGCTGGAATTCCCTGTCGATGGATTTTCGGAAATTCCTACCGAGAGGGGCACAAATAGTAAAAGTTGGCTAGAAACCTGAAATGTAAAACATATGTTACTTGGAGTATGTGCTCACTTACCGAGAAGGTGCTTTTTGGACAGGGACATTGCAAAAATGGGGATTAATGAAGAGAAAAGTGCCGCTTAAAGGCCTGCCCAAACCGCTGGAGGTAGGAAGTTGAAATTTGGTATTAAAGTTTCTCCTCTATTGTAGACATTCGCTAAGATGAAATTTTTGGAAATTTCTACAGGTAGGGTCAAAAACAGGAAAAGTCTCCCCCTTAACGGCCTGGCCAAACTGCTGGAACAAGGGATCTTAAATTGGGTTCCTTCTCCAACGTTGACGTCCCCTAAGATGGTATTTTTGGAAATTCATACCGGGAGGGGTAAAAAGGGAAAAAACTTCCCCCTTGACGGCCTGGCCAAACTGCTGGATATAGAGACCTAAAATTATGTATGTAGTAGGTTCCTCCTCCAACGCAGACGTCCTCTAAGACAGAATTTTTGGAAATTCCTACCGGGAGGGGTAAAAACGGAATAATTCTCCCCCTTGATGGCCTAACCGAACCCTTCGGCTAGAAATCTGTAATATATAATATGTTTTCCTTGGAGTATGGGCTAACTTATCGACAAGGCATTTCTAGGACTTTGGACAGGAACGTGGTAAAAATGGTGGTTCAAAAGCGGAAAATTGCCCCCCCCCCCCCTTAACGTCTGCGTCTTTAGCTAGAAACCTAGAACTTAAAGAACAAGTGTATATGAAACACTAAAATTAAGAAACTAAATAGGAAACGAGTGGGATTGAAACACTACACAAGTGGAATGAAATGGATATAAACGTTGAACGAGTGGAATTGAAATTATAGACAATGCAAATGGATTGGAAGAGGGAATTACCTGTTCAAACACTATCAACGGAATATGAAACTTATGTAGCATTGAAACATACTCTCGAAAAAGTTAAACAAATTTTCTAAAAGAGAAAAAACCTTAGAAAAGGAATGGAACTTATATATTCCTATGTTTAAACTTCATGTAACGAAGCACCGGTGGAAGAAACCGACGCAGTAAATTTTCCAACTGAATTTGTGAATTTACTTGAATTGCCAGGTCTACCTTTACATAAACTGGAATTAAAAAAAAAACTTTAAGGCACGCTAACAACGTAGCGGGCTTTGCCCGCTATTTTTAATATTATAAAATGCTTTCCAACCCTGCTTTACGTTATTTATTTTCATTCAAAACACAAATGAACAAAACTACTAACGGGTCTATCTACCTAAGTTCGCACTTTACCAAATTATCTTAACATACACACGTATATTGCAATTTATTATGGATTCATTACTAACAATCCACTTTCATGAGAAAAAGTGATCAAATATTTATTTATTTTAAACCCATTGTTGTGCAGAATTATTTATATGTGGTGGCTGGGTGAAGGCTTTTATTATAAAAACTGTACTTTAAATAAAAAGCGAATTTAAAAAAAATTGTCGGGGGGAGGGGCGCCCCCCCCCCTAAACCTTAAGGCACGCCAACAACGTAGAGGGCTGCGACCGCTATCTTTAATATTATAAATCGCTTGCCAACCCTGCTTTACGTTTTTTATTTTCATTTAAAGCACAAATGAATAAAACTACTTACGGGTCTATCTACCTAAGTTCGCACTTTACCAAATTATCTTGACATACACACGTATATTGCAAATTATTATGGATTCATTACTAACAAACCACTTTCATGAGAAAAAGTGATCAAATATTTATTTATTTTAAACCCATTGTTGTGCAGAATTATTTATTTGTGGTGGTTGGGTGAAGGCTTTAAATAAAAAAACTTTAAATAAAAAACGAATTTAATAAAAATTGTGGGGGGCGCAGCCCCCCGGGGGGAGGGCAAAGCCCCCCCCCCTTAACCTTTAAGGCACGCTAACAACGTAGCGGGCTGCGCCCGCTAGTGATCCTATATTTCTTTTACATAAATTTTAAGTTTTTACACATTTTCTTAAATAAAAAATTCCCAAAATGGAAAAAATTCATGAACTTCCGAAAAAATTCGGGATCCCGATCCGTCCCGGGATCCCGTTTTTTTAATTTTGAAATCCCGAATCCCGGGATTTTCAAAAACCAATCCCGATTGGCATCCCTAATCGTAAGTAAGTACACAATATAAAAAGTGGAAATGATTTTTGGAAATCAATTTTTCATTGATTTCAAAGTAGCATTAAGCCCTGATTTTCCGCTTCTAAAGCAGGTCTTTCTCACAACTTCCAAAAATGTGATTTTGAATAAAATTAAGTCTTTTACTACAGATATAAATTTAACATCAAAAAACGTGGGTACTTACGTTGGGTGCTCATTACTAATATCTAAATAATAAGCAGTAGAATTAGGGTCTACTGCTTATAATTCGGTGTGAAAACTCATTATTTTTGTTCGACAAGGTAGTTTTTGTAAGTAGTTGTCCATATTCGCTGCATGAAAAACGCACAAAATTTGTGCACCCGCTTACCCGCTACATTACAAAAGTATATAAAATAAGTAGTTATTCGTCTGCTCATACGCAGTTAAAAAATAAATGGTTACAAGTTGTTAAATAATACGACTTACTTATATACTTACTAGTGGTTAAAAAATAAGTAGTTACCAAATTCACATTATCTTTATAAATAAATAAGTAGTCGATAGTAAGCTAGACTGCTTATAAAAATGGCTTCGCCTAACAAAAATAACTAGTACTGACGCCGAATTATAAGTACATAGTAAAAAATTTTAGTTTCATTATATAACCACTTATTTGGTAATGAAAGATTATCATATTTCATATAAATTTAACATTTATAACTATGGTTGAGCACTTAACGTTAATTATTTTGAGACAAGTTGGCAGTTTCAAGGGATTTGCTTCAATTTTTTACCAATAAAAATTGATTCCTTTTCAACAATTAAAAAGAACAACAAAAGGATCATAAAATAAAACTAAATTTTCACAATATCGAAATTAAAATCATTGCTTCTTTTTCTCTTCCCTTGATAATTTTTTTGATGGGTAATTTCGTTTAAAACCGATCTTTCTTCTGACAATAAAACTGGCCCTAAATATTAATTTTGCAGCAGAATGCCTCAAAACATCTGTTTAATTGCAAAAAAATGGTTAATGGTTTCATATTAATTCTGTAAAAAAAAAACTATTACAAAAAAATTTTGAGAATTGTCTCTTCAAAAAATGTAGAATCTGTCAGGTTTCCTGAACAAAAGAAATTCTTGATTCCAAGAATATACACAAAATCTCAAAATTAAAAATATTTTTTTAATGTGAAATTCTAAAATATTTGTTTACAAAATTAATCATGTTTTCCAATATAGCATTACTTGCTTGCTTTTTCATTGAAGAAATGTGTCATAAATGTTTTATCTTTTTTGTTTGCACTGCGTATTTTATTTTATTTGTTTTATTTTCTTTATTCTTTTACTTTTTACTATTGTATCGCTAATTGATATCACGTACTATGCTACACGTTCAATATTAATCGCGTGATCCGTGATCTGAATTTCAGAATATTAGGGCAGTGCTGCACGTTCAATATATATTGTGATACTTGTATCGCGATCCATTTTAATGGATTGATGGATCGCGCGTGTATGCTACATGTTCAATATTTCTCGCGTCAGTATTTACATTATTTTTGTGCTGTGCTGGTCGTTTATTAAAAAATGTCGCGAGAAAACCAAAAAAAGAAAGCATGTTTAGCTATTTTTTTATATTTATTTTTATTATTTTTATTTTCTTTTTACTTTATTATTACACTATGCGACAGTCAAAATCGGAATGGGATGAAACCAACGGGAAATGTTATATCGGTCAAAAAAAAGTTATACGTGTCCCGGCGTTTCGCTGGGTCAACCCTAGGAATCGAGATATATCTTTTTTTTGACATAACTCGAGAACCACTAGTCCGATTTTGCTCAAACAATTTACAATTCCTTTAATCTGTTCATATAACGTTTTTCTATATACTCAGCAGTTTTGCCGGTAAAAATAAATGATTGTTACCGCTACCATAAAAATCAATAACCTTTTGTTTATTACTTTTTTTTAATATTTTAGGCAAAAAATATTTTTTTCTTCATACATTTATTTTTACCGGCAAAACTGTTGAGTACCTATATAGAAAAACGTTATATGAACAGATTAAAGGAATTGTAAATTGTTTGAGCAAAATCGGACTAGTAGTTCTCGAGTTATGTCAAAAAAAAGACCATCAAAGGTCAAATCGATATATCTCGATTCCTAGGGGTGACCCAGCGAAACGCCGGGACACGTATAACTTCTTTTTTACTGATATAACTTTCCCCGGTAGTTTGAACCCTTCCCGATCACTAACCCCTACCATTTGTCTCACAGTGTTATTATTTATTTTATTTGTTTTATTTTCTTTATTCTTTCACTTTTTACTATTGTATCGCGAATTGATATCATAAACTATGCTACACGTTCAATATTTATCGAATATTGGGCTATTCTGCGATATGGATCGCGATCCATCAATACTGCGTTCAATAAATATCGCGATACTGGATCGCAGTCAATATATATTGAACGTATAGCACTGCCTTAAATGTGACTGTATTCCCCATGTATTTGTTGTAGTGTTTCCAATTCGGTTAATCGATTAACCGATTCCTCGATTAATCGCCTCTATTTCGGTTAATGTCGAAACAAATAATTTAAAACTCAAATAATTATTCGACCCGAATAATCGGTTAAAATATGTCGATTAACCGGTTACATTTTTAATATGTAATATTTTGCTTTATTTTTTCCCAAAACTTCATAATTTTCTTAACTTTGGCTAAAAATTGCAAGAAACGCTTCCCTGCAAAAAATACTGCTTGCTTGGAAGCAGGTTCGTCAGGGAAAGAAAATAGTGTAGCGCTTGCATTATTGCTGATATAAGGCATAATTTTTGTTCGAGATAGCTCGCGTGAAAGCACTTGTTTCGATATCCGATATGCGCTTCTATCATAGCTCCAAATAATGGCATGAAATCACAAGTTTCAGCTAGTAAATTCGGTTATCATTGTCATTCTTTCGTGCTTTGTTAGAGCGATAAAGTGTGATAAAGAAAACTCTATTGCCTTTTTTAACACACTACTGCAAGCTATAAATTCTCAGAAGCAGTAAACGAAGCAGAAAAGAAGCACTAATGATTTTTACTCAATTTTACCGCTTCCGAATTTCTGCTGGGTTATAAAAAAACAAATACTAACTAAAATACGATCAAATTGTTTAAAATCGATTGAAAGAGAAGCCTTTAGATACCATTTTTTGAGCAACTCCAAGAATGTCGACATTGAACCAGCGAGACATCTCATGGGTTTTAAGAGACTCTTAAATTGGATTTGTTTTACATTATCGCAATTAATTTTTAATAAAATTTTTTGAACTTTTTTAACAAAATAGAAACTTAAGTTTCTATTTCTAAAAAAAATGCTTTAACGCTGTGTCTGGCTGGAGCAGGTTTTTCAGCCTCTAGTCGATGATTTTATTTATATTTATTTCAACGAAAACAGTGCGTATTAAGTTTTAAAAACTGCTCTCACTATCGAAAATCTGTGATAAAGTTCGAACAAACAAATCTGTTTGGGATTTGACATCTGTTACTGCAGACTAATGCCGTTTTCTTTTCTGAAAAAGTGTTGCCTTTTTTCTGCCCTTTTTTTAAAAAAATTTAGTTTTGTGCATAGAAATAATAAGTAAATATAGGCATATTAGGTATAAAATTAAAGGTATTTTAAAGACCTATTTAACTATGCCTTAAAAATGTCCAACAATATTCAACTTATTTAACAAAACACCAAAATATAGAAAAATGTGACATTTTGTTAAATTGCACGAAAATTAGGGAATAATTAGACATATTTTATACACGGTTACATTGATATCTGAAATACCTTTAATTTGATACCAAATTTGTCTATGTTTACCTTTTATTACTATACACAAAAAGGCATTTTGTTAAAAAAGGGCAGAAAAAAGGCAACATTTTTTTCAGAAAAGAAAACGCCATAAGTGAATTGTCTACATTCTCTTTATGAATTTTTATACTGATTCAATGAAATTTCTCTGGAATTCGTCTATTGAAACACGGAGGAGATTGGAAGATAAACAAAAATCTAAATACAGAATGTGTGTGTCGGCGTTGATCACTTCTGAGTAAAAACTATAACAGAGAGCTAAATAGGAAAGAAAATAGCGATTTAGTTACATTGCATTCAAGGCCTTACTTGGGTGAGATGGTTAAGCTGTTGCACTTTAGTATAGTTACGTTTGTAAAGTTGGAGCATGTGTTCGATTCCTACAGCCGACGGGTTGTTGAAAAAATTATCATATAGAGATAATCTGACAATAAAAACATCTAAATAATTAATACAATTTAATGGAAACTCACTGACGACGCCTGTCCATAAAACAAAATTAAAAATTAGAACTAAGTTGATTTGAAAATTATAATGTGTTTATAATTTTAAGAGAAAAAGGTTTATTCTTCTTAACCTCAAATCTATTAATTAAAATTGATTAAATTGCATATTAATTACAATATTAATTGCAGCTGTCTATAGGACCTTAAAACAATACTGTACTAAACTTTTCATTGAATTGATGCAGCTTTATGAAAAATTTCGTATTATTTATTGAAAATTACATACACCCAATGAAAAAGCTTTTTCGTAAAATTTGTTTTGCATTAACTTTGTGAAGAAAACTTCATTAGTTTAGTGAAATATTTCATTAAAACTTGCCCAATTAAATTCTCTCTGCGTAAATTAGCTCAAAATTTGTTTATTGTTAAGGGCCCTTAAAAACTGAAAAGACTGAGAATTTAACTATTATTTATCATATTCTCAGACTACAAATATTCAGCAAATTGATTTTTGCAGAGTAAATTGGTATTTTCAAATAGAGCTTAACATTTTCTATGTTGATGGCTCAATGTAAAAGGCTCTTCTAGTTTTTAATATTTAAAAAATCAACCCTTTGTGTTTTTTATTGATAAAAAGTTGAGAAAATGTATTAATTTTGCATTAAACGATTAATCGCCAATTTTCTCGATTAACCGACCCGAAGAACCGGTTAATTAATTTTAGTGATTTTTCGAATAATGCTTTAACCGGTTAACCGCCTATGTCGAATAATTGGAAACACTAATTTGTTGTTGCAAAGTCACAATAAATTATATTTATTAAACTTTTTGTTTGAAAACTTCAAAAAAATTAAGACTTGGTATCGACACCAGAGACTATTAATTATAGAGATAGGAAATCAAAACTTAAACTACTCACCGATAGAGGGCGCTGAAATTTAATATACCTGAGCAACTATTTAGTATCAGTTTAGTATCAGTTGAGCTTATATTTAAAAACTCAAAAACTGCTTAAAAATGCACAAAATAAGGAAAATAAAACGCAGAATATATTCAAATAATAAAATTTTTTGCTTTTTTCCTTTGTTGTTTGTTTTAATTTAAATTTAAATAAAAAAAGAAAATTGTCAATTTTTTGAACAAAGATAACGATTTTGTTATAACTATTTTTTTTGGTGATGCCATACCCCTGATCGACACAATTATAACATTGACAAATAAAATTTGAATTTTTTGAATTTTATTGTTGTTTTGTATGAAAAGTTACGACATGGTTAAGACTCTCCGTCATGTCGTAAGTAGGAATAGGCACCTAAATAAAAATTAAATTAATAAAGGTATTCATTTAAAGTATTTACTCCTCGTATACTGTGTATATGTTGTAAGTTTACTCAATTAATGTCAAAACTAGTTTACGAGCCCTGGAAATATACGCTTACATTTTTGTGTGTAAACTTTTTCGTATTTACACATACATTTGAATATTGTAAAAAATAAAACTATTTGAATTTTTTGTGTGTTGTTTTTTATTTTCTCTTTTAATTTTTTTAAATAATACAAATTTAAAAAAATTCTGTATTTAATTTATGAAAAGAATTATCTTTGTATCAAACCTTTTTTATTCAAAGTTAATTTCTATGCTGCAATAAAAGACTTTAAGTCTTGTGCATAGAAATCGCAAATAATAATAAATAAATAAAAATAAATAAAGATCGAAAAAGTGGCTAAATGCAAAATTGAATTGTGAATAGTTTTAAAAGGTGCGTTCATTCAAATAAACAGGTAAAGTTATAAATATACGCGATTACAAAAATACACGGTTTACGAGGGCATAAATCCAGTTAGAAGAATATCACTAATATACATATATGTATTTATAAAAAAGTATTAAAATTTATAATTTAAAAATTTCGAAAAGAAATTTCAAAGTTTCTTTCGAAGTGCAAAATTCAATTACGTGGTTTGGATTTTTATTGAATGCAATCTCGTAAATACAATTAAGATCATAACACGCGCGATTTAAAGTACTATTTTGAGCATAGTTTGTACGATGAAAAGGAATATTAAAGATATAATGATTATAACGAAGCGTTCTAGGTGGCACATAGCACGATATTTGCGATAACAACTCAGGGCAATCAATAGTTCCAGTAATAATACCATGGATTAGTAATGCAGATTGAAATCTACGTCTGTATTCCAATGATTCTAAACCCAAAAGTAAACCCTTTTATTTATATGAAGGTACAGGTTCAACAAATGTAAACGACGAAAGCGCATGTTTCAGAAATATTTGCTGTACTCTCTCAATACGATATATATAAATTCCACAATGTGGACTCCATACTACCGCGGCATACTCTAATTTTGATCTAACATATGGCGTGTATACTAATTTTAACGTTTTCGGATCTGAAAAATCAGAACAACTTCTACTAATAAAGGCAAGTATTGCGTACGCCTTCCTTCTCTTTCAGGATTTAAGCATACGCCAATGATCTCATCCGTGTACCATCCATACCAAATCAGCCATACCTTAAAACCCTTTAGTTGGAATGTTTCAAAAGTTTATGAATTACACTTTAATTTTTTTTTTATATACAATATGATCAATTTATTTTAATTAATTTTCACTGGATTAGGCAAGAATTAAAATTTAAAGTATACTTAAATATAACATAGTTTTCTTAATAAGATATACATAAAAATTATAATTACAAAAATTAGTCGAAAAATATAACAAATATTGATGTGTGATTAACTTATTAATCAAACATTCGGATTAATCGAAATCATAACTAACCGATTAATCAAAACACAATGAAATATTTTTAAATCATACCCAAATTGTAGAAGTGCTATCAATGGTAGAAACCATGGTTGGCAAACATTAAACCTAAAATTTCAATATTTATTTAAAACCCCTTCAAATGACTACCGTTAACCATAAAATACCACTAACGTAATAAGTTAAAATACCGATAGCCTTAAAAAACCCTAACGGAATTATTTAAGTAGTATACAGTTAACCCTAAAATACCCTAACGAAATAGTTTAAAAAGTCTTTAACCTTAAAATAACCTTAAATATTTTATGATCAAATATGGACATTTATTGGACAGCTAAAGCTGTTGTTTACACTTATGTACATTAGAGGGTCCAAGATTATATGGCAATTTTTTAAAGGGCGAATTTGAAGAGTGTCGGGGTTCAATTTGTTTCCTTTCTATATAAAACTAATAAAAATGAAGTTTGGGGGCAATCGAATAAATAAAAATCGAGGCGGAAATCGATTGAAAATTTGAAGAGTGTTTATATGGGAAAAATATGACTTTTTTCAGTTTTTAGGAAAATTTCGTCTATAGTTGAATTTTTTCAACCGGTTGTGTTATGAATCGCTTTTAGTATTAATTTATCTTTTTAAAAAGCTGCATGACATAAAAATCGGTTAAGAACTCGCCAAGAAATAGCAAATGCCTCAAACCAATTTTGTGCTAAAAAACACTAGGTCATGAAATTTGATGGTACTTTTTTAGACTTTCAGAAATTGTTTAAAGCCATAATTGTTTTTTGCAACAAAAAATCGTTTTTACAAAAAACTGAATTATGAATGTAAACAACAGTATTTCGAAGATATTTCTAATACAAATATAATCAGCTGGATGTTCAAAGTACGATGTGATCTCATAGAACTTAATGCCACCCGTTTCCAAAAAGTGTTCACTATGCAACCTTAACGAAAACGAAGATCTTTACCTTAACGAAAACGAAGATCTTTATTGGCCAAATGTCCTATTCTTCGCCATATAAGATTTTAATGTTTCAACAAAATAAATTTAACAGAAGATGAAGTAATTGATTTTTTAAACAACGTTAGCACAACTCATAAAATATTAAACCGTTACATTATAGAGGCATTAGATTATAGAAAGGAGCTGGTAATGGAATTCAATTATTAAACCTTTTAAGATTTCTAATCAATATTTTTTAAATTATTATCGACTGACGACAATATGTCATAGTCGCATGTTCTAATCAGAGACTATTAATTATAGAGATAGGAAATCAAAACTTACACTACTCACCGGTAGGGTGCGCTACAATTTAGTATCACCTGAACAACTATTTAGTATGACTTTAGTATCAGCTGAGCCTGTATTTACAAACTCAAAAATTGCTGAAAACTGCGCAAAATAAGAAAAAATCAAGCGCAAAATATATTTAAATAATAAAAAAATTTGGGAGTTACTTTTTTTTTGTTGCGTTTTTGTTTGTTATTATTTCAATTTAAATAAAAACAGAAAATTGTCAATTTTTTTAACAAAGTGCCATCTAGTCATAACGATGTCGTTATAACTTTTGTTTTTGGTGATGCCATGCCCCTGCTTCTAATTTTCATAGATTTTGTGTTTCCTAAAATATTCTAAAACTATTTTATATAATAATATAAAAATTGTAAAACAAACATTGAATTGAAAATAAAGAACAACTAACTAATTGTTTTTTGCTCTCTATACTTATAAATACTCTGATATGAAATATTGTTTTATTACCTGTCTGTTAACCTGTCGCGCAATAAGGAAAAAAACTTATACATTTTTTGGCATAATTTTCAAAACTCCATTTTCGATTTTTAAAAATTTTTCTTAAACAAATTTTAAAAAATGGATTTTGCACTTCAAGGGCTTATTAAATACATCCCAGAGATAAAGTATGCCAATTTTGAGGTAAATCCCTCCATGGACCTGTCGGTGATAAGCTCTTATTTTTTGTGGATTTCGAGAAAAGTGTGATTTTAATAAAAAATTAAGTAAATATACTCTTTTTAAGTACTTTGTATCAAAAATGAATCAATTTTGTACTTTTAAATGTTATATTTTATTTTAATAGCTTAGCGGTTTGGAAAAAAATAATATGACCTAATTAACCCTTTTGGACATGGGGTCACATATGACCCCTAGCTAATAAAGGACAATTTATTCGAAAAAAACGCAAATATTTTGTAACTACTGTTGAATTGTTAGAAGTGATGCTTAAAATATAATAAACAAATGTGCAGATCTTCAATGCTACAAATTTGGAATAAATCGAACAACGTTAACCCATTCCATGCCAGGGCCAAGCTTTGAATTAGTAGACTAAGGTGCCTATTCCTACTTGTGATTCATTGTGACTGTCATAAGACTATTTTGAAATCTAAAAAATACAACTTTCCATAGAAAACGAGAATAAAACTAAAAAAATTCAAATTTTATTTGTCAATGTTGTTATTGTGTCGATATCAGGTCTTAAATTTTTTGAATTTTTCAAACAAAAATTTGAATAAATAACATTTTTTGTGACTTTGCAACAACAAACACATGGGGAATACAGTCACAACGAATAGTCACATCCCTGCAAGCATTTGGAAGATATCTTCCAAGAAGATAATAAAGCGATATCTTCTATTTTTCATTTGAATGAAAATAATCAAGTAGTATTTTAAAATTATCATCCTTTTATCACTTGGTATTATTTGGAAAAAAAATAATTCAAAAATTGAATTTTTTGTTATAATTTTTTATGATAATATTGCGGCAATATTACCTTTTTATCATCCGGAAGATAAAGAAAATTTGTTTGAAATTCTTTGTCATTTTGGAAAAAATTAAAACAAAAACTTATACAAAAACAATCAACAGATACATATGAAACAAATTCCTCGAAAAAATCAATATTTAATACGCGGAAAAAATCGGCTACGATGAAATCAAGATAATTAATGTGTTGGTTAATGGATTATGTATGCAGATGCTCTTTTTCAGGCTTAAATTTAATAATGCAAAAAATAAATCCTTTATTTTGTACCGGGGACTTTATTTGGCGATATCATCTTTTTATCTTCCAGGTGATAACTTAGCGATATCGCCACTTTCGTGTTGCCTGGAAGTATTGCTTTCGGGTAACAGTTGTTCCCGACGGAGGAAACTTCCGCAATACGAAATTGATATTACCGGCAATAAATGTTTTCTTCCTAGCAATATGATCGGGGAATCTTCTTCGTATTGCCATGCTTGCTGGGATATGTTAGACACGTAAAAATAGCAAACACAAACTGTTATATCTACAAAAATTTTGTTATTGTATTTTTAAGCTATATTTATAATCAACATAAATATTTGATAAGAAAATAGTAAACTGCTGAAAGCTAGAATTTTATTTGGATTAAAAACAAAAATCGAAAAAAAACTTTGAAATTTAATTTTTTTTTGGTATTTTTAAGTCTAGTAATTACTAGGAAATTTTTTTTCTGATTTTAGCGAGTTAATTTGCTAATTTCTAAAATTTAACTCAAATACAACTAAAATTCTGTAAAAATTATTTAAATTTTTGTATTAAAAATACAAACATTTTTTTTCGGACATTTTTATATATTTAGTTAGAATACTCTTCTACCTCAAGCCCAAAATCTAACATGATATTGTCGTATTAGATTTTATTTGTTGCTTCAAAAAGGTTGCGCATTTTTATGACAGACAATTAGGGTTTTTCTTTTCCCGGACTTTTTCCTTTCCCGGGACAGCAGGATATTTTTCTGAATTTCCCGGGATCCCGGGAATTCCCGCTCATTCGAAAATAAATAAATCCGTCATATGTTGTATTGGAAAAACTCGATTTCTATTACAACACCGTCCAACAAAGTTAATTTTTTGGTTGTACCTATGAGAAAATCTGCTTAATATATTCTGAAAGCAGGGCTAAATATAAAATATCCATGTCTTCCACTTTTTCTAGATCAATTCGTCTAACAGTTTAAATCGCGAATTAATATTGAGGTAATATATTTATATGGAAGGCCGTCTTAATTTTAAAAAAACTCTTAGAAATAACTGAATATTAATTCGCGTTTTAAACGGTCAAACAAATTAATATAGACAAAGTGAAAGTCACGGATATTTTATTTTAATCTCTTCTTTTAGGACATATTGGAATTGTTCAGGGGTGCAAACTTGCGTCGGACCAGTTTTATAGTCAGAACTAAGATCGATTTTTTACTTAATCATTTCTTAAGTATGTAATCCAAAAATTTCTATTTCTAGATATTTTGTTCCTAAAGAGATTTTCAGAAGAATTCGTATAGAATTATTTTTATAAAAAAGTTTAAAAGGTAGTATTTTTCACACAAATTTTTAGGTAAATTGGCTTAAATCTTTTTATAAAAATAGAAAATAAAATATTATTAAATAATTTTTTAACTTTAAGTTGTTTTTCACGTGGAAAATTTTCACTCAAACTTTAAAAGCCTTAAATAATAATTTAAATTCTGAAAATGGAAATTTTTTTAATGCAATTAGCAAGTAACAATCACAATAAACACAAAGTGTCACAAAACAAAGTCTACACAATTTTCACGTGAAACTCATTGTCGTGAAAAATTAGTTTTTTTATATGGAGTATAACAGTTTTTTCACGTGAAAATCAAACAACTTACGGTGCTTTAATTGGTATTTTTTGATTAGAAATTTTTAAAAATAAATTCCCAGCCAGCAATTTCGGAGCGCTCATAAATAAGATTTTTAAATGCCTCATAGAAATGATTATTGTTTTTTTTTGAAAACACTCTTTTTTTTGGTAGAAAATATGAAACCTCAGAAAACAACCCAAAAAGTTGTCTCTACAATCTAAAAAGCTGTCTCAAAATGAGGGTTAATTTTTCGGACTCAAAGAAGATTCCAAAATTTTTTAAAATTATGAGGAAAATTTGGATTTTATATGTTCTTCTTTCTGAGTCATTTCTGAGTACACAGGGGGTTTTTTTTGGACGGACCACTTTCATAGGAAAAAGTGGAAAAATGTTTTATGTTTTTGGAGCTAATTTCTGAGTCATTAATGATCATCTTTGTTTGCTTCTTTATTTAATTTTCATAGTTGCATTTTAAATTAACATATAAAAAATCCAAAATAACTTGAAAAAGCATCTGATGGATTATTTAAAAAATAAATAATTTTTAAAAAATACAATTAAAATAAAGGAGTAGCAATTGAAATTTAAATGAAATTATTTGAAGTAAAAAACACTCAAATTACTTATATCATCTAAAAATACGAAAATAATACTAATTTTTTTAATTTTAATGCACAGGCTTTTTGGAGATATTTGGAACTGAAATAATGATGTTGAAATGTTGTATATATTGCTTTACTTGAACAAAGATCATCGTTTTAAAGAAATATTTTTTTCTGAAGTACGAGTATTTTTATTGGTAACTAAACCAAATTCAGCTGACATTAAAAACAATTTGGCCTAAATAATATATTTTTTTTTATATTGTACTAATTCAGTTTATTAAATTTTAAATCGTATTTTTTATTTTAAATATTTTTATTTAAATTGATTTCAAAAAAATCAATGCTTTAAATTTAAATAAATCTTCCAAAATTGCAATATATACTAGCTAGAACTTCTATAAAAGAATACAAAAAATCCCGGGAAATCCCGCACGAAATTCCCGGGATTGCGGGATTGGAAAAAGGGCCATAAACATAAACCCTACAGACAATAGAATTGTTTTCTGGGCATCAGCCCATTCATCAGTTGTCTGCAACAAGAAACTGATGATTGCGTAACACAACCCGAGGCATTACATACAGTAAATGAAATCAACGGAACCAGAATTATGTTCTTAAGCATGAACTGTCTGATTTGGGAAAACTCCAGTCATAAATTAACACTTTTTAAATGCAACAATTATTACTAATAGCAAAAAATGTTTTGAATTAGAGAATTGAATTAAATTTTAGGGAATTCATTCCAAAAAGGAATTAATTCTTTGGCGCTCTGAATCAGAGTTATATATAAGTATTTTTCAAATGTTACAATAGGGGTTTTCATATAAACTCGTATTTTACTCGTAAACGATGTAAACCTGGTATGTTTATGAGTTCAATGTCAAAGTTTACAAGGAATTTACGAGTTTATATGAAAACCCCTAATATCCAACAATAGTTTTTGAACTATATTATTCTTTTTATAGTTTTTAGGGCAAAAGTCTTTGAATACCGAGCAAGACCGAGTACAAATAGCTAGTTTTATAAAAAAATCTTTTATGCAACTAAATTTGATAGATATAACAAAAAAATATCGTTTATTGCAAGAAAAAAAAAATTACGAAGGTTTCGTAAAATTACTCGATTGCTGTCGAAACTGAATTTAGTAAAATATACAAAGGTTTAGACTATCAATGAAAGAAAGTTTTTAAGTAAAATGTAGCATTAATTTTTTAGTATAGGTCTAAATCCCCAATATTTTCTGCAAATCGGACAAATTTAATAAACGACCTTAACCCTTTGAGGACCATACATTTTCTGCCGAAGCAATTTTGAAGTTTTTGCGATTTTCATGATCTCTGACCTAGTAATAATTATACCATGGACGCTGTGATGTAATGGTTAGCGCGTTGGACTGTTACACATAAGGTTGAGGGCTCGATCCCCATCCAAGGCAATATAAATTATTAAAAAATTTCTGTATTTTAAACAGAAAAAACAGTAGGCACCAACAATGGGAATTTGTAAAAGCAATCACATTTTCTTTTAAATTTAAATTTTATTTCCAACAATTTTTTGTTTGAAATATTTATTTGTAACTCGTTTGTAAATTGTAAATTTATTTGTAACTCATAAAAAATTGTTAAAAAATAAAAATTCAAAGTTACAAAAAAAATTTTTTTTTTTTTGGATTTACAAAATTCTTTGTTGGTGCCTTTTTAAAAAGTTTTTTTTTTTTGTATTTACAAATTTAGTATGAGAAAGGTGTTTAAAAATTTAATTAGAATTTTGTAAATTATTTCTGTGTACACAATTTTTTGTTTGAAATATTTATTTGTAACTCGTTTGTAAATTGTAAATTTATTTGTAACTCATAAAAAATTGTTAAAAAATAAAAATTCAAAGTTACAAAAAAAATTTTTTTTTTTTGGATTTACAAATTTCTTTGTTGGTGCCTTTTTAAAAAGTTTTTTTTTTGTATTTACAAATTTAGTATGAGAAAGGTGTTTAAAAATTTAATTAGAATTTTGTAAATTATTTCTGTGTACACAAGTTTTTATATAATTTGCTAAAGAATTCCAACTAACAGTTATTCCATTTTGTATCTGTAAAATTTCGTCTTCATTAAGAACAATCTTTTTTAAATACATAATTCTGAACTCACTTAAGGTTCTACAACGACCTAGAAAATGTTCTATATTTTCAATTTCCCCAGAGTTACATAGTTTGCAAATATTTAATGCATTTACTTGAAATCGGTTCCCATTTAATTTTATCAAATCACTTCGTGCTTTGAATATCCATGTTATATTGTCTTGATTACATTCATCTGATATATTTCTACTTCCAAATGGTATATCAACTTTTTAATAAATTCTGCTTGTATGAGCTATTTGTAACAAGGTATTTCATCAAGTACACTCATAAAAATGTCCGTACAAATAGGTCAAAATTGTGCTGGCGCAAATACATGTACTATTTCCTCTTATTTTAGCAAAATTTTTACCTGTTTGTACGGACTTTTTTAGAGAAAATAACAGAAAAATTAGTTCAATTTAATCAGAACGCGTTTAACAGACTTTTGTACTAACTTTTTTTATGAGTGTATGGTTAGTGATAATGGATAATGATATTTCGAAAACGAAAATATTTCATTAGGTTATTTCTAAGATATCGGTATTTTAAATTATTTCGTTAGTAGCATTTTCAGGCTAAGGATAGTCCCTTTTTGGCAACTTTACGGACCTTCACTGTGCTAATCTTTGAGTTTATAATACTTTTTAGAAGAAACAGATTTAAAGTATTTTCATTAGGTTATTTGAAAGTTATCGGTATTTTAAGTTATTTCATTAGGTTATTTTAGGGTTTACGGCATTTTAATTAATTTCGTTAGAGTATATTAAGAACGTCGGCATTTGAAGTTATTTTGTTAGTAGCATATTAAGGTTAATGATAGTCCTTTGAAAGAATTTTAAATCGGTAATAGTGTTTTAGAGTTAGTGCTTGCCAACCATGAATAATTGATTTATCAGTATTTCGATTAAGCCTACTGCTCGATTAATCGTTTAGTCACAAATTCCTATATATAAAACATAATTTACGTTAAACTAAAGTGGATAATTCGTGTAACGAAGTGCTAATAACATTGCTCATATCCAAGGTGGGTGGCATACCAGGACTCACAGAGCCACTGGCTTCACGAGCAGTTCCACCTCCTAAAGTCGATAAACAGCCACCATTTGCAATTGGTTTCGGTGTTGGTGGTGTAGCCGTTGAAGGACGCATCATAAATGATGAACTTAAGGCTGTTAGTGGATTAAAACTACCATGTGAATGATTTGGCGATACTGGTGTAATAGATGTTGGATGTAATACCGTTGAAATATTCGACTGATTAAAATTTAAATGAGCGGGTGGATGTGGACTAAGAAATTGTATAGGTGGTGTTATAGGACCAATTTGTGACATTAGAGACATATGATTTATTGGAGCCGTACGATAACTAATGGTTTTTTCTTTTTGCCAAACGAAAACATTGTGAACCATTGCTGCACCACAGAAAATGATACCGATACCAATTAAAACGCTAGTAATTATGGCAGGTGTAGAATGAAAATGATTAAACGTATATAAAATGATACCTGTAATTAGAGAAAAAATTTTAATTATAAGAATTTTGCTTGAAATAATTATTTCATTAATATTTACCGGTTAAAAATATTGGTATTGAAATAAAGAAACCACCAACCGCACATGTGCGACTGGTACTAGATTTTTCCAAATAACGGTTATCTCTGAAATAAAAAATAGGCTTTTAGAAAGGATAATTTAAAAGTCAGATTAAATTTATGGATTACACTATTTATAAAAAAAATATTTCACAAAACTTTTGGAAATTAATTTTACAAAAAAAAAACAATTTCTGAATTTACAAAATTAATTTTTTAAAAAGATGGTTTTTTTTGTCGATTTTCATGTCAAATGGCACATTTTTTACATTTAAAAAAAATTGGGATCATTTTAAACGCATGTGTCTATAAGGGTTAATTTATATTTTTTATAACTATATATAAAATTTGGTGTTAACAGTGTTATTTGGACAACTTTCACCAAATTCCGCAAGAAACAACATATTGTTTTGATAGACTTTCATGAAAAATCGAAAATTTTTAAAAATTTCACCTTTGATCTTGGTAAAGAAAGGGTTAATGTTGAGAGAGTTTTACAAAATTTTCGGAAAGCAATATCTTTTATCTGAGTTAAAAACAACCGGAAGTGATTTTGTTACAGCTAGCTAAAAAACAAAAATGAATACTTATATCTAAAGTATTGACCAAAATCACACTTTTCTCTAAAGTTTTCAAATCTAAAACGCCATCACTACTAATTTAAAGAGAGATATGTGTAATTTTCGGTAGAATTAAGGCCCAACTATATTTACCGATATTTAGCTTAAGGCAACTTTCGTAAAGTTCCATCTCCATTAAGTTTGTTAATTCACAATCGAAACTCACTATTGCTTCTGGGTCAAACTCCATATAAAAATAACCGGTTGTAGAACATAAATTAGAACCTATGCTAATGCGTTATAAGCTGTTCTGTAACCAGTTCTTTGGATTTTACCTTTTTACTGGGTCATCGTAGACAACTTAAAGAAACAAAAACGTTTAAATAAAAACAAAGCAAAGTTTTTGAAAAAATTATAAGGGTTTTCACAAAGGGTGTGCTATTTGTTGTATCGTTGTATCGTCCTAACAAAAAACAGAGTTGTTAAAAATTAAATTGAAAAAATACAACATTTGAGAATAGCACGATACAACATTTTAACATATGTTTAGTGTCCTATGTTTGAGTG
Organism: Leucophora obtusa; assembly: GCA_949987735.1. Taxonomy (NCBI): domain Eukaryota; kingdom Metazoa; phylum Arthropoda; class Insecta; order Diptera; family Anthomyiidae; genus Leucophora; species Leucophora obtusa. The sequence goes on along the minus strand of OX465297.1, from coordinate 35,796,945 downwards.
TGCTAACAGATAGAAAACTGAATAGAAAATCGTTGTTAAACACAAATAAAATTTTTAACAACTCTGTTTTTTGTTAGGACGATACAACAGATAGCACACCCCTTATGAACAACCTTTATGTAATTTTTTTATGGTTTACATAATGTATCCTATTTTAAACCTACAGTGATCTGGGCGAATTGAAATTACTTAAATATTTTCCAACCGATTTGTATGCCTTTGTTACAGGCACGTAGTTAGGAATTTATTTCGGGGGGTCTTTTAAAAAATTTTTTGTTTATGTTTTCCCGTTTTTTTTGCTTATAAAACTTTTTTAAAAACTCGTTATTTTTATAAAACTTTTTAAAAAAAACTCGTTATTTTAAGTTAAGTGAGCTCCTTTACTTTTTGTGTAAAATTCAATAAAATGAGAGTAAAGCCCCCCCCCCCCCCCATACATTCGCAATATTATGTCCAATATAATGGCACAGTATTTTTCTCGTTTTGCCACACACCATTAGGGTTTGGGGTTCGGGAATTCCCGGGAAATCCCGGGAAAATAACATATTTTTCCCGGGAAAACGGGAAATTTTAAAAATATTAAATTTTTTAAATTGTTTTTGTTTGGAATGGTATTTTTTAATTTTAGTCACAAACGAGTAAAAAGGTTAAAGTCGGGCATGCCGACTATACAATACCCTACACCAGTCTGGTGTATTGTTTGGATCCGAAATTCGAATGGGTTAAAATGGGGCTTATGTCAAAATTTTCTATAATGTGAGTCAGCGCACCAAATTTCATTAAAATATCTTAATATTTGCGACCTGCAGTTTGTAACCAAGCCAATTTTGGGGGGACCCTTATATGGGCACTAGTTCTAAACATGGACCGATGTTCACCAAAATCAATAGGCTTCGTCCTTGGGCCAACATAGGTCTATGTACCAAATTTCATCAAAATATCTTAATATTTGCGACCTGCAGCGTATAAACATTATAATTTTGGTAGGACCCTTATATGGGCACTAGGTCTAAACATGGACCGATGTTCACCAAAATCAAACTTGTTCGTCCTTGGGCCAACATAGGTCTGCGTACCAAATTTCATCAAAATATCTTAATAGTTGCGACCTGTAGAGTGCGCACAAGATTGCATGGACAGACAGACGGACGGACAGACGGACATCGTTAAATCGAAATAAAAAAAAATTCTGAACCGATCGGTATACTATAAGGTGGGTCTACGACCAATATTTTTTGGTATTACAAACATCAGCACAAACTTATAATACCCTGACCACATAGTGGTGTAGGGTATAAAAACATTTTAAATACCAAAACAAAAATGTCATTGTTAGAATCTTTTAAAAGGGAATCAGTTCATTTGACACACAAAAAAAATCATTGTCAAATAATTAGGAGCATTTCAACTAATAAAGATTTTTCGCATAACTTATTCAAAATTTAAGTAGTAAAACCTAAAAACTTGGTAAAATGTTTAAAAGAAATATGAAAAAAAGTTTTGTTTCTTAAAAATAATCGCCCTTACTATCTAAATTTTTCAAATGTATATTTTAGTTAAAGTCGACTTTAGTTAAAATATTGGGTGGCAGTATACCTTGACTTCGTTTATTTTTGGAGCATTCTGATTGGTTAATTTATTTTCAACCAATCAAAATGTTTGAAAATATATGTAAATATTTTTGTAAGGTTTTCATACACAAAATGAACAAAACCGTATGATTAAAACTAGAGTCGACTTTAAATTTAAAATATGTATCTATTCACAACAGATTTTTGTTGTGTATTTACCAGTGTTGCCATTTGAGTGCTTTTCGGGTATTTTTTGGTGCTTTTTTCCTTCCCGTACCCGGTGATTTTTTACAAATACCCGTTTAAAAAAGGCTGGTATTTACAGTGCTTTTTAAGATTTCTGGCAGTGCTTTTAGTGCTTTTTCTACACTTTAAATTTTTGGTATTTGTTCCCGTTTTTTCAATTTTTCTATAATTTTGTGTCAAAATTGAAAGAATAATACGAACTGTACAAAAAATTCACAATGTTGGTAGTACAAATTTAAATAGCAACTTCATTTTATTTAAACTTCAAAGTCTTGAAATATTTGTTTGGTGCTTTTTTACCCCTTTTTTGGTAATTTTTTTAACCTTTTTTGCACGATTTTTCAAAGCAAAATGTGTCTTGACTTAAATTAAAAAAAAAATTAATATCGTCCTTTTTTACCCCATTTTTGGTAAATTTTTACCCTTTTTACCCGTTTTCACAATGCTCACGGTGCTATCCTGCCTTCAAGAGTTGGCAACACTGGTATTTACGTCTGCTCTATATTGAATACATAAGAATGAAACAAAAAACACAGCACATCTTCTGTTCTTATTTAACTTATTAATTCAGCTATGCAGAGATACGTTTACGTCTGGCTGATCCAGGCTTAAGGCATTGTCTAAGTCTAAACGATAGAAATTGACAGTTACTTTCCACAAAATTACATGGGAAACAAAAACAAATTTTCGTTATTTTGCTTTCGTTTAGACCATTTTCATTATACATAAACCAGGGCTAATTCTTAAATTTTAAAATTTCAATCACAAGACTCATAACCTAGCCTAAAAATTTGGATACTTTTATGGTTCTTATTCTGTAAATCAAAAATTATTCAAAAACGCACATATTTTTTAAATTTTAAACTTGTTTGTGAAACATTGCTCGTTAGTCAGTCTTAGTAAAATGAATCATAAAAGGCACAAACATTTGAGGGAAATTTTTAAATCCAAAGGTGATTCAGAAACGACTCAAAAATATAAATTAATTTGAACATTTTGTGAGCAATTCAAAAACGACTCAAAAAAATTAATTTTTTAGCCTAAAGAATTTTTTTAAATATTTCTTTGAGTAATTTTTTAATAAAAAAAGCCCTTCTTAAGGGAACACTTTCATACAAGTGAAAGTTTAATAATATATTTTTTCTAATTCCTTTTTGGACTTGTTTGCTGGCTGGGAACTCTAGAAAAAATAAATTATGAAAACTATATTCAAAAGTTGAATAACATAAGCTGTATTTTCGACTTAACTATATCCGTTAACTTTCAAAAACGCACAAAGTGCATAAAAACGTTTTTTAGACGAAAACTAACATATTACTTTTCGTATGCACGTTAACTTACAACGTTGATAATTATCAACGTTGAAAACTCAACGTTTATACATTTTCACACCTAGCGTAACTTCTTCGCGTTACTACCTAAAAAGTTTTGTTGACGTACGTTCGATTATACCGGAACTATCATAAATACTCACTATTTACAAAAATTTGATACTCCAATCAGTTTAACGTAGATTTGCTATAAATACTTAACGTTGATAGGTATGAACGAAAATACAGCTATATTAAAAAATTGGGATAAGACGGATTTGTTTGCTTAAAAATGGGATAAAAATTCAAGCGGTATAATCCCGTCAAAAGTGGATTGGTTGATCAAGTAAGTGCACTAATAGAAAAAAGCCTGTAAAAAGTTTTGCTAAAGCTGCTAAAAATTACCTAGCATAAAAAACTGCAGAAAGGAGCAGATTTTCTTTGCTAAATATTTATGAGATAAAAATAGCAAAAATAAAGCTGTTTAATATACAGAATTTTAGTTATATTTCAGCTAAATTTTAGTTAATTAAAATAAAAAAATTAGAATCATCAACAAATTTTGCTGTATATTTGTATAATTATCAAACTCAAAGAAAACTTTTAATTGCTAAAATGTTGGGTTTTAATTTTTTAAATAATTGACGTAGCAGACTACAATTAATATGAGATTTTGATGCTTCAAATTGCATTGCACTCCCGCCAAAACTTTCTAAAGAAACCTCATGAAGAGGGAATGGAAAATCCCCGAAACGATCGTCTTTTCATTCCTGAAAGTGTAGAGGTTTTTGAAAGCAAAAACTCTGTGAAGTATTTGTCAGGAGAGTATCCTGATGAAGAAAAATAGCAGTTTTTGAAAAAAGTACTTATTATGTTAATTCATAATAAGGAAATTGGCCTCGAACTAAATTAATTCTAATTTTTAATTGTTTTGAGAGAATAAAAATCTATTTTTATGAAATCAGCAGTCTACTATTTTTCGTCATACATTTCTGTTGATTTTAGCAGGATTACTATATTATATTTAACAGTTTTTTTTGCTCTTCTAATTTTACTAATATTTAGCGAAAATCGGCAAAAAATTTTCTGCAAAGTCACTTTTAAATAATAAACCTGTAAAAATAGCAGAAAAACTACTAATTGTTTTGTTTATTTCTATAAATTTATGAATAAAATTTTGTGTCTAACTGTTTTACCAATTTTAAGTGCTTCAAGAGCAATTCCCAAAAGTAAATTTTAGCGATCCTTACGGAGTCCGTCGAACGGCCTTAAAAATTTCCTTAAATGAAAGGTATATTTTTGAATTCAAACCTATAAAAAACTAAGAGATTCCTAAGTTCTTTTATATTGAGCCATAAAATATTTTTCCTTAAGCTTAAGGTATAAATAAAGAAGAAGGAATTTTTCACTAAAAATTCGTTCGTAGGAGGCGAAAATACTTTAAAAAGTTTTAGAGGAAGTCTGTGCAAAAAAGTCGATATTTGTTGACCGGTGAAATTTTTTTAAAGCTCCATTTAATGTTTATTTTGTTATCGCTGTTTTCTATATTCTGTATTTTTTTTTTAAATTCTGATTTTTTTTTTATTTAATTTAATTTTGTTTAAAATTTAAAAAAAGAAATTTGATTGCTTTAAAAGTAGTGAAGGGCCGCACGAAATTGGTTGACGGGCCGCATTTGCCCATGTATGATATATACAGTAATTTTGACTTAGCTGCACAACCAACTTTTGCAAGAATTTTTGTGCAGGTAAGCCAAAAACGTAACTAAGTGAAATTGTTTACCTGCCTTAATGTGCAGTTATACCAATACAGACTGAAAACAAACAAAACAAATGAAGCTAATAATTATAACTTTGTGCTTTGCACCAGATCTTACGATTTTTATGGTTAAAAAACGACTAAATTAGGATATTTTTGTCACAAAAAAAGTTGACAACACATTTATTTTATGTGTTTTTTCCCTAGAATTGAAGAACAAAGTAAAACACAAGGGCAGAGGTGATCCTTGTTATGAAAATAATGTAAAACTGCCAAAAATATGAGACAGTTATCTTAAATGCGCAGGTACAAAAAGTGCACTTAAAGAAGACAATTGCGTACATAATTTTGTAAAATAGAAACGAAACCAAAGTTTTGTGCAGTTATAGCAAATGTGCACTTAAGAAAAAGGCAGTTAAATCAAAACTACTGTATATATAAGTTTTATTTTGTGTATTTCTATGCTTTATTAAAATTTAGAATTTTTACAATGGTGTTATTTGTTTATCATTGCACCAGCTGTCCCTTTTACAATTTTTTTTAATAGTAAAAAGAGAAGTTAATAGTAGACAGAGGCAGAAAATTTTATAAAAATATTAAGGGCCTAAAGGTTTTTAAAACTTGTTTAATATTACAACTAAGAGTGGCTAATAACCATTAAGGAAATTTTAATTTCTAACGCATTTTCTAAGTTCTAAACTAAATTATATATTTCAAGTGTAATTTGTTTTCTAGGTGATTTTAGTTTTCAAAAATTTCAGTTTTTCTTCAATATTTAAAATTTTCTGCAATCCGTTTGTGATATGGAGTATATTGTTTTACCCATTTTCTGCCAAGCATGGATAGGTAGACGTGTCTTTAGAGATATGTTGCAAAAAAATGGGTTAAATAATTTATATACTGTATCTCATAGTTTTGCTACTTGATTTTAATAGTGAAATTATATCCCAGTGTAGAAAATCATTACCAGATATGTGGTTATGTAACTACATACTTGGTAATGGTAACTAGTTACTTTTGTTATTACATTTCTTATTACCTTTATATGGCGATGTCGCGAAAAATAATGAGTTGTCGTTACACACTAGCATACGAAAAATCAAAAAATATATCGTTACCTATGTGCTTACCAGTACTGACAAAAATAATGAGTCTAAAAATAGATTTTCTAAAAAGTAAATTATATAAAAAAAAATATTTTTTATTGTATTTTTTTTTTTAAATAAAATTTGCTGGTGCGGGAATCGAACCTGGGTCTACAGATTGCCAGTCAACAGCTCTACCATCTGAGCTATATCGACACGTAATATTTAATAGATAAAAACACAATTGACCTGCTGCACACAAGTAAGCTTACTCGCCAACATACAAAAAATCAAAAAAATATGTGGTTACATATATCCTTACCAGTGTTTAAAAAATATTGAGTCTAAAAATAGATTTAAAAAAATTTTCAAAAAAATCTAGCAAATTATTTTCTATTTGAAATAATGATAAAAATAAGTCATTATCAGTAACTCATTATTATATGCTTTAAAATAATACAGAAGGTAAGTGGGTGTCATTACTTGTAGTCCAAAAAATAATGATATGTCATTACCGTTTCTATACTGGGATTTTAATACTTTTGGACAAATTTTTAATTTATTTGTGCGGTTTCCTTGTCCGATATTATTTTATATTTTTTTGTTATTCTATTAATTTTTTTTTTTAATATTTATAATTGATTTGTTTAAATCAAGGACCGGAAACTTTTTATTTTTTGGTTTTTATCAAATATAAATATCGTAAAAGTATTAAAATAAAAATTCAAACGTACAAAAAATAAAAAGAAAAAATATTTATTTAAAATACCCCTCATGATGAAAATAAAAAACTTTTTCTGTTTTAATTTTCTTTCAAAAAAAAAAAAAAAAAAAAAAAAATAAATAGATGGAAAAAAAGAAACTTTTTTTGTGTTGTTATAAATAAAAAAAGAAAAATATATATAAATATATTTTTTTTAAATTTTCTTTTGCTGTAAATATCTGGCCTAAAATGTGTTCTTTTTTCCGCGACTTTTTTTCGCTATTTGTTTTTTGCAACTAGCCACAGAACGTTGTTCTATGAATTGGGTATTATAGTCTCTTGAATGCATATTTAACAAAACCGCACCTAAAAAATTGTAAAATATTGGCGGAACGCAAAAAATACTTTATGGTACAAAAATTGTATTAAAACACCTTATCAGCGATTTTCATTCTTCAAACAAATATACTGATCTAAGAATTTTCCTTTTTGCTAATTTTTTTCCCGCGACTTATTTTCGCCATTTTTTTTTAATTATCCACCAAACTTTGTTGTATGAAATGGGTATAATAGTCTCTAGATTACATATTTAACAAAACTGCACCTAAAAAATGGCGAAATTTGGCGCAACGCGAAAAAATACTTTATGGTAAAAAAATTGTATTAAAAACGAATTTTTTTCGCGATTTTTTAATTTATCCAACAAACTTTGTTGTATCGAATGGGTATTATAGTCTCTAGATTTCATATATAGCAAAACCAAACCTTAGAAAACGCGAAATTTTTGCGGAACGCGAAAAAAGACTTTATGGTAAAAAAATTGTATTGAAAAACCTCATCGGCGATATTCAGTCTGTAAACAAATATACTGATGTAAGAATTTTCCTTTTTGCAAATTTTTACCCCCGAGACTTTTTCGCTATTTTTTTTCAACTAGCTACCAAACTTTGTTGTATGAAATGGGTATTACAGTCTTGGGTATTACATATTTAACAAAACCGCACCTAAAAAAATTGGTGGCTAATTGCAAAAAAATCGCGAAAACAGTCGCGGAAAAAAATTTCTAAAAAGTAAAATTCTTACATTAGTATATTTGTTTGCAGAATGAAAATCGCTGATAAGGTTTTTTAATACAATTTTTTTACCATAAAGTGTTTTTTCGCGTTCCGCCAAAATTTCGCGTTTTTTTAGATGCGATTATGCTAAATATGAAATCTAGAGACTATAATACCCATTTCATACAACAAAGTTTGGTGGATAATTGAAAAAAAATCGCGAAAAAAAAGTCGCGGGAAAAAATTTGCAAAAAGGAAAATTCTTACATCAGTATATTTCTTTGCAAAATGAAAATCGCTGATAAGGGTTTTTAATACAATTTTTTTACCATAAAGTGTTTTTTCGCGTTCCGCCAAAATTTCGCATTTTTTTAGATGCGATTATGCTAAATATGAAATCTAGAGACTATAATACCCATTTCATACAACAAAGTTTGGTGGATAATTGAAAAAAAAATCGCGAAAAAAAAGTCGCGGGAAAAAAATTTGCAAAAAGGATAAGGGTTTTTAATACAATTTTTTTACCATAAAGTCTTTTTTCGCGTTCCGCCAAAATTTCGCGTTTTTTTAGATGCGATTATGCTAAATATGAAATCTAGAGACTATAATACCCATTTCATACAACAAAGTTTGGTAAATATTTAAAAAAAAATCGCGAAAAAAAGTCGCGGGAAAAAAATTTGCAAAAACGGAAATTCTTAGATCAGTATATTTGTTTGCAGAATGCAAATCGCTGATAAGGGTTTTTAATACAATTTTTTTTACCATAAAGTCTTTTTTCGCGTTCCGCCAAAATTTCGCGTTTTTTTAGGTGCGGTTTTGTTAAATATGTAATCTAGAGATTATTATACCCATTTCATACAACAAAGTTTGATGGATAAATAAAAAAAATCGAGAAAAAAAGTCGCGGGAAAAAAATTTGCAAAAAGGAAAATTCTTACATCAGTATATTTCTTTGCAAAATGAAAATCGCTGATAAGGGCTTTTAATACAATTTTTTTACCATAAATCTAAAATTTTATAAATTAAAAAATAAAAACTGTTTTTCTTAATAACCCATGTGAAAATCGAAATATATATGAACATACATGATCATACATTGGCTCGTATGTGATCATGCATGGGCATACATTGTCATATACGTACATGCATAGTTCTCATATATTTCCATATACCTTTGGATCCGAAATTTGAGGGTATATGGAGGTATATGGCCATATATGATCATATATTAGCATACATGAATCATATGTGAGCATATATGGACATATATGAACATGTACGGTCATATACCCTCAAATTTCGGATCCAAAGATATATGGAAATATATGAGATCATGTATGGTCATACATTGAACTATGCATGTACGTATATGACAATGTATGCCCATGCATGATCATATACAAGTCAATGTATGATCATGTGTGTTCATATATATTTTGATTTTCACATCCCGAGTAAAAAAGTTTTGATATAACCATATATTATTTTATGTAATTGCATATAGTAACTTATAGTTACATATGGCCACATATGCTTTTAAATTCAAGCAGATATACTTTTATATAGTCATATGTTAGATATTTTTTCCTCAAAGGTTTTAATATGGAGACATATGTGATTTTATATTATTACATATTGGCCTACATATAATTGTATGTGCTATATATAAGTACATAAAGTCACATATAAAAGACATAATTACATGTACGTTTATATATAATTTAGTATGACACTATACATAATAATATAAAACTATGTGGATCCATATAAGAAATCTTTTATAATTTGTATTAGTTATGATTATATATTGACGAATATGAACCCATATATAACTTATAACGTTCTTTATAAAATCATCTATAATTATATATCATCCCACATAGGCAATTTTTTCAAAGTGATTTTATATAAAAATTTATAAGGTCCATATAAAACCGTATTGTATTATATTTGGTTCCATGTTATCAATGATTTTGAACTAGTTTTAGATTTAGTAATTACTAGGGATTGGCGCGTGACACGAAATGTTCGTGAGTCACGTTATTCACACGTGATCGTGAGTAATAATTACTATACTTTAGTGATTCGTGCGTGAGCGTGAGTAAGAATAACCCGTGATTGATTCGTGTGTGAGTTTATTTTTTGCATCATATGTTTTTAGAAATTTTTACTGTTTTGCGTGAGAATTTTCTGATTGTAAGTTTAATAAGTAAGTTAATATAATCATGTGTGCTGAGTAAAAAACGAAATGCTCGTGCGTGAGTAATGTTTTTTTTTTTAGCATGAGTCAAAAATGGCTTACGCACCGCACCCATAACATTAACAACACTGAAGCTTTAATACGAAATTCTCTATACTATAACGTACACTTGACTGATTTCTTATATCTTGGTTGTATATCATAATCCTATTAACTTTAAAATTTCAGTGTTGTTAACTTAATTTTAAAATTACTAAATTAAAAGAAATTTTTTTTCATGTTTACTGCACTGTCATGATAAATCTGGATGAAAGTAATGGAAGATTTATCGAAATTATAAGATATCCAGCAGGCCTGGGGTTAATCATTACATTTTGTAATTAATTACACATGCAATTAATTACATGTAATTGTAATTGAAAAAAAAACTCATCTATACTTACATATTCGGCCTTATTACGAGTGTCGTAGTCATAGTCGAAACTAAGTCGAATTTGCTGAAAATTCACTAAAAACACAACTTTTGAACAATTTTTCAATTGTAATTACCATATATAGCACTCAGATTTAAAAAAATCCAGCATCAGAGTTTCATTTCTTTATAATTTCCATTATATACAAAATCATTTTATATGGAGTCAAAAATTTCGACTACAAATTCCACACTCGTAATCAGGCCGATTATTTGTAATTGCAATTCAAAAAAAGAACAATTACAATTACAAGTAATTGAAAATTTTTTTTTATTTAAAAAAATTATTTTTGTATGTATATTGTTAGATATGGTCCTATATAATATGATAAAAAGTATAAGGTTAATATTTAGATATAATTGTATCAAACTATGTCCACTTTTATAACATTTTATATAATTTTATACAAAAAGATATAATTTGATGTAATTGGATGAGGACAAAATTCGGATACAATTGTATCGAATTGCATAAAATTGTATCAAATTGTACCAAATTGTATACAATTGTATACAATTCGATACAATATGATACAATAAGACGTTCTCATTTTTCGGATATAATTATATCTAATTACATAAAATATTATATATAATTAAATATAACTTCATATGGCTCCATATCAAATTTTTTTACTTGGGATGGGAAGGAAACTTTTTTTTCTACAAAAAAAACTTTTCTTTTTTTTGTACAAAAACTTTTTTTTTATTTTTTCCTTTTCTTTTTTTGTTTGGGGTTGAAAATAAAAAAATATCATTTGTATAAAAATCATTTGCAATTTTTGTTTTTCTTTTTTTTTATAAAGATAAATATATTTTCAATTTTGGATCAATATAAAAAAAAAAAAATAATTTAGAAATTTACTTTATTTTGAACAAAATACTTTTTTATTTCCTAATGAAAACTTAAAAATAAAGTTTTTGGTTTGTAAAATCCGGTGCCTGGTTTAAATTCAAAATTTTTTTAATTTTTAAAAATATGTATATATAAAAAAATGGTGAGAATTTGCTTTTTATGCACCTGTAAAAATAGTACTGAAAACAATATTGAATTGGAGTGCACCTTTTACACTTGTTTAATAAGTACTTTTATTGAAAAGAATAAGGAACAATATCTCGCAGTAACAAAGTGGTGTTTTCATGTCACTCAACTTTAATATCAAAGAATAGCTCAGCGGTAGAGCGCTAGACTAACAATCGTGAGGTCGCAAGTTCGATACCCGGTGGCGGCAATAAAAAAACTTTTATAAAATAAAAAAAAATATAATTTTTTTTCCGAAGAATTTTTGTTAACTTTTAATTAATGAAAAAGAGCTTTTTTTCCACTCGTTCAAAAAGTACTGAAAAAATGTTGAAGTTGGAGTACTCCTCTCCTATGACAACTCAATGTTAAAATCATTAGTGTTTATGTTAAAAAAGAAGTACATCTAGATCATTATTAAAAGTAAATTACATCATTATTATATTGATTTCCAATGGAGTGCGCCATTTCAATATGATCGTAAACAAATTTCAAAGCGCAACAATAATTTCAAGCACGATGGCTCCAACGCGAAATGAAAGTAAAATTCCAGAGGATTTTGCAAAGTTACCTCGGTTTTTTTATTTTATGACCTCTTGAAATATCTGTGTGGCGCGAAAGCCCAAAAATGTTGCACATTTTTAGAGTTAGGAACACTCTTGCGTTCACGAATAAGTTAAATTTCAACTGTTCTTTTCGGTTCCTTTATTTTATTCGGAATTATCAAACCAACCACTGACATAATATAATCTTATACTAAGTGTTTTTGGGTACCCAAAAATTTGTACAAATTCGTACAAATTTGTACAAGTTTTTACTGGAAGGTGTTTGTTTACACAATTACTCAGTAAGGAGAGAGGAAAAATAGAGAGTAAAGTGACAGTTCAATACCAGAGAACTTACAAGTTTTTATTGGATGAATTTTTGCTACTAAGAATTTGTAAGAACAAAAACATATGATTGAAAACATATGATTGAAGAAACAAAACATTTGTCTAAATAATTTTGAAATAATTTTTTGTAAAAATAAAAGATATTTAAATATAAGCTTATTTACGATGGAAGGAGTAAGTAAGTGTTCATTTTATTAGGTTTTGTTTATTAATCCAATAATTTGAATAGGTTTATTTCGCAATCAGCTATATTAATAACTGTTGCCAATTTAGCTATTTTCTCGGCAAATCTAGCGATATTTCAACTCGTTTAGCGGGATAAAATATAATTTAGCTATTAGCGGGAAAACTAGCGATTTTTCTTTTTAAGACAGTCTAGACATTTTCTTAGCATTTTTTTACATTTATTTTCTTGACAAAATTTTTGAATCATTATTATTCAGCGATTTATCGTTAAATTTTTATGGAAAACAAAAAAGTTCGAAAAGTTGGGCGATGTATCAATAATTTTTTAAGAAAGTTTTAAGAAGTTTGAAAAATATAGTTATTTTTTTGAAATTTTTCAACAGGACCTAAAAAGTTCGTGAAATTTAGGGATTTATCGCTTTTTCATTTTTTTTTTATAATTTAGATATTTTCTAGTGATTTTTTAGTTTGATTTAGCGATATTTTTAGGAAAGAAGTTGGCAGCAGTATTTTACTAGTTTTTACAATTTTTCTGTTTGCGTACATTTTCAGATATTTTTCTTTTTGAGAGTAAATTTTGCCTTACTCTCTGTAAATTTGTTACTGAGTAATTTTTACTGGACTTTACTGGAAAAGTACCCAATCACACCTACTGATAGAAAAATCCTGAAAAATAGCAAAAAAAGGTACTCAAAATTAGTTAAAAGGGGCCCATGCACAGAAAGCTTTTGAAATTAGTAAATCCTTTTTGCTAATTATTAGCAAGATAAGTACAGCAAAAATGAAACTGTTTAAGTAATAATTGAGTTAAATTTCGTTTAATTGAATTGCAATTTACCTTGCTAATATTGGCTAAAAAATATTGCTGAATATTAGTAGGAAAAAAGCAGTAAAGAAATTGTTTATATATTCAAAAGTTAATTTATGTCTAAATTTAATTGGGTTGAATACAAATAATGAACTATCCTGCTAAAATAAACAGAAATATTTGCTAGAAAATAGCAGACTGCTTTCTGCAGTGCAGATTTTTATTCGCATTAAGAAAATAAAAAAAAATACAAAAAATTTAAAATTATTTGTGATGGTTTAGTCGACTAATTTCCGGGAAATTCTTTGCTGATTTTAGCTGGGTAAATTGTCATTTTCGATTAACTAATTAATAGCTGAAATTTTGTAAATTTAACAGATATTTTCCTGCTGTTTGTATCTTTCTAATGTTTAGCAAACAGATTCTGCTGGATTCAGCTGTTTTTTCAGCAAAATTTTTTAAAGACTTTTATATTAGTGTAAGAACAACTGAAAAAATTTCTCGAATGAACAAGTGACTAGAAGAACAAACTAGTTCAAAAATAAAATTTATTGAACTGAACTGTGAACTATAATGCCAAATTCTAGTAATTTTTATTCCGATTATTTGTTTGTATAAAATGTTTTATTTTGTGTGAAAATTTCCGGGTGTGCTCACATTTTTACTCACAATTTCTAATTTTTTTTACGATAGACTAAAAATCAGGCGATGCCCACTACTTATGCGAGTGCATTGTGTTAGAATTAGGAAAATATAATAGATTTCGACAATTTCTAACACCAAACTGCTAATAACAAGCAATATGAATTGGATTTAGAGTCTATTTTATTTATGAAAACTTAAGAAACTTGGCCATTTGGTATTTGATTTTTATTACATTTTTTCGAGCCCCCAAGCCCCGACCCAACCCTTACGTTCGGCAAAAAAATAAAATTTTTTTTTAGGAATTGCCTTGCGAAAATTCTTCATATTTTTCGCCTGTAAGGTGGTACGGTCTGATGTACTCGTACAACAAAATAGTAGACAGCGTTGCTAAAATTAGCAAAAAAAAAAAATACTGCAGGGCTCAAAATAGTTAAATTTCCCGTAATAGCAACGACATTTTTCAGTATCCATTACAGACTTTTTTGTTACAATGAATTTAAATCAAAATACTGATATATTTCGAAATGTTTAAAGTTTTTATTTTTAATATTCTGTTGAAGAGTGATGTAATTTTTAACCACTCATTTGTATTGTGGGTTAGGTAGCACTACTGCCAATTTTTGCTTAAAAGTTATGGAAGCAAGTAACGGTGGGTCTCATACTGCAGGCTTAAACTTTAGTTAATAGTTAACTCAAAAATTGGTTGTTGTTTTGTGTACATTTTTTGAAATTTTCTTTTGTTTATAGTTAAGTTAAAGTTAAACCTACAGTATGAGACCCACCGTAAGTATTTGAATTATTAAACAGCCAATAAAATTTTGTTTATAAACCGCAAAAGCTATAATTTTGTAGAGATATTAAAACACCAAAATAATGTTAGTGAGTGCGCTGCGCTATTATTTGAAGCAGCGCTTTATGTATGTGGCCGGTCAAAATTTTTTTATCGGATTAGATGAATTTGTAATTCCAAAGACAGTTTAACTTATCAATGAGAATTTAAAATTTTTTATCATGATTAACTAAAATCTTAGATTTGTCTATCCCTACAAAAAATCTCTGACTCTATTCCAACTTAAGTTTAATTTTTTCACTTACCGTCCGTCAAACATGGGTGATCTCACCAATTTGACAGCAAAAAGGAACTGAATTGCACAAACCAACAGGCAACATAAGTTTAAGGAAAGTGATAAAGCACATAGTGCTAATGTTACATCATAGACTATAATAAAATCCTCTGGAGAACTACGTGTTAAGGCATCCTCTCGAGCATTTGGAGATATTTTAAGTAAAAATATCAAAGACAACAATGCCAAAAGTAGGGAAACTAGAAAAAACGAAAAAATTACAAATTTTAAAAGTTATGTGTGTTCTGTAAGAAACTGTATGGATTCTACTTACCCAAACATAATAAACCTAAACTAGTCAAAGCTTCTCTTGGACCAGGACCATGTTTCGACTGATTTATTATAGCACCCAAAGGATTTGTATAATTTGTGTAGTTTGTATGATTGGTAGTGTTATTATTTGGATTTTGATTTATAATGGTACTATTGGCCAAATTACCATTACAGGTGGCAGCACTAGCGGCAGCATGAGCCAGTGCTATGTGTTGATTGGTGTATGTGTGTAAATTGTTACCAATACCATTTAAACCATTTGATGTTAAATTAATAATTGGAGTTATTGGCGTAGTGGTGGTATTTGTTGTATTACCATTTCCGGCGGCTGGTAATGGCAATGGTGGTTGTTGTTGATTTGTGATATTTGTTGACGGTGGCGGTGGGGCTGCAATATTAAGTAGGTTTGTAAATCGAGGTCCACCATTAACGGACGATGTTGTTGTCGTCGATGTATGCAGGTTCGTGGAATTAAGTGTGGATATATTTAACGGTTGTTGGGGTCTTAAGTGTATATTGCGAGCAGTACTCGTTGTTGAATTATTACGCACTTGACCATTAGCTGGTCCGCCAGCATTTGATGTATGTTTCAACATTTATATATAAGATAAAAGATGTCATAAAAACCAAATGCAGTGGTTACATTTTGCCGCATTTGCACTGAAATTAAAAAGAATATTGAAGCGAAAAATTAATACGAGCTATAATTTCTTCGCTTTGCGTTAGGCATGTGTCAAATTAGACAAAGATAACATGTGAAACAACAGCAATTTTGTACGTTGACGTACGATTTTCTTTGATTTACGGAGGTGGGAAAAATACCTCAGATTTCTTGTTCGTTTTAAAGGACTTTCAAAGAATATACCAGGGTTGGGCACGAATTTGTCACCGAGGGCCACATTGTGGTTTTTCATAAATTTTAAAGGGCCGCACCACGCATTTGAAAAAAGTAAAACTACATCTCTATACATTGTATATTAGGGTATTCAATTAATAGACTTTTTATTTTAAAAATAAAAATGTATTAAGATCATATTTTGTAACCATTCAAATTTTTCGATATCATCTGCCATATATTCAAATTTTATCCAAATCTGAGAGAACAGGCATTTGTAAGTTTTACATTTTATAAAGTTAATCTTAGATTAGCCAGAAGTAAACGTATTTTGATTTTAGTCTCTTTTGGTTGCCAATCCAATGGTTCAGTTGCATCAATTGAATTTTTCTTTTGCGGCTACCGAATTATTATTGATACAACAGAAATTCCGTTGTCACAGTCAAATTAGTTTTGCCTCAATTGGTTTTCTGTTGCCACAACTGAAAAATTCGGATACCACAACCGAACCATGCGTTTGACTATAAATGGGGTTATCAGAACTGAATCTGTTGAATTGTCTTACAAAATGTTTTTGCATAAATTAACTAAAACGTGTAAACTTCAATTAAAAAACTGAACTAGTCAATTACAAAGCCAAAAATATTGTTACGATATTGGATTAGTCTAGTATAGAAAATTCTAGAATTTTAGAAGAAAAATATCGTAAAAAACGGGAACACTGCATTTAAGTAAGATGTTTAGTGGTTTGAATTAGAGATGGGCACGTGAGTGAATTTTTACTCACACTCACTCACGCTCACGAGAAAAAGTTCTAATCACTCACAATCACTCACGATAAAAAAATTTCTGCTCACACTCACTCACACTCAACTTGCAATCACACTCACGCGTGATTCACGTGAATCACGCAAATTCACGAAACAAAAGCTTTCCAGAAAAAAATAATATTCAAAAATTAAGAAAAATTAAACTCGAAATTGCGCCCTGTATAGGGTTTGAGTTTCGGAAATTCCCGGGCGGGAGTTGTAAATGCCCTGGACAATTTTTTACAATCGCTTTCAAACCACACTAGTTCTGAAACTGGTTCCACTGCAACCGATTGCATGGAACTGGTTCCGGAACTATGATGACGTAGACTAACGTAAAATCAGTTCTAGAACTAGTTCCACAACTGATTCTATTGCAACCGGTTCCACTTTGGAGCTATAGAAGTGATTGCTTTTGGGACAATTTCAAACAAAAATCATCGGTGTTAGAATTTACAGTAGAAGGGGTTGTAAAAAAAGGTACCCGGAAAATTTTTTACAATCGGTTGGCAATCACACCGATTCTACAACTGGTTCCCCTGTAACCTATTCCATTGGACTCGTTTCGGAAGCAGTTCCACGGATGTTATATGGAAGACGGAGAATCAGTTCTATAACTAGTTCCAGAACTGATTATAGGGCAACCGGTTCCACTTTGGAGTTGTAGAAGAGGTTGCTTTTGGGACAATTTCAAACAAAAATCATCGGTGTTAGAATTAACAATAGAAGGGATTGTAAAGGAAAAGTAGCTATTCTTCAACCGATTCTTTGGAACCAAAAACTTTCCTAGGTAAGTAATTACTAGGGCAAGGAATTCCATGCAAATGCATGTTTTTTCTCGATAGTCCAAAACTGATATGGACTAAATATTTATCAAATTTAGAAAAAAAATGGCATCGATTTGTAGTTGCATATTTTTGCATACTTTGACTTTAAATGCATATTTGGTGCATTTTTAATGCATATTTTGTGCTTTTTAATGCATATTTTTAATTTTTAGGAGCATTTTTTATTTTGTAAAAAAATATGAAAAAATAATATGTTTTCATATTTTGATTCAATCAAAATAAACATTCTTAAAAACCTCATTGACCTATGGAAAATCTTCGAGTTCTGTGTCTGTTTGCAAATAACTAACTTAAATATATTTTTTAGTTTTAAGTGCATTATTTTTGCAAAAATAATAGTTTTTAGTGCATATTTCTTATATTTTTAATGCATATTTTTCCTCTTTAGATGCATATTTTCCATTTTTATGTGCATGAAATTCCTTGCCCTAGTAATTACCAATCAGAGAACGGTTTGAGTACATTCGTTTTTATTGTGCAGTCATACTATTCATTGCTTTTGCCATGTATTCATGCAACAACAATAACTAATGCTATTGCTATTATATACATTCATTGGTTTTGATGAGTGGTTTTTACGCATTATTTTTATAATGCCACTACATGTCAAGCAACGAAATGAAGAGATGACGCATTAAAAAAATAAAATCAATCACAACATTCATTTAGTATTCGTTGACCTGTTGTAGTATTTTGAAAAATGCAGTGTGAAGAAATTTCCATTTTTTTATTTAAATATGAAATATGCATATATTTTCTCATTTTGTTAATGTTTAAGTGAAAAAAATGAACACGAAAAATATACTAAAATATTTGCCAGAAAAAAATGTTCAATTTTTATACAACCAACATTGAGACCATTCGTAACAATCGGTTTGTATTCATACCAATCATTTTATATTCGTTACTTTTGTGAGTGTTAGGTAAGATTAACAGAAAACATGCAGTGCTATGCATGGCTTTCGTCATACTCACTTTTTTTCAATTGAGTCTGTATTGCTTTACTGAAATGATGTGTATTGACAACAATATGCATTTTTTTTGATTGCATTCAAAAGCATAAAATAAGGCACTCAAACAGTTCTCTGTTACCAATATCACATTATTTTTGCGCGTAAGCTTGGCTGCTTATAAAAACGACTTCGTTTAACAAAAATTACTAGTACTGAGGCCGAATTATAAGTAATAAAAATTTTTAGTGTCATTATTTAACCAATTATTTGGTAATGAAAGATTTTGGTGGGATATTATTCCATAGAGCATACAATAATAATAGGCCCGATAAACTTTTCAGGCCTATTTTGGCAAAAACTTCAAAATTTGCATCTTGGTAATGCAATGACGTACTTAAATACTTCTGTTTCAGCAAGATTGTCATTACACAACATTTGATACCAGTTTTGCAAAAAATTCAAAACCCTTTTTATGCCAAAATAGATTATAATAGGCCTTGTTTTTATGAAATAATAATATGTCTGTCTGTCAGAATAATATGTCTGTTGGCTGAACAGAAAAATTTGTTTTTTAGTAGGTTTGAGGTTAAGAAGAAGAATACCCCTTCCTCAAAAGTTATAAACACATTAAATTTGCAAATCAGACTAGATCTAGTTTCTGCCTTTTTATGGACAGGCTTCATCAGTGATCTTCCATTAAATTGTATTATTGTTTATATTTTTATTGTCGGATTGTCTCTATATGTTACTTTCACAAAATTTATTCCTGTTTTTTGGCTTAATATAAAATTAGTTTATTTTAACATATTTCTTGTTAAATTTAACAAATATAAATATAAGTAAAAAATTAGTGAAACTACAGTTTTATTTGTTATTATACTGATCGCAAAATTTGTTCAAATTATAGGGTCTCGGGACCCTCCCCGGACCTGGTCCATATTATCTAAGGCTACGTAAGGATACTCCAAAGTAGCAAACATTTTTCCGTCCCTACCAAGAGCCATTTTTGGATAGAAATAAATTTTCACGGGGCTATTACGTAGTAAGGGGTAGCCGAAATTTTCGTCAAATTTGCTCTATCTCTCTTAGTTTTTGTTATATGGGCCATTTAAAAAAATCGGGAGGGAAAGAATTAGCGCCGTCTTTAAAACTTGGGATACATTGGTGGCACCATCTACCGAGTAATAACAGAAACATGAATCTATATTTTAATAATAAATTGTGTAAAATTTAACGAATAGGTTCTTAAAAATTTGTTATAAATAATTTTGAAAATTAATACTCAAAACTAGTTAAACTACTGAGAATTTTTAGTATTGTGTTAAATAAAGATAATTTAAATCATTTCTGAAATCAGTGTTTCAATTAAAAATTTGTTAAAAATTAGTCAAATCGATTCCAAACCCGTTTGGCAGATTTTTCTACTGACGTATTATTTTAAGTATAGGGAAGGAGGATAGAGATGGGCCGAAATCATTATCATTAATTTATGAAATGGCAACCGATGTATTTTCTTCCATTTAATTTTTTGTAATTGAGAAGCACTAATGGGGCATTTGACAGCTTCAGACTCCAAAATTTGGGCTTATTTGCTATTTTGGCTAGAAACGAGGAATCGGCACACCAAAATATCAAACCAAAAGTTACGAAAACAGAAAAATATTTAACATTGTGTAAAAGTTATGTTAACAAAAGTAATGAACATTTTTTCATTACAATTACTCTTATACATACATGGGAATTTTTCATTACCATTAGTTCATACTAATGACAATGAAAAAAATTTCATTACCATTTAATGGTAATGAAATATTTTTCATTAGAAAAATCATTACTAATGGTAATGAAATTGCACTAATGTATAAAAAAACTAATTACAATTGATTAAAAACCATTTGTTACAAAAAAATTCAGACAAATGAAAACGAACAACTGGTTTGGCCAGGGAAGTTATAAAACATAATTTATTAAGGAGGATCCATTTAATTCCGTTTAAACTTTACCTGGATACAAATAACAATGGAATGGAAAGTAATATTTAATTTCAAATGAGCATGAGCCTGAATGAGCATATTCCATCTTCGATTTCAGCGAGTTTTACTCCATTTTTACGTTTTTCTGTCAATGGCAATCATTTTTTTTAATTTATTCATTATCAATGGTAATGAGATTTAAAATCATTGTCATTAATCAATGAAATTAAATTTTAGAATCATTACCATTAATTAAAATAATGATAATGGAAATAATTTCATTACAATTGATATCAATGTAATGGTAATGAAATCATCAATTATTTAGTCCACCTAATTAATTAGTCCCATGTATGCTCTTATATAATGGTAATGAAATTTTTTTATATTTTTGAAATGCAGCGAATATAGACAAATACTAACAAAAACGACCTTGTCGAATAAAAATAATGAGTTTTGACATTGAATTATATGCAGTAGACAATAATTCTACTGCTTATTATTTAGGTATTAGTAATGAGTACCCATTGCTGAGATTATGCTGGGCCTCGCTTAAAAATCGTACGTTGTACAACAAAAGTAGTAGATTTTGTTTTATATTGACATAATTGGTTTTATAAAAATTGGTATTTATCCAAAAAAAAATTTTTAGATCTGAAGACTGCTTCTTTGAGATGTGGGGCCTTAGAAGGATAATTTAGAAGTATTAATGGAGCAAATGACATTGGCAAGCGATAAATTGGGTATGTTTTAGATATGCCAATTAATATTTACCCAGGAAAAAAAAGTGAGGAAAAAGAAGTAGTAAAAACATAACAACAGTTGAATAGGGAGTTGTGAAAATTTGTGGTTTTCACTGATGAATTTAACATTGGCTTGTCATAGGAGGGAAGTTGTTCTTTTTTGAAACAAATTATGTATATTTGAACCAATGAATAGGAAGTTCTTTTTCACTTGTTTTTATTTTAATTTAATTAAAAAAAAAAAAAAATCGTCATGCATCGTGTGGGGTTTGAACCCACACTCGTTGGTATTTCAAGCAGACGCTCTACCCACTGTGCTATCGCTTCCCTACGGGAAATTTTAACAAACTGTCACCGAACTGTCCCCTTTATATGAAATAGACTGGTCACTTTTACATGGCGTTGTCATAGGAGGGGAAATTGACCCCTCGTGACATGTCACAAGACAAATCCTAGGACAGGTTACTGAACTCTCATAAAAAACAAAGTTCAGGGACCTGTCCTGGGATTTGTCTTGTGACATGTCACAAGGGGTCAATTTTCCCCTCCTATGACAACGCCATGTAAAAGTGACCAGTCCATTTCATATAAAGGGGCCAGTTCGGTGACAGTTTGTTAAAATTTCCCGTAGGGTTGTTATAACTGATAGCTGACTTTTAGCAGTCATGTTCAGTAAATTGTTTTTATCTTTATTTCTTTAATTTTTTATTAACAAAAATTAATAAAGCGGCGAATACGAATACGAAATATATAACATATTGGAAAATACACAGAAAAAAGTATCACAAAATTTTAAGTAATTAAAAAAAATTGTTGGCTTTTTACTTAGATATCTAACAATTTTTTTATTAAATGTTTGTAAATTGTATCAAAAATATCAAAAAAAAGCCTTAGAATTTTTTGAAACAAAAAAAAAACAAATCATTTATTTTTTGTTTTCAATTGCTCAAATGTTGGTAAATTGTAACAAAAATTTCAAAAAAGTATTTTTTTTGTCAATACGACAACATAAAGCGAATAATTGTTTTAATATAACAAACTCGTTGTTAAATTTTATTTTTTTATTTTTAACAAATACAAACAAGTTACAAAAAAAAATTATTGTATTTACAAAACACATTGTTAAAAAAAAATTGATTTTATTTTTAACAAATTACAAAAAAGTTACAAAAAGGGATTTGTATATACAAATTCCATTGTTGGTGCCTTTTTAAAAAATTTTTTGTTTGTTTATGCAAAAAAGGTGTTTAACATTACAAACAGAATTTTGTAAATTTTTTCTGTGTACACAGAAAAAAGTATCACAAAATTTTAAGTAATTAAAAAAAATTGTTGGCTTTTTACTTAGATATCTAACAATTTTTTTATTAAATGTTTGTAAATTGTATCAAAAATATCAAAAAAAATAGCCTTAGAATTTTTTAAAACAAAAAAAAAACAAATCATTTATTTTTTGTTTTCAATTGCTCAAATGTTTGTAAATTGTAACAAAAATTTCAAAAAAGTAGTCTTACTTTATTTTTTTTTTGTCAATACGACAACATAAAGCGAAAAATTGTTTTAATATAACAAACTCGTTGTTGAATTTTATTTTTTTATTTTTAACAAATACAAACAAGTTACAAAAAAAATTATTGTATTTACAAAACACATTGTTAAAAAAAAATTGATTTTATTTTTAACAAATTACAAAAAAGTTACAAAAAGGGATTTGTATATACAAATTCCATTGTTGGTGCCTTTTTAAAAAAATTTTTGTTTGTTTATGCAAAAAAGGTGTTTAACATTACAAACAGAATTTTGTAAATTTTTTCTGTGTATATAAAGTTGTTTTTGTTGTAAATGTTTTTTTTTTATAAAAATAATACACTCAGAAATAAAGCTGTAAAAATAGGAGAAAAAACTCATAAAAATTATGTAATTAAAAATGACCTTGCAAAAAACTGCTAATATTAGCAGATTGTTTTTTGCTAAATACTAGTAAGATAACAAGGAAAAATAAAACTGTTAAATTTACAAAATTTTGGTTACATTTACGTTAACTTTTAATACGAATTACCGTGATAAAATCCGGCAAAAAAATTGCAGCATATTGGTAGATAAAAAATAGTTTTTTCTGCAGGGTAATTTTCAACTTATTTTTACTAAGTAGTTCTAAATAAAATGTTTACAGGATTTTTCTTTTTCTGTTATATTTAGTAAAAATTTGATCAAAATGGATTTTCCAAATTACAATTTTTTAAATACAAACAAAATTGTAATATTTACCTTTTTCGTATTTTAACAAAAAATATTTGAAGAATTACATATTTATTTAGAACTTTTATATTTCCATAAAATATCATTAAAAATTAATAGAAAATTAAAAAAAAATTTAAATCGTTTCAAAAATTAATTTTTGAGTGTACAAAAATAGAAAAAAATAAAAATTTTACACTGAAAATTACCAAAAATTATTAATTGTGTTAAAAAAGTTCCAAAAAATTTTTTTCGACCTGGTGGGATTCGAACCCGCAACCCTCTGATTTCTGTGCCAGCACTTTCCTATGCAACCCCCATATAAAATATTAACTTCTTATCACTAATGAAAAAGAACTTCTCACTAGCATATATTTATTGCAGCATTAGATGTTGTTTAAAACCCATTCCTAAGGGAGTAATTCTTTGTGATGTAATGAAGGAAGTGATTCATTTAGAAGTCATTCCATTTATTTTTGATGGGTAAATGCCTATTCAAAGTTGTGACTATAATTGCAACATTATTAAAGTCAAAAACCTTGACATTCGAGAAGAAATAACTTGATTTAAAAATAAATAACTTCACAAGCTATAAATTCTGAAAAAATAAAATTATTTATTTTGCTTTCTAAAACAATTTTTATAACCTAATAGACTACAGTAAAACTTTAAAAAATTACGATTGGTAGAGCTTTTTGAAACTCTATATTGCCGATGTTCCCCGCACGAACATTCAACTATGGGTCCAATGAATCTTTTAAAATGAAAATCGAAAGGAAATATTAAACGCTTTAAGTTTGATACTAAAAGTAAAAATATGGATTTTGGCAGAATGCGATTTCTTAAAATTCATAAAAGTATTTTTAACTTGGCAAATTATATTTTATTCTGAAACTTGACAATACCTAAAGTAAGTTGGCAAGAGGTATATCATAGATTTTTATGACTTGATAAGAGAACTAAAGGGGCAGGTTTACCAGAGAAACCCGCTACCGCTACAATTGATATGTAGCGCTTTATTATTACATTAATCTGGTGAACGATGCTACTTTTGTTTTTATTTTAAAATAAAAATATTTGTAGATGTTTCATTGATTTTTTCCAAATTCTTTATTCCTTTATAATTAAATTTGTATATTTTTATTAGTCTTTAAAAAAAAAATACAAAAAAACAAACGACAGCTGATGTATCATTAACTGCTCACAAGTAGCGTAAAATTTTTACGCTACCAAAACAAGGTAGCGCTACAACAACATGTTGACTTAGCGGTAGCTAATCAAATCGTTCACCAGATTGTTGAGTAGAGGATTAGCAACAGTTGAGCGTCTGGTAAACGCACTCAATGTTTTAAAAAAAGTAGACATTTAAACCAAAATTCATTATTTAAATATTTCTATTCCTTCATCCTTAGAATTGACGTTCTTAATAAAATACGACTTAAACGCTCTCTATATTAATAAAGCAAATCATAATAAAAAAATCTTACCAAAAATTGATACCTTTTGATTTTCAATCCCGTTTCCCAAAAATCTCTAGTCGAGTATGAAATTTTGCTATTTATTTTGTATTAAAAATACCTAAATATACAAAGTCGCCTAAAACAATTACTGAAAATATGAATAAAAAGCCCAAAAAAAGCGTGAGTCTTTAAAATTCGACTCACGCACATTTTTAATCTTTTCACACTTACTCACGTTCACGTGAGTAAATTAAGGTTTTACTCACACTCACTCGTGATTCACGTGAATCACGCAAAATTCTGCTCACGTGCCCATCTCTAGTTTGAATACCACTGGAATTTTCGAGTATATTCTAAAACCACGGCCGTTGCACTATATAAGGGATGCCATATCACAATTAGTTAGTCAGTTGATTATTAGCGATCATACTTGGGACTAGTTAATTGAATGGACCAATTAATTGACAATTTCATTGGCATTACAATTGATCAATGCCAATGAAATTTTTTGGCATTACAATTAACCAATGTCAAAGAAATTTTTTCCATTGGCATTGTTCAATGCCTAAAACAACCAATTATAATTGATGAAAAAACATTTGTTTTCAAAAATGTTTTGTTTTGATAAAATAAGAAAGACAAAAATGAAAAATTCGCGCTTCCTCTCATTTAAATATTCGCTATTTCGTCAAGTTAAGATTACTAGAGGCTGATGCACCTAGACTAAACAGTGTTCAAAGAAGAGCGAACAGCGTATATTTGATAAAACCTGATAAAATAGCGAATATTTATGTTTATAGTTCTGAAATTTTACATTTTTGTCTTAATTTCTCTTTTTCCCAAAACAATTTTTATACCCTCCATCCCACTGTGCAGGAGGGTATATATCATTTTGTCATTCCGTTTGTAACTCATCGAAAAAAAATCTGGGACATAAAAAAATATATATTCCTGATCGTTATCAATAGCGAAACCGATATAGCCGTGTCCGTCTGTCTGTCTGTCTTTTGAAATCACGATCACGCTCAAAATAGTTGTGCTGGGATGTTAATTTTTAGTCAACATTTTTGTCCAATTTCTTAAGCAGTTTGGTATTGAAAATGGGCATATTTGGTCCAGACGTTTAAAAGTTATGAATCAAAATGTAAAATCACCTCTAGAATTTTCCATATTAACTTGAAAAAATATATTAACTGTGTGTTGTTGTTGTTACTGAATAAGCAAAATAACATACATACACACCCAGACCTTCAAAGAGATAATTCTTTTTTTGAATTTATATGCATAAAATTGGATTCATTTTATAAATTACTGAATAATTCATAATGCCTTTAAATCCATGAGTGGACATTGAATAAAGTGAGATAAGATTTGTTCCTATTTGTGTTGATTCAATTTTGATTCGATTGAATATGTTGGCTTTAAAGGCACCTCACCGATTGATTCTTAATTTTTACTACTGATATAACTCTCTTTTGGGAGCCCGGTTTAAAGTTTAAAAATGAACTTAACTATATTTTCTTCATTTATGATATGGTTGGAACAATATGTACACCATTGGAAAGGTAATAAAAATAGCTTTAGGATAGCATGTCTTTGTTGACCCATTATGATTCGGCGTAGGAATTTTAATTTTTTTGTTTTTTTTAATGTTTTTATTCCATAGAAAACCTATATAAGAACAAAAATTTTGCTTATAATTATGTTATCAACACGAAAAGCGTTCATTTGATATATAGATCAAGTTTTTATCACTTCAAACACCGAAGATATTAGAGGTCAAAATCGTGAGATTTTTTTTCTTTCAAAGTATGGCTAACTTTTGACAAATGAAAAATCTCAATACCGACAATACCCTACGGGAAATTTTAACAAACTGTCACCGAACTGGCCCCTTTATATGAAATAGACTGGTCACTTTTACATGGCGTTGTCATAGAAGGGGGAAATTGACCCCTTGTGACATGTCACAAGACAAACCCTAGGACAGGTTACTGAACTCTCATAAAAAACAAAGTTCAGGGATAGTGGTAGTATACGGTGGTTTTTATAAAAACGGTTTATTTTAAAAAATCTTAAAAATAAATCTCATTCGCCGGTAATGGGTAAGCAAACGAAAAAAAACGAAAAAAAAATGTCGTCCATAAGATATTTTTACTATCTTTCCAATGGTATATATATATTGTTCCAATCCGACTATAAATGACTTAGATATATGTAGCTAAGTCCATTTCCAAACTTTTCACAGAAATAAACTCCCTACAGAGGTCTTTCCGCAGATTTTTTTTAACAGTTAAAAAGTAATACATCGGGATAAAAAAAAATTCACTGAGATCAACTTATTGCAAAATTGAGATTTAAAATACGAATTAAGGAATTATATTTTTAAAGGTCTGCACACATCTATATGAATAACATAAGCAGTGTTGCCACTTTATGGGTAGGGCATGGATGATAGAAATTTTTAAATTGTTTAGTTTTTCACTTAAATTTCAATTCAAATGAATGAATTGAGAAAGTTATCAAATTTGTAAATAAAAAAATCAAGGTTGGTTACCGAAACGAATAACGGTAAGGGTAACGGTAACGGTATCAGATTTCGTTTGTTTGGGTAACGGTAAAGGTAACGGTATTTTTTTTTGTTTTGGTAACGGTATACCGTTATCGAAACAGCAATACCGGTACGTACCGGTATTAAAAATTATGTTAAAAACATATAAAAACAAGTAAAAACACGGCATATTTTTAATTTTAAGTACTGAAAATACAGATTTTAAGCAATAAATTCAATACTGGTAGTTTTAATAAGTAAAATAATTATCTATAAATTTTTTGTAAAAAAAAACACTCAAGATTATAAAATAAAAAAATTTTAATTTTTATATAAAATAATAAATACCGGTAAAATACCGGTAACTACCCATAAAAATAACAGTATTTAGAAATTTTTTTAGAGGTATCGATAACGGTAACGGTATTCAATTTGAAACGGTATTTTAGCGATAACGGTAACCAACCCTGAATAAAATATATTATACATAAAAAAAGAATTTAATTCATAAACTAGCCAATAGATAGTTGGTCTATGAATACAACTTAGCAAGTACTTCAAAGCATTGTTGGTAGAAGAAACGGTGCGATTATCGGTGAGGGTAAGTAACGCTATCATAGATTATTTCGGTTACAGTATTTTAAGGATAATTGTATTTCGATAACGGTATTTTAAGGTTAACGGTATTGCAATTATGTCGATAATGGTATTTTTTATTCAGTTATTTCGGTGCATCCCGCAAATTTTTTTTTATGAAAAAACAAAGTAAAGTAAAATAAATTTATTAACTAAGTGTATGTAAAATTCACAATTACGACGTGGAATTACAAAAAGTTTAGACTAAAAAATAATGGAGTTGTAAGGATAATGGGATAAAGGTATTTCATTAATTTCGGTACTGGTATTTTAAATGTATCGATATTTGAATCTATAACAGTATTTTAGCGATAGAGGCTACCAACCCTGCCTCAATGTATGTAATTACTTTTGGCTTATGAATGACTTAACATCTAATTGTGAAGTTTGCATAAAAATTCCAATATCAATTTTTTATTCATATGAGTTAATGAATTGATTCACAGCGACTGATCATCCACGAATTAAACCGATACATCAGGGAAGTGTATTAATCTACACATGCTTTGAAATTCTTTCGTTATACAAATAAGCTATTAACGTACACAAAAAATCGTTTTATCGAATAATTTATTATACTGTGTATGCCACAAAAACATTATTTTAGTTGAAGTGCTCCCAATTGCTTGCCAAAAATTTGTGTGTATTTAAAAACGCAAATAAAACTTGATTTTTGAAAGACTCTAAAATAAGATTATTTTTAAATCGTTCACATGTGATCATAACTGACTCTTATTTACAAGCTTTTTAAGTGTTTTGTTCTAAAGTTAATTTTTTCTCTAAATTTTATGAAGATTCATATGAGACTCAAAAGTTCATCATAAATGCTGCATATTTAAGGAATTTTTCTTTGTAATAATATAACGCCCAGAACGATGGGACAATTGAAATGGCCAAATCACTTTTTTTTAAGTTTACTGATGAGGTTATTACCTTTTTTCGGAGTTCAATTGTAATAATATGTTAATTGAAGTCATTTATAATTTCATATTTTTTGGGTTATTTTGTCTACACTTTTGGCAATTTTGAATCTTGCTTGTGGCAGCACTAAGATTAAACAAGATTAAACTAAACTATTTACTTGTAGTGGTGGAAAAAATCATACACATTTGTTGCACAGTGGATTGACCGAATACAAAATGGGTAATAATTCATACTTGTTTGTACTCAGTAGAATCCCCGAATAAAAACACCAGGATGGAGGGTATCTAAAGCAGGGATCGGCAAACATATACAACCTTATTTTGTGCTTGTATGAGTGAGTTGCAGCCTCTCACTCTCAATGCACTGACAAAGAACGTTTGTATAATAATTCGAAAATTTCAAATGTTTATAATGGGAATATAAAATAAAAATTTAAAAGCAAACAACAACTACGAAAACAAATATCAAAAAACAACAACACAAAAAAAATAAAAACAAAAAAACATAAAAATAAATTACCAAAAAATGTATCAATATACATTATGCAGAGTGTAAAAAATCTGGCAAACAAGCGATGTGACAACCTACTTCATTGAAATCTTGTATGCGACTGATTATTTTTTTGTTCTATGTGTGAGCTTATGTAGGTGTGAGAGAGCGCCCATGGGCATAGGTGATGCCGATCTCTGGTTTAAACTATGTTGCTCAACAAATATTTTTTCCTAGCAGGAATGTGCTGTTAGTTTTGTTGCACAGATTTTTCTTTTGCTTGTTACTACTACTACCACAGTAGTAATAACATTTATTTTCGTAAGACTACATCGTGTATGTAGTCTTGAACATCGTGTATGTATAAAAAATACATCACAACAGTACACGATATACTTAATATAAATACAGTAAGTGCCTGATGTGCGGAAATATTATAAAAAAAAAAATTTATAAAAATTTATAAAAATTTTAAACTTACAAACATATGAAATATTTTTAGTTTGTGCAGAGAACACCTCCGCACATTAGAGGGAACGTCACTGATGCAATCGCAGCAATTTCTTTATTTCTCTGACCAACATTGCAATCACTTCTTCAGGTCAGAAAAATAAAAACGGGAAAGGTGGTTCATTATACAAAAGGACCAGCTGTTCAAAAAGCATCGGAAAAGCACTGGGAAAACAAAATTTATATTGGAAGATGACAAAGCAAATTATGGTAAATTCTTTGTTGTTGTTTTTGTTTTTGTTTTTTTTTATATTTTGAATGTTTAATAACGCTCCTGGACGAGAACAAGAAATTCTCATTGAGTTTGAAATTTAAATTAACAAATATTTCCAGAAATTCTAAAAACATCGTCCCCTGACGAGTTCCTTAGGCAAGAATGAAATCCGGATAGGGACATGCCTCCAACAGATTATTTTTCACAATTTGTAAAATACGTTTGGGATCTTAGCATATTTAATTCCTTTAATAAAATTTTCAACGTTGGCAAAACCAATAAATCGGTGGTCTGGAAATAAATTTTCTAAAACAAAATTTAAAAAAAGTTCATATGTATTTTTCTTGGTCCTGCCGTTATTTGAACTCAGGCCGTTAAATTTGCAGACGACACCTCTACCCACTGAGCTAACGAGACATATAATACTTGGTGGCTAAAATCATAAATGAATGATAAGAGTTGCATAACCACTGCACTCATAAAAGTTTATCGGTAGAATCTACTGAAAATGACAGTTAAAAGAAAGGTATATGTAGTTACAAAGGCGACAAAGGTATTTACCTTTAAAATAACTAAAACTTTTATTATTTTTAACTGTTCAAAAATAACTAACAAATGCATTAAAGATAACCAACAATGCGTAAAATTAACTAACAAATTTTTACTATATAATTTTTAAAACAACTGACAAAATGGGTAAAAACTACTTTTTGTACAGTTAATTCTTTTGGTATTATAAAAATATATTTATTAAAATATATTATAAAAACAATTTTTTTCTTTCGATTACAAAAATATGTGTAATTACTTCAGCCTATTTAAAATTTGAAGTAAAAATTCCAAACGATTTTCCAGTTATTACTCTTTTATGCATTGGAGACACAATACAAGTTTCTGATTTTTCTTTGCAAACTAGGAATATATCAATAATAACAAATATAAACTAAACAAGAATTTTTAAAATACAAAGAAATTCAACGAAATTTTTTTCTTTTTTAAATAACTAACAAAAACCAACTATTTACTATAAAATTACTGTTTTGGTATTTGTTTATTAAGATATTTAAAAATAACTGTTTTAAACAGCCGTTACGAAATTTCGTTAGTTGTTTTCTTAAATAACCGTCATAACAGTTGTTTTGCATTTTTCTATAGAAAAATAACTGTAATTACCAGGGCAAGGACTTTCATGCAAATGCATGTTTGTTAGAGTTTGCTGTTCGGTTTTAACCGAAACCGAAATCGCGGTTTTCGATGCCTCCAAACCGAAACCGAAATCCGAATAAGTCGGTTTTTAGCAAATACTTAAAGCAATTAAAATAATTAATTAAATTACATATTATTTAGCCTAGAATTTCGAAAAGGGTTCAGCTCTTATTTTACACAATTCTGTATTTAATTGTAATGAACAATTTCTCCTTTAAATATTACTTTAAAGATTATTTGTTTTTACTACTACAGATAATTTAAGCTGAGTATACATATTTAGTAAAAAATTACACCAAAAGTTATGTAGTTTAAGAGATATTGAGTTTCACGTATTCAGTTCAGATTTTCACCGCTTATTTTTCAAAAAGTTTTATTTCGTAGTTTGCGAAACTTATTGTATAAAATTTCAACTTTATATTGTTTTAAACAAATAGCTAAATTCCAAATTTAAACTCTTTAAATACAGTTTAATCTGCCGAAAAAAAGAATAAAAAATTTTAACTTATAACGGTTTCCGCGTTTTTTCGGCAATGGTGTTATTGCCTTTATTCGAGTGAGAAATTCAATCGAATTTTAATAAATATCTTGAATGTATTAAAATATATAATTGTTATACATATTAATTTATTTTAAAACAATTCTATTAATATCACAAGAAAACCGAAAAATAACCGAAACCGCGGTTTTTATAATTTTGAAAAACCGAAACCGCGGTTTTCAAATTATTCGGTTTTTAGCAAACTCTAATGTTTGTAGTCAGTGGCCCAAAAATGATTTTGATCAAATACTTTTCCGAATCAAAGAATTTGCAAAAAAAATGGCATCGATTTGTTGTTGCATATTTTTGCATATTTTGCTTTTAAGTGCATATTTTATGATTTTTATAGCATATTTTTGCATATTGTGCACATTATTGCATATTTTTTAATATTTTTGAATATGAAATTCGATTTAAGAATTCATACTTTAAAACTAAAAAAAATTCTAAAGAATTAATTATTTGGAAGCTCTGTTGGTAATATAACACTACACTAGAAAGAGAAACACATAGTATACAATATGTTGTCATCCACTAACACATTTTTTATAAATGTAATTTTAAATTAACCTTTTCGGGTATTATTGCTCACAAACAGAAAGTTGAAAAATTTTATAAAAATTATTTTAAGGAAACTTGTCCGCGAGCATTAATTTCTGCCACTTTTTTCTCTGAGTTACGAAAGTGTGTACGATTTTATAGTACACATATTTAAGTTCTATTTTATAATAAAGTTTTTTTCAGGTAAAATGTCACACACAAAAATATATTTAACTATGTGTATTTGAAGACTTTTTCAGTGTTTTCGTTTACTCGAATTTCTTACTACTTTTACTACAATTGCAAAGTTTTGTTTACTTTTTGTATTGAATTTTTCCAGCTGTAGTAAATATATTAACATGTAGTAAGTAAACTAACAAGCTTATTGTAACCGATACCTAAATTTTTACGTTTATGTTAGTTTTTATTAAA
Organism: Leucophora obtusa; assembly: GCA_949987735.1. Lineage (NCBI taxonomy): Eukaryota > Metazoa > Arthropoda > Insecta > Diptera > Anthomyiidae > Leucophora > Leucophora obtusa. The sequence continues at coordinate 35,763,690 of OX465297.1, read as the reverse complement.
TATAATTAAAAAAACATTTATTTTTAATTGCATATTTTTTGGTTTTTAGTGCATATTTCGTTATAAAAGCATATTAAAGTGCATATTTTCCATTTAATAGTGCATATTTTAAGCGCATATTTTCGATTTTTTAGTGCATGAAAGTCCTTGCCCTGGTAATTACTGTTAAAAACAACAACTACTGATTACTACACAAGCAACTGTCATGTAGTAACTGTCAAACTTTTTTGAGTGTGTTTGTGTAAAAACGCTAGTACTGGCAAAAAGTTTGGTGGAACTAACATGCCAACGTTGGAAAATCAAAAATTTGTGTTTAAAGGAAACCAATTTTATGAAACAAAAATTTTAGTTAAATTAAAAAAAATCAACAAATGTTTTTGTATGCAACCGAATTTGATCTCTGGACCTTCTGACTGCAAATCTTTTTTTAACAGCGCGTCATCAATTTCTGACTCTAATAGTACTAGATAACCACTCTTTGCAAACGTTGGTATGGTACAAAGCAAAGTGTGATTTTATGATTGATTACTCAGAAAAAACTAAACCGAGTTGCAACTAAAATATTTGTACATACAATTAAAAATTTAATTGATTTCGGACCAATTAAGAAAATTGTTAAATATACAATTTTTTTTATTAAATCATACCAACTGAAAACTTAATTAAAAATCATCAAAATTTTCAATGTTATGACGCTTTATGCATAATATTATATTCGTAATATTATTGTACAAATATTATTAATGTATATATATTTCTTAATTTTTGAGTAATTTGAGACACATTTTTGCAATTTTTATATCCGCAATAAAAGTCAAAATATGAATAATACAAAATAATATGCGTTTATGCAAAGCATCCCAGTGTAGAAAAAAATTACCAGATATGTGGTTATACTAAACTCATAAAAAAAGCTGGTACAAATAGTTACAAATTCTGCTAAAATAACAGAATATAGTATCTGTATTTGCGGCAGCAGAAATTTTAATGATGTTGAGAATCATGGTCTGCTAAATTACGGTGACCTAAATTTTAGAAAAAAAAGTTAGTTCAAATACAATAATTTATAAGAAATGTTGTTTAATGGAAATGAAAATTACTCAGTCGAAATCAGCACATCGTCGGTGCGCCTAAGAAAATAGCTGTTTGTTTTTTCCATAGCTGTTAAATTTAGATTACGATTACTAATCAATTAGATTACATTTTGAAAAGAATTGTGTTGATTATATAATTATCTATTAAACAATTTCTGATAACTAATTGATTATGATTACAAATAATCTAAAAGTAATTAAGATTACTTGCGATTACCATAAAATAATCAAAAGTAATCAAAAAATAATTCGACTACTCTCAAAGATTACTTTTGATTCTTTTTGATTATTTTCAAAAATATTCGGCATGAGTTACAGTGCCTTAGTAGAATTTTTGCGTGATTGAAATGTTCTGAAATGTCATTTGAAATTTGAAAAAACATTTTGGATAAGTTTGCATGGTAAAAATATAGAAATTACTTTGGTTTTTTTTATTTATTATTTATGATTCTTTTTGATTATATTTTGTCGTAATTATAAATAATCCTGATTACTTTTAGATTATTTGGAATCATAATCAATTAGTAATCGTCCGAAACTGAATATAATCGTAATTTAATCATTACTTCACCTTTAAAAAGAATGTAAGCTAATTACTAATTATTATGATTAGTAATCATTACTTAACAGCTATGGTTTTTTCCCAACTTTACAGGAGAGCAAAAAAACTGTTTAATTTTGTATTTTCGCGATATTTTTTTAATGTCATTTTTTTATTTATTCCTTTACCACTTTCCCATAATTATACCACAAAAAAAATCCAGCTTTTTAAGGCGCATAGGCGCTATTAAAGATTTTTTGTTTTCTTTTTTTATTTTATTATATTTTTTTTTATAAAACTACATTTCTTTTTATTAAATTTAATTGTTTTTTATAAAATAAATTTTCTAAAGTTTTTTTGACTATCTATATTTTGGTTTTCCTGACGTTACGCCAACGTTGGCAAGTGAGATCCAGCAGACGTTATGCCAATGTTTACATATTAGCCCTTGTTATCATTCATTTATTATTTAAGCTATGTTCTACTACATGTCTCGTTAGCTTAGTGTGTAAAGCGATTGTCTGGCAGCCTGATGGCACGGGTTCGAGTCACAGCCCGACCATGTTTTATTTAAAACAATTATAATCAACATTTTTATTCTAAATAAATTTTTTTTCGCAAAAAAAATGTTTTTTTTTTAAGTTTTTTAGACCATTAATTTTTTTCAATTCCCATCAGAACCATGTTTTTTAAAAAAATACTAAAAACAATTTTTTTTAATTTTTTTGAAAAAAAATTTCTTTGAAAATCTATTTTTAGACCACCTTTTTTTCAATTTTGAAATTTAATTTAGCGCCAATCAACGGTTGGCCGCTGTTATCAATCGGGTAACAGCACAATACAGTCAAGATTGTTAATCCCACGTTCTGCCAACGCATAACCGACCATCGCCAACATTGTGGCGATCGTATTTTTCTGCTTGGTTATTTTTAAATTGCCATTTGTTGTACCTTAATTGTGCTCTTTATATAAATAGCTATTTTTGTTTATAAGGATCTTTGAAAAGGCTGAGTTCTTACAAAGTAATTATATTAAAATTGGATGATGAGCTTCTGTTAATATTACTTACACTACACTCATGGAAATAAACCAGTAAAAATGGCAGAAAAATCTACCAAGAATTAGTTAAAAATGACCTTGACCTGGTGAAATTAGCAGATTTTTCTGCTAAATACTTGTAAAATAAGAACAGCAAACAGAAATTTATCGAAACTATATCCACTTAGCGATGATTTACTTGTCAAAAGAAAAGTTTTGGTATTCATATTTCCCTATTTAGAACATATTGTTTCCACCACATTGAATTTCTGATAAAACGCGGAAAATCGCGAATTTCAAAAAAATCTGAAACATGTGTTCACTTAAATCGTCTATAGATTATGATATGTAAGTTTGACATTTCAATCACAAATATATCCGTACAAAAGACTCAAAAATTTGTTTTTCTATAGAATATCCTTGAAAATGAGGCATGTGAGAATATGCTTGAACATAATATATACCGCTGGATGCGCCTCTTACAAAAACTAAAAACAAGAGCTTTTTTAAAAATGGACCAGCTCGTGAGATCTCATTGCTAGACCCGAAATATTTTGGGAATCATCATAAAACAAGCCAAGGTTTATTTTGAGGGGGGCACTTTTTTTACTTTTTTTCGTGAGTCGGTCTACTATACACTAGCGCCCCTATATATTACTTTTGAAAACACAAATATTAAAAAAGTTGCCAACAAATTTTCTATATTAGCTGATACATTGTCAAAATTATTTACAAAAAATAGCTAAATATTAGGAGGAAAAATTAGTTTAAGTACAGAAGAAATATGTTTTTGTGGTGAAATTTGATAACTAAAAACTTTAGCTAAACAACGGTTTTAAACGAAAACAACAGGAAAAATTAGTTCAACCGAATTAGAACGCGTTTAACAGACTTTTGTACTAACTTTCTTTTATGGGTGTACATACCTGGTAATGGTAACTAGTTACTTTTATTGTTACATTGATGTCGCGCAAAATAATAAGTTATGCCTACACACAAGCATACAAAAAATCAAAAAATATGTTTTTTTAATAAAAACAAAATTTACAATAATAGTGCGGAAATCGAACCTGGGACTACAGATTGCCAGTCAATAGCTCTACCATCTGAGCTATCACGACATGTAATATTTGATAGATAAAAACATAATTGACCTGCTGCGCACAAGTCAGCTTACTCGCCAACATACAAAAAATTAAAAAATATGTGGTTATATATATCGTTACCAGTGTTGAAAAAATATTGAGTCTAAAAAGAGATTTAAAACAAGTTACAACAAGTTCTTGAACAATATTTTATGTTTGAAATAATGATAAAAATAAGGTATTATTGATAACGCATAATTTTTGTTTTGAAATAATGGAACAAGTAACTAGTTATTAGTAACTCATTATTATATTGTTTAATATAATACAAAAAGTAAATTGGTGTCATTACCGGTAGTCCAAAAAATAATGATATGTCATTACCGTTTCTACACTGGGTGGAGAATTTTTAGGCCAATCAGTCCACACTTCTTAGAAGCAACTTTTTGCAACCCATAATGACTTTGCGGTGTGGCATCTTGCTTTATCTTGCATTGAACTGGTAGTTAATTGCTCTGGAAATTGTTTTTGCAGAATTTGCATAAACTGAGAACATTTTTGTGCCTATAATAACAGACTAAAAAGAATTTACAATCAGGTTTATACCGTGTACTATGGAGCGGACTACCCTGTATTTAGGGCTGCCAGATACCACATTTCAAATTACTGGACAATGGAAAAATTTCATCTGGATTTTTAAAAACTAACTGGACAATTTAAAAATGCACTTATAATACAAAAAAGTAAAATTTTAATTTTTTTGTTTTCAAAAATAAAAAAAAATAACTTAAAAAACAAGGAAACGTTACAATTAAAATTCAGTCTTACGTCATATTACAAATATATTTAAATCATATAAAAAGGTATAACTTTTTTTTTGCCACATATATTTTGTACTTTTATTTACAGAATTTACTAATTCTTTTGCTTTAGTTGTAAGCAAAAATGTTTGAAAATTTTTACAACTTTCTTCGAATTTATTAGGTAGAAGGATATTCCATTCCTTCCTTGTGAGTATATGTAGATTATTTAAAATACTAAAAGTTCTTTCACAAAAAGCATTGCTAATTGGAATGGTAAAAATCAACAAGACCAATTTATATATATTTTGAACGTTATTTTTATCGCATTTCTGAAAAAATGGACTATATCTTATCAATATGAATATCTTTCGAAAAATTATCAAAGGTTTTTCGCAGGCAGCAGAAGTCAGTGTACAATATGCCGTTGTCAATTAATTTGATATTTCTAAAACTTTTGGAAGTTATCTGATAAGTTATCCCATGATAAAAGAGATTATTTTAAATTTAAAACAGAAATTTTGTTGTAAAGTGAATTCACATCGTTGCTCCAAGTAAAGCCCCCCATACATTTGCAATATTATGTCCAATATAATGGCACAGTATTTTTCTCGTTTTGCCACACACCGTACAATAAATTGCAACATATATGTAACAAACGATCGCCACAATATTTTATGCAATATATGAATTCAACATAACCTCAAAATGCACACAAACATAAACAGCGCAAAATTAAAATTGCACAGTGTTGCCAATAGATTATGCAATATTTCAAGTTGTCCAATAAAAATCAAAAGTGTTTTGATTCACTACATAATACTGCTCAACCTTCAATTTAATACATACACGGTCAATATGCTTGCACCACTTGGAAAGTTGTACCATAATATTGCCCGCTTAACAGCATTTCTTAAAAACTTATTTGATTCTAATTTGAAAGCTTTTGTTTTCAACATACTACCGTTACCCCTAAAATACCGTTACCGAAATACCCGGAATACCGTTATCCTTAAAATACCGTTACCGAAATAACTGAAATACCGTTATCCTTAAAATACCGATACCGAAATAAATGAAATATAAATACCCTTAAAATACCGTTACCGAAACAAATGTTATATTGTTATCCCTAAAATACCGTTACCGTTATTTATAATTTTCTGCTTTTGATAATTTCACGTAGTTATTGAGTATTTTTTGTACATTAAGTTGATAAATTGGTTCTGTTTTTAATCTCGTTTGTTTTTGGTAAAAAAAAAATTATGAGTTGCATCGAAATAACTGACTACCGTTACCTTTAAAATACCGTTACCGATATAACTGAAATACCGCTAACCTTAAAATACCGTTACCGAAATAACCTAAATATCGTTATCTTTAAAATACCGTTACCGAAATAACTCAAATACCGTTATCCTTAAAACACCGATACCGAAATAAATGAAATAGCGTTACCCTTAAAATACCGTTACCGGTTACCATTAGGGTATTCAATTAATCGACTTTTTATTTTAATCGATTAATCATGCAAATAATTATTCGGGTTTTTTTCTTAACCGGTTAATCGAACAAAATTTGAAAATTAATCGATTAATCGAAAAAGATTTCTGTAAAATAATATACATAAACTTGTTGTATTTTTAATAATTTTATTTTAGAAAAGGAACAAAAAAAATAAAAAATTGGAAGATGACAAAGCAAATTGTGGAAAATTTTCTGTTGTTGTTTTTTCTTTGATATTTTAAATGTTTAATAACGCTCCTAGACGAGAACAAGAAATTCTCATTGAGTTTGTAATTTAACTTAACAAATATTTCCAGAAATTCAAAAAACGTCGTCCCCTGACGATTTCCTTAGGCAAGAATGAAATCCGGATAGGGACATGCCTACAGCGGATTATTTTTCACAATTTGTTAAATACGTTTGGGATTTTAGCATATTTAATTCCTTTAATGCAATTAATATATATCCCGATAAAATAAAATTTAAAAAAATGTAATAATTGAGATCAGAGTTTGTCAATATTTTTAATTTTTAGATCCACTCCCTCATATTTTATCCTAAACGGGGAGAACCACACCGCAATGATTTAAATAGTTAAAGAAGAATATAACACCCTCTACATTAATTTGTATCTCTTTCTTATTCATTGAATGCATAAAACATGTAAAAGTTGAGACGAATTCTATCGAGAATTGATTTTCCCTCTATGTTTACGTAACTCCATCACTTCTATTTATTTTATTTCATTATTTATTTTATTTCACTAAATAAGCTTTATACATTGAGCATTAATTATAATTAATAATTCTAATAATTATTAATTACAATAATTACACTGTGCACGAAAAGGAGACTTTTTTCCCGACAGGTGGGGGACCCAGTGGGTAAAACTAATTCGGGTACGCTGAATCTAGTGGTGCTAGCCGTTTTTCTAGGTTAGCTCTTAAAAAAAGATATTTGAGTTTCGAAATTATGGATTCAAGCACCCATAAACACTCGATTTTTTAATTTTTTTACCGGTAATTTTTAGTTAAGTTGTTTGTTTCTCTACCAAGAACTTTGTGTTAAAAATAATCAAAATCGGTCTTCCGGTTCAAAAGTTGTGATTGAAAATGTGAATGCAAATTTTTCACTTCAAAACAAATTTCAGTACATTTAACGAAGCAATAAAATGTACAATTTGTATGGAAAATTTCGAAGGGTTCTCACATTTTCACTCAGAACTTTTGAACCGCTACACCGATTCTGATCATTTTTAACCCAAAGCTGACTGGGGGAATAACAAATAACATGGGCAAAAATAAATGGTCAAAAACATAGATAAATCGCGTTTTTGGGGTCCTTGGACCCAGAGTTTTCAAACAAATATCTTTTTTCAAGAGATAAGCTAGAAAAACGGATAGCACCACTGGATTCAGCGTACTCGAATTAGGTTCACCCACCGGGTCCCTCGCTTGTTATATTTTTCAACTACCACAGTGTTATTAATACTTTTGTTTAATATAAACTTTTAAAAAAGTCGTAAAAAATAATTAAACATTTATTATACGTAAATAGATACAAATTTATTATTTTGTTTTCAAAAAACATGTTTGTTCAAACTTTAATCACAAATTAGTGACAGTCGCTATTTTTAGCCTCTAGTTCAATGTTTTTATTTTTTTTATTAAATAAAAACATTGAACTAGAGGCTGAAAAATAGCGACTCTCACTAATTAGTAAATATCCACTACTTTACTAGATCAGTCACAAAAACAGAGATGTAATTTGGAAGATGACAAAGCAAACTGTGATCATTTTATGTTGTTTTTCTTTTGGATTTAAGATGTTTATTAACGCTCCTACTTGAAATCATGAAATTCTAATTGAGTTGAAGCTAAGAAATATTTCTAGATATTCTAAAAAGTCGTCCCTTGATTATTTTTTAGGGCAGAATGAAATCCGGATAGGTACAAGCCTACAGCAATTTATTTATTACAATTTTTTAAATCAGTTTTGAGATTTTAGCATATTTGCTTTTATAAAACGCATATTTTTTAAGCATTTTTGTTATTTTCTACCGATTTCGGTTAATCGATTAATCGTATGCAATTATTCGATTTATTCGTTATTCGAAATTTGGACATTTAAAATTATTCGAATAATTTTTGAGCAAAATTGTTCGATTAATCGAATAACGATTAATCGATTGAATACCCTAGTTACCATCCATGAATTAATAACATAATTATTTTTAAAAATTAAAGAAATTCCTTTTTAACTGGACAAATTGTATTTCAGCTGGTAACTGGACAAGACCCAAAATAAATGGACAATCCAGGCCATCTGGAAACCCTACCTGTATTAGTTTATGTCTGGCAAAAGCAATTCAAAATTTACATAGAAGTTCTGCAATGTGGTATTTATTGTTTATTTTTTTAAATAAAATTATTAAAAACACAACAAAATTTGTATATTATTTTATTTACATAAATTTGTCTATTAACCGATTATTCGGTTAATAAAAAAACCCCAAATAATTATTTGCACGATTAATGGATTAAAATAAAAAGTCGATTAATTAAATACTCCAATGATCTGTGAACTAGACATTAAGTTGAGATAACTTAACTATGACGATATCATTAGAAAATAATGAAATTATAAGAAAATCACAAAAAGTCAACGAACACAAAACTGCAGGAGAAAGATATCTCAAGTACGAGTATAAATAAAAAGCATCACTTAAAAAAATGAATTAAAAACCATTAAATTTAACTGAAGTAGTAAACATACATATAACGTAAAAGGTATAAAAACAGTAGTACGTTTGCATCATACTAACTCATAGATGCATTTATCCATGGAAAAGGTAAATGGCACTAATTGTTGGCATTGCACATTACGGTGTATCATGAACTACGAAAACACGATACAAAAGAAGGGAATACAAGTGTCCCAGCAAAACTTTGAAAATTGGTGCATTACCTTGTAATGAAAACACAAAGGACAGAAATTTACTTACATTTTAAGTAATCAAATGTTATATGTGTCGATAGCTCAGCAGAGTTCTCGACTAACAATCAGAGACGCTAGATTCGAAACATAGAGTGGCCACGTTATATTTTTAATTTAGAAATAATAGGCACATCGCTTTTCCTATCATTGTAACCATTTACTTTATCACCTCCAAGGTAATGGGTCCATACATTACTTTGTACTCAAGTACTCAACGCCTGTAAAATTAATTAGTGAAGTAAGGTGTAAAGTAATGCATGAACCCCTTTAACTATACATTATTTGGTAGTGTTTAATTTTGTTGGGGTGCATGGTAATAGATAGATTTAAAGTTGCACATCAGTAGTATTAAAAAAGTACAAGTTGAAATAACGGAAATAGTTGACTTTGACATTAAAAGAATGAAGTAACAAGTTTACAATACTTCCTTGAAACGAAAGCAGCGGAAAAAGTAAAAATCGAACTATATATTGTTTGACAAAGATCGATTATAACATTAAAAACTACACAATTTTTTACAAGATATGAGAAAAATGTTTGATATGTTAAGTTACAGCACAAATGGATATTAAAAAAGAAAACTTTAAAGCACTTTATTTTGTTGTTTCTCGACTTCTCTTCCGAAGTACTTTTCGCATTAAAAATATCATTGATTACTGAAAAAAGACGGAAATATACATCATCTGAAATATTTGTTTAGGGGACAGACTGTACTTTTCCTCAAAAATATATTTAGGTTGTTCACAAGGGGTGTGCTATTTGCTGCATTGTGCTAACAAAACACAGGATTTGTTTAAATTTCATTTCAAAATATAAAACATGTGAGAATAGTACCATACAAAATTATTTCTTATGTTTAGTGTTGTGCTACACTCAAAAAAAAAAAAAGTCAGGAAAAAATGTTGCAGTGTCAGCAAACTTTTAGTCAAAAAAGTTGGTAATTTCAGCAAAAGGGGTTTGCTAAAAATCAACAAGCTGATTTTAACAAAAAAAAAATAATACTAATCTCAGCAAAAGTTTTGCTAACACTTAGTCGATTGCAAATGAGCGTGCTTGCAAAAAAGTTGGTAATTTCAGCAAAAGGGGTTTGCTGAAAATCAACAAGCTGATTTTAACAAAAAAAAAATAATACTAATCTCAGCAAAAGTTTTGCTAACACTTAGTCGATTGCAAATGAAAATGCTGATTTAATATCCTTAATTAAAATGTGTCTTTTTGTGATTCTTTTGAACACTATTTGGGAAACTTCGTAAAATATAAAAACATCCATACTTCCGCATTAGTAGACAATTTCAAATAACAAAAAAGGAAATAATATGGCACTTATAAAAAAAGCTAGTACAAAAGTCTGCTAAACGCGTTCTGATTCAACTGAACTAATTTTTGTGTTATTTTGTCTTAAAATTTAGGATTGAACTAATATTTTTTGAAAATCCAATTCAGCATAACAATTAATTTCATCCGTATTTGAACTAACTTTGTATGCTAATTATTAGTAAGTTGTGTTTCTTAACTTTACAAATTTTAACCTAATTTTAACCACAATTATTTAATAATTATTATATTTTTATGTGTCTGCTTTCAATATCACTTAAAGATGGCGCTATATTGTAATTTTTTTTTATTGTATAATCGTAAAATAGCTTAGATCTCGGAAACTAAGCGAAATAGAGCAAAATGGACAAAAATTCGTTACTCTGTACTTCTTAATCCTTATCAGCCACCTATACTCCCAATAAGAAATATGGGCCTGTCTAGGGTCAGATCCGGAAAGTCTAAATTTTAAGCGACATTTTAACAGAAATTTGTAGTTAAATCAGGTAAAATTTCTGCTGAATTCAGCTAAAATTTCCTAGCTAATTTAACTAAAATTGTCTGTATATTTAGCAGCCCAGGTGAAAATGTTCATATATGGTCATATATGGCAACATATATGTGTTCATATATGGGTTCGGATCCGAAATTTGAGGGTATATGGCCATATATGGAGATATATGAATGTTCATATAAATTTTTTTTTATTTTTTAATAAAAATATTGATTTTTTTATTCAAATTAAATGTAAATATTAACCCCTCAATTCATAAATGCTTTGTAAAGTTATAGCAGGTTTACAAAACGTCATTTTCATATAAAATTCGTTCAATAAACCTCCTATAATTTTACAAAGCGTTTATGAATTTAGGGGTATAATTCTTAAGCTTAAACCACATAAACGCGGTGTCGACCACAGTGCGACGTTTTGTCGATAAAGCAGTTTTTGTATCTTCTATATTTGTCACTGCCGAGAAATTAGAAAGGTTTATAAATAAACAAGAGCTGTGTTTAAACAAAATGCAAAAAGAAATTTTTAAATATCGTTGGCTTAGTCGGCAAGTCCAATTTTTATGCAAATTGAGACAGTTTTTTGTCTCTCCTGAAAAATTAAAAATAACGGACTTGACAGGTTTGCCGACTAAGCCAACAATATATTAAATCGTTTTCGCGAAATTCAAGAACAAAGTTTGACAGCACTGCCGCTGTCCACTGGAACTTTCACTATGTGGTTTGGGCTTTACTGATGAATTTGTACATTTGAATGAAATTGAGAAATTATGAAATTTTTAATGGACATAAACACTTTACTTCAAGTTTAGAAATTATTTTATGACTCTTTTTTGATTATTTTTGCTAAATATAAATAAGATAGGAACAGCAATAATAAAACTGTTTAATATATTTACAAAATTTGAGTTATAATTGAGCTTAATTTCAGTGATTAGAAAATAAAATTAAATTCGTTTTTTGTTTTTAATGGAAATACAATTCTAGCCTTCTGAAATTAACAGTTTAATATTTTTAGCAAATATTTCTGTTGATTTTATAAACTGCTATTTGCATTGAACAAAATTTTACAAATTTTTTTTTTAAGATACAACAGTTTGTTTTAGCCATTTTTAGTTTACTAATATTTTGCAAATTTTTCTGCAGATTTTCTAAATTTAGCAGTTTTATTTTTGCTGTTCTTATCTTACTGCAACATTTTCAATTGTATTTCAAAATTTATAATTTTATTTCAGAAGTTATCAATTGTTTTTTAGATTTATCAATTGTATTACAGAAATAATCAATTGAATTTCAGTTTCATCAATTGTATTATAGAAGTTATGAATTGTTTTTCAGATTTACCAATTGTATTTCAGAAATAATCAATTTATTTCCAGTTTTATAATTGCTTTTCAGAAATTATCAATTGATTTTCATATTTATTTGATTTTCAGAAATTCGCAACTGCATTTCAGAAATTATCAAATGTATTTTACAAAAAAGCAAGTGTATTTCAGAAACTGGCAATTGTATTTTAGAAGTTTGCCAATTGTATTTAAGAAATTATCAAATGAATTGTATTTCAATATTATTTGAATCCGCTCACGTAATTACCCCCATGACAAAAAAAACTTAAAACATTACCCATATATGGAATAATATATGAATTCATATATGAAGATATATGGAATATATGAACCAATATATGGACCAATAAATGCAGTATATTATCATATATTGACTCATACATTTGAATGTATTTACCCATATATGCTTCCATACATAACATATATGTTCATATATGATCATACATTAAACCATATATGCTCATACATGAAACCATATATGAACATATATGAACATTTTCACCTGGGAGTATGTAAAATTTAGCTTACCTAAATTTAGCAGACCATGATTTTCAACTTTATCGAAAATTTTGCATAAAATATTGTGAGAAAATAAAGGTAGTTGTGTCCAGAAGTTAAAGAAAAACTAAAAAAAAAATTAAGTGACGAGTGCAATATTTGGACCAATCGATTGAAGAAAATTTTTTTCTATGTAGGGGGAACAAGTCTTTTAAACGATGAAGTGTGTCGCACTTCCCCTATATACACACAGAGAAAAAATGTGCCATTTTCCAACTGCAATTCGGATACATATACTAAAATAGGTTGGTACAACTGAATTCGGTTTATACAACTGAATTTTAGTTGCAATACCCAAAATATTTAGGAATCGCATTCCAATATAGTTTCACCAGTCGAATTTATTGCTTAGCAATTCGGTTGGCAATTTTTTTTCTGTGTGTACATATATCTCTTAATTAAAATCTAAAATCAAGATATAAAAAATAAATTCATATGCAATTTTATTTTTTTTTTACCCAACCATCACCGTGCTTCATTGTGGGATATAACATATTGCTGGGCAAATTCTGAACTTTTGTATCTCTAAATTTGATCTAGTTTTTTCTTACCAAAAATTTGCTGATTACAATGGCATACTTTATTTTTAGATCTAACCTAGTACCCAAGACATGCAATAAAATGATAGCAAGCAATTGTCAAAATGCTCTCATCTCAAGTGAAGACACTCAATTTCAATTTTATTGCAATATCATGATATCGCTGACATGCCATCGGATCTTGCAATGATGCCAGAGATCAAATGTCACTTTTAGATTTCATTTTAATTTTGTAATAGAAAAACAACAAAAAATTTGGTAAAAAGGAATGGAAAAGTGTTTAGTTTTTTATTATTTGTCGGTAAACATTAATGTTTCATAAAATTTGGTGTTTTTCGAAGAAAAATCTATGATATTTCTTATCCATGAAATAGTCAAGTGTTTTCCACCACTCTGCAATTGATATCATTTTGACGTTTCGCTGCAATGGTTTTGACATTTCATATCATATAATTTATTGCATTTGAAGACCCCGGGTAAGGTACAGAATTTTCGCGAAATGTCTTTAAAGTTTAGTGGTTCTCTATTTAGTTTTTTATATAAAAAAATTTGCAAATGCAATCAATATCAATTTTTTGTGGTGAAATGTAGGAACAGGACCTGCAGTCATATTTAGGGTCAATATCTGATGTACAAAACTTGATATTGAAACCACTGTTCGCGTTCTATATGGATTTTTATAGTTTTCTATGGTTTTAACCAACTGATATTAAATCGACTTTCATAAATGTTATGCCTTAGTAAAGTAGCAATTAAAAGGAAAAAATTTCAACAAAATAAAATGTATTCATGTATAGCGACATATATGTTAAAATCGCGATTTTTACAAAATTTTATATGGCAGCATAGCTTTTCGAGTTGTCACCAAAGTCCAACTTTTAGTATAATATAGGGTTACCTCCAAAAACTGTTCTTGAAAAATTTCAAACAAAAAAGTTTCCATTTGCCAAAGTTATCGCAATAAATATACTTATTTAATACGGTTAATATCGTACTAAAGAAATTATAATACTAATTTTTTTTTTTTTTAATAGTTCTTTATTTACAATCTGTCCGAGGACAATAAGCAAATTTGCTAACTATATATTACTTAACATGTGCTATGTAATTCCATTGAATTACACAACTTTATACAATAAACTATCAGTCATTTTATAATTTTTATATAATATATACTAGTGTTTCCAATTCGGTTAATCGATTAACCGATTCCTCGATTAATCGCCTCTATTTCGGTTAATGTCGAAACAAATAATTTAAAACTCAAATAATTATTCGACCCGAATAATCGGTTAAAATTGGTCGATTAACCGGTTACATTTTTAATATGGAATTTTTCCTTAATTTTTTCCCAAAACTTCACAATTTTCTTAATCTGGGCTACAAAATTACCAGAAAAGCTTAGAAATAACAAATACTAACTAAAATAACATCAAATTCTTTAAAAATCGTGTGAAATAGGTCCTTAAGCCTTTAAATACCTTTTTCGAGCAAACGCAAACAAGTCGACATTGTACCATCAGACTCCCAATTTTTAATAAAATTTTGCGCAATGTTTTAAAAAAATATGTATCAAAGTTTCTATTTGTAAAAAAGCCTTAAGAACATAGCAAAAGGCCAAAATGAAGGTGTTTTTTAAAACTTCACAAAACACACGAAATACACGACTGGCTGGAGGATGCTTTATGAAATAAAATAGACAATTTTGCATTACTGTTTCAATTCTTTTATAAATTTAAACTAATATAAATTATATCTCCATGTCCTTTAAGACAAGGCTGCACTTGTTTTAAAACTGTTACACAATTAACATGTTAATTCTGAAAGAACTTTAACTTTTTTTATTTTTCCTAAGAAAGTGTACATACACATCCGTTCAAAACCACATCAATTCTAAAACATGTTCCACTAGAGCAACATTGAACCGCAACCCGTTTCAATGAATTTAAATTCGAATTAAAACAAATAACCTAAAGTTAAAAAATTTTAATTTATATAGAATTTGACTTCTGTAACTGCACACTCAGTGAATTGTCTATATATATATATATATATAATCCTTTAATTCCCAGTGGAACATAGGGCCGCGAATTGTTTATATGCTATTGATGAATTTATACACTGATTCAATTAAGTTTCGCTGGAATTCGTCTATTGAAACTTTTAATTGAATTGATGCAATTTTTCATAAAATTTTATGAAAATTTTCATATTATTTATTAAAAATGTCATACACCCAAAAAAGTTTTTTTAGAAACCCAGCAAAATATTGGTAATGACACCTCATTACTATCTGCATTACCAAAAATGATATATCATTACCTTTTGCATTATTTTATTATATAAAATAATGAATTCCTAATAACGGCCTATTGTATTCATTGTTTCTAAATATAAAATAATGACTTACTCGTATTAGTTGAAATAAGTACTTTTTACACAGTTAAATTTTTTTATTATATGTAAATATGTTTTATGTTCAAATTTTTATGACGAGTCCTAAAATTACACACTACAGAAAACTTAAATTTTTCTGAATGTATTTCCTTAGGCTAATAGTATTTGCCTAACTACTTATTTTTAAGAATCAAGTAAGCAATCGGATAACCACTTATAATTCAACTTTTTGTAAGCATGTGTGTAACCACTTATTATTCAAAATCTCATAACTACTTATTTCTCATTTTTTCGTAAGCGAGCGGGTAAGCGTGACTACTTATAAAAACGACCACGCCATACAAAAATAATGAGTTTAGACGCCAAAAAATAAGTTGTGCGGAGTTATGAATTTCTATTATATAACCACTTATTTGGTAATGAAAGATTTTGCTGGGAAGAGATTCATACAAATTGTGAAGCTTTTTCATAAAATTTAATAAATTTGGCTTTTACTTTTTGAAGAAAACTTCATTATTGAAAATTTTGTTATTGAAAATTTTGTTTACAGCTCGTCCGATAAAATTCTATTTTTATTATTATTTTTTTACTGTTAATGGCATTTAGTAACGAAAAAGATACTGAGAAACAAAGTAAATTGGTATTCTCAATTAACTGAAATTAATCTCAAAGAGAACTCAAATTTTTTTATCGATGCCTTTAAAGAAAATTGTAGCTGTAGGAAGAATCTTATTAAAATTTAAAAAACTTTAGGTATAGAATTTCTTTAACCCTTCAGACCCAGCATACACGATTGTGAGATGTGATGTTTTCTCTTAAAATTACAAATATTTTCAATACTAGGTGTGTTTCTTTACTTTTTGGGTAAAGTTCGGTACAATGAGAGTAAGCACAAAATCCTCTCACAAAATGACAAAATTACCCAATAGTACAGGAACGCAAAAAACCACTTTTCTAGCCCAAAAACTTATTTCAAAGAATAATGTTAAACAGTGATGGGACTTGAAAAATTTTGTTTTGTGCCAAGTGTGTGACTAAAATGTGCCAAATGGGCGTTTATTGTGCCAAAACTCAATTTTCACTTAGAAACCGTGTTTTCAATGCATTCTTATGGAATTATTTTGAATTCTGATGGAAATAATTATATTTGAATGAATTAAAATTTTCTTTCAATTAAAAGGTGAATGATAAATTAAATTCATCCGATACTCATTAAAGATTTGGGAATGCAGCCAATGAATGAATTCTTTAGGAATGGTTGCACGGAATGGTATACATATAAACATTTTCTAAAACTGAATTAATTTTTTTATGAATTAAACTTAAATTAATTCTTTCGAAGCTCTGAGATAAATTTATAGCATTTGAATTTTTAAAATTCTATGGATTAAGCACCGTAAGTTATTCAGTTTTCACGTCAAAAAATTGTTGTACTCCATATAAAAAAAAATTATTTTTCACGACAGTGAGTTTCACGTGAAAATTGTGCAAACTTAGTTTTCACGCAAATTTAATGTACAAGACTATTATTTTTCTGGTGAAAAAGTGACATTTTGTGTTAATTGTGATTGTGGCTTTGTTATAAAATTAAAATATTGTTAATTTTTTTAACTTAAATTGCAATTTAAAGCATTTAAAGTCTGAGAGAAATTTTTTCACAACTTACGGTGCTTTATTCGGTAATATCTTCGATGCCATTTTTTAGTTTTGCTTTATTCGAAAAGGTATTTTAATACCAATAAATGCTTAGAAACTAAAAATTAAAGAATTGTTATTTTTTAAATTCATTTTCTATTAAATTTTGTAGATAACCAAAATGTGCCAAAATAGTATCGGTTGTGCCATTGTACCAATCAATCTTAGATTGTGCCAAAAATCCCATCACTGATGTGAAAATACGTATAATTTCAGTTTGCAAATCGGCACAAATAGACATATTTATTCGCATTTAAAAGTTGTTTTTGATTTTATTCAATTAATTTTAACAAAAAACCAAGTTTCTTTTGCTTATTTCTTTATTTAATTACAATTTTTAATTTAATTTCACAATTGTTTTTTGTTTATATTTGTATCAGCTGTTTTACCAAAGTTTACCCGAAGAAAAAGTCTGGGTAAATTTTGGTAAAAAGAGAAGCACTAATACACTCTCATTAGCGCTCTCATTTACCCAATTCTCGAGTACGGGAACGCTTTTGGGTAAATTTCGGTAACTTTGGGTAAATTTCGGTAACATTGGGAACGTACGGGAACACACTGACTAATAGGTTTATTTAGATAAAAAATTTTAGCTAAATTATATTTCAGAAAATATGAATTGACACCAGGAAATTTTAGTAGTTTTAGTACCATTTTACCTTAAAGTTATAAAATGAATACATTTTTGCAAGCTAGTTGGGTCTGAAAAAGTTAAATGCAATATCAAATTTAATAGTGTCAGTATTGATTAAAAATCACATTCAAAGAAATTTTGTATCTAAGCCAGAGAACGAAGTCGAGCGACTCATAGCAGCGGCGCAGCCGCCGACGTTTTTTTTTTTGGTGTTTCAGTCGCCGCCGAAGTAATCGGCTGATTTCGGCTACAAATGTTAAGTGGATAGAGTCGACTAAGCCGATATTTTAACACATTTATATTTTTTTACGATTTTATTTACAAAAAATTGGAATTAAGGCGCTTTCACAATGGTAGAGTGACTACTATGTAGCACACATTGAAATGTTAACTGTTCACAATGCAGAGTAGGGTTACTTCAAAAAATATTTGACACTTAAATACTTACATTTTGTTTCGCGAATTTCCAGGCTTTATTACGGCTGCCTATATTTTAAAATAATTTTTTATTTTATATTAAAATTCCCAACACAAATATTTTGTGTTGGTTTTACGTTTTTAAATATTTTTTTTTCTAATTTGTTGACAATTAGAGATGTGAACAAATTAGTGGTGTTTTTTAAGGTGTATTTGTCATGTTAAATAGTTAATAGATCAATGTTAACTCTAGATTGCTACAAATCTGCACTCCAGAGTCGAATAAGTTTGACTCTGGAGTGGAATAAAAAGAGATAGTAAAATACAAAAATGTGTTAATAAGAAAGAGAAAAAACTTAATTTGCTACAGATTGGAGTACTCCACCTTTGTAAACGCACCTTTAGAAATTAAAAAAATGTTTTGCTACTCAAGTCAACGAAACTGAATCCATTGATTGGAGGCAAGAGCATAAAAAAGTATTAAAAAGAATACCAATGTGTGTTTTGGAATACAGGCAAATAGCCCTTCTTCGGAGCAAGCTTTTTCTGCAGCAGGGAACTGTTTGAATGAGAAAAGAAGTAGACTGAATCCTAAAACTTTACATAAACAATTATTTGTGCACGGCAACAGGAACATAGTAAAACCGTTACTATCGACCTAAACTAATTCATCGTATAATTCATTCAAACTAATTAATCGACCTAAACTAATTCATCGTAATGATCACAGATTAATACCAGATGTGAAACTATTGACAGGTGTCAAAAAAGTATTCTCGAACCGTATGGTTTTGTTAACATGGAAGTCAAGTCAAGAGGGAGATAACAATATAAAATCTCCATACATTTTGCATTGCGCATTTTTTGTATATATCTGTCTCTTTTTAGATTATTGTGCTTTATCTTGTGTTTTTCTTAAATTTTTGCGTTTTGTTTTGTTCATTTTCTGTCGGCCATATTGCCCAAATCAGCTGATTCATATCTGGTATAATTTGTGGTAATGATATATTGTTTTATTCATATTTCTATTATAATCCCAGCAAGCATGGCAATACGAAGAAAATTCCGCGATCATTTTGCCAGGAAGAAAATATTGACGGCAATATCAATTTCGTATTGCGAAAGTTTCATCCGTGGAGAACAACTGTTACCGGAAAGCAATATATCCAGGCAATACGAAAGCAATACCCCAGGAAGATAAATCGGCGATATAGCTAATTTATCACCTGGAAGATATCGCCCAATAAACTCCCCGGCACAAAATAAACGATTTATTTGTTTTCATTGTTAAATTTAAGCCTGAAAAAAAAATCTGCATACATAATCCACTGACAAACACATTAATTATCTTGATTTCACCCCAGCCGATTTTTTACGCTCATTAAATTTTGTATGTATCTGTTGCTTGTTTTTGTACAAATTTTGTTTTAATTTTTTCCAAAATGACAAAAAATTTCAAACAAATTTTCTTTATCTTCCGGATGATAAAAAGGTAATATTGCTGCAATATTATAATAATAAATTATGACAAAAAATTCAATTTTTGAATTATTTTTTCAAAATATCACCGAATTATTTTCCAAATGATAAAAGGGAGACAATTTCAAAATACTACTTGATTATTTTCATTCAAATGAAAAATAGAATATATCTTCCAAATGCTTATAGGGAATGTTATAAGCAATACATGCCTGAATTTTTCTTTGTTTTACCCTTTTTAATAAATTAAAAACCTTATTTAAAATTTTATAAAAAATGTCGGCTGCAGTCGACTTTCAGCCTCCGCCGGCTTTAATTATGATCAGCCGCCGCCGCCGCCGACAATTTCTTATCGGCTTCGTTCTCTGATCTAAGCTTTTCAGATTTTTAAATTTTTTTCTAAATAAAAAATCTACGTTAAGTAATCGATATGTAACAGTTTTAGGTTTGCTGTTCTTAACTTATTAATATTTTGTTAGTTTCAGCAGTTCTTTCTGCCATCTTCAACGAAATTTTAGTAGATTTAGCAACATTTTTACAGATATTTTTAAAAAAATCTCAGATCCCGAAACTTTTCAACCTTCGAATACGAAAACTTTTTTATTAAATACATCGTATTCATATATGACGTTAATATTTAATGAAAAGAGTCAGCTTTTTGTGTTTTAATTAATAAAAAGTTAATGAAATACATTAATTTAGCATTAAACGATTAATCGATTAACCGCCAATTTTCTAGAATAACCGACCCGAATAACCGGCTAATCCATTTTTCGAATAATGCATTAACCGGTTAACCGCCTATGTCGAATAATTGGAAACACTAATATATATACATATTTACAATTTTAAATAAAATAAATGGTTATGGGGTGAAATATACAGGAGTCGCTCGGTTATATGAACTAATTCAAACAGAGCCTGTTCACTAAATGGAGAAGTTCACATAACACTGTGAGACAAATGGTAGGGGTCAGTTATCGGGAAGGGTTCAAACTACCGGGGAAAGTTATATCAGTAAAAAAGAAGTTATACGTGTCCCGGCGTTTCGATGGGTCAACCCTAGGAATCGAGATATATCGATTTGACCTTTGGTGGTCTTTTTTTTGACATAACTCGAGAACCACTAGTCCGATTTTGCTCAAACAATTTTAAAAAAATTAAAAATTACAATTCCTTTAATCTGTTCATATAACGTTTTTCTATATACAAAACAGTTGCCGGTAAAAATAAATGTATGAAGAAAAAAATATTTTTTGCCTAAAATATTAAAAAAAAGTAATAAACAAAAGGTTACTGATTTTTATGGTAGCGGTAACAAACATTTATTTTTACCGGCAAAACTGTTGAGTATATAGAAAAACGTTATATGAACAGATTAAAGGAATTGTAATTTTTAATTTTTTTTAAATTGTTTGAGCAAAATCGGACTAGTGGTTCTCGAGTTATGTCAAAAAAAGATATATCTCGATTCCTAGGGGTGACCCAGCGAAACGCCGGGACACGTATAACTTGTTTTTGACCGATATAAGATTTCCCGTTGGTTTCATCCCATCCCGATTTTGACTGTCGCATAGTGTAATCGAGAGAATATAAAATAAGTAATTCAAATGATTTTTATTACAATAAGTTTTTATTTTTAATAAGTTTTTTAATAATTAATGTACATGAAAGTAGTCGGTTATATTTTTTTGTACTTTTTCGCAATGCCAAAATATCATTAATATCAGATATATTATTTTCACTCCAAGCAATAACTTTATTGAATCCTTCGATTGCCTCCGTTGTGCTAATTTCGGCTGTTGTTACGATGCACTGCTCTTGATCATCATCTTCAACTTCGCTATCTATATCTTCGCTACCAATGTCTTGATTCCACGTCTGAATCTCTTCTCGTGAAAGCTGTTCACATAATAGAGATAGGCTGTGTTCACTCTTTAGAACCTCCTGTGTTTAAATTTTGTTGTTCACTATTCTGGAAGTTATAACCGAGCGGCTACTGTATATACACAAAAGCGATAATATTAATGTAATAGATATACATATAAATGCTTACGCAATATAATTTGAAAATCTTATAACACGTTTATAAAATGAATTTTGTATGAAAAATTTGTTTTATAAACCATTTAGAAATTTAAAAAGTGATTATGTATATGATCCATAATACATATATGTATATTTATCTTTCATAATAACTAAATTAGTTTATGAACGGCAAGTCCAGTATATGAGTTCGTTTTAAACGCCTTGTTTCATTGCTGTCAGCAAGGAGCGATATAACCAAAGGGTTAGTATGATCACTCAGTCTCTGCAGATATTTTTCACTATACGCTTGAATTTCTTGTTTTACCGTTGACATCTTCAAATCAAGACGGATATGTATATTGGTTATAAACCAGGGTGCATTCGTAATTAACCTAAGTGTTTTGGATTGGAACCTTTCAAAGATATCTGTATTGGATTTTCTTGCAGTACCCCATATTTGTATACCATAGGTCCAAACCGGTTTTAGTATAACTTTGTAGATGCGCAATTTGTTATTTAAATTGAGTTGGGATCTTGGTCCTAGTAGCCAATAAAGTTTATTGCATTTTAATTTTAGATGTTCATGCTTTGCTTTGATGTGCGGTTTCCATGTAAGATGCCTATCTATTGTCATTCCCAAATATTTGACAGTTTCTCTTCTAGGTATTTCTTCTTGATAAATGGTTACAGCAGGGCAGTATTTTCGTCTTAACGTAAATGTAGTATGGGTTGATTTTTCTGAATTCACTTTAATATTCCATTTTAAGAGCCATTTTTCTAACAAATTGAGTGCATTTTGAACAAATAAAGATGCTTCGGTTTCTGAGTCACTGGTAGCAATAATAGCCGTATCGTCCGCGTAAGTGGCTACCATAGTATTCGGGGTTGTTGGCATATCAGCTGTATATATTGTGTATAATACTGGACCGAGTACGCTACCCTGTGGAATTCCAGCATTGATTTGGAAGATATTTGACCTTTCATCTCTACTTTTGACGTAGAAATGTCGACTAGTTTGAAAATTTTTGAAAAATAAAAAGTACGGTGCCGGTAAACCTTGATGTCATACTCTATCAAAGGCCTGCTGTACGTCCAGAAAAACCGCAGAACAATAATGTTTTTTCTGAAGACATTCTGTTATAACACTCACGAGACGATGACACTGCTCTGGCGTTCCATGTTTGTGCCTAAAACCAAACTGGTGGTCTGGAATTATATTGTATACATCTAGTAATGGTTGTAGTCTTTTTAGAAATAGTTTTTCAAATATTTTGGAAAATGTTGCCAGTAGACTTATCGGCCTATATGACGACAACTGCTTTTCAGGTTTGTTTGGTTTTGGGATCATTATAATTTCGGCGCATTTCCACTGGGATGGAAAATGATTAAGTCTTAATATTGAGTTGTATATAAGAGTTAAAAATATTATGCTTTTTCTAGTAAGATTTTTAACTACATTTCCGCTTATCAAGTCATAACCGGGAGACTTTTTGGTGTTCAATAATTTAATTTCAGTTTTGACTTCATTAGGTGTAATATGTCTTATAGGAAAGTCCATTTGACACGGTGATTCCAAAAAATTACAAATTTCTTCCTGATCAGCAATAGTGTTAAGTTCTAAAGGTTGAAATATATTCTCTAAATGTTTAGCAAATGCTTCAGATAAATCATTGTCCGAACGACACCAAGATCCGTCCGTATTTTTGACACAAATATTGCGCTTAGTTGGCCTTTTTAAAAATTTAGTTGCTTTCCACAAAAGATGCTCATCGTACTTAGAGTTGTTTATTTCATCAATAAATTTTGCTGTTGACTGATTTCTTTGTTGGTTAAGAAAGTCTTTGAGATCTTTACATGCTTTGTTAAATAATCTTCTATCACCTCGATTTCTATTTTGCTGCCACCTTTTTCTCAGCCTTCTCTTTTGTTTAGTAAGCTCTCTTATTTCCGTCGAAATTTTTAATTGGTTGGTTTTAATAATGTTGTGCATAGGCGTAGACAAATAGCCTGCTTCATGTATAAGTGTAGTAAAACTTTCTACTGCTTCATCAACTTCATTTCGGGTTTTTATTCTTATATTTAAGTTTAAATTTTGATCAAGCCAGGATTGAAAGCTTTTTATATCAGAATGTGATGTCAGAATATGCTGATTAGGTGTTGTACTAAAATTAATTATAAACGGTGAGTGATCGGAACTCAATTCGTTACAGTGATGTATTTCTAGACAGTGGTTCGAAATCCCAGAATAGACAGCGAAATACAAAACGTCAGGCAGCCTTCTGGGATATGTTGGCCAGTACGTTGGTGTACCTGTAGATAATGTTGCATAATTGTTTACAAATAAACAAAATATATAGTATATTTTTGGGATGAAATAATACCAAGCGAAAATGTCGGATGCAAAGAACCGGTTGTAGAAGAACTTGTACTTGCATATAACCTGTTCTACTTTATGTTCTATCATCGGTGATTTTTGTTTGAGTTTGTCCCACAAGCAACAGGTTCTTTTCCTCCAAACTAGAACAGGTTGCTTTGGAACCGGTTCTAGAACCAGTTATAGAACTGGTTCTGCGAATTTTAAACTTTACATTTTGACTGCCAGAAATCAGTTCTAGAATCTGTTCCATGGAACCGGTGGTAAAAAGACCTGTTCTAAAACAGATTCAGAGGAAACCAGTTCAAAAAAATTTTGCTGGGTAAATATAAATGTTAACAATTTACATACAGTGTTAATTTAAAATGAAATCCTTAAAGTATTATACAAATTTTGTTTAGTTTTTACTAAAATTAGTATTATTTCTTTAGGACGATACTATCCTTAGTAAATATCTATATTTATTGCACTGAAAATTTTTGCATATAAAAAACTTAATGAAGAACCACTAAACTTTAAATACATTTTGCGGAAAATCTGTACCTTAGATAGAAAAATAAAGTACGTCATTGTAATCAGCATGTCCGAAATATAGAGAACTGATGGTCAGATCACCATTAATTTTTTCTGTTCCATGCAGTGTAATTAGTTAATATTATCTAGAAGGTGATATTCAGAGAAGAAAAGCAAAGTATTGTTAAGTTCAAAGTTAAGAGAAACAAGCGGGCTAAAGCCCGCTCGATGGTTTGTATAAGTCCCCAGGTGACTGGGAACTGATACAAACCAAAGATTAAATTCGGCTGTGCCGAGTCTTTAGATACCCTCCATCATGGTGTTTTTATTCGGCGATTCTACCATAGTATAATATAGTAGCTTAACTCATTTTCTGTCATTTGAAAAAATGAAGCAGTGTTCGTAATTTTACTTGTACATATGGTTCTTAATACCACTACAACTACGTGATATAGGGACTAGGGATACCGATCCCGAAAATCCCGGGATTTTCGGGATTTAAAAATCCCGAAATCCCGGGATTGGTCTTGAAAAAATCCCGGGATTTCTGATTTCATTATTTGGCATATTTTATATCCTTTTTGTATTTGTTTTTATTGCTATATTCGACCTAAATCACTTAAATCTAATATCTTATTAAATGTTATTAAAGTACTAATTTTTCCCATTTATAAATAATAGATTAAAATAGATTACAGATTAAATAGATCTGAATAAAAACCTTAATAATTTGAAAACTTTTATTCAGCTTTGAAACTTTTAAAAATCGTAATTCAACTTTATTTAATCTTTTAACGGACTTGTTTTTATTTATTTTATTGATAATTTGCTGAAATCATAACTTCATGCAAAATAATTTTGTCGACCAAAAACAGCAAATTTTTGTTAAATTAGAAAAATCCAACAATCTGCCTTTCTGAAATCAGCAGAGGAATGTGCTTAATATTTTATGTTAGTTGATTAAAAAAAAACTATTAGTCACTAAATATTTCTGGTGATTTCAGCAGAGTAGTTTGTATTTGCATTCAATTAATTTTAGCCAAATATAACTAAAAATTTGTAGATATAGCAGTGTTTTAGCTACTTTTATTTAAAAAGTTTCTTCCGAGGTAAATTGTAATTTGCAATTTGCTTAAATTTAACTCATAAGTATATTTCTTATATTTCGGAAATTTAACAAGTTCTGCTGATTTCAGTAGTTTTAATCGCGGAACCTTTTTTGCTAATTTATGGTAGCTTTTTCTGCTATTTTTACATACTTATTTCTAAGAGTGTATTTTTTGTTTAAAGCCAGATTCACAATGCTGTAGCACTCTACTCTGAGTGGTTTTTGTTCCATTCTTTTTTGCGCTTACATATTTTTTGTATCATGCTATCTCTATTTTACACACTCCACTCTGCAGGGTGAAGTACTCCAGAATTGTGAATCCGGCTTAATTTGTTTATTTCTTCATACTACAAGAAATAATAAGTAGATTTATAATGAATTATTTTAATTTGTACACTCACAATATTTCATCCTTAAAATCAACCGAATATATACATTAAAACAATAGAAAATAAGTTAAAAAAAAAACAATTGTATTTTGTCGTTTATTTTTAATTGTTATTTAATTAACTGACAAAGTCGGTAAAAATAATAGATTTATCGTTTATTTTAAAATTAATTGTATTCTAACAACTGATTGTTTTTAACAGAAAATTTTTATTGAATATTTTAACTTCTACCGAAAGTCCGTATTTTGTGTATTTTATTTATTGAATGACTGATAGAAAAAGTTAAAAAATATATTTCTTTGGAATTTAAATACTTATTCAATTAAAACGACTTTACTGATTTACTTTTTAAACAACTGTTGAACTTTTACGGTAAAGTTATTGTGAGTGTAGGCTTTATTTCAGCTATTTATTTTTAAAATTAAAAATATGATGAAACAAGAAAATCCCGAAACCCCGAAAAATCCCGAAATCCCGAAATATCCCGGGATCCCAATAAATCCCGGGATCCCGAAAAATCCCGGGATCCCGGGATTCAAATTTTCAAAATCCCGAATCCCGGGATTTGTAAAAACCAGTCCCGTTCGGCATCCCTAATAGGGACACGCTCTCAATTTTTTAATGAGTGGGGCTACTATAGTATACTATGGATTCTACTAAGTACAAACAAGTATGAATTATTACCCATTTTGTATTCGGTCAATCCACTGTGCAACAAATGTGTATGATATTTTCCACCACTACAAGTAAATATTTCAGTTTAATCTTGTTTAATCTCAGTGCTGCCACAAGCAAGATTCAAAATTCCCAAAAGTGTAGACAAAATTCCCCAAAAATAATAAGATTATAATAAATTCAATTAATATATTACCCAATAAGCACATAGGTTTTAAAAATTCAAGTGCTTTAAATTTAGCTTGAAGTAAAGTATATTTCAAATTCTAGCACTTGTTTTTTTAACAAAAATATTTCAAACTTGAATTTTTGTTTCCCTTTTGCTGGAGTATGCTATTGAAATAAAATGTAATAAAAGTTGAATTCAAGCCTTGAAACTGGAAAACAGGGCTGGAATTGAATTAGATTTCAACTTGAATTCCAGTGAAAATGTTTATAGGGTTATGTATTACAATTTGAACTCCGAAAAAAGGTAATAACCTCATCAGTAAACTTAAAAAAAAGTGATTTGGCAATTTAAATTGTCCCATTGTTCTGGGCGTTATATTATTACAAAGAAAAGTTCCTTAAATATGCAGCATTTATGATGAACTTTTGAGTCTTATATGAATCTTCATAAAATTTAGAGAAAAAATTAAGTTAGAATATTCTTCCACCTCAAGTCCAAATTCTAATATGATATTGTCATATTAGAATTTTATTTGTTGTTTCAAAAAAATATAGAAAGGAAGAATATTCTAACTAAATATATGAAAATATAGAAAGTCCGAAAAAACAATTTTTGTATTTTTTAATGCAAAAATTAAAATAATTGTAGAAAAAATTAACTTTAGAACAAAACACTTAAAAAGCTTGTAAATAAGAGTCAGTTATGATCACATGTGAACGATTTAAAAATAATCTTATTTCAGAGTCTTTCAAAAATCAAGTTTTATTTGCGTTTCTAAATACACACAAAAAATCTTTGGCAAGCAATTGGGAGCACTTCAACTAAAATAATGTTTTTGTGGCATACACAATATAATAAATTATTCGATAAAACTTTATTAGTGGAAATTTGCTTAATTACTTGGTAACGATTTTTTTGTGTACGTTAATAGCTTATTTGTATAACGAAAGAATTTCAAAGCATGTATAGATTAATACACTTTCCTGATGTATCGGTTTAATTCGTGGATGATCAGTCGCTGTGAATCAATTCATTAACTCGTATGAATAAAAAATAGACATTGGAATTTTTATGCAAGCTTCACAATTAGATGTTAAGTCATTCATAAGCCAAAAGTAATTACATACATTGAGGCAGGGTTGGTAGGCTCTATCGCTAAAATACTGTTATAGATTCAAATATCGATACATTTAAAATACCAGTACCGAAATTAATGAAATACCATTATCGCATTATCCTTACAACACCATTATTTTTTAGTCTAAACTTTTTGTAATTCCACGTCGTAATTGTGAATTTTACATACACTTAGTTAATAAATTTATTTTACTTTACTTTGTTTTTTCATAAAAAAAAATTTGCGGAATGCACCGAAATAACTGAATACCGCTTATTTTAAAATACCATTATCGAAATAATTGCAATGCAGTTAACCTTAAAATACCGTTATCGAAATACAATTATCCTTAAAATACTGTAACCGAAATAATCTATGATAGCGTTACTTACCCTCACCGATAATCGCACCGTTTCTGCTACCAACAATGCTTTGAAGTAATTGCTAAGTTATATTCATAGACCCACTATCTATTGGCTAGTTTATGAATTAAATTCTTTTTTTATGTATAATATATATTTTTTATTTACAAATTTGATAACTTTCTCAATTCATTCATTTGAATTGAGAAAGTTATCAAATTTGCCCATAAAGTGGCAACACTGCTTATGTTATTCATATAGATGTGTGCAGACCTTTAAAAATATAATTCTTTAATTCGTATTTTAAATCTCAATTTTGCAATAAGTTGATCTCAGTGAATTTTTTTTTACCCCGATTGAAAAGTACTATTCAAGCTGTTAAAAAAAATCCGCGGAAAGACCTCTGTAGGGAATTTATTTCTGTGAAAAGTTTGGAAATGGACTTAGCTACATATATCTAAGTCATTTATAGTCAGATTGGAACAATATATATATATATATATCATTGAAAGATAGTAAAAATATCTTATGGACGACATTTTTTTTTGTTTGTTTACCCATTACCGACGAATGAGATTTATTTTTAAGATTTTTTAAAATAAACCGTTTTTATAAAAACCACCGTATACTACCACATAATTTTTTACTTATTAATATATTCTCAAGATTAAAAACTTAAGATGTAGTTCAAATTTTATCACTTCAAACACCGAAGATATTAGAAGTCAAGCCTAATTTTTTTGCAGATGGTACAAAAGATACAATTTTGACTCTAACCAACAATTATACTGAATTAACTCATCGGGAATCGAACATATTTTGGGATAGGGTTGCCAGATATGAAATCGACGAAAATTATTCAATCGAATCAAAATTGAATCAACACAAATAGGAACAAATCTTATCTCACTTTATTCAATGTCCAATCATTGATTTAAAGGCATTATGAATTATTCAGTAATTTATAAAATGAATCCAATTTTATGCATATAAATTCAAAAAAAGAATTATCTCTTTCAAGGTCTGGGTGTGTATGTATGTATTTTTTCTTATTCAGTAAAAACAACAACACACAGTTAATATATTTTTTCATGTTAATATGGAAAATTCTAGAGGTGCTTTTACATTTTCATTCATAACTTTTAAACGTCTGGACCAAATATGCCCATTGCCAATACCAAACTGCTTAAGAAATTGGACAAAAATTTTGACTAAAAATTAACATCCTAGCACAACTATTTTGATCGTGATTTCAACAGACAGACAGACGGACACGGCTATTATATTTTCTTATATAGGTTTAAAAAAAACAAAAAAATTAAAATTCCTACGCCGACTCATAATGGGTCAACAAAAAAATTCTATCCTAAAGATATTTTTATTACCTTTCCAATGGTGTACATATTGTTCCAACCCTATCATAAATGAAGAAAATATAGTTAAGTTCATTTTTAAACTTTTAACCGAAGTAACTCCCCATACAGGCTTTTCGCTGAAAAAAAAATTTCTTCGGGCCCCCAAAAGAGAGTTATATCAGTAGTAAAAATTTAGAATCAATCGGTGAGGTGCCTCTAAAGCCAACATACGTCCAAATTATTCAGTAGAATCGAAATTGAATCAATACAAATAGCAACAAATCTTATCTCACTTTATTCAATGTCCACTCATTGATTTAAAGGCATTATGAATTATTCAGTAATTTATGAAATGAATCCAATGTTATGCATATAAATTCAAAAAAAGAATTAACTCTTTCAAGGTCTGGGTGTGTATGTTTGTATTTTTTTTTCTTATTCAGTAACAACAACAACACACAGTTAATATATTTTTCATGTTAATATGGAAAAATCTAGAGGTGCTTCTACATTTTCTTTCATAACTTTTAAACGTCTGGACCAAATATGCCCATTTCCAATAGCAAACTGCTTAAGAAATTGGACCAAAATTTTGACTAAAAATTAAAATCCTAGCACAACTATTTTGAGCGTGATCGTGATTTCAACAGACAGACAGACAGACAGACAGACAGACAGACAGACGGACACGGCTATATCGGTTTCGCTATTGATAACGATCAGGAATATATATTTGTTTTATGTCCCAGATTTTTTTTTCGATGAGTTACAAACGGAATGACAAAATGATATATACCCTCCTGCACAGTGGGATGGAGGGTATAAAAATAAGCATTTTTTGCCAAAAAGTCTTAAAAAAAAAAAATTAAAGCTGAAAAATCCTAAAAAAAAACTCTTTTAAAGCTAAAAAAAGCAAAAAGAAGCAAAAACGGCAATTTTGTCTTCTCTGGTGATAATAAAAGAAATCACTAAAAATAACGGTTATTTTTTACCATTAAAATTCTTTATTTAATTGATGCACAAGTTGTAGTTTCTTTAAAGGTACGAATATGAAGATTTTTTGTTTTTGTTGTATGATTTTTGTAAATGTATTATTATTGTTGTTTTTTATATAAATTAAGTGAGCAGAAAATATACTATTAAAGAAAAAACAAAATAGAATTGCAAAAGAGCGAAATGAAACTGTAAACTGCTGTAAACATATTTAGTAAACCAACGTGTATAGTTTCTTTTGGCTCTCGCAGTATATTATTTTATATATTATTTGGTAATGTGTGGTTTGCTGGAAATGTAAACGAATTAAGTTGATTTTAGCAAAGATTTAACAAGCATATAGGAATATGCTTACATTAAATGTTAAAAGTCACAAGTTACAAAATACAAGAGTGAGAAAAAGAAACAGCTAAATATAAAAAAGAGAGTAATGTGGTACAAGGTGCAGAAGGTGCAAGGTGTTTTTTGTTTTTCAACCACCCGTTGTAAAATGATATCAAAAGGAAGGAAGAACTATTTGAAACTTCTTGAACACATGCCTTTAAAAAACATAATTCTATACAGATGTTGTGGAATTACTTGTTAATAGTACGCGGGGATGGAATGTAAAAAGTAAAAATAAATAGAATGACAGAGGCTAAAATAACGCGCGCGGTTGTTGTTTTAACAACATTAAAAAAACAAACTGAAATATTTGAATTGCAAGACGTTACGAGAACAAAAAATGTTTATGTATGCTAGCTAGCTAGTATTTCACTGGGTGCGCGCATGCTTATTGTTATGATGTTTGAGAGAGTTGGCAAAAACATAAATTGCCTTCCAACCATATCAAACAAACCGAGTTCGATCTGGTCGTCCAACCAAACAACTAAAGAAAAACTTGAAAAACCAGCAGTTTGGAATTTCAATTACAATATATACGGATTATTATCCATCTATCCCAAAAAGATTGTTTTTTTTTATTCTTTCATCGTCATTGTTGTTTAGTATATTGTCTTACCGTTGTTATAACTGCGGTCAATGCTGTTTTATATTTTGTACTATGAGAATTGTAAGTTCCCTTTGGCTGTTTTTTATGATGATGATATGTATTTATGAAAACGAAAACTGAGACAAAAAAAAGAAGAAAAACCGATAATGAACATCATTGGGCCGTCCCCGGGATTTTATTTTTGGGGGCCCGAATTTTGGTTTGTTAGAATTGTAGAATTTTGTACATATAAGAAAGACTTAACAAAGTGCACTAGGATAATTATGTCGGTAAAATTAACTGCATATTTGAAGCCGTTCATCTTTCACCACCTTTCACTTCTTCCTATCCCCTTTCCAAAGGAAGCAACACGTTAATTAATAGGAAGAATTTCCTGAGTGTTGCTTCTCTTAAAAAAAATTACAGTTAAAAAGTGCACACTGCAATTACATTTAAAATTAACTGATATTGCAGTTATTTTAAATGCAATTGCATTCAAAAATAACTGCAATTTTTGTTAATTCAAATGCAATTGCAGTGTACATCTTTTTAACTGCAATTGCAATTGATTTTACCGATATTATCCTCTGAGTGTACATAATATACTTTCATTTTTGAACTTATAGTTTCTTCACTCATAGAAATAAACATGTGCAAATAACAGCAAAATCTACTAAAAGTTAGTTAAAAGGCCCAGCAGAAAAAAAGCTGTTAATTCAACAGAATCTGTTTTCTAAATAATTTACAAAATTTTAGTTAATTTCAGTTAATTGCATATAAAATTTTACCCTGCCTAAATCAACAAAAATTTTTGCTAAACATTAGTGACAAAAAAAAGCACGAAAAACTGTTATATGTACCTACAAAATATTAGTTATTTGAGTTAAATTTAGTTGAATGAAAATAACAATTATCCTGCTAAAATCAACAAAAATATTTGCTGAAAAACGGTGGACTGCTGATTTTAGAAGGTTTGATTTTCACTCATATTAAAAAAAATCTAATAAAAACTTTGAATATATAAAATTGTCAGTAGAATCTATTGAAAATGACAGAATATGACAAAGTAAATGAGAAAGGTATATGCAGGGAAAAAGGCGACCTTTAAAGTAACTAAAACTTTTGTTATTTTTAACTGTTGAAAAATAACTAACAAATGCATAAAACATAACTACCAATATCAAAAAATTAACTGACAAATTTTTAAAAATAGTTTGTACAATTATATTTTTAATAAAAAAACGTGTAATTACTTCAGTCTACTTGAAATTTTGAAGTAAAAATTTCAAACAGTTTTTCAGTCATTACGTTTTTATGCATTGCAGGATATATGGTGGTATATAAGCCATATATGTACATATAAGAAAGACTTAACAAAGTACACTAGGATAATTATGTCGGTAAAATTAACTGCATATTTGAAGCCCTTCATCTTTCACCACCTTTCACTTCTTCTCCATCCCCTTTTTTCATTGAAAAGTCCCCAAAGAACGCGTTCATTAAATCAATGAAACGTATTCATTAAATGAAAACTAATTTAAAAAATGTATAGTTTTTTGCGTTTTTTTTTTATTTATATAATTTTATATATATAAGCCATATATGCCACCATATATGATCATATATTATGTTATATACGATAATTTATAATTGTATATGACAACAGATCTGTCATATCTCATTACGTATAGTATATATGGTTGATATCTAATCTTATAAAAGACAATATATAAAAATATATGGTTATATAAGGTACCACATAAGAAAAATATAATTATATATGGCTATTCATGACAATATATATACTCACATATGAAAAAATAAAACAAGATATTACTATATATGACTATATATAAATTTTTTTGATCGGGTTATTAATTTTTTTTTTTTTATTCAACTGAGATATTGAACATTATTAGTAGCTCGTTAGTTCATCGTTTAGTATTGTATATTATGTTTGCAGTAAACTAAGAGACATGTAAGTGGCATAAAGCCCCCTTTTTATATATAGCTGCCTACACACTAGGGAACATGGTTGAGGGAACAAAAAATATCAAAAAATTTTGTAAACACGAAATGCACGCTCTCAACACGCACACACACACAAACGCACTCACACATTCACAAAAAATGCTCTCTTTTTTTAAGTATGTTCCCTAGTGTGTAGGCAGCTTACAGTGTTGCCAACTCTTGAAGGCAGGAAAGCACCGTGAGCATTATGAAAACGGGTAAAAAGGGTAAAAATTTACTGAAAATGGGGTAAAAAAGCACGGTATCAAATTTTTGAAAAATGTAAATCAAGAATTTAAAAAAAAATTTTAGCTTTGAAAAATCGTGTAAAAAAGGTTCAAAAAATAACCAAAAAAGGGGTAAAAAAGCACCAAACTAATATTTCAAAATTTTGAAGTTTAAATGTAACGAAGTTACTATTTAAAATTGTACTACAAACATTGTGCAATCAAGTATTTCTTACATAGTTAGTATAATAAATATTTAAATTTTGACAGAAAATTCAATAAAAATTTAAAAAAACGAGAACAAATACCAAAAATATAAACTGTACGAAAAGCACTAAAAGCACTGCTTGAAATATGAAAAAGCACCGTAAATACCCGCTTTCTTTAAACGGGTATTTGTAAAAAATCACCGGGTACGGGAAGGAAAAAAGCACCAAAAAATACCCGAAAAGCACTGAAATGGCAACACTGGCAGCTTATAACACATTCTCAATTAT
Source organism: Leucophora obtusa (assembly GCA_949987735.1). Classification (NCBI taxonomy): domain Eukaryota; kingdom Metazoa; phylum Arthropoda; class Insecta; order Diptera; family Anthomyiidae; genus Leucophora; species Leucophora obtusa. Next base: position 35,728,950 of record OX465297.1, on the reverse strand, counting down.
GTCGCTGCCGCTTTACGTCGTTATTTCGGGCGCTTTTTTCTCAGAGCGATAATCGCTAGCCTCTGCGCTGTTATTCTGGGCCGACACTAACTCAGGCTTAACTCTGGCTAATAATTTGATAATTTATACGCCCTTAAATATAAAATGTCATTAGAGTGTATTATTTTACAATAGATACAAATTAAAATTGTTTATGAAAGAAATTTATTTAAATATATTTTTAAATTCGTAAAGTATTTAATAGTTGATTTTTTGAAAAATATTAAGATTTTAAATTTATAATTTCTTTTTAAATGTTTTTGGGGTGCGGGCCCCCTCATGGCTTCGACCCTGTGCGAACGAACAAACAAACACCATACATACGTAACTATTTTACAAAAGATTCTCTCATCTCGAGTATTTCAACGACTTTCAGATTTTTAATATTTTGTTTTTACATGTTTTTATATTGGTTTAAGGAAAAAGTTGAATTCGTAGTTATAGATTTAAATTTATTAAATCATTTGTGTCTGATGATGTTCATACACTCAAAAAAGTTTGAGAGTTAATACATAACAGTTGTTTGTGTAGTAATCAGTTGTTGTTGTTTTTAACAGTAATTACAGTTGCTTTTCTATAGAAAAAAGCAAAACAACTTTTATGACGGTTATTTAAGAAAACAACCAACGAAAAGTACAGTAATTTCGTAACAGTTGTTTAAATCAGTTATTTTTAATATCATAATAAACAACTACGAAAACAGTATTTTTACAGTAAACAGTAGTTTTTGTTAGTTATTTAAAAAATAAAAAATTTCGTTGAATTTTTTTTTTGAATTTTAAAAATTCTTGTTTAGTTTATATTTGTTATTATTGATATATTTCTAGTTTGCAAATAAAAATCAGAAACTTGTATTGTATCTCCAATGCATAAAACGCATGCATTCCATTACAATGCATTCCAAACCGTTCTCCAGTTATTAAACTGGAGAACGGTTTGGAATTTTTACTTAGAATTTTAAATAGGCTGAAGTAATACCACATATTTTTGTAATCGAAAGAAAAAAAAATTATTTTTTTTTATTAAAATATACTTCTTTAAACAAAAAGAATTGACTGTAAAAAACAGTAGTTTTTACCGATTTGAAATTTTTGTAGTAAAAATTTATCAGTTAATTTTACGACATTGGTAGTTATTTTTAATGCATTTGTTAGTTATTGATCAACAGTTAAAAATAACAAAAGTTTTAGTTATTTTAAAGGTAAATACTTTTGTCGCCTTTTTAACTGCATATACCTTTTTTTTAACTGTCATTTTTAGTAGATTCTACCGACAAACTTTTGTGAGTGTACAGGTCCTGTGCCTACATTTCACCACAAAAAATTTATATGATTGCATTTGAAATTTTTTGTATATAAAAAACTAAATGGAAAAGCACTAAACTTTAAAGACATTTCGCGGAAAATCTGTACCTTAGATCGATAAAGAAAGTACGCCATTATAATCAGCATGTCCGAAATATTTGGAACTGATGGTCAGATCTCCAGATCTCTTTATTTTTATTAATTTAATTTTTATTTAATTTATTCTGCTAAAATATAAAAAATAGTAAACTGCTGATTTCGTTATAAAAAAATCGAAAAAAGGTTGCTGATGTTGATGTCTTTGAAATGCTGAAAAGGGGTAGGTTTCCTCAGGCTGTTAGTAATCTCCAGGGCTCGGAAGTTCATGTAAATACATGCTCGTTGTCGTTAGCTGGAATACAACGTTAACCAAATAAGTACATATCTTTGCGAATCAACAAATTTGCAACAAAATGTCATTGATATATTTTTGCATATTTAGCTGTACGAGTAAATGCATATTTTTACATAATTTGCTATAAATCAATGTTGGCAACCGAAACAAATAACGGTATTGGTATCGATATTGGCATCAATTTATTTTGGTATCGGTAAGGGTATTTCATTCGTATCGGTACTACCGTAACCGAAACATTGCGTTTTTGAATCGTACGATATCGCTAGTAAGGGAAAAGGTTTTGGGATAAGGTTATATTTGAAATCAAGAGTTTCGGTATTGGTATCGGTAACGGTAATCAATTTGAAAGGGTTTTGAAACGGATAACGGTATTTTCAAGGTATCGGTTGTCAACCTTTTTTTTAAGAGAAGCAACACTTAGGAAATTCTTCCTATTAATTAACGTGTAGCTTTCTTTGCAAAGGGGATAGAAAAGAGTTGAAAGGTGGTGAAAGACAAAGGGCTTCAAATATGAAAGGGCTTGCTATAAATGCATAATTTGTTACATATTTTACTATAAATGCAAAATTTCTGATATGCACCAGATCTGTAAATGAATCATTCATTTTTGAAATAATTCGCGAATCATTCATGCATTGAATTAGCAAAATTTTAAATTAATTCTTTTCACAAAAATCACGAATTGAATGAAATTTGAATCAATTCACATTAATTTGGCAAAAATGAATTGCAATTCATTTCCAATTCATTTAAATTGGAATGATTTTGAATCACTTCAAATTATATAGAAAAATTAAAAATCAATTGCAATGAAATTATTAATTGCTTCTTGAATATTAAATGTGTTTTTGTCCTTCAGCGTTTGTCAAAACCAAAATAAGTAATACCTGAAGAAATAAACTCCAAACATATATAATATTTCATTTTAGGCAATACCGCTAAAATACCGTTATCGATTCAAAACCCTTTTAACTGACTACCGTTACCCCTAAAATACCGTTACCGAAATACCCGAATTACCGTTATCATTAAAATACTGATACCGAAATAACTGAAAAACCGTTATCCTACCGAAATAAATGAAATATCAATACCCTTAAAATACGCTTACCGAAACAAATTAAATATTGTTATAACTAAAGTACCGTTGCCGTTAATTTTAATTTTCTGCTTTTGGTAATTTCACGTGGTTATTCAGTATTTTTTGTACATTAAGTTGATAAATTGGTTCTGCTTCTAATCCCGTTTGTTTTTTGTAAAAAAAAATTACGGAATGCATCGAAATAGCTGACTACCGTTACCCTTAAAATACCATTAGCGATATAACTGAAATACCGTTAACCTTAAAATACCGTTACCTAAATAACCCAAATATCGTTTTCTTTAAAATACCGTTACCGAAATAACTCAAATACCGTTATCCTTAAAATACCGATAACGAAATAAATGAAATAACGTTACCCTTAAAATACCGTTACCGAAATAACCTAAAATATCATTACTCTAACAATAACTCTGTGAACTTATTCCTTAATTTGCAGAGCTTTAAAGAAAAAAATCCGAAAATAAAGAAAATAACCGCATTCGTTTCGGTTACCATCCATGGAAATAAGATACAAATACTTCAGAAAATCAGCCTTAACTGAAAATGATTTAATAAATATTCTAAACAATACAAAAGAAAATTTTAAACAAATACCTTATTATGTTATAGATGCGATAGGTTACAGAAGAGAACTTATCAATGAATCTAATTATTAATTGCTATGCAACATATAACACATTGTTAAAATAAATACTTATATATAAATGTCTCTTACCGACTGACGACACTAAGTCAAAGTCGTATGTTCATAAAAATTTTATAAATTTCTAACATTGTATTTAAATAAAAAATTGTAAATAAAGAACATTTAACTAACTAACTAACTCCAAACACCATGTTTACTTTGATTGATTGCAATTCATTTTTAATTCATTTGAATTAATTCAAAATCAATTCAATTCATTTGAATTTTAAATGAATCGCAATTCGTTTTGCCAATTCATTTGAATTGTAAATTAATTGCAATTCATTTTCGCCAAATACATTTGAATTGATTCAAATTTCATTCAACTCTTTTCCTTTGTGAAAAGAAATAATTAAAAATTTACTAAGTCGTAATGAATTGAAATCAAAAAAGAATTATTCATTTACAGCTCTGATATGTACCTAAGAACTGTGTTTTATCACTATATCTTCTACTTAAAAAATTACACTGCATGACAAAATCTTGACTTTGAAAAATTAATAGAGCTCTCACCATCAATTCTATATATTTCGGGCATGCTGATTACAATGGTGTACTTTATTTTTCGATCAATGGTAAAGATTTTTCGCTAAATGTCTTTAAAGTTTGGCGGTTGTCCATTCAGTTTTTTATATAAAAAATTTTTCAAATTCAATTAATATGAATTTTTTTGTGTTAAAATGTAAGCACAGGACCTGTGGCCATATTTACGATATAAATATGATGTGATAATCTTGATATTTAAACCACTACTTAGCGTTTTATATAGGTTTTTATGGTTTTTTGCTATTTCAGCGACTTTAGTCGCCGAATGTACAATCGACCTCAATAAATGTAATGCCTTAGTAAGGAGGCAAAAAAGAAAATATTTCAATGAAAAAAATGTATTCGTGTATATACGTTAAAATCGCGATTTTTCAAAAATTTTTTATGGCAGCGTAGCTTTCCAAGATGTCTCAAAAGTCCAACTTTTAGTATAATATCGGGTTACCTCTAAAAACTGTTGTTGCAAAATTTCAAGCAAAAAAGTTTCCATTTGCAAAAGTTATGGCAAAAAATACATCTTTTACCAAGGTTAGTATCATACTAAAGACATTTTAAGATACTAATTTTACTAATTTAATTTTAGGTCTGTTCGGAAAAAATGTTGGGTAGGGAAAATTAATGGGGGTCCGTCTTACATTTTAACCCCTTAGGAGCGACTCCGGGGCAGTTTTGAGCATTTTTGTTGATTTTTTCCCTGCCGTCCCAACTTTGACCCCGATGAGGGGCCAGATGCCATCACCCAAAATATCCCATTTTTGGCTCATGCATTTTTTTACGAACCTCACAAAATAAAGGGTTCTAGTCAGGGATGATAAAGTTAGTACTATAGTACTTGTTTAGAGATGCCTCTAAACTAATGCCCATTAGTGTGCCACTAAACTAATCAACTGCACTGTAATCAACGGTTTAGCTGAATTTGCTTTTATTTTACATATTGTTATTGTTGTTAAAAAGAATGCGTATTGATGCATTGCAAAGCATCAATACGTAAACCAAATTATTTTAAAAACACTCTAACTTTAACAATTGAACACAAAACAAGCAAAACCAAGTAGTGAACAGTGAACAAAAGCAAACACAATACATCTGTAAAAACACAAAAATTAAAATTGTAAACGTAAAATTAAACTTAATCCTAAAACTAAAATAAATATTGTAATAAAACTTAAAGCTAAATTTTAAATTAAAACCAACAAAAACGAACCGTGTTTTATTTAGGCAAGCCCTAAACATTTTGGTCCAAACGAACCGGATAAAAAACAAAAAAGTGTAAATGTGATTTTTTGTGAAAACATAAAAATAAGTTTGGTTTAAAATATAGTGTAGTGATTTTAAAAGTGATTTGAGAAAAAAAACTGACCTAACTTAAAACAGTGTTTTCTTACTTTACGATTAAACTAATGAAGCCTTAAGGAGGCGACCTTTAATTGCCCTTTAAAAATAAAAAATTTTAAAATTAAAGTTTCAAAAAGATATTGAAAGTGATTCAAACGCCAAAAACTAACCCCTATTGTTGTAGTGTAAATTTGGCTTAAAAATATACATTGTACATAAATATCCAAAATTAAATTTGCAAAATTAAATATTTCAAAGTTGACCTACAGAGGTGACATTGATTTGCCCTTAAAAAAAAAAAAGATCCTTTAGAAACAAGTGCATAAGAACAAAATATAAAAACATTGTGAAAAATAACTGCCTAACAGCAACAACAACAAAAAGTTCTTCAAAAACAAGATCTGCCGCAACATCATCATCAGAACAATACTGGAGTGCAGTAGCAGCAGACAAGCAGCGATCATCAAACACACACAGCAACAACATAAGTAAAAAACAACTTGAGTAAGTACAGACAAAACAATTAAAAACAAAAAATAGATCGACAAACAATAGTGAGCCAAACAACAATAAATACATCTACCAAGTATTGTAACATTCCTGTGTTTGTTGTTATTGTCTACTTACTCTATTTTTTGCTGCTGCTATTGTTAAAGAACATAATAGAGTTGCCGCTTGTTGACATTTTGTAAATTTTCCGGGGACATTTATAATAACAAATCGGGATTTAAAATTTTGACCCAATTTGTTATACGATCTCATTTTATCGCTAGCAGGTACTTTTTTGACCCATATAAATTAATTAGTTGCTGGTAATTAAAAATTTGCCGACTTTTATCAACATTCTTTTTGACAAAAAATATCTTTTTATTGAAAGTATTCACCTTTTTGATTCAAGTTTAACATCCTTTTTCGTTTGACCTTACTTTTTTCGTCCTATTGAATTCAAAATGCCTCTTGATAAATTCGTTAATTGCACAAATGATTTGCTGGATTTTGAAAGCTTTCATTCTGAGACCGCGGGCGAAGATAATATTCACGCTCTAGAAATTCTTCGCGTCGAACTCGACTCTCTTTGGACCCAAGTCAAAAGAACTTATGAAGAGTGCCGGGATTTAAAGCAAGGACCAGACGCAAAACCAATTGACAAAACTAAACTTCGGAATCGGTACAAAGAGGCCCTCACAGCATATAAAAGTTGTGCTGCTTCTATAAATGCGGAAATTAAGGCTTTATCAGAAACAAATGAGTCAGCTGCAAATAAATTAGGTCGTCAATCTTCCTCTAGCCCTCCAACATTAGACAATAATTCAGTTTCTTATATGAGGTTGCCACAGTGTGATATGGATCCATTTTACGGGGAACCCACAAAATGGCCCACATTTCGGGATCTTTTCACGGCCATCTGTGTAAGAAGCGACAAAATGCGAAAAATCGAAAAGCTGATTTATTTGAAACAAAAAATTGGAGGCGACGCTAACATTGTACTTGGAAACGTACCTATGACCAATGAGGGATTTGACCTTGCTTGGAATAGGTTATTAAAACGTTATGACAATAAAAGGGAACAAGTAAATGCACAACTTAGGATTCTTTTTGATCTCCCAAACGTTTCTATTGATTCACCTGCCTCAGTTCAAATACTACAATGCGCAGCTAACGGTATTTTAGAAACACTTAATACCTTAGGAATCAATTATTGTTGTTGGGACCCAATCATGGTTTTTATATGCCAGATAAAACTTCCCCGAATATTTGTAGAGGAATTCGAAAATACACTTGAGGACTGTGCAGAGATACCAAATTGGACGCAATTTGATAATTTTTTGACAAAAAATTTTAAAACTCTACAGTCCAGCGTAAACATAAAGGCAACAAAATTACCAAGTGTTCAACCTCAAACCGAAAACAACCCCTCAAATAGGGAGAAAAAAGTCCATTCATTACAAATAAATACCTCACAAATCAATAATAGGTCAAAACAGAAAAATCACTCACAACCAAACAGAGGCATTCAAAATAATTCTAAGTACAATTGCCCTCATTGTAAAGAGGCCCTCCCATTAAGAAATTGCCCCAAATTTTTAGAAAAAAATGTAAATGATAAAATTCAAATAGTTAGAGTCACAAATACATGCTACAACTGCCTCGGTGTTAATCATAGGGTCAAGGATTGCAAAAGAAAATATAGTTGTAGGGTCTGTCACCAAAAACATAATACGATGTTACACAAGGGGACAGAATTCCATTCTACAGCTTCAACTCAAGAAATCAATACGGTGCGGCCGAGCACAAGCGCCGCAGCCCTAGCATCAAATATACAGTCCACTTCAAATTCACATTTTGCAATTCCCTCAACGACAACCTTGACCTTACAAACGAAACCCCCAAACAACGAGGAAAGTTTACTGTTCACTGCCATCGTAGAAATCGAAACCAAAGGCGAACGATTCCAGGCAAGAGCTATCATCGACCCTGGATCACAGACAACGTTTATATCCGAAAAATTAAAAAACAAGTTGAAGCTACCCTCAACACGAAACCTAATTCAGTACAGTGGTATGACTAACGGTTCGGGTACTTCTACCAAAGCCTGTTTATTTAATCTTTGCTCCAGAGTTGACCCTAATTTCAAGTTAGGGGTCTGGGCACAAGTGGTAAAAGACATGTCGCTACTTTTGCCAAGCCAAACGTTGTATCTACCAAATCTAAGTGAGGCTGCAGAATTAGAACTTGCAGACCCTCATTTTTATCAGAGTCGCCCTGTCGACTTAGTAATCGGCCTCGATATAGGCCCATTAATAGTTTGTTGCAAAACACCTATGCGCCTTGTAGGATCGTTTTTAGCGCAAAAAACCGTATTTGGCTGGGTAGTGGGGGGACCATCAAATACACCAAATCGTACAGAAAATGCTGTTTCACTACTCAATACAACGTCCCATGACCAAATCCTTACACGCTTTTGGGAGGTGGAGGAAACCCCAAAAAAGATTTTGAGGTCAGATGAGGACACATTTTGTGAAACCAAATTCCAATCTACAACTCGTAGAATCGAAAATGGAAGATACCTAGTTACCCTGCCCTTTAAAAATGATAAAGAGGTAGGGAATTCAAGAAATATCGCCATGGCCCAATTTTTAAGAATGGAACGGATTCTTAGCCAAAAGTCTGACATTAAGAAACAGTATGATCAGGTAATTCTGGAATACCTTGAGCTGGGACATATGCGGAAAGTTTCTCCCCTGGATATAAATAGTACCCCAAATTATTACCTGCCGCATCACGCAGTAATAAAACCTGATAGGCTAACCACAAAACTTAGAGTAGTTTTCAACGCCTCCAGCCCGTCTTCAAATAAGAGAAGTTTGAACGACACTCTACATCCAGGACCCATACTTCAACAGGACCTAGTGCTCCAAATACTGAAGTGGAGATTCTTCCGATTTGTTTTCAATGCCGACATCACAAAAATGTATCGGCAAATACTAGTTCATACCAAATATCAAAGGATATTATTACGAAAATCTCCAAATGACCCTATTGAAGATTTTGAACTCCTAACAGTGACGTTTGGAGTTAATTGTGCCCCGTTCCTGGCCATTAGAACGCTGCTCCGAATAGCAGAAGATTTCGAACATACACACCCCTTAGCATCACATATTTTGAAGCAAAATATGTACGTAGATGACGTTTTAGCCGGTGAGCACACTTTAAACGCTGCCATCGAATCACGAAAAGAACTATCTAGTGTTCTAAAATCTGCCGGTTTTGACCTGATGAAATGGACTTCAAACGACCCACGAGTCATCCAGGATTTGCCAAATGAGACACTATTACCTCTTGATTGGTTAAACTTATCCGAAAATGCTGGAACGAATACCCTTGGGATAAAATGGAACATTTTGTCAGATTCCTTTTCTTTCACGGCTCCAGAAGTCGTATTGAAACAAACGTACACTAAACGCGAAGTTTTATCTACAATTGCCAAGTTCTTTGACCCTTGCGGATGGCTAGCCCCAATCAATGTCGATGCCAAATTAATCATGCAACAAATTTGGTTAGATAAAATCGACTGGGATGACATCTTGAAAACTCTCACCTACATGAAATGGCAAAAATTCGTACAAAATTGTCCTTTAATCAATACCCTGAAGATACCACGTTGGATTCACTATAGCCCCTCTTGTGACGTGGAGATCCATGGATTTTACGACGCCTCAGAAAAAGCTTATTCTGCAACATTATACATCAGAATTCAACTTCAAAACTCCGTTCGCACTTTTCTTTTGGCCGCCAAAACCCGTGTTGCCCCTATCAAGAAAGTATCTTTACCCCGTTTAGAGCTATGTGGAGCCCTATTGTTAGCAAATTTAACCTTTGGAATCTTACCAAATCTTCAGGTACAAAATTTTAATGCCTTTTTTTGGACTGACTCTACAATTGTACTCGCCTGGTTAAATAAACCGCCTTGTTCGTGGAATACATTTGTGGGAAATCGAGTTTCTGAAATATCGGAAAAAGTTGGAACTCAAAATTGGCAACATGTCGAATCCAAAGAAAATCCAGCAGATGTCGCTAGCCGCGGGTGTACACCAAAAGAATTGGAAACCCATAACTTATGGTGGTTTGGACCTCCCTGGTTAAAATTACAAAAAAATCAATGGCCCATACCAATTTCTCCGACAGATACAAAAGTTGAAGCAAAACCTACAAAAGTTTTAATAAACACCGTTTATGAAGACCCACTGGTACGCTTTTCATCACTACCCCGTGCTTATAGGGTAATCGCATACGTTTTACGATTATGGCGAAATACGGGCGCAAATCGGTCTCATCTTCGAATTTCCTCGATAGACATCACACCGGATGAAATTAGAGAGGTCAAAAATCGCCTTATAATTTTAACTCAGAAGCATTGGTTTTCAGATGACTATCAAAAGTTATCACAAAAAGTCAAAATTTCATCCAGCAGCAGCCTTTTGACCCTAAATCCGTTCATAGATGGACAAGGTATCATTCGAGCAAATGGGCGTCTTGTTCAATCGCCAGCCCTAACGTATAACGAACGTCATCCAATTTTGCTGCCTCATAACTCTAAATTCACTCGATTGATTACCGAATTTACCCATAAAATTACGTTACATGGTGGAAATCAACTCATGATTCGAGTTCTAAGAACTGAATTCTGGATATTTAGATTGAGGCCCCTAGTTAAAAGTGTGATACACAATTGCAAAACTTGTGTCTTATACAAAAAACAGACACAAAATCAAATCATGGCTTCATTGCCGCCGGAAAGAACGAATATCTCCCGACCTTTCGAAACTACGGGAGTCGATTACGCAGGCCCCTTTGACATACGAAATTTCACTGGCCGAGCATGTCTCATCACAAAGGGATTAGTCTGCATTTTCGTGTGTTTTACTACAAAAGCCGTACATCTCGAAGCAGTAAGTGATCTGTCTTCTCAAGCGTTTTTAGCCGCATTTTTTTATTGGAAGACGTGGATGCCCAGCTCTAGTCTATTCCGACAATGGAACAAATTTCGTTGGTGCAGCAGAACTTATCAAAAAAGACCGCCTAGAGTTTATAAAAAATCTGAAAACCCAGGTGATTCATCATTATAGCCATCAAAATCTTGACTGGAAATTTATTCCTCCCGGTGCCCCTCACATGGGCGGACTTTGGGAGGCAGGCGTAAAATCTTTCAAAACCCATTTAAGAAAAATGATTCCCAATATGAAATTTACTTTTGAAGAGCTGTCTACAATTTTGACTCGAATTGAGTCCTGTTTAAACTCTAGACCTTTAAGTCCTGCTAGCGATGACCCTAATGACCTATCTCCATTGACCCCTGGACACTTTCTCATTGGCGCTCCATTAATGACCCCAGCTGAACCTGAATTATGCACTGAAAATTTGACGTTAATCAACCGCTGGAAACGCATCAAGGTCATCTATCAATCTTTTTGCCAAAGATGGAAATCTGAGTATTTGACTGAACTTCATCGCAGATATAAATGGAAAAATCAACGAGAAAACGTTAAAGTCAATGATCTGGTCGTCATCAAAGACAATAATCTTCCACCTAACGAATGGAAATTAGGCCGTATTGTTAAAACCTACCTAGGACCCGATCAAAACAGTCGAGTAGCTGACATACGAACCGCTAATGGAATATGCACTAGACCTATTACAAAAATAGTTGTGTTATACACAAACTAACATGAACTTCTTCGAAACATTCATCACAAATCTAAAAGGAATGATGTCTACAAAAGAAGCCACAAGAAACTCAAAACAATCAAATGCTTCAACTTGTAAACCCAAAAGATGACATCACCATTGCACCAATCATGGGGGGGAGAATGTTTAGAGATGCCTCTAAACTAATGCCCATTAGTGTGCCACTAAACTAATCAACTGCACTGTAATCAACGGTTTAGCTGAATTTGCTTTTATTTTACATATTGTTATTGTTGTTAAAAAGAATGCGTATTGATGCATTGCAAAGCATCAATACGTAAACCAAATTATTTTAAAAACACTCTAACTTTAACAATTGAACACAAAACAAGCAAAACCAAGTAGTGAACAGTGAACAAAAGCAAACACAATACATCTGTAAAAACACAAAAATTAAAATTGTAAACGTAAAATTAAACTTAATCCTAAAACTAAAATAAATACCCAAGAAAATTTTTTACAATCGGTAGCCAACCACACCCATTCTACAACTGGTTCCACTGCAACCGATTCCATGGAACTGGTTCCGGAACCAGTTCCTGGGATCCTATATGGAAGGTGTGGGTGACGTAGAATCAGTTCCAGAACTAGTTCCAGAACTGATTCTAGAGCAACCGGTTCCAATTTGGAGCTATAGAAGGGGTTGCTTTTGGGACAATTTCAAACAAAAAGAATCGGTGTTAGAATCGACAGTAGAAGGGGTTGTGAATGAAAAGTAGCTATTCTACAACCGATTCTTTGGAACAGAAAATTTTCCTGGGTATTGTAATAAAACTTAAAGCTAAATTTTAAATTAAAACCAACAAAAACGAACCGTGTTTTATTTAGGCAAGCCCTAAACAGTACTTTTTATGGTACTATTCGAACCTCAAAAGTACTATGGTACTCCTATGACTCACTTAGTACTATTTACAAATTTTCATGTTTTATTTTTTTTTTATTTTCATACCAAATATTGTATTTAAAATTAACAAATTAACTAATTTAATGAAACAAATTATTAAAATATGTACACAAAAATATTAAAAATAGGGTGAATACTTTTCGAAAATTTAGTATTTTTGATTTAAAAAGATCCTTAATAATCGTAACTTTAAATTGTTGTGATAACCAAGAAGTTGCGTTCATCGAGGGTTATGTTAATTGAGGTGGTACTTAATTTAATTGTTGAATAAATCAAATAAGCTGAATTTATTAAATAATTTTAACCTTCCAACGAAATTGAATACGACTTTCAGGGACTTCATTCAAACAAAAATCTGAATCAAACGTCAGCACAAAGTTATTATATTTCATACCAAATAATTCTATAGAAACGCATTTAATAAGTGTTTTTTATAGAAAAATCTGAAAAATGCATCCTTTTTTCTGAAGAAAACCTCGTGCAGGGAATGCTATATGCTCAGAATAGTATAAAACTACGATATTTGATGCAGAAAAGAAATCTAAGATCAACCTGTCTCATATTTTCTTCCACCGAGGTGATCAAAAACTGGCATTTTCTTCGTAGAATTTTTGCTTCTACAACATATTGAAATTTCCTCAAAATAGTACACTCATAGAAATAAATCTGTAAAAATAGCAGAAAAAGTAACTAAAAATTAGTTAAAAATGATGCTGCAGAAGAAACTGTTAAATTAGCAGATTTTTTTTAGCTAAATACAAGTAAAATAAGAACAGCAAAAATAAACCTGTTAAATTTACAATTTTTTTTAGTAAATATAGTATAGTAAATATCAATTAAATTTAGCTTAAAAATAACAAAAAGTTATAAATATAACAATTTCTTTTTGCTATTTTTAGTCTACTAATATTTAGCAGAATTTCTGTAGATTTTACAATACAATTTGTCATTTTCAATTAACTAAAAGATAACTTAGATATAACTAAAATTCTGCAAATTTAACAGCTTTATTTTTGCTGTTCTTATTTTACTAGATTTAGCAAAAAAAAACACTTCTTTCTGGAGCATCATTATACCCTACACCACTATGTGGTCAGGGTATTATAAGTTTGTGCTGATGTTTGTAACACCAAAAAATATTGGTCGTAGACCCACCTTATAGTATACCGATCGGTTCAGAATTTTTTTTTATTTTGATTTAACGATGTCCGTCTGTCCGTCCGTCCGTCCGTCTGTCTGTCTGTCCATGCAATCTTGTGCGCACTCTACAGGTCGCAACTATTAAGATATTTTGATGAAATTTGGTACGCAGACCTATGTTGGCCCAGGGACGAACAAGTTTGATTTTTTTGAACATCGGTCCATGTTTAGACCTAGTGCCCATATAAGGGTCCTACCAAAATTATACTGTTTATATGCTGCAGGTCGTAAATATTAAGATATTTTGATGAAATTTGGTACACAGACCTCTATTGGCCCAATAATGCAGCCTATTGATTTTGGTGAACATCGGTCCATGTTTAGACCTAGTCCCCATATAAGGGTCCTACCAAAATTATACTGTTTATACGCTGTAGGTCGTAAATATTAAGATATTTTGACGAAATTTGGTACACAGACCTATATTGGCCCAGTAACGCAGCTTATTGATTTTGGTGAACATCGGTCCATGTTTAGACCTAGTGCCCATATAAGGGTCCTAACAAAATTATACTGTTTATATGCTGCAGGTCGTAAATATTAAGATATTCTGATGAAATTTGGTACACAGACCTATATTGCCCCAATAACACAGCCTATTGATTTTGGTGAACATCGGTCTATGTTTAGACCTAGTGCCCATATAAGGGTCCTACCAAAATTATACTGTTTATACGCTGCAGGTCGCAAATATTAAGATATTTTGATGAAATTTGATACATAGACCTATGTTGGCCCAATGACGAAGCCTATAAATAATAAATAATTCTTAAGTAAGAATTTTTAAACAACATTTCTTATTTAAGAAATATTCAAGACCAAAATCGACATTAGTTCTGGCTGTAAAACTGACCCTTAGATTCCAACAAATTATCTTCCTAGGAAATTAGAAGATATTTTCCCAATCAAAACCACAGGGTTAACTGATATTTTAAAAAAATAATCATAGAACAAGAATTATAGACAGATTTTTTTTAAATTCTGGGGTGGGCAAAAAGCAGTCTAGGGTGGGCTTTGCCCTATGCTCCAACTGAATGGAGGGAGATCATTTGCATAATCATTGATATAAGCTGTATTTTGTCTCATGTCTATCAACGTTAAGTATTTAAAGCAAATACACGTTAAACCGATTGTACACTCAGATAAAAAAGTTTGTAAAAAAATTTGTAAACAGTTTCCAATCGCACTATACTATTTTTATACTGATTATTAGTACAATTTTTATTTTTAGTAATCATTTTTGCTATTCTCTTATTACAAATTACGGATTTTTTTTACTAATTTTCGCTGCTGATTTCAGAAAAACATTTTACTAATTTTTCAAAACCGAGTGCTAAATTTAGCAGAAAAATATACTAATTTAAAAATATTTTTTTTTATTTTTTACAATTCTTGTTTAGTTTATATTTATTACTATTGATATATTCTTAGTTTAGAAATAACACTTCGAAAATTTTATTGCATCTTAATGCATAAAACGGCAATAACTGGAGAACAGTTTGCAATTTTGACTCCAAATTTCAAGTACGATGAAGTAATTATACGCTTGTTACAATCGAAGGAAAAAAAAATTTTTTTTTTTAGATTTTACAGTCTTTTTATTTTTTAGTACAATTTTTTGCTAATTTCAGCAGATTGATTTTAAATTACAGTTTACAGCAATTTACTGAAATTTAGTAGCTGCAACTAATTATTTATACTAATTTCATTGTACTAAAATTATGATATTTAGTAAGTTTTTTAACTGCTTTTAGCAAATCGATTTTGAATTGCATTTTACATACGTTTTACTAAAATTTAGTAGCGGCTACTAATTTTTTATACTAATTTTATTGTACTACAGATCAGCACACATGTGTTGCTAAAGTTAGCAAAAAATACCGCTGGCCTCAAAACAGTTAAATTTCCCGTAATAACAGCAAAAGTTTCAGTAGCCATTACAGACTTTTTTGGTTGAGTGTAGTACAAAAAAAAATTTAAACAGGTTATGTTTATAATTATCCCGTTATAATCGAACGTGCGTGAGCAAAAGTTTTTAGGAAGTAACGCGAATAAAATGTATAAACGTTGAGTTTTCAACATTGATAAATTATCCGTGTTGAAAGTTAACGTGCATACGAAAAGTAATTTGTTAGTTTTCGTCTTAAACGCGTTTTTATGCACTTTGAGTATTTTTCAGAGTTAACGGATATAGTTAAGTCGAAAATACAGCTATAGTTTCGACAACTATAACATATGTATTTGATATGAGCGTAATCAATCAGTAAGCATAATTCTTGCTTGAGATTTTGTGAAAAGAAGTTGTAAGAAGCAGTCAAATAAAATACATATTAACCCTCTAATGCCCAAGGCCGCTAAAAAGCGGTCTTCAGATCTTAAATAGTTTTTGGCTAAATAATAACTTTTGATTAAACAAGTTATATTATATCAATAGAAAACATAACTACCTACTTTTCTGCCTTCAAACTTTGTTTTTGTAAGGTACGATTTTCCAGTGAGAAGGCTGTGTGAAGTGAAAATTTTGTAAATTTAAAAAATCAACTTTTTAAAACAGAAAAAAATTTTCAAAAATCGTCGAAAATACATTTACGATTTGACATACATTATTGCTTGAGATTTTGTGAAAAGAAGTTGTAAGAAGCAGTCAAATAAAATACATATTAACCCTCTAATGCCCAAGGCCGCTAAAAAGCGGTCTTCAGATCTTAAATAGTTTTTGGCTAAATAATAACTTTTGATTAAACAAGTTATATTATATCAATAGAAAACATAACTACCTACTTTTCTGCCTTCAAACTTTGTTTTTGTAAGGTACGATTTTCCAGTGAGAAGGCTGTGTGAAGTGAAAATTTTGTAAATTTAAAAAATCAACTTTTTAAAACAGAAAAAAATATTTAAAAAATCGTCAAAAATACATTTACGATTTGACATACATTATTGCTTGAGATTTTGTGAAAAGAAGTTGTAAGAAGCAGTCAAATGAAATACATATTAACCCTCTAATGCCCAAGGCCGCTAAAAAGCGGTCTTCAGATCTTAAATAGTTTTTGGCTAAATAATAACTTTTGATTAAACAAGTTATATTATATCAATAGAAAACATAACTACCTACTTTTCTGCCTTCAAACTTTGTTTTTGTAAGGTACGATTTTCCAGTGAGAAGGCTGTGTGAAGTGAAAATTTTGTAAATTTAAAAAATCAACTTTTTAAAACAGAAAAAAATATTTAAAAAATCGTCAAAAATACATTTACGATTTGACATACATTATTGATTATAACAAAGCTTGTTTAGAGTCTCTACTTGTAAAATAAGTTTTAAATTTTCCTCCAGGACTCACAGGATAACGTCAGGATACGTCTTCCAAATATCTCTCTAACTCAAAAACTAGCCAACAGATTTTTTTTTTTAATTAAACACAAATTATATACTCGAAAGTAGTAGTAAGCAGAAGTAATTTCGCCAAGAATTATTGACATTTAATGTATTTTTTTTTTAAATTTGTACTGATTTGAAGTCAGAAAAAAATGGTCACTTTTTCTGACTTCAAATCAGTACAAATTTTAAAAATATCATCCAAAAAAAAAAAAATTATTATGCAGCCAACCTAATTTGTTGTCAATAGAATGGTTTGGTTGAGGCGACAAAATTTTTCGGTTAACCATCATACCATCCTAAAAAGCCTTACACATTTCTCCCTATACAGAACCCAAGACAAAAATTTTTTTCGCATGAAAAAATCCAGTTTTTTGAATACGGGAAACGGACACATTATTTAGAAATTTCAATGATCTATTACCATTCCTTTTCTATTTTTTTTTGTAACAGATTGATGAAATATAGCCATGCTACGAATGGAGTTAAATATGACGCCAGGATAGTATGAACGTCAATGTTTATTCAGGCCAAAGAATTTCTGTTGTCTCGAAAAAATTGCATTGTCTAAACCAATTTTCTAAATTCTTTTTCTTTATTTAACCTTCTTTTTAAATTTTTAACTCTACTATTTTCTTGAGCTTAAGGTTTGGTTTTTATTTTTAAAAAGTTTTTTATTTTCGATATTTCGCTACTCCAATGTGTAGCATCTTCAGGAAATAACAATTAAATGAACAAATTATAAACAATGAACAAATTATAACCAATCGATTGGATACAAATTTAGCTGTCAGAACAAATCTTTTTTCTCTTTGCTAATTTCTGTATGATTTCTGGAATAGAAAAACTTCACATTTTTTCTACCATTTTCTACAAAAATACGTAACGTTTTTAAAATTAAAATCCTGAGGTTTTGTGTACCTTTTGCTATTGAAAATCCCACAGATTCAAAAATTTTTCAATGGAAATACCAACATATATTTCTTCATATTTTAAGGATTTTTGTACTGAAAAATCTTCAGCTTTTGATGTCGTTTCCTACACTCAGGAAACAGAATCATTCCGACAACCGCTCTGACAACCGGATAATTAAAATATTTTAATCACAATTAAATAACTGTTGTATCAACTGATTTTCTAATATCACAATGGAACCATTTGATAAATTCGGTTGTCACCACGAATTTTCTCTGTGTATGAAACTACATATTATATTACATGTAGAAAAATCATTTTGAATGCTTTCTAGTAGAGAAAACCTATCACATTCACAAGAATTTACCTATAAAAAAACTACATTGTACTTGCATTTTGGCTTTTTTTACTAAAAAAAATGTAATATTGTTTTAAATGTCAAAAATCAGTACAATCAGTACAAATTTTTTTTTTTTTTTTTTTTTTCCAAATTTTCTGTTTTATTGAATCTTTCTCTTAAGGAATTTACAATAAGTGAACAAATCTTAAATCTATTTTCTTAATGGTTAACTGCCAGCGCAGTCAAGCCAATTTTTGTGAGCAGGAGTGTATGTATATGTTAGCTTCGAGCAATGTCCAGGGTGTCTAATCTTCTTAGACGCTGATGCCCTGGATATGTAAGTAAATTTTGAGCTAAGCGGTTAGGATGAGCGGTTAGTTTAGACACGTATTTGATACTATGCGTTTTAATTTCGTCGCGGACTACAGGGATATTGAGATCTTTGTGGATATTAGAATTACGTATGAACCATGGGGCACCAGTGATAAATCTTAATAATTTCGATTGTCTTCTTTGTAATTTGTCTATGTTCGAGGCTGAGGCTGTTCCCCAGAGTTGAATACCGTATGTCCAAATGGGTTTTATTATGACTTTATATATAATCACTTTAAAGTCCAAACGAAGAGTAGAGTATTTATTAAGAAGCCAGTTTAACTGAGCAAGTTTTAGATTAATTTGAGTTATTTTAGAATCTATATGATGTGCCCAAGTAAGACGTCGATCTAGGTGAATTCCGAGATACTTAACATGATTTTGATGTGGTACTACAGTGTTATTAATGATAAGATTGGGGCAATTTTCCCTTTTAAGAGTAAAGGTTACGTGAACACATTTTGAAGCATTTACTTTTATTTTCCATTCGTCGAGCCATTTTTCTACATTATAAATGTGAGACTGCAATTGGAAATTCGCCATTTTGGGATTTTGGTGGACGCTCATAAACGCCGAGTCATCAGCAAATGTGAAAGTGTGAGTAAGTGGATGAGTTGGCATATCTGCGGTGTAGAGAATATAAAGCAATGGACCCAGTATACTACCTTGGGGAACTCCAGCACAAATTTTCCTACTTGATGATTGACAATTTTTAGATTTTACTATGAACGATCTTTGTGAAAGATAACCTTTTAGTAGTTTGTGGGTATTGGATGGCAACAGAGTTATTATTTTATGTATAAGACCGTCATGCCATACTCTGTCGAATGCTTGAGAAATGTCTATAAATAGAGCGGAGCAATATTGTTTGGCTTCAAATGTCATCCTAATGAGAGTAACAATGCGGTGAACTTGTTCTATCGTGCTATGTTTTTTTCTGAAACCAAATTGATGCATGGGAATTAATTTATGTACCTCTATGTGGGATGATAATACGTTGTAAAGGATTTTTTCGAAGAGTTTTGATAGCACCGATAATAAACTAATTGGCCTATATGATGTTGCAAGACTTGCGTTTTTTCCAGGCTTGGGAACCATTATTATTTCCGAAATTTTCCAAGAAGTAGGGAATACACCAGTACGTAGTATAGCATTGAAAATAAACAAAACAATTTTAAGCGCGCCATCTGGTAGCTCACAAACCATTTTTGGAGTAATCCTGTCCGGGCCTGGAGACTTTTTTACATCGAGGCTTTTTACGTTTTCTTTTAGAGTAGAGAATCGGATTTTTATAGGTGAGGAAATTGTATCGTTTATATGTGGAAGATTTATTGATGAGATTGTATCGTTGGGAGTAAAAACTTTTTCTAAATGATCAGCAAAAGTTTCAGCCTTCTCAATGCTGCTTTTAGCCCATGTTCCATTTTCGTTGCGTATGGGTGCTTCATAATTTGTGGGATGTTTTAGTTTTTTTGTAGCCTTCCACAAATTATAGTCTGAATTTTGTGTTGGTTCTAAATTTTGTAGGTAGAATTTAAGGGAGGACTCCTTATTTTCTTTCAGAACACGATTTAAATTTCTTTGACATTGTTTCAGTTTACTTTTAAGAGCAGGGGATCTTGTTTGTTGCCACTGTCTACGAATATTTCTTTTTTCTATTACGAGATCTTCAACTCTTTTTGAGCTGGCAAAATTGCATATCTTATTGTTTTGGGTCTTTGGAGTAGCCACTGTTACTGCCGAGGAGAGTGTTTTTGAAAACTGATCTATGGCTTCTTGGATTTCTTCACCGGTTTTTAATGAGAGGGCTTGGGGTAAATGAGAGCTGATGTACATTTTGTATTTGAGCCAGTTCGTTCTTCTATTGGGAAAGTGATTTGTTTCCATCAATAAACTAGGATTGGATGTGACCAAACTAATAACAGTTGGAGAGTGATCAGATGACAGGTCCAGAGAAGAAACTATCGAAATGTGTTTTCGTTTTATGTTTTTAATAATTGCGAAATCAATTAGGTCCGGGATTTTATTTAAGTCTGAAGGCCAATAAGTAGGCTGACCGCCAGAGACCACATCGAGGTTTGATGAATTGATTGCATTGAGTAGTTGTCGTCCTTTTGGAGTGATGAGTCGGGAACCCCAATACGTATGTTTTGCATTGAAATCCCCTGCTACAATGAATTTATGACCAAGTGTAGAGAAAAAACTTGTGTATTGTTGTTGAGTTATTTTGTGTCTGGGAGGACTGTAGATAGACGAAATTGTAATGTTAACATCTGTCAGAGTTAGGGATGTAGCTTGTATGTGATCGGTTTTATACTCTTGCAATGGGAAGTGTCTCACTCTATTACTAATTATAATAGCAGTACCACCACATGCTCTGTCACTTGGGTGTTTAGTGTCATATGTCGAAAAATTGTTAATTCTAAAGCAATTTTTAGAGGTGAAGTGGGTCTCAGAGACTAATAATATGTCAATAGCTTGTGTTTTAAGAAAAGATTCAACTTCTCTTTTGTGTTGGCTTAAGCCGTTGGCATTCCAGAAACAAATATTTAATGGGATCATTTTTTTTCCAAGATGGCTTGCATAAGCATACCTTGATTTCTAAGCATTTCTTGCATCATTATTTGCATATTATTAATAAAGTTATTCATAGTGTTTACAAGATTTTCGATGGAGACTTCTAGAGGGTTTCTGTGGGAAGAGGACGAAGGTCCTTGCGTGATACTAGCGTATGAAATATTCTCATCAATAGTCGATGTGCTGGATTGTACTTGGGATGGGTTATTGAGATTGGTTCTGATTGTTTGTGAACTAGGAGTAGTGTAAGGAATACTGTGGGTTAGTCTTGGGAAGCTGGTTGGTTGATATTGATTCCTATTCGTTTTTTGTAACACGTTTTTTTTAATTTGACTATAAACTGGGCATCCTCTATAATTGGCCGTGTGGTTTCCACCACAATTGCTACATTTCTTTAACGAAGGATCAGATTTTGGTATTGTGCAATTTGAACTCTTATGAACTTCACCGCATATTACGCATACTGAGGGCAATTTACAATACCCTTTTGTGTGGCCAAATTCTTGGCAGTTAAGGCATTGGGGTAGGCCATTACGTTTCCGGGGCTCTTCCACAGTTATTCTTCTGTGAAGTAGATAGCGCAAATTATAAATTGGATGTACTTCGTTCTTTTTTATTTTACTTGAATCAAAAGCTATTTCTACTCTAAATAAGGGCTGTGGATTTTTATTTTTATTAATAATGTTTTGAATAGATTTTACTTCATATCCTTGTTCCTGTAGAGCTTCTTTTATTTCCTGTGTGGGAACGTTACTCTCAATTCCTTTAATAACTACCCTAAGGCCCTTTGAACTTTTTAATTGAAAAGTGTAATAACTTTTTCCCTCAGAATCAAGAAATGTTGTGATTTTCCTATAATTATGTTCAGTGTATGTTTTTATTTTGGTTTCAAGTACGTTCCCTACACGTAATGATACAACATAAAAGTTGTTTTTGCCTACAAGTTGAGATAATGAGTTAACTAGGGTGTTTGAATTCTGTTCACGTAAGAGAATCGGCGGTGGTATTGGCTCATTCTTTTGTTCTGTTTGAGTATCTTCATTTTCATCAGTTTCTAAGATAGAAAAACGGTTTTCATTTGGCAAGTTGACAGGATCTGTCTTTTTCTTAAATTTTGGTGAGGGTTGCATTTTTGATGAATTTGGACTCAGCTTACGCTTTGTAATTGTAATATAACGATCAATACCAGTTTGAGGTTTTATGTTATTTACTTTATTTTCCTGTTTTCTTAATTGAATTTGTTTGGGTATAGCACCTTTTAAAGCGACCATTGCCGATTGTTGAGTGGTTTGATCATTTGATGAAATTTGTGCATTTGCATTATTTACGCTCTGGGTAAGAGATATATTACTACTTACCATCTCTCGCTCACTTGTTATGAGAGCTTCTGGATTATTTATTGTATTTACTGTGTTAACGGGTGTGTGAGAACTACATGTTGACATTATCGGTATAAGAGATGAGTTTGAAGTTGTCACAGTAGTGGTTGTAGATGATTGGGTTGTTACTGTTGAGCATGTAGTAGAGCTAGCTAATGTATTTACTGGGCAACTAGTTGGGGTTGAGGGTAAAGGGAAAAACGTTTGATTTGAAATTGTTGTATTTGGAGTTTTACATTGTGTAGACCAAGAAAGTGGTGTTGTTGGAGGGGGGATATTTGAATTTAACATATTTAAATTAGAAGGAGATGCTATTTGCGCGGGAGAGTTTACATTTGTTCTTGGATTGAGCTCATTATTGTTGTTGTTGTTTGGAGGAGAGCGCCTTACTGGCATTTAATTAATTTAATAGCCACTATTCACTTATTATTTTTGTAATAATTTTGTTTTCTTTATTTATTTTTACAGAATTTAATTTCTAACGTTTATAGCGTTTTTCTATTTTCGTAACTTGTTTTTAAAGAATTTTTACACTTGTTTTCTGGATTTTTTCAAAATTTTTCATTTTTTATTTGGCGAGAAAACGTCTGTACTCACGAATCATGCACGGGTTATTTTTAATAGTACAAATTTAAAAAAAATCAGTACACGACTTTTTCATCAGTACAAGTGACCAAAAATCAGTACATGTACTGATCAAATCAGTACAAATGGTCACCCTAGTTTAGTGCCAAATTCTTCAAATTTCGTAATTTTCAAAAAGCGAACATCGCTATTACTTCTGAAACAACAACAGTAGATCAACCAATTTTGGTGTGTGATTTTATTTTACTGATAGTTTTATTTATAGCAAAAACTGAAATTTTTTTACTATTGGATTTCTTGATCCGTCCTCAACTTTTATTGTGTCATCTCGCCTAAATAAAGCAATATATTAATTTTTTTTCGCAATTTGCCAAATAGGTTTTGGGATTTTAGCACCTTTAATTCCTTTAATGCAATTATTGTTTATATATATTCCCTCGGTTCCTATAAGGAGCATAGGGCCTTAACAAATTTTCGCCATTCTGATTTATCCGGTGCCAGGTTCTTGATTTCACCCCAACTTCTTCTAGACATTGTGACTTCCTTCTTGACCTGTCTACTCCATATATGCGCTGGACGCCCTCTTCTACGGCTACCTTGGGGGTTCAATTCAATTGCAGTACGGGCTATATTTTGTTTGTACCGATAAAAATAAATTTGAAATAACGAATATGCAAGTGCTTTTGCAAATTTAAACGTAACTGCCAATTATAGAAAACATACGATTTTCATTTATTAGTTGTACATAAATAGATGTCACTACATTGCTAGATCTGTCAAAACAACAGATTAGTATTTTGGAAGATGACAAAGCAAATTGTGATAAAATTTTTTGTTGTTTTTGTTTCTTCTTTGATATCTTAAATTTTAATATGACTCTCCTAGACGAGAACAAGAAATTGTTATTGAGTTTGTGATTTAACCTAATAAATACTTCTAGAAATTCTAAAACGTGGTCTCCTGACGATTTCGGGATATCCGGATAGGGACATGCCTTCAACAGATAGTTTTTCACAATTTACTAAATAAGTTTTGGGATTTTAGCACATTTAATTCTTTTAATTAAAAAAAGCCACAAAAGTAGAAAAACAACTTATTGGTATTCATTTTCATATTGACATTGGGTGCGCTCCGCAGATACAATTTAGTAGTCAACAGTTGTACAACTATCTGCTGAACGACCTGATCACTAACTGCTCAGTCTGAGCGCTCAGGTAGCGCTGTCATATTTTGGTAGCGTAAAAAATGTTTGCTACTTTTGATCAATAAGTGATACATTTGTTGTTGTTCATTTACAATGAAAATTGTTTTGACAAATGACAAATAAAAACATACAAATATAATTCGAAAACAAAAATTTTAAAAAATAAAAGGATCTATAGTATAGTATAGTATAGTATAAAGTGTATTAAAAACAAAACAAGTAATCAAAAAGCGCTACAAGTCACCAGTATCAGTTTAAGGTTACTCTGCCGAATGCTACCATTGATCATCAAGGGGAATATTTTGAAAAACAATAAAGGCATTTTCATTTAAAAATATTTGTTATTATTTTGTATTTCCGAAATATAATAGTACCCCTTGTACAGACTTTGAAAAAGATAAATTTTTTTTTAATTAATTCGCATAAAAATTTATTCATTTTATGAATCAGTGGATAATTTATAATAACTTTAAATCAATCCCAGGAAAATTTTCTGTTCCAAAGAATCGGTTGTAGAATAGCTACTTTTCATTCACAACCCCTTCTACTGTCGATTCTAACACCGATTATTTTTGTTTGAAATTGTCCCAAAAGCAACCACTTCTATAGCTCCAAAGTGTAACCGGTTACCCTAGAATCAGTTCTGGAACTAGTTCTAGAACTCATTCTACGTCCGTCACACCTTCCATATGATATCCCAGGAACTGGTTCCGGAAACAGTTCCTGGGATCCTATATGGAAGGTGTGGGTGACGTAGAATCAGTTCCAGAACTGGTTGGTTCCGGAACCAGTTCCATGGAATCGGTTGCAGTGGAACCAGTTGTAGAATGGGTGTGGTTGGCTACCGATTGTAAAAAATTTTCCTGGGTTTGAATAAGATATTGATTTAATAAAGTAGGAAATAATTCAGCAAATGAAATGAGTTTGCTAATCAATCCGTACAAAATTAGATTTAAAAATCGACTTAAGGAATTATGTTTTAAAGGTACAGTGAGGAGAAAAAGTGTAGCAGGGCACACATTATTCAGTTATTCTGCCTTATATTTTTAACTACGAAACCAAATCAAATAATTTTTTATAAATTTATTTGTTTATTAACCTGTTCTAATTAGAAATCAATAATAGTATTTTAATAAACGAAGTATTTTAATTAACGAAGAAGATGAAGACATTTTTCTATATTATGACAAATGTTACACCCTGTTAATATTAACTTAAAAAATTATAAAACTTTTGCCGCTTTTATGTGTAATTGGGAAAATATTCAATTTATCTGTTGAAAAAGTGAGTATTAAGTAATATTTCCCTATTGTTCAGGTCGCAAGCCCTTTTTAAGGGCTGGCTATGTTTATCATGCTGAAAATTTTCTTAAATCCAAAAGTATTAAATATATTTTATGTCGGGCAATACCACGGACTATTTTTCATTGAGAAATGTGTTGCTTTTCCTACTAAAAATTTTTTTAGATGACTTTTGAATTTTTTAATTTGGGCACAGTTCTACACTTTTCGTAAAAAATGTGATAGTTTTCTATGATAGCTAGTAAGTTCAGTTATTAAATTTTGTGGCATTCATTTTCCTTTGATATACCGTCAATATAGAACATCAGATGAAACCCATTTTACTAGGTAGCCGCATATCCTGAAGTAGATTGCTACAAGTTTCTATGTTTGAAGCCCTCTTTTTGGGGAAACGTCGTAAGGTCAATAAACGAATTAAAAGCATATTATTTTATATATTTTATTTAAAAATGTGGCAGTAAATAATTTTGTACACAAAACTGGTTCATATTACTAGTTTAATAATAATTCTGATAAAACTACCATATACGGAGCCCCAAACCATGAAAGCTGTTGACATGTTCATTACAATTTTAGGCGCCTTAATGAAAATGGGTTTCATCCGATATTTTAAATTGACAGTATATTGATTAAAAATGAATGGCTTAGAATCAGAGGATTCAAGTTACTAGCTACCATAGAAAAATAAGGTTATATAAGTTAATATTGTCATACCCCAAGATGGGCTTGCGACCTGAACAATAAGGAAAATTTTATTTGACACCTAATTTTTGAAGAGATAAATGCAATATTTTGCAACAATTCACCGAAATGCATAGAAAAATTGCAAAAATTTAATGATTTTTAAGTTTATATTTAAAATTTTTAAAGAAAATTATCAAAAATTAACCGGATGCAAAAGTGTAACATTTGTCTTTAAAGAAAAAAATGTAATTTTTTTCCCAGTTAAATAAAATAGTTAAATTTTTTTCTTGTTTTTTAATTAGGACAAGTTAATAAATATATAACGCTACAAATAATTATTGGATTTGCTTTCATAGTTAAAAATTTAAAGTAAAATATCTGAACCATGTTAAACCTGTTACACCTTTGCTCCTCACTGTAAATAAGGAATACAGGAGTATTAAACAAATTAAAGAATTATTTAAGCATATAACTCCGTGATTATGTTGTGTGCTATTTTCGTTTATAATAATTTTATATTCACTATTCCTATGTCGTTTAAATTTAAAATTGTTAATTAAATTTTAGAATTTTGAATTAGTTAAAGAATTTTTTAATTGTTTTTCCATATAGTGGAACAATTCAAATTAAAGTTTCTGAAATACAACTTTTTCATTTGAATTATATTCGGTGATTTCTGTAATATAACGAGAAATAATGTACGATATATATTTGTATAAAATTATATCTAACAAAAACGATTTACAAAATATCAACAGAGTTATAATTGTGGATAAATTACTTAATATTTTTGGAACTGGGAATCTGCACTCATTTTTGTTGAATAATACCGGGATTTCGGGATTCGAGATTGGCATCCCTAGTACTTAAGCATAAACAAAAATATCTTTACACTTATGTAGTTTTTAATTTGTAAGCAGTAATAATAAAAAAAACTAGATTTTTCAATTCTAATTTCAGCTTAAATTAATTATTTATTACTTTATTCAACATAAAAATATTAATTATGTTATGTTCTGACTACAGAATGTCCCTGAGTGCATTGAAAATCTATATGTACTTAATAAAGTCTACCAGGTACTGTATGTCACTTATTAGTAGTTGTTTTTAGCTATAATTACAGTTATTTTTCTTTGGAAAAATTCAAAACAACTATTACGACATTTAACAAACAACTTACGAAAACTACCGAATTTTGCAAGCCTTGTTTCAAGGTGTGGGTTTTCCTTAAGTTAACCCAAAAATTTGTTGTTTTCTGTACATTTTTTTGAGTTAAAGTTAAAGACCATTATTTTGTTCACAAGAGCGAAACAATTTCGCTCTATGTTTGTAGGCCAAAAACTATAATTAAAACTTTAAAATGCATACATTTTTTACAGTCTATAGAAAGTTACAATCATAACGTAGCCAAATGTCACTTTTTCGCTACATTTTCAAATGGTCCTGTCTATTAAATTAATGCGAAAAAATTCCACCGCAATTTCGCACCAGTTTGACAGCTTTTTTCGCAAAAGTATGAACAAAATACCGGGCTTAAACCTACAGTATGAGACCCACCGTTAATGTTTTAATGATGAACTCTTAGAGTAGAGATATAACCCTGCGGCTGTAGATTCCGTTACGGCGAGAAAAAACAAATTAAATGACTGCGTCTGCGGTGACGGTTGTTTTTATACAGAGATGGGAGTAATTAATTACTTTGTAATTACCATTTTCATGATCATGGAATCTATATAATGGAAATTAAAAA
The DNA here is from genome assembly GCA_949987735.1 of Leucophora obtusa. NCBI lineage: Eukaryota > Metazoa > Arthropoda > Insecta > Diptera > Anthomyiidae > Leucophora > Leucophora obtusa. Next base: position 35,700,709 of record OX465297.1, on the reverse strand, counting down.
AAAAAAGCAATAAAAATTACAAAATGTAATTGCAATGAAAAAAAATTGTCATTACTTTTGTTTTCATTACATATCATGAAACGTTTTTATAATTTTCATTACACAGTGGTAATAAAAACAAAAAATCATTTCCATTTTTTACACTAGTTAAAGAAATGGAATTTCATTACCATTACTTTTACACAATGACGTAAAGAAGTTTTTTTTTTTGTTCTACACTCAAAAAGTGCCCTTTATGTAAATTTTTTTTCTCGATTTTTTTTTTGCAACTACTTACCAAATTTTGTTGTATGAAATGGGTATTATAGTCCCTAGATTATAAATTTTAAAAAACCGCTCTTACAAAATCAAACTAAAAAATTTTATTTTAAGTAAAAAATATGGATGGTAACGGAAACGATGCGGTTATCGTTAAGGGTAACGATATTTTAGATTATTTCGGTAACGGTATTTCAAGGGTAACGCTATTTCAATTATTTCGGTATCGGTATTTTAAGGATAACGGTTTTTTAGTTATTTCGGTAACGGTATTTTAAGGATAACGGGTATTTAATTATTTCGGTAACGGTATTTTAAGGTTAAAGGTATTTCAGTTATTTCGGTAACGGTATTTTAAGGATAACGGTAGTCAGTTATTTCGATGAATCCAGCAATTTCTTTTACAAAAAACAAACGAGTTTAAAAACAGAACCAATTTACCACCTTAATGTACGAAAAATACTAAACAACCAGGTGCAATCACCAAAAACAGAAAATTAAAAATAACGGTAACGGTATTTTAAGGGTATCGATATTTCATTTATTTCGGTATCGGTATTTTAAGGATAGCGGTATTTCAGTTATATCGGGAATGGTATTTTAGGGATAACGGTATTTCGGTTATTTCGGTAACGGTATTTTAGGGGTATCGGTAGTCAGTTGAAAGGGTTTTGAATCGATAACGGAATTTTAGCGGTATTGCCTGCCAACCCTGGTAAAAAATCAAATTTGGAAAAAAATTTTAAAAATTCTGTGGGGGAACTAAATTATTGCTGAGAGCCAGACCGGCCTATCTAAGGCCTGATTACTGAATGTCCAGTTAAAATTTAGACGATAGTTAAATTAAAATTTTATATGGGAAACAACAAGAAATGTGTCGGTTAAAGTTCCAGTTAATAGATACCTGAACATTCAGTAATCAAGTGTAAAAGACATTATTAAACCCAAATGCAAGAATTTGAGCCGAAACTGCTGAAAACATGGTTTTTAATGAAGATCTTAAAGTCGAAAAATCTCAAAAAATGCCCGGCTGAATTAAAATTTTTGTCCAATTTGCGTCAATATTATAAATATAAGATGAGATAATTCAAAAAACTAAATTTTTTCTAATAGTGCTATTAAATATGAAACACTTGTCTTTTATTTAATATTTTTAATAAAAAAAAGTTTAAAAAAGAAGTAAAGAGGCTAAAAAAAGTTCTTTGCGTGCTTCTTTAGGAGTTATCTGAATTTCATTAAGGAAAACCAGTGGAATCGCTTCCTTGTGAATAATTCAGAATTAAAAATTTAATATGTGCTGTCAAGAATGATGAAATCACGGGTTTCAATCGAGTGTTTCGTAAAATTATGGCGAGATAGAAAGATTTTGTAAATGGACTCAGAATCAGTAAGTCAAAATCAAAACTAACTTCCAAATCGCATTCAAAAACATATGGGTGATATCAAAAATGTGATAAAAACCATGTAACCACCTAATTTCTAATGCATGGATTACATTTGAGTTACATATTTCGATATATATCAGCGCATTCTCACCTGTTTTACAAAATTTATAACAATCTGACCAATTTTTGGTTAATACATAAAATTTGTGACCAATTTTATAGGCCAAATGTAAAGTCCGTAACAAGTAACTCATAAGGTTTTTTAACTTTAATAGCTTATATTTTAATAACCAATAAAGCTAAACACTAACTGTAAGAATTTTTATGAAGAGGAAAAGTGCCGTTTTTAACAAAAATTAATACAATTAATACTTTTTCGTATATCTTAGCTATCACGACTTCAACTCTGTAACGATTTTTCGTCATAATTTTTGATAAAAATGCATATACCAGAATTTTGGAGTTATCTATTATTTATATTGCGAAAAGTATAATGTTATTTATACTCAAATGATCATTGGACTGTAAGTAATCTTCCAGTATAACAGACTTGAAGGTTTTCTGCACAATGTAACATTCTCGAGATGAAAAAGGATGTCTTTAATAAGATTTGAAAAAATGTTTTAAACTCCGTTCCTAATTTTTACACCAAACTATTTAACGAGTAAGAAAAACAATGTCATATTTGGATTCACCTTGTAGACATCATACGATTTTGTTTCGGAAAGAAAATTCTGACAAAGAGTTTCTGAAAGAAAACGAAAAAAGTAACCAAATGTAAACTCCGTAACTGTAAACTCCGTAACCACAATTGTTTGCCTCAGATTTCATTCAAATAAATGTAGATAAATGTTTAAAATATTTTAAAATAACCATAAACAGAGGTGATTCAACTAATATTTATGCGTCGAAAGTAGGGAATCCCGCCCTTTTTCGGATCCCGCAATCCGCTTTATTTAAATTTAAAGCATTGATTTTTTAAACTAATTTAAACAAAAAATATTTAAAATTAAAAAAATACGATTTAAAATTTAATAAACTGAATTAGGCCAAATTGTTTTCGGATGTCAGTTGAATTTAGTTAAACCGAAAAATTTTTTATCAGTCATTACCAAGTTTACCACCAAAAATACTTTTACATATTTCGGAAAAACTTTTTTCTTTAAAATGATGATCTTTGTTCAAATAAAGCAATATTTGTGTAGGCTGATTTACACTATAAGATTTTCGGAAAGATTTTGCAACCTTGCCTATAAGTTTTGCATGTATACTGAAGTAAAATCGTACCCAAAATCTTATAGTGTAAACCAGCCTTATACAACATCCCAAAATCATTATTTCAGTTCCAAATACCTCCAAAAAACTAGGAATCCAAATTAAAAAATCGGTAATATTTTCGTATTTTCAATTGATATAAGTATTTTGAGTTTCTTTAACTTAAAATAATTTCATTTAAATTTCAGTTGCTATTCCATTATTTCAATTGTATTTTTAAATATTATTTGTTTTCAAAATAATCCATCAGATGCTTTTGCAAAATATTTTAGATTTTTTTATATGTTAATTTAAAATGCCACTAAATATGAAAATTCTATAATTTCTTTTTAAGTAACTGTGGCATAAAAAATGTCTATTCAAGAAAACCAATTAAAGTTAAGAAAAATAATGTTTTAGTGTCTATTTTTATAAAACGATTTAGGCGAATTTGCTTAAAAATTTGTGTGAAAATACTCACTTTCAAACTATTTTATAAAAATAATTCTAGACGGATACTTTTGAAAATCTGAGTAGAAAGAAACAAAATAGCTAGAAATAGAAATTTTTGGATTTCATATTTGAGAAATATTTAAGCAAGAAATCGATTCTGACTATAAAACTGTTCCGACACAAGTTTGCACCCATTAACTATTCCAATATATCCTGAAAAAAGATGATAAACTATCAATTCTTTTAACCGTATAAACCGCCAATTAATATTTAGTTAATATATTTCTAAGAGTTTTTTTAAAATTAAGACGGCCTTCCATATAAATATATTACCTAAATATTAATTCACGATTTAAATTGTTAAACGAATTGTTCTAGAAAAAGTGGAAGACATGGATACTTTATATTTAGCCACCTTTTTTTTTAGAATATATTAAATAAGTTCATTTTCTCATGGGTACAACCAAAAGATGAACTTTGTCGGACGGTGTTTTAACAGAAACCGAGTTTTTAAAGTACAACATATGTCGAATTTATATATTTTCTACCGAGCGGGAATTCCCGGGATCACGGGAAATTCTGAAAAAATCCCGCTGTCCCGGGAAATGAAAAAGTCCGGGAAAAGAAAAACCCTAGTCAAAAGACGATTCAACTAATAATTTTGCGTCAAAGCAAAAAAACATCACTTTTTTACCCTAAGCTTCTGGAGCGAGTCATTACTGACGTTAGTTTGACAAATTAAATTTGTTTCACGCAATTTAATAATTTTTTGATCGCGAAATGTTATGTTTTTAATATAATGTTTTTTAACTGCGTAACCGCTGTTTGGATTTTAAAAAATTTTATATTTTTGAAAAGCATTTAAAAGGACCAAAAATACAAAATAAAAAAAAAAATTTTTTTGGCGGAATGAATTGTAAATAATAAATTGATAATGACTAAACTTACTGATTCCATTGAGAAAAAACCAAAATATTAACACTTTTTGCTTCTCACAAATTTGGCCCAAAAATTTATCACATTTTTTGATTTCACCCATATCTGTTTGATAAAGCGTTCTTTTTCACTTTCTAGCGATGATAAACTGTCATTGTCGATGTTTAAACTACTTTTTAAGACAAAAACTTAAAATTGAATCTAAATAATTGAATATGCTGAAATAAATAAAAACAAATGCACATTTTTAAAGTTTTAAATGCATATTTTTCGATTTGTAATACATATTCTATGTACATATGTATGTACAATACATAAACACGATTTTGAGTGCATGGATTTCCTTGCACAAAAATTTGTATGGGGGCAAAAAAAAGGATAAAATTCTTACACTTGTATCGATAATAGCAATAAAATATAAAAAAATAAAAAAAAACTTACCTCAAATTGAGTTGTTTATAATAATCCAATAAAACTGAGGAATTCTTATGCTGATTATGAAATTCGTTGCTTTTTTTTTAAATAAAGAAACGTTGTTTGAAAAATAGCATGTCTAAGCATTAATACTATGAATTTTGTTTACATTAAAAGTTCATGTGAGTATACAATCTTTCAAATATATTTGTGCAAGTTCCCAGTAAAAAATATTGATATAGATAAAGATTACTTAATATCCCAGCAAAAAAAGATGCAGAAGCAGTAGAAAAAGCACTACAATTGATGATCTATATGTAGTACTTCTTTTTTTAACATAAACACTAATGATTTTAACATTGAGTTGTCATAGGAGAGGAGTACTCCCACTTCAACATTTTTTCAGTACTTTTTGAACGAGTGCAAAGGAGGCTCTTTTTCACCAATTAAAAGTTAAAAAAAAATCTTTACAAAAAAAATATATTTTTTTATTTTGCAAAAGTTTTTTTATTGCCGCCACCTGGTATCGAACTTGCGACCTCACGATTGCTAGTCTAGCGAGCTATTCATCAATATGAAAGTTGGGTGGCATAAAAACACCACTTTGTTACTGCGAGATATTGTTCTTTTTTCTCTTCAATAAAAGTACTTATCAAACAAGTGTAAAAGGTGCACTCCAATTCAATATTGTCCTCAGTACTATTTTACAGTGCATAAAAAGCAATTTCTCGTCATTTAAAAATATATACATATTTTCAAAAAATTTTAAATTAAAAAAATATTGAATTTAAACAAATTAATTATAAATATTAAAAAAAAATTAATAAAATAAAAAAAATTTAAGAAAAAATATTGCTCCCGCCGGGAATCGAACACGCGAGCCTTTGTTTGGAAATGCCAAATGATACCGAAATCACTTTTTACGATCACGTTTAGAGCAATTACTCTTTAGAAGCAATTCTTAAGTGATTTTTTGGATGTTATTCAGAAGTAATTTTAAAAAAGCTGTAAAAATATACTAACGGATACTTTGGAAGCAATGAAAGAAGTGATTTTTTGAAGTTGTTCAGAATAACTTCTAAAAAAGCAGTAAAAATACACAAACGGATGTACAACTGTTTATACTAATTACTTATATATTGCAAAGTATGCAATCATAAAAAATACTTCATCATTCTACATATTCTTGTATACAATTATATCTAATTGATAGTATCCGAGGTATTATTTAGAATTTTAGACATATGAAAAATAATTGTTGAGCCGATGTAAAGCGATTTGAGTGTAAAATTTAAGGAAAAAGCCGAAGTTTAGCTGTAAAATTAACTGTTCAGCCTCCGAACTTTTTTATATTTGGCCGACTGTTCGACGGCTGAACAGTGAATTCATTGCTTTACGACACTCAAAATTGCATCAAACCGGCGCAGCAAAAATATTTCCATTTTCAAAATTTGTCCACCACCGCATGCTGAGCAAATACCTTTTCGGGCCGAACTATGGATAAAAACAAAATTGGAAAAAAAAATTGTATAAAACAATATTATATTTCATCAAATTAGATATCATTGTATCAAATAATGTCTAATTGTGTAAAATTAGATCTCATTTATTAAAATATTTCAGATACAATTTATATATCGATTATTCCACGGCAGATGGCCATAATATATCCCCGGGGCCCAAAAAAATAAAGTGTCGGATTTTAGATTAAAAATCCCATGTTTTGAAAATATGCGTTCTTCTTTTAAATACATTCCATTTATATTTATGAAAGAAGAGGTGTGTTCCATTCCATATTTCGAATTTCTACAAAACAAAAAACGCAATATTTTAGTGATTCCTAGAGTTTTAACGTGCAAAATAGAAATAAATTCGGAATTCCGTTTTATTGCCGATCTTTCATGGAATAGCTGATGTGTACAATATGAAAATTCACTAAATATTTTTTATATGGGTTTGCAAAATATACCGGTGTATAAATATTTTTTTACATTAAATGAATATTTCCAATATTTTCTTGTTAATGTTTACAAAACAAGTGTATGTATATTTAGGGCACGCACTAGTACAAACAGATATTTCTTTTTTTATTAGGGACATATTTAAATGCACTTTTTACTTGAAGCATTTTTTTAGGTTTTAAGCAAGTACATTTATTTTTGCTTTTTTAAAGAAAATTCAATTATGAAAAAAATGGAATCCTATATAAGAGCCATATGTAGAAGATTATTTAATCTGTGACTGCTTTTTCTTCTTGTTTGGACCACAACTTTTAAAACCACTTTTTTGCTTTTTTATTCTGCACACAATTTCCGCCAATTTATGCGCGCGCGATTTAAAATTTTTCTAGACTTTTATTCACGATCGTGTTTCCAACATGACTGAATGTTGAATTAAAATTGTTTATTTCTCTCTCTGTGTACGGGCAAATGGACACACCACCACCGGCAATAGCAAACGTATCCAGCTGTAGTGTTTTGTTTTTCAGCTAAGAAGTTATTTACGTTGCAAACCTGTTCAATCACTAATAAAGTTGGAGTTGGATTGCTTGTTTGTATGCTTCAATGACTGACTTGGTTGTATGTATCAATCGTATTTCATCTTACAATGAAATGTAACGAATAAAAATAAACTGGGGATGATCAGTTGTTAATTGGGTACTAACTTGCATTTATAAATGTACCTTTTCGATTCTTATTAATTTGCCAAAAAAAAAAATAAATATTCACCCAGAAAATTCAACCTAACTTTTGGTTGTGGCTACTGAATTATTGTTTGGACTCGAGTAAAAAGGTTCATAAATGACAATACATTTTTTTAATACAAAACGAGTAAAAAAGTTAAAGTCGTGCCTGCCGATTAATACCCTACACCAGTCTGGTTAAAGGCCAACTAATGTTTGGATCCGAAATTCGAATGGGTTAAAACGGACTTGTGTCAAAATTTTCTATAAAATGATAAAAGAAGAGAAAATCGAAAATATAGCCTATTATGGCGATAGGTCCAGATATGGACCGATCCTATCTAGGATCAATAGGCTTCGTCCTTGGGACCATGTGAAATATCTTCGTATTTGCGACCTGCAGCGTGTAAGAAAGCCAATTTTGTTGGGGATCTTATATGGGCACTAGGTCTAAACATGGACTGATTTTAACCAAAATTAATATCATCATCATCAAAATATCTTAATATTTGCGACCTGTAGAGTGCGCACAAGAATGCATGGACAGATAGATAAACGGACGGACGGACGGACAGACAGACGGACACCGAAAAATATTTTTTTGCTAATGATATAGAATAAAATACGGTTGATGCCATAAATTGAGATTTTATATACAATTAGATATGACACAATAGGGTAGAGGGGGGATCCTTCGCCAGTGGGGCATATACACTAATTCCATTTTTCTCCGATGCACAGTGGTTCCAAACCAAAAAAAAAAAAATGTTCACAAGAACTGAAGAGAAAGAGCTATGCTTTTAGAAAATTAGTATTGTAGCCACCCTGTTCTATCAAAGAGTGTGCTACAGGGTGTCAAAATTGACCACCTCGGGTATACAAAAGCTTTATTGTCCTAAAATTTTTACAAATGTGAACCGATTTTGCTCAGGTAATCTAGGTTATAAGATAAATAAAAAACATGCTACAAGTACCATAGTGTCTCTTATAGTTTAAAAAATATTTAACTTTGAATTTCAAAATCTTCATTTGTTATCTTGACTTTTTTTGGTTTTTCCCAATACGTTTTTCATTATCAGAACAACATGTTTGAAATTTTGTTGTGTCATTGTCAGACCTTTCTAAATTTCAGAATGAAAACTATTTTTGAAAGTCAAAACTTTTAAGCGTGTCCTGAAAATTGCATTTTTTTGCAATAAGGAGGGTTACTTCATTCTCTTTTATATCCCAGTTTTTAAAAGCTTTTTAACATTTTTGGATATTTTCTAAAAGAAAGAGCTTCTGAAATGCTTAATAGTGCATTTTAGAATATTTTTCAGCATGTTCCCTACGACCAGCATTGGTCGAAAATGATGAATTTTTTAACAAAATTTAATGTTTTTGAATGTCACTCCACTTAGATAAATTTCTTTAATTTTGAATCATATATAAACATGCTTCAAAGGATTTGCCCCTAAATTTCTCGCCGCCCGCTCAAGAACATCGACAACAGAGCAAATTTTGTGAAAAAGCTCATATTTTCAAAAGCATTTTTTTATTTGTAAAAAAATATATGAAAATTACTTATTTTTGTAAAATTTGATTTTTCTTTAATTAAATGGTAAACAGTTTTCATACAATAAAAAAATCGTTTCATTACTGTTAATACTTATTTTTACATAAAAAGTTAAATTTCTATGTAATATTTTAAAATAAAATGAATTGTAATTTTTTTTTTTTTTTGGTTTTTTACCGGGGTGTTTAACATTTGAAATAGTTTTTAATATTTTTTATATATTAACAAATAAGACTGATTTATCTATTCAACGATATATAAAATGTTTATATAATTTATTCCATCGAGTCAAACTAATGCACTCAAAACAGACATCTCAGGTCAAAAATTAATATTCGATCATTTTTTTCATGCTTTGTAGACTGGCCCTTATTTGTAACGTTTTTCCGAATCCCGCTCCCCGAGACTTATTTTGTGAGGTTACTAGAAAAACTATTCCAGAAAAATTTTCAGCTCAATCGAAAAATTTTTAGCTATCCCTGGCCCTTCAAAGTTTTGAATGCGATTTACAAGGGGGGAAAATGGCTTTTTTGGCTTATTCTGGAAATACTGACTCTTAAATAACTGTATTTTTGGAAAATGTTAATAGAATCGTAATCTAGACTGAAGTACTTTTCTTAAAATGCATAAAAATCCAAAATCGGTTGGAAAATATTGAAGTAATTGTAATTCGCCCAGACCATTGTAGGGTTAAAATGCGATATATTATGAAAATCGCAAAAAATAAAATATTTTGTTCAAGAACTTATGTTCGTTTTAGTTAGTTAGTTTCATTTCTGAGATCTATAAGTATTCAGATATAATCTTTTGTCTCTCTTGAGTTATGCTAACCTAGTCCCAGGTATGGCCAAATATGGGATATTTTTTTGTAAATTTACCATACTCTAATTTTGAATTTTTTTAAAATTTTGTTAAACAAAATATAAATAAAAATGATCAACGCATAGATTTTTTTTAATAAACCTAAGTGAATAATCATATTGAAAATTACACATATCCCTCATTTAACTTAGTAGTGACGGCGTTTTAAATTTGAAAATTTTAGAGAAAAGTGTGATTTTGGTTAATAATTTGGGTAATAGCTAGGGTTTGGGATTTCCCGGACTTTTTTATTTCCCGGGAAACGCGAATAAAAAAATTTGATTCCCGGGAATTAGAGTATGGTAAATTTCAGGGATGGAAAAGTTCGCTCGCTGGGGCTCTTGCTTTTTTAAAAAAAGAGCGATCCCAAAAAAAAGCTCGCTCTTTTTTTTTAAAACGATGTTAGCTCGCTCTTATATAAAAATGTAAGTAGCTAAAAAAATATAGCTTCCTCAATTTTTTAAAACAAGCGACCTCAATGATTACGCTCAAAAAATGAAAAAGAGCTTTTCCAAAAAATAAATCGAGCATTATGAAAACGTAGGCTCTTTTCAAGTAAATTTGAAAACTCTTTTGGCTTGTTTACAAAAAAAATTAAAATTAAATATTTAGATATTTAGATATTAAATACAGCATTTCCCAGGGGTCTCCCATGGTCCTGATGAATGTCAACACCGGTTTTTAATGCAACATATGGCGCTGACTGCTGTTTTGTTTTCTCTGGCAATACTGTTTCATTTTATTGAGGAGCAGTGTTGCCGAAAAAGTTTTAGCTTATTCCCATTTTAAATGATTAAATCCCCAATGTTCTACCCAATTCATTTTAATTTAAACAAAAACTCAAAAAAAGGAGCTAAATTAGCATCGCTCTTAAGTTCAGAAAATTATTAAGAAATGAGTGAGCAAATTAAATAAAATTGAATATTTTACGAAGAAATATTTACGTTTTCACTCGAACTTTAAAGGCCCCAAATCTTTGTTAAAATTGTGAAACTAAAAAATTTTATTATACGAAAGACAAATCACAATTAAGCTGAAATGTCACCGTTTCAAAATGAAAGTCGTATATTAAATTTTCGAGAGAAAAAATTCTACACAATTTTCACACGACAAAGTGAAAAGTCTTTTTTTCGAAAATTTGTAAATCTACTAAGGTGTAAGTTCTAGGGCTCGTAAACTCTTTTGAACATTAAGTTTACATAAGTCGAGTTTACACGACTCCGAAGATACATAAGAGGTAATATGAAAACCCCTGGTACTTTTTGAGCCTACACAAAATTTATTTTTTCTGAGTCCTTTGCATGTAACAATTTCAGTATTTTGAAAATAGAAAATTTTTTGGTTAATTATTGAGCTTGGTTGCTTTTCGTTACTTCAAGATTTATAAATATTTGGAGAACATTTCTTCAATAATTCAAATATTTTGTAGAAATTTTTAAATTCTTTAACAGACCTAATTTGATCGACTTAAAATAATACGCATATAATTTATAACAACATTCTTCTTATTTTGGGCCTAAAACTAAATATTTTAAAATTTACAAATTTTTTAATCTGTCCTTAAACGAAGTCGAAATCCCTAATTTGGGCCCAAATTCCCTTACCTAACAACTCTGTAAAACCTCATTTGACATAAAAAAATTCTCCCTTGAGAAAATTTCCCAAAATAAAATCCTCCTTTGACAAAATTTCCCACATGCTAGCGACATCTACAGTTTGTTTACAAAATTATCGATGTTGAATCTCTATATTATATGTCTCTGGCATTTCCAATAGAATTTCAAAAGAAATGTTAAAAGTTGTTTACTACAGAAGGCACTAAAATACCCAAATATTATACAGAGTATGGTGGTGAGTTTGCTAACAAAATTTTGGCATAACCCAAGGGCTATAATACCTATTTCGTGAAACAAAGTTTCGCTGCTAGTTGCAAAAAAAAAGAAATCGCGAAAAAAAATTGCAAAAAGAAAATTTCTGCATCAATATATTTATTTGCAAAATGTAAATCGCTGATTAAGGTTTTTAATAAAATTTTTGCACCATAAAGCCTTTTTTCGCGTTCCGCAATTATTTTGCAACTTTTTAAGTTCGATTTTTTAAAATTTGTAATCTAGATACTACAGTACCCATTTCATGAAACAAAGTTTGGTGGCTAGTTGCAAAAAAAAATTGCGAAAATAATCGCAAAAAAAAATTCAAAAAACAAAATTTCTGCATCAATATATTTATTTGCAGAATGTAAATCGCTGAGTAAGGTTTTTAATTAAATTTTTGTAAATTTTTGCACCTAAAGCCTTTTTTCGCGTTCCACCATTATTTCGCAATTTTTTTGTTCGGTTTTTTTAATTTATAATCTAGGGACTATAAAACTCATTTCGTAAAACAAAGTTTGGCGGGTAGTTATAAAAAAAAAAGAAATCGCGAAAAAAATTTCAAAAAAGGAAAATGTTTGCATCAACATATTTGTTTGCAGAATATTAATCTCTGATTCAGTGTTTTACTTAATTTTTTTTTACCATAAAGTTTTTTTTTCGCATTCGGCCATTATTTTGCAATTTTTTAAGTGCGGTTTTTTAAAATTTGTAATCTAGGGACGATAATACTCATTTCATATAACAGAGTTTGGTGGTTAGTTGCAAAAAAAATGCATTTTTCGAACCACAAAGCCTATTTGCACATTCCGCCATTATTTTGTAATTTTTTACGAGGGGGTTTTTAAAATTCAAAATCTAGGGACTATATATACTGTTGAATAGAGTGTAACTAAGTTACCGTTTTTGTTTATTATAATAACAAAATTATTTTAATGATAGCGAGTTTTTTTAGCGGCTCGATTTCAAAAAACTCAATTAGATTTCGTTAAAGAGCTGCTCGATAAAAAAGGCTCTATGAAATTTTTTTTACGAGCTGCTCGATTTAAAAAACTTTATTCGGTTTTGTCTACGAGCCTTTTTATTTTTATAAGCTCTTTTTTTTTAGTTGCGAGCTTTTGAGCAGCTCTTTTAATTTTGGCTTCCGAGCTTTTTAAAAAAATATATATATTTTTGGCTCGCTCGAGCTTTCTTTCCATTCCTGGTAAATTTGCAAAAAAAATATACCATATTTGTCCATACCTGGGACTAGGTTAGTATAACTCAAGAGTTTTCTAAGTATTCAGTTTATATCTGAATACTTATAGATCTCAGAAATGAAACTAGAGTATAACATTTTTTTTGAAATGGTTACCCCTGAATCTGTTTTAGAAGAGGTCTTTGCCACCGGCTCCATAGAACATGTTCTAGAACTGATTCCTGGGAGTCAAAATGTAAGGTTTCACTGTCTCAGAACTAGTTCTATAACCGGTTCCAAAGCAACCTGTTCTGGTTTGGAGGAAAAAAACCTGTTGCTATTGGGGCAAACTCAAACAAAAATCACCAATGGTAGAACGTAAAGTAGAACAGGTTGCATGCAAGTACAAGTTCTTCTACAACCGGTTCTTTGCATCCGACAATTTCGCTGGGATTTTAAGCTTTTGAAAAAAATATTATATTTTTTGCGATTTTCATAATATATCCCATTTGTAGGGTTAACAATGGTCTGGGCGAATTACAATTACTTCAATATTTTCCAACCGATTTTGGATTTTTATGCCTTTTAAGAAAACTACTTCAGTCTAGATTACGATTCTACAAACATTCAATTATTTAAGAGCCAGTATTTTCAAAATAAACCAAAAAAGCTATTTTTCCTCCTTGTAAATCGCAGTCAAAATTTTGAAGGGCTAGGGATAGCTTAAAAATTCTTCGATTGAGCTGAAATTTTTTCTGAAATAGTTTTTCTAGTAACCTCACAAAATAAACCTCGGCGGGCCGGATTTGGAACAACGTTACCAATAAGGGCCAGTCTACAAAATATTATATAAAAATTTGACTTTTTATGTAAAAATAACTATTAACAGTAACGAAACGATTTTTTTTAGAGTATGACAATTATTTACCACTTAATTTAAAAAAATCAAATTTTACAAAAATAAGTAATTTTCAGATATTTTTTTTTTACAAATAAAAAAAATGCTTTTGAAAATATCAGCTTTTCCGCAAAATTTGCTCCCCTGTCGATGTTCTTGAGTGGGCAGCGGGAAATTTAGAGGCAAATGCTTTGGAGCATGTTTGTTTATGGTTCAAAATTAAAAACATTGATCTAAGTGGCGTGACTTATTTTGCCACATTCAAAAACATTAAATTTTGTTAAAAAATTCATCATTTTCGACCAATGCTGGGCGTAGGGTGCATGCTGAAAAATTTTGTGAAATGCACTATTAAGAATTTCTGAAGCTCATTCTTTTCGAAAATGTCCAAAAATGTTAAAAGCCTTTTAAAAACTGGGATATAAAAGTGAATAAAATAATCCCCCTTTTTGCAAAAAAATGCCATTTTCAAGGCACACTTAAAAGTTTTGACTTTAAAAAACTATCACTGCTAAACGGCTCGAGATAATTGAAAATAGTTTTCATTCTGAAATTTAGAAAGGTCATGACAATGACACAATAGTATTTCAAACATGTTATTCTCATCATGAAAAACTTATTGGGAAAAAACCAAAAAAAGTCAAGATAAAAATGAAAATTTTGAAATTCAAAGTTAAATATTTTTTAAACTATAAGAGATACTATGGTACTTGAAGCATGTTTTTTATCGGCAAAATCGGTTCACATTTATAGAAATTGTACGACAAAGCTTTTGTATACCCGAGATGGTCAACTTAGACAACCTGTAGCACACCCTTAGATAAAACAGGGTGCCTACAATACTAATTTTCTAAAGGCCTATATCTTTCTCTTCAGTTCTTGTGAACATTTTTTTTCAATTGGATCAATAGTTTCGAAGATCCATAATTATTACCATTTTTTTTCTTTTGGAACAACCGTGTGATAGTGCGTCTTTGTGCCGTAAACGTGATTAAAATAAACACATGTTTCAAGAGGCCATCAAATTAAAATCCGAGTTAGATCTGCAAACCCTTTAACGGTTTTGTTTTAGCAACGGTGTACTTTCACTTCGCATTAAAAAACATTTAGGTTGTTCACAAGGGGTGTGCTATCTGTTGTATCGTCCTAACAAAAAACAGAGTTGTTAAAATTTTTATTTGACATTAACAATGGTTTAATTTTGATTTTTCTCTCTGTTAGCATACTTAAGGATACTAAACATACGTAAAAATTTTGTATCGTGCTATTCTCAAATGCCGTATTTTTTCAATTTAAATTTTAACAACTCTGTTTATGTTAGCACAAATAGCACACCCCTTGTGAACAATAGTAATAGCCAAATTATCACCCTATAGCAAGGGTGGGCACGGATTTGTCACCGAGGGCCAAATTATAGTTTTTCACAAATTATAAATTATACACCATAAATTCAACTTTTTGCAACTTCAACCCTACACCATAACTTATTATTAAAGCCTACAGCACTAGTGAACAGGGTAAAAGTTTGTGGTGATGTTTGTAACACCAAAAAATATTGGTCCTTTTGTTTCGATTGTCTGTTTGCCCATGTTTTCTTGTGCTAACGCTACAGGTCGCAAATATTAAGATATCTTAATTAAATTTGGTACACCTACTTATATCGGTCCATGAACGAAACTTGTTGATTTTGGTTTGCATCGGTCCATGGTTGGACATAGTGCCCATATAAAGGTCCCCCAGAATTAGATTTCCCCATGCTGCAGGTCATAATTAGGAAGATATTTTAATGAAATTTGGTTCGCTGACTGACATGTACGCAAGGACAAAGCCTATTGATTCTAGATAAGATCAGCCCATATTTGAACCTACCGCCTTTATGGACTATATTTCCGATTTTCTCTTAAATACACCTAAAATTAGGTAAAACCAAAATTTCTTACAGGGTAATCCTATTTCTTTTTTTATCGTTTTATAGACAAATTTTGACACAAGTCCATTTCAACCCATTCGAATTTCGAATCCAAACATTCAACCATATTTATAGCTTTAGCATATGACACCATATCTTTCGACCATACTGGAGTAGGGTATCATATTTTTCGTTTTAAATTACGTAAGTTTTTAATTTTGGGAATATGTTTTGAAGCTTTTCTTCTTTGATCAATAATTTATAAGAGATTAAATTTTTATTAATTAATTTTATTGCGCAGAGCAAAAGAAATTGCAGTTGTTAAAAGGACACCATTCACTAAAGGATTAATTCAAATGATGATTACAAACTAAAAATTTTCGTGGTCTTTATGAAATCCCAACCGGAAGTGGGTTGGAAACGTATTCGATTCTGTAAACGGATTTATAAAAGTTAACGGAAATGGCATTACAATGACATCATAAAACTTTTATTATATTGAAGTTTTAAAATATTAAATAAAAACATATAATAACCCCTCAATTCATAAATGCTTTGTAAAGTTATAGCAGGTTTACTAAACGTCATTTTCATACAAAATTTGTTCAATAAACCTCCTATAATTTTACAAAACGTTTATGAATTAAGGGGTAAATGTATAACGCTTAAAATTTTTTTATTTATATTAATTAATTTAATAAAAACAATTTTAATCAGATTGGAAATTTCCTCATCAAATCCGTAGACATGATTTATAGACCCCAACATCGGAAATTTCCGTGTACAAATTTCCGTACAAAAAGAAAAATTATAAAATTTCCTACATTTTTCTTACAGAAAATTCCGATTGTTGAATTCTACACAGAAAAAACAGTAGGCACCAACAATGGGAATTTGTAAAAGCAATCATATTTTCTTTTGAATTGAAATTTTATTCCCAACAATTTTTTTGTTTGAAATATTTGTAACTCATTTGTGAATTGTTATCTTTCATATAAAAATTGTTTAAAAATAAAAATTCAAAGTTACAAAAAAGGACATTTTTTTTTTGGATTTATAAATTTCTATGTTGGTGCCGTTTTAAAAAGTTTTTTTTTTTGTATTTACAAATTTGGTATGAGAAAGGTGTTTAAAAATTTAATTAGAATTTTGTAAATTCTCTTGTGTATAAATCAACTCTACGGATTTGACGAGGAAATTTAAGATCTAAAAAATTTTTTTTTTAAATAACATATTTTCACAACCAATTTTTAGTTATTTATTTTCTGAAATATAAATATTTAAAAAGTTCTACGACGTCATTGTAATGCTATTCCCGTTAATATTTTAAACCGGTTTGCACCAATCCATTTCCAATCCAATCCGTTTCGAATCAAATTCCGGATGGATTTCATAAAGACCATGTTGGTGAATAATTTAAGTGCTTTTAGATGAATTAAAACGCTAACTTTTCACACAGTTCTAAATTTACTACAAATATTATTATAGTCGGAAGTAATTACGAACTTTTACTAACTCAAGTAAACAATTTTTAAACAAAATTCCTACTTAAGAAAAATTTGAGTATAAAGTAAAGATGCTATTTTAACTTTAAATTTAATTTGTAAATAATTAAATCAGTTTAATAGTCGGAACTAACATCGATTTGATTCTTAAAATTTCTTAAGTGAGAAATTTTCAATTTAAAATCTTAAACGGCATTCACGCCTAAATCTTAAACGAGTGTTTAACTAAAACAAGTGTAAAAGAATAAAGAACTGTTGTAATAGAATAAAGAGCTAAAATACGTGTTTTAGATAAACACGTGTTTAAGAATTAGGTGTGAATGCAGCCTTAGGTCTGACTATAAAACTGGCCCTAAGTTTTAATCTAAAATTTTAAATATAAAAATTTTAATGAAAATTGTGAAAAACAAATATTTAAAAAAAATTTAATTTCAGCAAGGTCCGTACTAAAATCAACAAAGGGCCGCAAATGCCCTCCGTTGCCTTATAGTAGTAATAGCTTGTAGCACACATAACTATTCAGGATCAAAAAAACCCATAAACAAATACAGTTTCTATGGGCACCAAACAGCAGAAAACAGTTTTCGCAAGTCTATTTTATTTATGAAAACTTCAGAAACTTGGCCATTTGATCTCAACAAAAAAATATTTTAAATTAAAATTTAATTCAAACAATTTTCAAATCGGTTATGGTGCAGATATCTGGAAGGTCAGCCATAGACAAAAGTACACTTTATGAGGGCTGTGGTTCAAATATGACAGCCCAAAACGATAAAGTTTCGAACAAAGAACCGCCTCAAAACTGTGCATACTGGGGATATAGTTTAATTGCGCCGCAGAGAAATTTTTTTTTTAATGTTAGCTATACCCAAACTTTTGTCGATGATATAAAAATGAAACTTTTTGATGAAAAATACAATTTCTGAAGTGGTGCAGTTTAATTGTGCAGTAGGCAAATTTTTTTTTGTAAAAATCGCGCGATTTTTTCCAAAATATTTTTTATTTTTTTAAATGTCTGAAGTCGTGGGAAAATTTTCTGTCATTTGGGTACCATTTTACCATACAAGAAAATTTCATAATTTTCAGTCCCCCCTCTTAAGAGACTAAAATGGCTCTAGTTAGGGCTACGTTTTATGGATAAAAAGAAAGAATAAGATTTTTGGAATCGTGAGACAATTTCCTTTAATTTAAGTATCCACACTATGTTACTATGTTCCCCCGTCCCTCCCAAAATTATTTTCGGTTTTTTTCTTTTTGAATTCTAGAAAGGATCATATTTTTTATTTATTTTTTTGGCGAAACCCCATAAACTGCAGTTTAGCCTAATTCTGTAATAAATACTGGAAGCTAAACTGAAAAAATTAAAAAAAACGTATTTCCATTGGAAAATTTTTAACCAATATTCTCGCGAAAACTGTAACCCTATTTGAGATTTAGACTTCATATTCGTAATTATCCTCAAACTATTGTATTTAATAGATTTTATGTGTAGCAATTTGTTGTATTATTTTCTATTTAAAAATTTTACATTTTTATTTACCTATAGACTTACATAATTTTAACGTCATTTAAGGACATGTAGATGAAAACTTTTTTTTTCGATTATGTAAACTTCTAATAGGTAGTAACATTGATGGGGCTGGAAAGTTCGAACATCTTGCAATTTGACGAACCCCAACGGATAGGGATCGATAGCATGTGAATCAAGTTTACGATATTTTTTTTTTCGAAAATGTGCAAGATTTTTGAATATTTTGCTTTTTTATTGCGGGAAATTTAATTGTAATCACTTTATATGACAATATCTAGTTCATAAAACGTTGAGGGCAAAAAGTGAGCTTAAGTTAATTAAATTGATCTTGTATCTAATAATAGCATTGGTACTAAAGTACTCTTTGGGACCTGAATAAAGTGCCAGTGTATTATCTCTGGCACGAACATTCAATAAATTGTTTAGCTTAGCTGGCTGATCGTTCAAAATATCTTATTCAATTCGTTTAATATTTCTCATTTTGCTGGTGGTTTGCTTGGTGGTTGTATTTTTTGAATTGTTCGTTTTATTATTTGTTGTTTTTGTAGAAATTCCACATTCCACACTCTCTGTAAATTATAGCAGAGTCATGGAGCAAGAAGTCTAAAAAATGTTTATCGTTTGTATCTTTCTTCTTGCCTTTTCAGTTAGATGCCTTCAGACCTTTTTCAACAAGAAAAAAACTCGTTAAAGTTATTTCATTTGAGTTTGGATTTTATGCTGTATACATAGTACATATATTTAGTTATTTAATTCGGTAGGTGGTGGCACACGATCTTCAAGTACACCGATCTCTCCAATAACGGTTCTGGAAATTTGACCGCAAGTGCAACGCTTTTTCCTACATACAGTGGTGGAAAATACACTGCGTTTCACTTGAATAGCACACCGTATGCATTGAAATTCTCCCCCTTATATTTTTGTAGGAAATAAAAATAGCGGATTGTTTTTAGTTTGCATTTGTAGTGTTAGCTATAGCTTTTAATACAAAATAAAAAATATTTCGATGTATTAAACAATTTTTTAAATACAACTTAAAAAATAAAAATTCTCAAAAAATAACAAACAAATTCTGTTTCACTAGAATAGCACATTTTGTAATAAATGTGGATTAAATAACTTTTTAGTAAGGTTTTTAATTTTTTTTAAATTTTATTATAAAAATTAAAATTTAAGTATGGGTTTCTAGTAATGGGTTGAGCCTCCCTTGTTTAGAATAACCTCGTATATCCTATTAGGCATTGACTCGTACAAATTTTTCAAATAGTTGAGAGAAATTGAAGTCCACGCTCGTTGAATGGCCTCAATAAGTTCGGCTTTAGTTGAAAATTGTTTTCCAGACTCATAAACTTTTCTGGACAGCCATCCCCAAACATTCTCTATTATATTAAGGTCCGGCGAGTATGGTGGCCAATTCAGAAGTGTGACATTTTTGGACTCTATCCACGATTTGACCAAACGGGCAGTATGTATTGGGGCGTTGTCGTGTTGGAAAGTCCACTGCAATGGAGCAAAAAGATTTTCAAACGATGGAAAGGCTTTTTCTAAAACACCCTGATATGTTTTAGCGTTCATAGTGGAACTTAAAAACTGGAGCTCACAGGTGCCATAATAGGAAATCGCACCCCTCACCATAACTCCGCCAACTCGACTGTGTAATCGATCCAACTGGTGAGTCTCCTTCCGCAAATCGTGAAAATAATAATTGTAGCCATCAGGGCCCTCCAAATTAAACTTCTTCTCGTCAGAAAAAACAACGCACTTCCACTCCTTACTCCATGCCATGTTATCTCGGCAAAATTTCAACCGCATTTCTTTCCGTGCAGAGTTGAGTGGTGGTTTTTTCTTTAATTTGAGTCGTTTGAGGTGATTTGCTCCTGAAATAACACGCCATACAGTGGTCTTGCTGGCATGGACACCCACTTTAGCCTTAATTTTCTCAACAGAATCGTGTGAATTTGAAGCTTCTCTCAAAATAGCCCTCTTATCTGCTTCAGAGAGCACACCACTTACACGGCCTTTCATGTTTTTTCCATAGTTCGTCTCGTTTTGAATAAAATTAGATATTACTTTTCTGCTTTTAGCAATTTTTTTTGATATTTCAGTCACAGAAAGGCCACAATCTCTATATGTTTTGATTTTTATTTGTTCATCGTTGGTTAAAGATTTACCGCGACCCATTGTTATGGTAAATGATCCCAATTTGTTTGAAAAAGTTAAAAAAATTTTTTTTTTACTTCGCGGTCAATCTGTCCACTTCTACATCAAACTGAAACTGCAACGTGCTATTCAAGTGAAACAAAAAATGGCCTGCATTTCTGAGCAAATTTAAATCAAAGCAGCAAAAACAAATAACGGCACTTTTCCAGTGAACCAAATTTGATGACGGAAATAAATATAAAATAAATAAAATAAAACAACAACAACAAGTTCAACAAAGTTAAGAATATTGATAGATAACCAAATAACAATAAAAATAAGCGAGTGTGCTATTCAAGTGAAACGCAGTGTATAATAGAAACGATTGAAGTTTTTCCTAATTTTATTCTCGTTGCCTTTATTTGTAAAGATCAAAATAGTGGCTGAATAGAGAGGAGATGGTACAGAAAATTGTACAAAATTATAACGTAATGTTTGTTTTTTTACTTTGTCACTTATTTTAAGTAGGCGTGGCTTTTAACGAAAAATTAGCAATATTGACCTTTTATCAAATTACATAGTAAAACGAGTAAAAAGGTTAAAGTCGGGCATGCCGACTATATAATACCCTACACCAGTCCGACTTAAAGCCAACTAATGTTTGGATCCGAAATTTGAATGAATAAAAGAAGAGAAAAAATAAATATGGACCGATCCTATCCAGAATCAATAGGCTTTTTCCTTGGGACCATGTAAGTCAGCGAACCAAATTTCATTGAAATATCTTCGTATTTGCGACCTGCAGCGTGTAAAAAAGAAAATTTTAGGGGGTACCCTTATATGGGCACTAGGTCTAAACATGGACTGATTTCAACCAAAATCAATAGGCTCCGTTCTTGGGCCGTCATAGGTCTGTGTACCAAATTTCATTGAAATATCTTCGTATTTGCGACCTGCGCAGCGTGTAAAAATGAAAATTTTGGGGGGTACCCTTATATGGCCACTAGGTCTAAACATGGACCGATTTCAACCAAAATCAATAGGCGTCGTCCTTGGGCTGACGTAAGTCGGTGTACCAAATTTCGTCAAAATATCAGACAGACGGACGGACTGAGGGACAGACGGACATTGTTAAATCGAAATAAAAAAAAAATCTGAGCCGATCGGTATACTATAAGGTGGTTCTAGGACCAATATTTTTTGGTGTTACAAACATCAGTACAAACTTATAATACCCTATCCACGTAGTGGTGTAGGGTATAATTAAGAGAGTACTGATCGGTTCTGTACAATCTGTATATTTTTGGAAATCCTATAAAATTTCTCTTGATAAAAGGTCGATATGTCTAATTTTTCGTTAAAAACCACGCCCGCTTAAAATAAGGGACAAAATAAAAAACAAACAATACGTTAAAATTCTGTACAATTTTCTGAACCATCTCCATGCCTCTATGGGCAAATTTAGCCACTATTTTGATCTTTAAAAATAAAGGCAACGAGAATAAAATTATAAAAAAACTTGAATCGTTTCTATTATATTTAAATAAAAAAACATTTTTTGTTCTTAGTGAGTCAAAAATTGATACACCATGGATTTTTTTTTTATTTATTTTGTTATACATCTTCTATAATACAAAACATTTACGATACAAATAAAATTGTATACCATATGACAGGGGTGGCAAGACTTTTTTCGTTGAGTGCCAAAAACAGACACATTTTTTTGTAAAAATTACGTATATGTATTTTCCTTTTAAAAATTTTTAAAATTGGAAACATTTTCGTTAACAATTTTTATCCGCGCAATTGTTATCGAAACAAATTTTTTGCATTGGTAAATCTTGCAGGTATTGTAATAAAAATATCCTCATTTAAATTCTACTTTTTTTATTTTTCTTTTATTTATAATTACACTGATAAAAATAAATAGTTATAAATTGCAGAAAAATTAGTTGAAAATTAGTTAAAAAGGAACACACAGCAAAATCTGTTAATATCAGTATCAGAATATATTTCCTGAATATAAGTAAAAGAAACAGCGGGAAAAATTTTTTAAACA
The DNA here is from genome assembly GCA_949987735.1 of Leucophora obtusa. Taxonomy (NCBI): domain Eukaryota; kingdom Metazoa; phylum Arthropoda; class Insecta; order Diptera; family Anthomyiidae; genus Leucophora; species Leucophora obtusa. The sequence continues at coordinate 35,677,821 of OX465297.1, read as the reverse complement.
TTGATATTAGGTTAGATTGTGAATTACATATATTCAAAAAGAAATCAAAAAAAATTTCGAAATATAAAACTTTTTATGGTGGTTTAAATCTACTTTTTTTTTTTATTCCTTTAATAAATATTTAGCATTTGAAATTATATGTAAAACGAATATTAAATATAATATTTATGCTAGACATTTTTAAATCTACTAATGTTCAACAACGTTTAATAAAACTTCAGATATTTGAGCTGGAGGTCAATGATTTTATTATAAATATTCTCCTTATAAAAAAATTAATATTTCGATATTTTTTGAATATCATCCTCAGCATTCTTCCAGTGAATGTTTACAAACTTTAAGCTATAGTTGTGTACACTAAGAAAAATAAATATTAAAATCAAGTAGAAACCTACTTAAAATGAATGAAAACACATTCAATTTACAACAAATTATGATTTTGCTTATTTTAAATATTTTTATAATTAATATAAATATACTATAATTTTTAGTTTTTAAATACAAAAATACTTATTTTAAATTGAAAAATAATTAAATTTGGTCTTCCAATTTGTGGGTTTCTAGTGTTCCATTCCATTTGTTCTTCTTAATTGTTGCAAATAAAACAATTTATTTTATAAAAAACTTTTTTTTAATAAGTTTAAATTAATTATTTAAAGGTTATAATAAAAGGATTTTTAACTTATTTGCAATTTAAAGGGAGTAAATACACTTACAAATATGTCACCACTTGCATGAAGTAAAAAAACAAAAGATGACGCTCCAGACTGCTGCAGGTTTCTTGCAGAAATGTGCAAGATCGATGCTGCTATGAAGTAAGTTATTTTTCAGAGATAAAAACCTGAAATTAAAAATATGTACATATGTATGTATGCAGACAACTTATTTCATAATAACTTTAACAATGACTTTCCTTAAAAATATTGCACAAAGTAGGATATGTCTTTTTATGGCATTATAATTATGTACTTACCATTTATTTACAAAAAATATTAACATAAGTAGTGAAAATTCACGAACTTTTAATTAAATATGTATTTTTCGATCACAAATTGAATGTTTATTTATTTTTTGTCATTAGTCTGGAAGTACGAATGAGATGTGAGTAGATGTTTAACTATTTTTTGCCAAAAATAAGTATGAATATATTTATTTTAAGTGCGTTTAAATTTATTTTAGAAATGCTTTTTAAACATCTAATATTTTTAAATCAAGTATTACAAATATTTAATTTAATTATGCTTTTTTCTCGGTGTATGCATCGTCGTCTGTTACAGTGCAGTAATATTAGCCTTATAATTGTTATTATAAAATAACAAATATCAGAAGTTTGGAAAGGTTGAATAAATAACTATTCAACAATATTTTAAAAACAATATTTTTTTATTTTAGCAGAGTAAATTGTCATTTTCAATTAACTAAAATACATCTAAAATTTTGTAAATTTAACAGATTTTATCATGGTGTTTTTATTTTTACTAATATTTGGCAAACAGGTTCAATCGATTCGAGCATTTTTTCTTCAGGGCCCTTTTGAACCCATTTTTAGTCACTTTAGCATAAAAAAAGATTTTCTGCCACTTTTTAATTTCTCGCCTTTTCCCATCGAAATATTTAAAATTCTATCAGTCTATTCGTAGAAGGCTAAAGGTCGGATTATGGGACCGTAACCGTAAATGTGATGTAACTGTACCGTGCCGTAGCTAAAAAGTACACTTATAGATTATCGTAAACGACATTACTATTTAGCATCTATTTCATGTGGTTTTATATTTTATTCTAAAATTTTCCATTTATTTGTTAATTTTTATTCATTATTTGTTGTTTGAATCAATTTTCTTTATTCATTTCATATTTTTTCCGACTAAAATCATTCAGCTGTTTCGATGCCGGATAGAAAATTCTGATTTCAACAGAATGATCCGGCAATTACATTTACGTGTTAGTAACCATTCGTATACATTTCTTCTTGTGGTATCGAAACAGCTGATTCGTTACAGATACGTTTACGGTTGGGTAAGTCAGCCTTAAGAAATTTTAATTAAATTTTTTGATTTATTAATGCATCTATCGCAGAGAAATTTCGATACTTTTGATCCGAAACACTTTCGAAAGAATACATTTTTGAATTATTAACCACAATTGTGTAAACCAAAAATAGACGCTTTTTTTTAATAATTGTAAAAGAAAATTATTTTAAAAAAAATTAATAATTTTAAAATAAAAGCATTTGCGGTTTAGAGCATTATTGCTTATGTATGCATTATTACTTATGTATGTAAATTTTTAACATATTATTTATCTGCAGGCTTCGTAATGCACGCACATGTGCGCACATGCACATTGCAAAAATGGATATAAAATCGCCAAAATTGAAAAAAATCGCCGAAATTAAAAAAGAACTGTCCAAATTTTCAAAAAATCGCCAAAAATTTAAAAATAAATTGACAAATATGAAAAAATCGCCGAATTTAAAAAAATCTTTAAAATTTAAAAAAATTGCATAATTAAAAAAAAAAAATTTCAAATTTTAAAAAAATCGCCGGTATTGGAAAAAATCAGAAAAAATCGTCAAAACTTGAAAAATCGTGAAAAATTTTAAAAAATCGGCAAAATTTAAAAAAATTGCCAAAATTGAAAAAATCGTTAAAAATTGGAAAAAAAATCGCAAAAATTTTAAAAAAATCGTCAAAATTTGAAAAAAAAAAATTCCAAAATTTTAAAAAAACACTAAATTCGAAAAAAAAGTAAAAATTTGAAAAATTTGACAAAATCTTCAAAAATTAAAAAAAATCGCCAAAATTTTAAAAAATTTCCAAAATTGGAAAAATCCCAAAAAGTGGAAAAAAATCGTCAAAATTTGAAAAATCGTAAAAAATATAATTTAAAAAATTGCCGAAATTGAAAAAATCGTTAAAACTTCGAAAAAATCGCCAAAATGGAAAAAAATTTCCAAAATTTGAAAAAAACACTAAAATTGAAAAAAAGTCAAAATTTGACAAAATCTTCAAAATTAAAAAAAAATCGCCAAAATTGAAAAAATCGTCAAAATTTCAAAAATTTTCCAAAATTGGAAAAAAGCCCAAAAATTGGAAAAAATCGTCAAAATTTGAAAAATCGTTAAAAATTTTAAAAAATCGTCAAAAATTTCCAAAATTGGAAAAAATTTCCAAAATTTAAAAAAATCGCCAAAAATTTAAAAAAATCGCCAAATTAAAAAATCTCCAAAATTTGAAAATAGTCTTGTGTTGAAAAAATCGACATAATTTGAAAAATTCGCGAATATTTGAAAAAACTGCAAAAATTAAAAAAAGTAAAATTTAGAAAAAATCGTCAAAATTAAAAAAAAAAATCGAAAATGGCAAAACTGTCAGAAATTCGAAATCATGAAAATCGTCAGAATTAGAAACGATGAAAAATTATATGGTGAAACTTTGAAAAAAAATCTTCAAAAATTAAAAAAAAATCGCACAATTCATTTTCGCATTTATTTTTCTCTACGAGGCTTAGTGGTGGTGTATTTCACCTTTGGTGCAGTTAGTTTTCCTCTAGCTCTTCTAGTTTTCGAGATATGGACGATTTAAATTTTATATAAGCGATTTTCGCCTTTATTTTTTCACAGATGACTCACTATGACTTCCCTGTTCCAAAACCGTTGTCCGTTTTCATCTAACTCATTTAGTTTTCGAGATACGGGAGATATTCCAAATAAAAGCCCTTTTCTTTCTACGAGGCTTAGTTTTCGAGAAAAACGCGATTTTAAAATCTAGCAATGCAAGTCAAAATCTAGTTCCGCTATGGGTGTATGGTGGTGAGTTTTGAACTTAGGTGCAGTCAGTTTTCCTCTAGCTCTTCTAGTTTTCGAGATATGGACGATTTAAATTTTAAATAATCGATTTTCGCCTTTATTTTTTCACAGATGACTCACTATGACTTCCCTGTTCCAAAACCGTTGTCCGTTTTCATCTAACTCATTTAGTTTTCGAGATACGGGAGATATTCCAAATAAAAGCCCTTTTCTCTCTACGACGCTTAGTTTTCGAGAAAAACGCGATTTTGAAATCTAGCAAAACAAGTCAAAATCTAGTTCCGCTATCGGGGTATTGGTGGCGAGTTTTGAACTTTGGTGCACTCAGTTTTCCTCTAGCTCTTCTAGTTTTCGAAATATGGACGATTTAAATTTTATATAAGCGGTTTTCGCACAATATTGCAAGCAGAATGAAGGGAATTTAAAAAAAAACATGAAAGTTAGAATTCGCGATCTCCACAATGTTGCCCCTATTCCTATATATAAAAACTCTCTATACCATTTCAGCTAAATCTGTTTTTATTTACAGGTAGAAAAAAGTTATCCTTTAGGGGGGCGGGGGTAAATACTGTAACAACAGCATTTTAAAGGGGACACCCAAAAATATACTAGATTTGAAATGTCGCGATCATAATAATTATATTTAATTTTTACAATTTTTCCCATTAGTTTGAACTAATTAAAAATAATAGAACGAGTACAACCTTGAAACTTCAATTGCGATCTGCAACTTCTAAACAAAACTTTTTTGGAGATATTTTGTTATCAGACCATATTTTTAATTTTTCAAACTTTACATATCAAACATGTTGCTTTTGGTAAAAAAAAACAAATTATTACAATTTTCTCAGATTTTTTAATATTGATTTAGAGGTCGCGACAACGCGTTTTTCTATTTTTAATTTTTTTTTATGGTACCCCTTATTAATGTAACATTTGGTAAGAAATATTTTTAACAATTTTCTTAGATAAAAAAAAAATGGAAGAGCTAGAAGAAGCGCTGCACCAAAGGTCAAACCCACCACCAATACCCCGATAGCGGAACTAGATTTTAACTTGTATTGCTAGATTTTAAAATCGCGTTTTTCTCGAAAACTAAGCGTCGTAGAGCGAAAAGTGCTTTTATTTGGAATATCTCCCGTATCTCGAAAACCAAATGAGCTAGATGAAAACGGACAACGGTTTTGGAACAAGGAAGTCATATTGAGTCATCTGTGGAAAAATAAGTGCGAAAATCGCTTATATAAAATTTAAATCGTCCATATCTCGAAAACTAGAAGAGCTAGAGGAAAACTGAATGCACCAAAGTTCAAAACTCGCCACCAATACCCCGATAGCGGAACTAGATTTTGACTTGTATTGCTAGATTTTAAAATCGCGTTTTTCTCGAAAACTAAGCGTCGTAGAGAGAAAAGGGCTTTTATTTGGAATATCTCCCGTATCTCGAAAACTAAATGAGTTAGATGAAAACGGACAACGGTTTTCGAACACGGAAGTCATAGTGAGTCATTTGTGGAAAAATAAGTGCGAAAATCGCTTATATAAAATTTAAATCGTCCATATCTCGAAAACTAGAAGAGCTAGAGGAAAACTGAGTGCACTAAAGTTCAAAACTCGGGGTATTGACCCCGATAGCGGAACTAGATTTTGACTTGTATTGCTAGATTTTAAAATCACGTTTTTCTCGAAAACTAAGCGTCGTAGAGAGAAAAGGGCTTTTATTTGGAATATCTCCCGTATCTCGAAAACTAAATGAGTTAGATGAAAACGGACAACGGTTTTGGAACACGGAAGTCATAGTGAGTCATCTGTGGAAAAATAAGTGCGAAAATCGCTTATATAAAATTTAAATCGTCCATATCTCGAAAACTAGAAGAGCTAGAGGAAAACTGAGTGCACCAAAGTTCAAAACTCGCCACCAATACCCCGATAGCGGAACTAGATTTTGACTTGTATTGCTAGAGTTTAAAATCGCGTTTTTCTCGAAAACTAAGCGAAAAGGGCTTTTATTTGCAATATCTCCCTTATCTCGAAAACTAAACCGTGTTCCTTGTTCCAAAACCGGACAACGGTTTTGGAACAAGGAAAAATAAATTCGAGAAACAAATTTTGTCGATTTTCACAAATTTTACGACTTTTTCAATTTTGGCATTTTGCAATTTTTTTCCAATTTTTGGCGACTTTTTGAAATTTTGATATTTTTAAAAAATTTTTCAATTTTGGCAATTTTTTTAAATTTTCCGTCTTTTTCCAATTTTTGACGACTTTTTGAAATTTTGGTAATTTTTTCAAATATTGACAATTTTTTCAAAATTTTTACGATATTTCGCAATTTTGGCGATTTTGTCTAATTTTTGAAGATTTTTTTATTAAATTTTGACTATTTGGGCAATATTTTCAAATATTGACGATTTTTTCAAGTTATGACGATTTTTTCAAAATTTTTCAATTTTGGCAATTTTTCAAAATTTTCTGATTTTTTCCAATTTTTGAAGACTTGTTGAAATTTTGACGATTTTGGTAATTTTTTCAAATATTGACAATTTTTTCAAAATTTTTACGATATTTCGCAATTTTGGCGATTTTGTCTAATTTTTGACTATTTTTTTTAAATTTTGACTATTTGGCCAATTTTTTCAAATATTGACGATTTTTTCAAAAGTTGTCGATTTTTTCTAATTTTTTACGATATTTTGCAATGTTGTATAATTTTTGACAATTTTTTTTAATTTTGGGCAATTCTTTCAAATATTGACGATTTTTTCAAGTTATGACGATTTTTTCAAAATTTTTACAAAATTATTCAATTTTTACAAAATTTTAAAATTTTTAAAATTTTTCGATTTTTTCCAATTTTTGACGACTTTTTGAAATTTTGACGATTTTGGTACTTTTTTCAAATTTGTCGATTTTTTCAAAATTTTTACGATATTTTGCAATTTTGTATAATTTCTGACGATTTTTTTTAATTTTGGGCAATTCTTTCAAATATCGACGATTTTTTCAAGTTATGACGATTTTTTCAAAATTTGTACAAAATTTTTCAATTTTTCAAATTTATCGATTTTTTCCAATTTTTGACGACTTTTTGAAATTTTTGACGATTTTTTTTAATTTGGGGAAATTTTTTCAAATATTGACGATTTTTTCAAAATTTTTTATTTTTGGCAATTTTTAAAATTTTTGGCGATTTTTGGTGTTTTTTTTCAATTTTGACGATTTTTAAAAATTTTTGCATTTTTTTTCTTGTTTCGGCGTTTTTTTCTGATATTGAAACTTTTATAAATTTCAGCGATTTTTTGCATCCATGTGCGCGCACATGTGTGCACATTTTGCACATACACATGTTGATGTGTAATGTGCAAGTACCAGTCTGCACTTGCACATCGCACATCGCACATGGAGATGTGCATGTGCGGATAGCATTCGCACATGCACATTTTGATGTGCATGTGCGAATAGTATTTGCACTTGCACATCTTGATGTGCGAAGTGCAAAATATTTTCGCACATGCACATGTGCAAGTGCAAAGTATAAAGTCAAATTTGCACATGCACATGTGCATGTGCGAAGTATAAACACAAATTTGCACATGCACATGTGCAAGTGGAAGATGTGAGAAAATGTGCGCACATGTGCGTGCAAATACGAACCCTGAATTTTTCGCTATTTTTTCACGATTTTTTTCGAAAGAAATTTTTTTTCTTAACTCTATTAAAAATTTTTTAAACCCTATTGAATATAGGTACACAAAATAACATAACATTGTAATTTTATTTGCAAAAAAAATGTTTTCGCTAAAAAAAAATTCCCGAAAAAAATTACAGCTTCCTTAATATTGTACATATTTAATCAAATTTGGTAAATTTGTAATTAAAAATGATCCCAGAAGTATAAAAATATAATTTTTTTGGTACCATAGCGTCAAAACTTTTAATCGGGAATACGAACTTAGAAAAACCGATATCTCAATGGTGATTCAGCGTACTCTAAATAGCTTTACCAGTAGGGTGCCCAGCTTGTTTAAACTTGCTGCTATCACAGTGTAATTTAAACAAATTAATACATTTTTTTTATTATTTAGTATGTATTTTGGAGATTATTTAATTTTTTTTTCTTTGGGAATTATTTTATTATTAAACGTATTTTTAGGACTTATTTCATGGGGGGTTATTTTGTCCATTCGTTTGTGTGTTATTTCATTTGGCTTATTTCGTAGCACCTATTTTCCCAATAAAAAACTTCAATTCTATTAAAAGTTGTTTTAATTTTTGCTTAATTTTTTCCAATCTAAAATTCTAAGAAATTTTCCCAGAAAAAATTGAAATTTGTCAAATTGAAGAATTCCCAGTTTTTTAAGAGTTCGTATTAAACATGGAGAATAATATGAAATTTAGTGTGTGGGACTGTTACAAACAGTTCGGTTAAACCGAGGGTTCGCCTTAAGCGAGTTCGTATTAACAGATGTTTTTTATACGAAAAATTATTGCAAAACGTCGGGACTTTCAAATGGGTTCGTATTAACCGAGAATTCGTCTTAACCGAGTTCGTATTAAGCGAGTTTTACTGTATTTTGGAGATTATTTCATTGTAGATTATTAAATTTTTTTTTCTTTAGGAATTATTTTATTATGAAACGTATTTTTAGGATTTATTTCATTGGGGGTTATTTTTTTTATTCGTTTGGGTGTTATTTCATGGGGTTTATTTCGTAGCACATATTTTCCCAATAAAAAAAACTTCAATTCTATTAAAAGTTGTTTTAATTTTTGCTTAATTTTCTAACACTTTTTTGTTTCTCTGATTACGATGCTTTTTCTCTTCGGAAAACTTGAACTCCTTCCAATCTAAAATTCTAAGAAATTTTCCCAGAAAAAATTGCAGCTTTTTTCAATTTGCCAATAAACCAGTTGCAGGGAAATTTTCAGAGAGTTATTAACCATATTTCTAAAAACACAAAATAGTTTCACTAGAGATTTTTGTTTATTTTAAAAGGCGATTTACAATCCCTATAAAAAATTTCACCATTATCGAGCTAAATCACACACTTTTATAGCGAAATTTAATATTTAACAGAACTAACAAGAAAAGCCCCTCAAGTGGTACACTCCGATTTCAATGAAACTCGGATATGTAATAGAGAATCACAAATGCCTTTCATTTGACACCAAATTTGCCCATAGTTACTTTGGAACAAATATGGTATAAACCGAAAAAACGGAAATTTGGTTCATTTTTGATCCCACTTTTTAACCCCTAAACCTTCGCGGTTGCACATAAAAATATGTCAACTTGAGATTTTTATTCTCTATCACATATCCGATTTTCATTCAAATCGGCATGTGCCATTTAGGGGCTTTCCTTGTAAAGTCGATTTGTTGTATTTTTCGAACATTTCTTATTTAAGAAATATGTAAGACAAACATCGATCTTAGCTCTGATTATAAAACTGACCCTTTGATTCCAAGAAATTACCTTCCTACACTCATAAAAAAGCCCGTACGAATAGTTCAAAATTTTGTTAAAATAATAGAAAATAGTACCTGTATTTGCGACAGCAGAATTTTCAATGACAATTATGGTCTGCTAAATTTAGGTAAGCTAGATGTTACGCACTGCTAAATACACAGACACTTTTACTAATTTAGCTAAAAAATTTGAACTAAATTCAGCAGGAAATTTACCTGATTTAAATGAAAATTTCTGCTAAAATTCGCTTACTGTCTGGGTTTTTTCACTCTCCGGATCTGTCCCGAGAGAGGCCCATATTTATTATTGCGAGTATAAGTGGCTGATAATGATTAATCACTGCTGTTCTGAGTTTAGAGGGTTTAGATCAGACCTACATAAGCTCACACATAGAACAAAAAAATAATCAGTCGCATCAACGAGGATATAGGCTAAAGAGTTCCCATACGGAAAAAGTGTACTATTTGGTTCCCTTAAAATTTATATGGATTGGGTTCCTGTTAATTCCTTTGAAGAATAAGAGAAACAAAAGGAAAACCGAAAAAGTTAACAGGGCACTGTTTTTATTGTTTCTTATGATTATTGATTAACGCGGTAACAAAAACAACTTTAAGAGTGAAATAAATAATAAATAATCAATTTTAATTATTTTTTTTATTGTTTTTAATGATTTTTTTGCTTGTAAACACGTTTTTATTAAATTTATTGTTTTCGTGACGTCCTTCATTTTCTCTAGTTCGCTGTTAAATTTCTTCAAATTCTTTATGTTTTTCTTCTCAGTCGTGTGTGAAATTTTTACGAATTCTTAAAAAACTTTAATGGATACCCCCTGGTCGCATACAAGATTTCAATGAAGTAGGTTGACACATCGCTTGTTTGCCAGATTTTTTACACCCTGCATAATGTTTATTGATACATTTTTTTGGTAATTTGTTTTTAAGTTTTTTGTTTTTATTTTATTTTGTGTTGTTGTTTTTTGATATTTGTTTTCGTAGTTGTTGTTTGCTTTTAAATTTTTTTTTTTTTTTTTGGTTCTCTCCTTTGTTGGCGAGTATTTCACTCGTAATGCCATGTTATCCCACAATACTAAATAAATTCAAAGTTCTATTTCGGCTGCCTTCATAAATTGTACAAGCAGTTTGTAGATTTTGACGTTCCTAGTTTTCAGCAGATTCTGTAAGTTGTCATATTGATCAAACAAGGAATGCTCCGCTCTGACAGAGCCAAATTTAGGGCATTCAAACATTAAGTGATTTGCTGTTTTCTCGACACTGTAGACATCACACACATAAGCACTGTTAACATCAGTTCCATTTGCATATTTGTTGTCGTAAACATGTCCAGACAGCAATCTATTTATTGTCTTGATGTCCTTTGGTTCCATGCCACTTTTGACATACGGTTTATCTGGTATAGATGGAAAAATTTCGGCAAACAGTTTTCCTGTCTGATGAGTTGTTGATATACATGCGATTCCAATCTTGTCTAAGAGTATTACGTATTTTAAGAAGTGCTTCGTTGGGGGTGAGATCAACGTCCAATACTGTACCAATAACCATCGCCTGCTTGGCCATTTCATCAACCGTCTCATTAAATTTGATGCCAACATGACTCGGTATCCAAATAATTTGACATCTTTCTATTCTAGATTCAGCTAGTTTGTTCTGGATATATGCCACACAGTAATTATCAGTATTCTCGGCAATTAAGGCTTTACAGGCCATCATGCTATCTGTGAAAATAGCCAGTCTGACCACTTCATTTTGTATAGCTTCATCCACTGCTTTCATAATTGCCCACAATTCTCCAAAAAGGCTATAGGCTTTGTGATTTATTCTGAAGTAGGACTTTTTATCTAAGCTTACATTAAAAACACCACAACCACTGACACTATCAGTTAGAGAGGCATCTGTGGCAAATATTATATACCCGTCCTTCCTGTATTCATTGACCTCATTATATACCAAGGCCCTTATATGCTCAATTGACACATTGCCCTTTTTATCAGGGAGTATATTGATGCGAGATACAAATCTTCCTTGTCTAGAGAAAGAACATTGTAGATTAACTCCATCAAAAGTTTCCTTGAAATCGTTGTAGACTGCACTATAACTGGATTTGATTCTAGGACCATCTGCAACCAAACGATACATAGGATTGTTCTCCTTCTTTAATTTCATTAATTCCCTTGCTGTAAGATATTTACTGCGTTCATAGTTAATTTGCCAGAACATATAATATTTGTACGGGAGTTGACCTCTTGAGACCTAGACATCTGCGCAAGATTTTATTTTGATACGTTGTAATTTTCCGATTAATGGAATTTGGGGAATGTGCTGCCGTAGTACGAGCATATTCAATTTTAGAGCGAACAAAACTTTTATAAAGATTTACTGCTATTCTAGGTGATAAGCCCCATTTGATTGTAGTCAATTTATCTATTAACCCGGAGCCACTTTTCGCCTCGGTGAGTACCCGGTCATAGTGTTCTCCTACAGTGAGAGACGAATTTATGGTTCTTCCAAGTAATTTCAACTTATATACTTGTTCAATTTCAGTGTTGTTGATTTTGATAGTCACTTTTTTGTTGCCACCTTTCGCCAGATACATTGTACTTGTTTTCTCAAGATTAAAGGACAGATTCAAAGATTGACATTTCGTCATGAAGTTGAGGACTTTCCTCTCCAAATTATCAATAGCAAAGTCGAAATTTTTGTTGTATGAGACCAGTGTGAAATCATCCGTAAATTGATAGACCATAGTATTCTCATCTTGAACCTCATGAAGAGCCTTTGTGTATAAATTAAATAATAAAGGTGACAAACAGCTTCCTTGTGGTAGTCCGTTATCGACCACGATTGTTTCACTACCAAGATTTAGTGTTCGACTAGACAGAAAATTTTTTATCCATTTAATGTACTTATTTGGGATTCTGAGACTGGCCAAAATACTTTCAAGTTGTAAATTATTGACGCAATTATAGGCGTTGTTGATGTCAAGTACCAATATTACAGGACCTTGAAACCATAATTTTTAAGCAATGCTACATTATGCAACAGTTCATTCAAGCATGAGGAGGATGATTTGCCCTACCTATGGCGAAACTCCTGTCGGGAAGTATATTATTATGATCAACGAATTTCGTGATGCGATCCTTTATCATTAAATTTATCAGCTTCAGCAATACAGAAATTAATGAAATAGGACGAAAATTCCTGTAGTCAGAGAGGTCCTTATTTCTTTTTGGTATTGGCACAATCGTTATTACCCTCCAAGACTCCTGTAAATTGCAATCCAAAACGGCATCATTTAACGCAGTTAGCAGTGAACTTCTTGCCAGTTCTGGAAGAGTTCGAATCATCTCATATGTAATTTTATCCACTTCTCCCGCAGATGGCCTGACCTTGTTCCTAAGAATTTTCTCAAATTCATCATATGTGAAAGCAAAGTTGACCTCACACTCGTGTATCACTATTTGACGTTGCGTTCGGGAGCATGTATTTTCCAGAGTGTAGTCAGAGCCATTTTCATTATCATTAACTATATTTGATCGATCCGTTTGTGTTGAAAAAGATGTTACAGTTGGTACTTGTTCCTTTAAAAATTGCAAATATAAACCATTATTGTCCTCGTTCCATTCTGAGCGGTTACCACGTGTGGTACTACCCTTAACGTTGCTGACAAAACGCCATGCCTGCCTTGTATTGGGTAGCTCATTTAATTTATTTATCTGATCTTCATAGCTTTTCTTCTTTGCATTTTTCACCGCCTGTTTCCAATTAGAGATGGCCAGAACAGCTTTTTCAAAATTTTCAGTTGTGCGATACTTATCACATTTTCTTCGAGTGGCAATTTGCCACCTAAATAATTTATTGAGACCATCATGCCACCATGCCTTTGGAATTCTGTTCTCCTTTATCTCATATGTAGCGTGTTCAATTTCATCAGCAAAGATAGATTCTATGCTCTGAATATTCGCATCAAAATTTACGTCACCTAATGCAGCTATCAATTTATCCTTTGCCAGAAACTTGACTGCCCTTTGACCAACATCAGGAAAATTCACTTCAATCGGTGGCTACCACCAAGTAGCACAGGAACCACATTCCAGCTTGCAACCAGTCTGGTGTTAACAAATGTTAAATCCGAAACCGTACCCCGACCTCCATCTAGTTCCCGCATGAACGTTGCACTCGAATCATTCAAACAAAGGAAGTCTGAGTCATCCATAAGTCCCACCAATTTTAGACCCCTTGGCGAATCAGAATAATCGCCCCACTTCTTAGCACGTGCATTAAAATCTCCTGCTATTATAACATTATCATGGGTCTGCAGAAAATCAATTAACTTCTGCATTTCAAGTTCAAATTCAGCAATGGTTCTGGAATGCTCAAAGTATACAGAGCATATAGTAAAATTCGTCGTTAGATTCAAAGTTTTGACAATAATAATATCAAAAGTTGTACTAAATTTTATCCTCTTGAAGCGAATGGACCTTCTTAGGGCGATGGCCACTCCTCCATATCCATCTACTCTGTCGACTTTCTCGACAATATTAAAATATAATAGTTTATGTGGTTGTTGTTGAATATCATGTGCATAGATTTTGCTTAAACAAGCGATATCTATGTTATGATTGTTAACAAGATATTCCAAACTGCTGCGATTAGCCTTAAACGACATTCAGTTGTATTGCAGCAGCTTCATTATCAAAATTTAACATAGACTGTGTAATTATGTCGCAGTCAAAATCTTTGTAAATTCCATCAAATCTTTCCCCAAAGTGGGCAATGGCATTTAAGCCATGTGTATTATTTTCCTTATTAAAAACATCTTTGATAAATTTCAAAAGTTCCGATGTGGTCTTCTCAAGAAGGCTTACCTTGTGAACGTTGGGACGGTTAAAAACATCACCCCGACATTCCGCCTCCCACAAATCTGGTGGATCAAAATGTTTTCTGGGAGTTATTTTTTGACCAGCTTTACTGACCTGTTTCACAACTCTGTTGTACGGTCTTGGTGTTAACATTCTATTCACCTCACTATCCTTATTTTTAAATTGTGGCTTAGATTGATGATTTAATTCGGGGAAGTTTTCCTCATAATCATCCAGAACGCTGAATCTGTTTGCCGGTGCCATGTAGGACTCTAAAACTTCTCTTCTTGACAGTTTCTTAATAGTCATTATTTTCCTGATCTCCCCCTCTCGGGCCAATTGCGGACATTTTCCCTTTTGTTGGGATTGATGGTCATCTCCATTACATAGAATACATTTAATTATATTACAGCTGGGTTCGCACCCTCCTTTCTTACCGCACTTCAAACAACGTTTGTCAGATCGACAGCCGAGTTGAGTATGGCCGATGCGTCCACAGTTGCGGCATTGTCTAACTGGTGGATAATAATGGTCAACTTTGAGAACCGTATAGTTCATAACTACTTCCTCTGGTACTTCAGTTCCAGCGAAACCAATTTTCACAGCGTACGTAGGTGTAAACTCCTCAACTTTATCCTTCACAATACGTTTTATAAATCTCTTAACAGAGATGATACCCACCGACGATCTGATGCTATCTTTGATAGCCTCATCCGTCAAGTATGTGGGCACACCTCGTATAACACCAAATGTTTCAAGATATGTGCGTGGCACAAATGGTCTCATTTTCCTGTCCTTCAATTCGACATTTTTTATACAGATATTAGCATTCGCTACACAGTCAAAAGCCACCTTATACAGAGATATTCCTATAGCCTTAATCGACTTAATGCCAGGCATCTTTAGGTCGCGAATTTTCTCCCATAAGTAAAGGCCATTTTTCACTCTATTGTTATTTGTCATTCCCGCTTAAGACGTATCAATTAAGACGATTACATCGCCCACATGATTAACAGGATACAGGACTTGGTCCTTATCATCACCCTGTAAATTTGTACTATAATTTCCACCTTTGCCTTTAATCATACTCTTACCTTCAATTTTCGTACCAACTGGTTGTGATTTTTTTATAATTTCAGCCTTTGCATCAGTCTTTTCTACATACTCACTCATATCTATTTCATTGTCAGTAAAATTATTCTCATTACTACTGGCAGCATCAACTGGTTACTGGTTCAGGTTACTTTCATTTTTCTTTTTGCCCTCTTCTAATACCGCTAGCATTATTTCATCTAATTTCTTGGACGGATTTTTTTCATTGGTTTTATCTAAAGCCATCCTCTTAATCTGATTTTTCCATTCTTTCTTACCTTGTTTATGCGCCTTAACAATTTTTCCTTGGCTTGATATAAAAACCTTGCCATAAGAATCATCCTCTTCATCGTCTTTCGACGAAACAGATTTTTGTGACGACATGGCGCCACCTTTACATTTTACAAATGGCGGCAAGATTTTCCTTTTAATTGATAGATTTGATTGCCAACAGTCATTTAATTTATTTTATAACTACCCTACGGGAAATTTTAACAAACTGTCACCGAACTGGCCCCTTTATATGAAATAGACTGGTCACTTTTACATGGCGTTGTCATAGGAGGTGGAAATTGACCCCTTGTGACATGTCACAAGACAAATCCAAGGACAGGTCCCTGAAATTGAGAGTTCAGTAACCTGTCCTAGGATTTGTCTTGTGACATGTCACAAGGGGTCAATTTCCACCTCCTATGACAACGCCATGTAAAAGTGACCAGTCTATTTCATATAAAGGGGCCAGTTCGGTGACAGTTTGTTAAAATTTCCCGTAGCGTAATAGCTGTTCTCCTTTCCTTTTATATAAATTCCTCAAAAAAAATTTTCTTCTAGAAATCTACTTTTTACTTCCTTACCGAATGAAAAGCCGACCGTTCTATGTGACGATCAATTGCACACGTTGAGAAATTAATGAATTTCTTTTTTTTTTTTTTTTATATTCCCATTATAAACATTTAAAATTTTCGAATTATTATACAAACGTTCTTTGTCAGTGCATTGAGAGTGAGAGGCTGCAACTCACTCATACAAGCACAAAATAAGGTTGTATATGTTTGCCGATCACTGGTTTAGATTTAGAATGGATTTCTAAAAGCACATGGAATTAAAGTATTCGGAAATTTGCTGTTTTGGTATTCACATATTAAGTGCGTTCCCGTACGTTCCCAATGTTACCGAAATTTACCCAAAGTTACCGAAATTTACCCAAAAGCGTTCCCGTACTCGAAAATTGGGTAAATGAGAGCGCTAATGAGAGTGTATTAGTGTGTCTCTTTTTACCAAAATTTACCCAGACTTTTTCTTCGGGTAAACTTTGGTAAAACAGCTGATGTAAATATAAACAAAAAACAATCGTGAAAATAGATTTAAAATTTTAATTAAATAAAGAAATAAGCAAAAGAAACTTGTTTTTTTATAAGAATTAATTGAATAACATCAAAAACAACTTTCAAATGCGAATAAATATGGGTATTTGTGCCAATTTGCAAACTGAAATTATACTCATTTTCACATTAGTGATGGGATTTGTGGCGCAATCTAAGATTGATTGGTACAATGGCACAACCGATACAATTTTGGCACATTTTGGTTATCTACAAAATTTAATAGAAAATGGATTTAAAAAATAAAAATTCCTTAGTTTTTAGTTTCTAAGCATTTATTGGTATGAAAATACCTTTTCGAACAAAGCAAAACTAAAAAATGTCATCGAAGATATTACCGAATAACCCATAGAATTTTAAAAATTCAAATTTAGAACTTAAGTTTAATTCATGAAAAATAGAATTCAGTTTTAGAAAATGTTTCTATGTACACCATTACGTGTAATCATTCCTAAAGAATTCATTCATTGGCTGCATTCTCAAATCTTTAATAAGAATCGAATGAATTTCATTTATCATTCACCTTTTAATTGAATGAATTCAAGAAAATTTTTATTCATTCGGTTAGAATTCATTCCAAATAGAATTAATTCCATAAGAATACTATTACGAAATGAAATTAAAGTTGAATTACACGAAATGAAATTAAAGTTGAAAACACGGGTACTGAGTGAAAATTGAGTTTTGGCACAATGAAGACCCATTTGGCACATTTTAGTCACACGCTTGGCACAAAACAAAATTTTTCAAGTCCCATCACTGTTTCACATTATTCTTTGAAATACGATTTGTGCTAGAAAAGTGGTTTTTTGTGTTCCCGTACTATTGGGTAATTTTGTCATTTTGCGAGAGGATTTTGTGCTTACTCTCATTTTACCGAACTTTACCCAAAAAGTAAAGAAACACACCTATTAAGTGCGTTTCCTTATGTACCCAAAGTTAACGAAATTTACCCAAAGTTACCGAAATTTACCCAAAAGCGTTCCCGTACTCGAAAATTCGGTAAATGAGAGCGCTAATGAGAGTGAATTAGTATTTCTCTTTTTACCAAAATTTACCTAGACTTTTTCTTCGGGCAAACTTTGGTAACACAGCTGATGTAAATATAAACAAAAAACAATTGTGAAAATAAGGGCCTGTTTATCTATTACGAAAATATTCTAAACGATAGCAACTGACAATTACTTTCGTCAAAAATATATTGGAAACAAAAACAAATTTTCGTTACTTTGCTTTCGTTTATACCATTTTCGTAATACATAAACAGGGGCTTAATTTGAAATTTTGATTAAATCATTTTTTCTTCTTCTTCCTCTTTTTTTTGATTCCGAAACAAGATGTTAAAATTTATAGACAGGTTTCAAAATAATCTTTCTCAGAGACTATTAATTATAGAGCAGGGATGGAAAATTAGCTTTTAAATTTTGTACCAACCAGACAAAAAAATTGTACTTTTTCGAACCTCACGGTACCAAAATGTTTTATATAAATAAAAAATTTGCAGAAAACTTGCCTAAAAGTTTTGCACTTTTCCGACCTCATCAATTTATTTTTAATAAAAAAGTATGTACGTTCGAAGTCAATCAGTTAATATTGCTCTATTTGATACGAGGAATTGCTAATTTATTTTAAAATGACCAAAGTTTAGTGCTTCACTATAGTTATGAAAGTCAAATTTATATGAAAATATTGGTAAACTTTTAACACGTGTTATTTTTTAGATAATTTACCATCTGTAAAAGAATAATGTAACATATTATTAATTATCAAGGCAAGTTACTTTTGGCATTTGCCATTAAATGGCATTTTTGCCATTTTTTCACTTATCTTTTAAAAATGCCATTTTTACAAATCCAAAAAAAAGCCATTTTGTCTATTTTTTTAGACTTTTCATTAAAAAAATGCTATAAAATTCAGTAAAAATTCAATCTTTGTAAAAAATTTAAAAAAAAACGATATTTTTTTTTAATATTTAATAAAATTTCAGATTTGTTTTAAATCATATAATACACGACGAATGCACTTTAGCAGTTCGACGGTAAATTCTTTTTTTTTTTTAGTTAAGTGTTTGTAACCGTAGCTTAGGACAATCATAATTAATATTAGAATTAATTACTAAATAAATTTTTCTAGAGTTGATTTATAGGAAGAAGAATAAGAAAACATTTTTATTGAAAAATTTAACAGACACAAGGGGATCACCAGACTGCCGCAGTTTCGTCTTACCCAAAGACTCGGCAGTGGCTAGTTTATGTGTCAACTGATCAAAGTAATTTTTAATTGTTAATTTGTCTCTATATGAAAAACTTTTTGTGTATTTCCATGACCGGCCGACCGTGGTGTATCTTGTTAAGAGGTGATGCTACGAGTCGTAGCCTGTGTAAATCAACTCTAGGTAAATTCTTTCATTATTGTATTTTTGTTAAAAACATTCAGAAAAACACTTAAATCAACTATTATACTTTAAAATTTTTGGAATAAGTGTGCCATTTCTGAGTTTTTTGTGCCAATTTTACTATATTTTCGTGCCATTTTGCCTGCCAATTTCAACTTTTTTTGTGCCATTTTAAACTTGCCCTGTTAATTATAATAAATGCCAACAAGGCGGGTTTAAAAATTACTTTTTTGAATGATACTACTCATATATGTATCTGAAAATTCTCGACTTTCATATGTGCTTTCAGTAGCACTCAAACTTTCTGTATTTGTAAATATTTTTGAACCCCTACAAGTTTGGAATAGAGTTGTAAAATTTCGATACTTTTTGAGTACTCAATACTACTCAATACTTTTCAATTGAGTACTCGATACTACTCAATACTTTTAACGGTTTTTTTAATTTAAAAATAAAAATGTTGTGAATTCGTATTTATTACAAAATATAATAACAATTTATATACACGTGTTAAATAACTTACATTTTAATTAATTTAAAACGTTTTAAATAAATTAATTAAATAATTTTTTCCAAAAATCCGTTACAAATTTCGTTGTTTCACAAATAGAGTTTTATTTTCCGAGTTGTATTTTTAGGGTACTATTTTTAGAGTTGTATTTTCATACGAAAAATACACATTTCTACGGAAAATTGCATCTTTAAAAGTATTGAGTAGTACCGTTTTAGTATTGAGTACTCAAAAAAACAGTCAGTATCGAGTACTCAGTACCGGAATACTCAATACTTTTACAAATCTAGTTTGGAATTGGTTGAAAAAGTTCCGTTTCAATTATTTTGCAGCTTTGTGCCAAAAGTTGGTATTTAAAACCAACATATGAAAATAATTACAAGTCTTGGTAGAATGATTTTCGTCTACTTCGGCAATTCGATTATTTGTTTAAAGGTTTAAAGAGCAGGAAGTTGATATCAATACAAAAATTTTAAGTTTGGAATATTTTGACATTGTACCAAATGAATCGCGGTAGTACCACGGCACCAACGAAGTTTGGCATGTACCATACCATAAAAAGTACAATTGAACCATTTTTTCCATCCCTGTTAGAGAGATAGGAATAGAGTTGTGAAATTTCGGTATTTTTTGAGTACTCAATACTACTCAATACTTTTCAATTGAGTACTCGATACTACTCAATACTTTTAACGGTTTTTTTAATTTAAAAATAAAAATGTTAGGAAAAATTATCACAATTCACATACACGTGTTAAATAACTATTGTTATTTACATTTTAATTAATTTAAAACATTTTAAATAAATTAATTAAATAATTTTTCCCAAAAATTCGTTACAAATTTCTTTGCTTCACAAATAGAGTTGTATTTTCAGAGCTGTATTTTTAGAGTACTATTTTTAGAGTTGTATTTTTATACGAAAAATACACATTTCTACGGAAAATTGCATCTTTAAAAGTATTGAGTAGTACCGTTTTAGTATTGAGTACTCAAAAAAACAGTGAGTATTGAGTACTCAGTACCGGAATACTCAATACTTTTACAACTCTAGATAGGAAATCAAAACTTGCACTACTCACCGGTAGAGGGCGTTGTAATTTAGTATTACCTGTAGTGGGATTCTCTAACTTTTTAACGACAAAATTCGGTAGTTAAGTTGTCAGTTTACTATGAAAACTTGTCAAGTTAACAACCGAATTTTATCGTTAAAAAGTTACAGAATTGCCCCTCTGAGCAACTATTTGGTATCAGTTTAGTATCAGCTGAGCCTATATTTTAAAACTCAAAAACTGTTGAAAACTGCTCAAAATAAGGAAAAAACAAGCGCGGAATATATTCAAATAATAAAATTTGAGATATCCGTTTGTTTTTTTGCTTTGTTGTTTCTTAGGCTTGTATTCACAAATGCTTAATAAATTTAAAATAGGTTTAATAATCAATTTTTCCATACAAAATTTGTTAAATAAACCTATTTTAAATTTATTAATCATTTGTGAATAAATTATTATTTAAATTTAAATAAAAAAGAAAATTGTCAATTTTTTTAACAAAGTACCATCTAGTGACACCGATATTTTTATAACTTATTTTTTTGGTGATGCCATACCCCTGATCTTTTTATGTATTAAATGTTCTACAGATTTCAATATTTTAGTGAAAATACAAAGAAAACATTTCAAAATATTGTTCACAAATGTTTTTTAATAATTTAATAAATATTTTATAGAAAAAAGTGCATTCGTTTTTACTTCCACCCAGCTTTTTATACACGGAATATTTCACAAAAATTTTTGTGGATGTGAATCACAAAACAGCAAAAATGTTCGGAATGTTCCACTTTAGAATTTCTTTATGTGGATTCGGAACTGAGAACAGCGCGGAATAACTACAGAGTAACGAATTTTTGTCCATTTTGCTCTATCTCGCTCAGTTTCCGTGATATAAGACATTTTATGATTATACAATATAAAATATGAAAATATAACGCATGTCTATGTGATATTGATAACAGAGACACAAAAATATAATCACATGGAAATAATTGTGGTTTAAATTAGATGAAAAATTTTAAAAATTAAGAAACACAAACTACTAAAAATTAGCATGCAAAGTTATTTTAAATATGGGTGAAATTATTTGTTATGCTAAATTGAATTTACCAAAAATATTCCCCCTGATTATGTATAGACGTTGGCGTATTTAGTAAAAACGCACAAAACAACAAATAGTGAAATTTTCCTGGTAAATCTAATACAATTTTGATAAAATATTAGTCTTACTCGACTGTTAAATATTGCAAAAATATTTGTTCTAACGACTTTGCTGTAAAACCGCCTAAAAACGTCTACACCTACGCCTTATATAATCAGGGGGATTAGCTCATTCGTCACCAAAAAAATAAGTAATAAAAAAATCGTTATCACTAGATGGCACTTTTTAAAAATTTTGACAATTTTCTTTTTTTATTTAAATAATAACAAACAACAAAGGAAAAAATACAAACAAATATTTCAAATTTTATTATTTGAATATATTCCGCGTTTGTTTCCTTATATTGAGCAGTTTTCAGCAGTTTTTGAGTTTTTAAATATAGGCTCAACTGATACTAAATAGTTGCTCAGGTAATACTAAATTTCAGCGCCATCTATCGGTGAGTAGTTTAAGTTTTGATTTCCTATCTCTATAATTAATAGTCTCTGAGCTCAATTCTTAACTTTAAGACTAGAGTTGTAAAAGTATTGAGTATTCCGGTACTGAGTACTCAATACGGCCTGTTTTTTTGAGTACTCAATACTAAAACGGTACTACTCAATACTTTTAAAGATGCAATTTTCCGTACAAATGTGTATTTTTCGTATGAAAATACAATTCTAAAAATACTACTTTAAAAATACAACTCTGGAAATACAACTCTATTTGTGAAGCAAGGAAATTTGAAATGAATTTTTGGGAAAAATTATATAATTAATTTATTTAAAATGTTTTAAATTTATGAAAATGTAAGCAACAATAGTTATTTAACACGTGTATGTGAATTGTTATTATTTTTCCTTATAAATACGAACTCATAACATTTTTATTTTTAAATTCAAAAAACAGTTAAAAGTATTGAGTAGTATCGAGTACTGAATTGAAAAGTATTGAGTAGTATTGAGTACTCAAAAAGTATCGAAAATTCACAACTCTATTTAAGACAAAATAACAGCAAAATTAGTTCAATTGGATCAGAACGCGTTTAACAGAATTTTGTACAAACTTTTTTTATAAGTGTACCCAGCAAAATATTGGTAATGACACCTCATTACTATCTGCATTACCCAAAATGATGAATCATTACCTTTTGCATTATTTTATAATTTAAAATAATGACTTCCTAATAAGGGCCTATTGTATTCATTGTTTCTAAATATAAAATAATGACTTACTCGTAATAGTTTAAATAAGTACTTTTTACACAGTTAAATTTTATAAAAATTTTATTTATTATATGGGCATTTCCACCGAGACTAAAATATTAAAAGTTCTTGAAAACACTTTGTTTTATAATATTTTCATAGGGAAACAATCAAATTTAAATAACGTAAAAAGATTTCGCATTTATTCATAACCCATTTCGAGGTATTCGAATGCAAAGTCGCACAAGCGCATCTTTTCTTATTTGGATATTTCTATTGCACATTTTGTTTTGATAAAAGTTTTTAAACAGAGACGTTATGTATTGACTTTTGCTTTCTAAAATATTTCTAAAGGTACAAAGAGTCATAAAAGAATGCATAATAAACAATGCAATTGAAAATAACTGTAAGTTTTTGATTTGAATTGTCGCATATTTCGATGTCCCGTGCGACATTGAAAAACAACATTTGTTATCAGTGCGTCGAAAGTACACGCAGAAAGCTTATCAAATATTGATTACAAACAGAGATTTTTTATACAATTAAAATAAAAAAACCTACCTGAAAAATAAGAAGAATTGTGATCTTGGTACTTATTCACAGTTGGTCACGTGCGACATCGTAAGTGTGAAATTTAAAAATTTTTAATTTTTTTTCTTATGTAAATGTTTTATTTATATAAATACTTACTTTTAAATTTTTTTAAAATTGGCATGCACCATGGTCAAGAAGTAAAAGCAGCTAGGACTGCCTATTCTAAAAAAAAACTGTTTTTTATATTTTCATATAAATAAATACTTCCCAGCAAAAGTTTTTTCAACTGGTTGCCTCTGAATCTGTTCTAGAACAGGTGTTTTTACCACCGGTTACGTGGAACAGGTTCTAGAACTGATTTCTGGGAGTCAAAATGAAAGCTTTCACTGTCGCGGAACCAGTTCTATAACTGGTTCTAGAACCGGTTCCAAAGTAACCTGTTCTAGTTTGGAGGAAAAGAACCTGTTGTTTTTGGACAAACTCAAACAAAAATCACCGATGATAGAACATAAATTATAACAGGTTGCATGCACGTACAAGTTGTTCTACAATGGGTTCTTTCCATCCGACAATTTTGCTGGGTTAATTCATACTACATATTTCTTTTAAGTTTGTTTTTGGTTATTATATTAAAATAAATACCTTGAATACTTCTGTCGATTTAAAAACATTTTTACTAAGCTTGTTTATATATAATTTTATAAAAAGAGCAACAGAAACAACATAAATCTCATGATGGAAAAAAATGTCCCGTGCGACATGTCACGTGCGAAAGTGAATAAAATTAAATTAAAAAATAATATGAATCGTTTTTGGGTAAAATTACAACCATTTTTAAAAGACATCAATGCACAACAGTGTAAAATTAGTCACATTGAAATATTGCTTCAGGTTTCGCTGAAATCGGCATTTTAATTGTTAGCCGCGAAAACCACTTCTCTTTTTGTCCCGTGCGAATACCTTGTTTTTTTACAATTATCCTAAAAACGAAAAATTGCTAAAAATCAACCTCAGCACTAATTGTAGGGCTAATAAAAAGATATAAGTAAAGCCTATTGTCAAAATAAAAATCCATTTTATTTTGACTTTTTTTCACTTTAAAGGTGTACGACGGTCCCGTTCGACATGATGGAAATGCCCATATGTAAATATGTTTTATGTTTAAATTTGTATGACGTGTCCTAAAACTAAAACTTAAATTTTTCTGAATTTATTTCCTTAAGCTAATAGTATTTGCCTAACTCCTTATTTTTAAGAATCAAGTAAGCAATCTGATAACCACTTATAATTCAACTTTTTGTAAGCATGTGTGTAACCACTTATTTTTCAAAACCTCATAACTACTTATTTCTCATTTTTTCGTAAGCGAGCGGGTAAGCGTGACTACTTATAAAAACGACCACGCCAAACAAAAATAATGAGTTTAGACGCCAAAAAATAAGTTGTGCGGAGCTATGAATTTCTATTATATAACCACTTATTTGGTAATGAAAGATTTTGCTGGGTAGGCATTTCACAACCAAAAACATAGGATTAATTGATATTTAAAAAATAAAAAATAATGCTTTTTGCCATCAAAATCATAAATTCAAGAATTGTAGGTAGATTTTTTTAAATTCTGGGGTGGGCAAAAAGCAGTCTAGGGTTGGTTTTGCCTACCCCAGACCGGCCCAAGTCCGCCAACGGCTGGAAAGCTTATTGGAAACTACATTAGCTGGTGCAGAAAGGCATTTCATGTTGTATAACAACCAAAAAAGATATTTTGGGAAAAACTCCACTTTTCATACTTTTTTGTATGGCGACATATCTGAAATTTATGTCCAGAAAAACACGAAGTAGTCGTAATATCGATTAATATATGTGAATTTGATGATCGTACGAATATACATGTCCATTAGAATGTACCACCTTGTAGGCAAAAAACGAAGTGTCGCTTTTATTAATTTTTCGTTATTACTCAGCATTTACACTCGGATCTTAAAGTGTGATATATCGATTTTTTTGTCTCGAGAAGACCAATGTTTTGCTATAAAGGAAAAATCCAATAAAGAAAACAAAAAAAAAAAAAAAATAAAAAAATTTCTGCTGAAATTATCGAAAAACTTTCTTAGCAAAAGTTTAATGATTTTTTGCGAGCTTTAATTTTCCGACATTAGGGCATACATTAACCCTCTAACCGGCCTAAGCTTTTTTGCAATGAAATTTATACCATGTGTTCCTCGCGAAAAATAAACAATAAGTTCTTCTACAAAATTTTTTTTCGTTGCCTACTTTAGGCGATATGGGCCAAAATAGTTTAAGGGTGAATCTTGAAAACTAGCGCATAAAAATTACTAGGTTTAGGCACAAATTATTTCTTTTACCAAGAAATAATTGTAAGGAAAAAATTACATTTTTTGTGCTGTTACTTAAGAGGATGTAGCGATTTTCGTTTTTCGAAAAATGCGAAATTGAGCGAAAACGCACCAAAACTTCAATATATATTATTCAAACTTATAAGATTTGCTACCTATACCAAATATATTCTTTTTACCAAATTTCAAAAAAATCCGTCCATTCGTTTTGAAGTTAAGGCGATGTCCTTTAAAGGTATCCTTATGGAATCCTGTGCGTTCTTGGACCAAAGTAAGGAACTTTTTGAATAGCTTAAGCTCCAATCTTACTTCATGGTCACTATCAATGGTTTTAGTCAATTTAAATATGTTTTTAAGATTTTTGAAACTTTTGGTTGTTTTAAAATATTTAATTTTTGAAATTTTACGAAATTTTATCTTTGACACTTTCTCGCTTCCAAACCGTGCATTGTATACAAAAAAATTCTTCACAAAAAATTTTATAAATTTTGTTTTCTGTTGAAAAAGCATAATTTCTTATTATAAAATACCCCTTTGGCGAATTTCTGGTCAATTTAATATACCCCGCCTGGAGGCGGGCTTGCCGGTTAGAGGGTTAACATTGTAGAAACTGAGATCTGCTGGGTAAATACTAGAACGGGATACTTGAGGTCAATGGCCCTTAGAGCAAAACATTGGTCCTCTCGAGGCAAAAACATCGATATATGCCAGGAAAATTTTCTGTTCCAAAGAATCGGTTGTAGAATAGCTACTTTTCATCTACAACCCCTTCTACTGTCGATTCTAACACCGATTATTTTTGTTTGAAATTGTCCCAAAAGCAACCACTTCTATAGCTCCAAAGTAGAACCAGTTGTCAGTTCTGGAACTGATTCTACGTCAATCACAGCTTCCATATAGGATCCCAGGAACTGGAATCGGTTGCAGTGGAACCAGTTGTAGAATAGGTGTGGTTGGCTACCGATTGTAAAAAATTTTCCTGGGATATATCATGCTTTAAGATCCGACTTAAGATCTCCAAAGATATAACGAAAAAAATACATCGGAACCTCCTTGCAAAAATAATTTAGATGTGGATTTCAGTGTTGTTAAATTTATTTTAAAATCGCTAAAAACCAAGAAAAATTTTGTTATGTCTAAGGCACTGTCATGGTAAGCCTGGAGATCATTTGTGGATAAAAGTAATGCAGGATTTGGGGAAATTTTATAGGATTTCCAGCAATATACAGTTTGTATAGATCCGACCGGTACTCGCTAAATTTAACTATGTAATTTGATTAAAGATCGATATCGCTTATTTTTCATTTAAAGCCACGCCCACTTAAAGCAAGTGATAAAATAAAAAAATATTACGTTAAAATTGTGTACAATTTTCTGGACCATCACCTCGCCTTTCGGGCGAATTTAGACACCAATTTGATCTTTAAAAATAAAGGTAACGAGAATAAATTTAGAAAAAACTTGAATTGTTCCTATTATATATTCCACCACTGTAAATATGACAATACATTCGAAATGCACCTTTGGTCTCTAACTTATTGCATTGCAAATAAATATAAAAAGAAATCTGTTAAGTACAAAAAAGTTATCCTCAAAAAACTAATCGCAACTTCCCAAAATTTGAGTAATTTCTTTCTTTTTTGGTCTTTGCATCACTCTACAAATTGCGACCGCTATTAGCAGTTGTTCGAATCCCTGGATTCTTCATAATACTGTTGTTAAACTTATTCTAGTATTGTTGCTAAATTTCTTCTTATGTTCTGTTATCAAAAAAAATCCCTTTACAATAATAAAAAGCCTTGTATTTTAAAACACAGGGTTGCTCTTAATCGGTGTGCTAAGAAATCATTTTGAATAAACTCTATTCTAACAAGCTGCTAGGCCTAAAAACATTCTAGTTAACAGCACGTTGTGTGCGATGTACAAGAAGCTACTAACTTTTCATTTTGAATACGGGGGATAAATAATAAAAATTAAAATAATGCGTGTTATTTTCGTTCGGTTTAAGATCAAATATTACAAATTCTAAATAGAATTTACAATTTTTATTTTACAACCAATAAAGAAAAACTTATGAAAAAAACTTTCCTAGAACCAATGATTGACAATTAATGCATTTTCAAGTGACACCGCTCACTATCATCAGATTGTCTTTATGGGGTCCTCTCTAGGCTATAATGTAGATTTTAGTTTTTTGTAGATATATGTTCAATTTCAAAGAAATGCATTTTGAGAAGTAAATTCAAACATTTTTACTTATCCATTTTTCATTATTATAACTAACGAAAACCACATGTCTCTAACAAAGCTATTATTTTTCCCTATGTTGTAGTTGTGCTTTTTCATTGAAGTTCCTTCAATATGTAAAGCAATGATTCGTGCTTTTTAACTTTCAAGCTTTTAATTCTATTTATAGAAATTAGAACTAAAGCATAATTTTTTCATAAGTTTTTCTCTATTGGTTGTAAAATAAAAATTGTTAATTCTATTTCGAATTTGTAATATTTGATCTTAAACCGAACAAAAATAACACTCATTGTAAAACATCTTCAGATCAACTAAAAATCTACAATAAAATTAAAATAATGTTCATTTTTTTTTGTTTAAGTTTTATTTTTTCATTTGTGGTTTTTGAATACAATTTTAAAATTATGCCTTTTACTCATTATTGTTTTCGGGAATTTTTAGGACAGAAAAAAGTAACAATTAGTTTCATTTGGAATAAAAATAATAATGGAAAGTTTACGTTTGCTTCAGAAAAAAAAAATTATACAACAATATTTATTGTTCTTTTTTGTAATTGATTATTAAATTCAAACCTCTTTTTATTATAAGCTAAGAAAAATACACAATTTAAACCCAATACTTATAAATAAATTACATTTTTATTATAATAAAAATTAAAGTTTGCTTTGCTATTTTTTACCAACGTTTAAACAACTGAGTTCTTTATCAAACGTATTAGTTTAATTTATTAACCATTTTTTAAGTTTTCAATCAAATCTTCTTGTTAACCTGAATGTTCTTTGGATCAATTAAATCAAAATTTGAAACAGTTTTTTTTTTACTTATCTTGTCTGTTTATTTTCCTCTTGATTTTAAATGTTTTAAACAATTTCCATTTTAATAGTTTTTACCCAATCCATGCTGTATAATTTTTTTGTTTGTTTTATTTTATATTTTATTTTTTATATATATAGTGTTGTATATAGTTAGTTATATTTATAAAATAAGTAGATAATGAAGAAAAAACACACACATACACATACACATCAAAAGGGGGTTTAGGTATGTTAACTTAAACTTAACTGATTTAACGATAGCAATCGTTCAACAGCTGCATTGATGTCACCAAAAGTTGCAATTAATGCTGAAACATAAAAACAAAAATCAAAATTTATTAATATCTACACAATTAATTATTAACACTGAAACATAATTCTCATACGTCTGTTTTGCATTTATAATATACGTTACCAAAATTTAAATTTGAATTGCATACAATTAAAAAAATTATTTACAAAAAAAGGAACTGCATATTAGTAAGCAAAACCAACAAAAAACGAGTAAAAAGGTTAAAGTCGGGCATGCCGACTATACAATACCCTACACCAGTCTGGTGTATTGTTTGGATCCGAAATTCGAATGGGTTAAAATGGGGCTTATGTCAAAATTTTCTATAATGTGAGTCAGCGCACCAAATTTCATTAAAATATCTTAATATTTGCGACCTGCAGTTTGTAACCAAGCCAATTTTGGGGGGACCCTTATATGGGCACTAGTTCTAAACATGGACCGATGTTCACCAAAATCAATACGCTTCGTCCTTGGGCCAACATAAGTCTATGTACCAAATTTCATCAAAATATCTTTTATTATTTGCGACCTGCAGTGTATAAAAAATATAATTTTGGGGGGACCCTTATATGGGCACTAGGTCTAAACATGGACCGATGTTCACCAAAATCAATAGGCTTTGTCCTTGGGGCAACATAGGTCTATGTACCAAATTTCATCACAATATCTTAATATTTGCTACCTGCAGCGTATAAACAATATAATTTTGGGGGGACCCTTATATGGGCACTAGGTCTAAACATGGACCGATGTTCACCAAAATCAATAGGCTGCGTTATTGGGCCAATATAGGTCTGTGTACCAAATTTCATCAAAATATCTTAATATTTACGACCTGCAGCGTATAAACAATATAATTTTGGTAGGACCCTTATATGGGCACTAGGTCTAAACATGGACCGATGTTCACCAAAATCAAACTTGTTCGTCCTTGGGCCGACATAGGTCTGCGTACCAAATTTCATCAAAATATCTTAATAGTTTCGACCTGTAGAGTGCGCACAAGATTGCATGGACAGACAGACAGACGGACGGACAGACGGACATCGTTAAATCGAAATAAAAAAAAATTCTGAACCGATCGGTATACTATAAGGTGGGTCTACGACCAATATTTTTTGGTGTTACAAACATCAGCACAAACTTATAATACCCTGACCACATAGTGGTGTAGGGTATAATAAAATAACTCATCTGCCTAAAGTAAGATAAAAACTAAAAATATTCCGAAATTCATGCCGTTTTTTTCAATTCAATTTCAATTCTTTATTTATATAACCGAACCAGTGGGCCATATATGGTTAAAAGTCTTTCAATATTACAAAACAATAGATGCATCTCCAAAAATATAACAAACATTGTAATAAAAATTTAAGCACTATAGAAGAAATTTTTTTCCGATTTTTTTTATATTTTATTTAGATAGAGTATACTCTCCCCTACATGCTCTTCAGTAAAAAATTCGGAGAAATAAAATTTCCATATGTTTTTTTGTAAAATATGTTTTAGTCTAAAGTAATATTCTAAGCGTTAAATTTGTGTATAACATTTTTTGCATTTCTATTTAATTTGTTTTTTTATTATTTTAATTTTATTTATTTATTTTATTTATTCCCATCAAAAATATGTGTAAGTCACTCTAAACAAACAACTTTTAAATTGGTTAAAATGGAGCGATAAATGCTGTTTTTCTGTATCGAAAGTATGTGCTTTAAAACAACTTTAAAAAATGTATATATAATGTCGTTGTTTTTTTCTTTGTAAATGCATTTATTTGTAAATTACGAATTTATTTGATATTCCATTTTTTATCTCTAAAAAACAAAATAGTTATTTACATATTTTTTAATTATTCGTACATATTTTTTTTTTTATTTATTCTTCAATTACATAACCGAGCCCAAAGGGCCATACATATATGGTTAAGAAACAACTACTACACAAAACCACTATAATATAAAGAAAGGCAATAATATAATGAAGGAATTCACAGTTTAAGTTTTTAAAAATGCATCAATTACAGTTCCAATTGAAAAAGGGAAGGGAATAAAGAATTTGAAATTCAATGGGTTCTTGGACTATGACCCAAATATAAATTCTTCTTTCTTCTGTGTAAGTCGCTCACATGCTATTACACCGTGCACCAAAGAATCATGTTAATAAAATTTGTTGCAATGTTAACATATATTATCGTTTAAAACAGACCCATCATGAGGTTGGTTAACAGAGGTTAAGTTCCCTACAATTCTTTACACAAAATATCTATAAATGTAACCTGCTTTAATGTCAATATGCTTTGTCACTACGCCTTGAAAGTCGTAAAATCAAACTAAATAAATAATTCTACAGTGACAAAAAATATATTATTTCTTCAACTCAAGAATAGATTTAAAAAATGACTTCCGTCAACTTTAAAATGTCAAGAGGGTTCTGTCAATTAAAGTTCCAAATGTTAAAAAAAGAACTTCAACATAAGAATTTAACTAATCACATATTGCTAATTATAGCATTGGAACTTAATGCATCCTTTAATGAAAACGTTGATTTTCAGCTTGCAAAATTCAAATCACGACATGGAATTCGCCTTCCAAATGTGTTGGGAAAAACTGTCCTCCAACGGTTCTCGGATTCTTTAAAGAATTTAAAGCTAAAATTTCAATCATAGATTTGCGGCTTGAGCAAATCTATAATAATGGCCTTATTACTGTAGAGTTGTAAAATGTCGATGCTTTTCTTTCCTTTATTTGTAAAAAATTCATCCAGTTGATCCCACTCCGTCACATTTTTAGCACCTTCTCTTGTTAACCTTCCACATTCCACAGACCCAAGTGAATTAATACACTTTTCATCTGTATACACCAGGAGTCATAGTTTTTCTCGTCAAGTTTATCAATCTGATATAGCGAATTCATTTTATTCTCTTTACCGTGCACACTGTACTTTTCTTTCTTTTTCTTTTCTTAATATACCGGCACTAGAGCTTTCCTTTAATAACGTTTAAATTTCTTTTTTTTTCTTTAATCACGACAGTAATTTATTCTTTACAACGTCCTGGCCTTTGTTCTTTACAAATGTCCTGGGCCCATAACCTGTTTGGACATAAATTGTGCGCTTGAAAAGGAAATCTTAGTAGAAACACGAACACACGATGTTTGCTATAAGAACGTTTATTAAAAACTTAAAACATATGAATATGAGTACATAAAGCAAAGTGCAAAAACTATGTATAAGTAGCAGAGCTGTATCTTCAAAAATAGTCGCATTGGTTATTGATTACTTTACACAACTACAAATTCAGAATTTTACCAAATAATGTATGGAAAAATTTTTGAGAAAAAATATGTTAAATTCATACAGTTTATGAAAAAATTAATTTCATGTATGAGCTTCTTTATTTTTTGTAGTATTAAAAGTATTGAAATTAGCAAGTCTGTATAAATATTAAAAAATTATATTGACAGCATGAGTTATTGATTTCTTTTTTTAAGACAAAAACTATTCATAAGTTTTAGTTACGCCCTCGGTGTACGCTACACACAACGAGTTCAGAACTGCACTATTTCCAATTGTTTTTCAAAAGTTATCAATTGTATTTAAGAAATTATTTTTCAGTGTATATTTAGTTTATTTAGAAACTTACCTTGTAAATTAGCTTCACGATTTCCGAAACCCATGGCGGCTAATTGTTCCAATTGAGATTGATAGCGTACCTCTGGTGCCTGATTGTGATCGGCTGTTGTTGACATACCATTTAACATACGCGACATAAAATCATTAAACAATTGTACATTTGGACCGCCAGCCGGTGCTGTAGCAGGATTAGTATTTGCTGATGTATTAGTTGTTGTATTTGTGGTGTTCGTATCAATGTTTGTATTGCCTGGCGGTGGTGGTGGCACACCCAATGAACCCACCAAACCGGGAGCAGCTGATCTTAATGACTCCATACCTTGTTGTATTTGCATGATGGCATTAATGGCCTCGGGATTAGTTAACATATTCATAACTTCGGGGTTTTGCATTTGAGCCAAAAATTGTGGCATCATATTTCGTATTTGATCCTGTAATTGTGGATTACTTGCTAACAATGGACTGGTGTTCAAGAGACGTGCAGCCATATCCGGGTCCTGATTCATAGCATCAAACATTGATCTTGTGTAGGGCGCATTTAAAAGATTTTGCATCAATGCAGGATTTTCAGACATTTGCTGCATAAGACTTTGCATAGCAGGAGTGTTGAGTACGCCACGTGGTGGTAAATCAGGATTAGCGCCAGTACCGGCAGCATTGCCACGGCCTCCCCAAGGATTTGGTAAGGGTTCACGATTTTCAGAGCCCAATTGTGGATTGGAACCTGCATAATATAAAAGTATTTATAATTCTGTGATAATTTCGCATAACAACGCCCTAATTTAAAAATTCCATTTAGTAGCAAAAGATATAACATTTGTAATTACTATTTTTAGCAAAAGCCATTATTTCTGGAAATATCAACGTAAGTAATTAATAACCTTTCTAACTGGAAAATGTGTCTTAAAGACAATGTCAGCAGCGCCGTTTAGGTGACAAGACAGCAGGTGCAGACTTATTTCAAACGAGTCTTAAAGAAATGTCTGGACTTGTTTCTTTTTCTGAAACTAAGCTGACAAAATACCTATCCCAGATTGAAAAATGCGAACGGCACAGTGCTGGCACGGCTTTGGGAACGGTAGTACATTAGACAACCCAAATTAAAATTATCTTTTGTTCGCTCCAGCGGCAGATTCCGATAGATTGTGCGTAAAAAATAATATGTGTACACAAATTGGATTTCTCGGGCGCATAAAGGCCAGTCAGTTTGGACTTTTGACCCTAAAAATTACCTAAAAACACTTCAAAGCTTTTTAGCGAAATAACTCCTAAATTTGAGGTTTTCCGAAAAAATACTATATAAGTACTTTTATGCAGAATAAAATGACAAAACTTTCTTCATACTAATTTTTGTCCTGAGTATTACTTATCGTGGCGTTTTAAGCGGATAAAATCAAAATTTGTATTAAGAATTCATTTTAAACGGCCCTTGTTAAATTTTTGACGAAGACAATTAGGATCGGTTTTAATTTTTTTGTAGAGTAAGATATGTTGTTTTTATTAACCAATATAAATATACTTTAACTTCATAACCTAAAATGTGAAAATTTTTTTGGTACATTGTGGTCATATTTGAATTCGCAACAAAATTTTCGTTTCTTTGAGTACCTGTACCCATAGATGCCAACTTTTTCATACCAAAAAGCGCAAAAAAGTTACGAAAAAGGGTAAAAACGCGTAAATTTCTATTTAAAAACGGGTAAAAAAGCACTTAATAATTTTTAGGGCCTTTCAAAAGAATTTGTCAGTTCTTACCCTACACTGAGAGAAATATCTGTATTATATTAATGCATTTTTTCATGAAACCAATGAAGTTTCACTGAAATTCGTCCATTGAAACTTTTCATTGAATTAATGGAATTTTTCATAAAATGATATGAAAAATGTCATTTTGTAATTATTCAAAATTATTCGAATTTTAAAAACTTAGGGTCTTGTTTTATAGTCAGAAGAAAAAAGGATTTTTGTCTTAAATAAATAAATTTGAGAAAAAATTCGTTCCTATTTCTGACTATACAAACAGATTTAGCGCGAAAAGCACTAATTTGGCATCCCTGCCTGTAGCAGTGGGTATCGATCCCCCTTTGTCTCGCTCAATCGGCTCTCTTTATATTTGTTCGCGAACTCGGGCACAAGCAAAATTAAAGAGTATACATATAGAGAGAGACGATCCTTCCTATGACTCTCTTATATTTTTAGCGAACTCGGGCGAGCAAATAAAAACCAGGTGAAAACAGTTTGCGCACACAAAAGATGCTGTGAGTAATGTGAGGGGAAAATGTGATGACGTAAAATTTCCTTTTTCATTATTCTTTTTTGAAATGAATGTTGTCAACTTCTAACACAACATCATTAACACAATGTATACAAAACACAATTTATACAAAACTTGATAAAATCCACAAATTTTAATGAACATATAAAGTGAAAGAATTCTATACACATTTCTATTTTATTTTTATTTTTTTTATTTTTATTTTTTGTAAATTAATTATTGTTACTTTGTTGTTAATTATATATACTTTATTTAGTAGTATTTTTTAGTGAGTTGTATTGTGAGCCATATTTGGCCCTATGGGCTTGGTTTGAAATTGTAAATAAAATTAAATTAAATTAATAAGTATTCTTTCATCATTTTCCCTACAGGAATTTTTTGTGTATGAATTATATATACTCCCCACGTAAAATAATTTTCTCTGCGATTGATTTTGAAGTTAATTGATAAAAAAAATATTAAACCTAATGTGTGGTGGAGACACAAAATTATTTTACAATTTTATTGCGTATTTTATTTCATTTGTAGACACTACATTACGTTTTTTTCGATTCCTGCAAACTGATTTCACCCGGTTTTGATTTGCTCGCCCGAGTTCGCTAAAAATATAAGAGTCATAGGAAGGATCGTCTCTCTCTATATGTATACTCTTTGGTTTAACCACAATATTTCAATTAAACTATTATCTCAATTGAATGACAGTTCACTATTTATAGCTCTTTTAATTCAATCGTTCATTTAATTCAATCAGAAAAATATTTGCATCATTTACAAAAATTTGTGTAAAGGTTGCCAGTTTCTTGGTAATATTACAACCTCATAAAAATAACGACAAATTTGTTAATACGCATAGTTAGTAGATAACTGTAACATTGTAAAAATGAGGAAAAATGTAATCTGGAGATCAAAATCTATATATTATTTAGAACTCAAACTTACCTCCGCTGCTATCTACCAGACCAGCAAATGGATTGCGTGTCAAGGATTCTGTAGCGGCATTCATCATGGGTTCTTGAATATCACGATAAATACGCTGCAAAGCATTATAACCACCTGGTACAGATTCCAAATTGGATAAAGCACGATCATGGGAACGCATTAGTTCCTGCAACATAGCGGGATTACGTGCCAGTTCCATAGTTTGACGTAAAAGTTCGGGATTATTCAACATATGTGATATTTCCGGATTACGTTGCATTAAATCTTGCATTTGTGGATTAGATGTTATCAACTGACGCATAACATCAGGATTATTCATCATTTGTTGAACCAAAGGATTGTCAAGCATAGTTCGAAGCATATCGCCATTATTAAGAAGTTCGCTTTGCATGCGGGCCTGTAAATCCATGAAGGTACCAGAACCGGCACCTAAAGCTTCCACACCAGACAAACCACCAATAGTATTAAGGCCAAATGGAGTTTGTCTAACATCGGCCGGTGGACGTTGGGCTGCATCCGAACCAGGTGTCTTAGTCTTAATAACCAAATGAACTGTTAAGCCATCCTTGATATTGTGCGTCTGCAAAGTGTCTGTGTCTTTCATAATTTTACCGGCAAAAATTAAAACCAATTGTTCAGGTTCAGCTTCAAATTTTTCAGCTACCATGGCTTTAAACTATTGAAATAAAATGAAGAAAATATTGGTAAGCGGTAACAGCAAAGTTGTAAGGAAGAACAAATCCTAACAAAATATTAACATTTCATAAGAACACGTCATTGTAATTTTCTGTTTAGTAATTGTTCTATGTACTGAAAAACTCATGAATAATAAACAACATTGTATATTTTTAATTCATTCATCGGCATTAAATAAAAAAACCAAATAGTTGTACGCGATAGCAGTCTCTGTGCAAGTCGCTCAAGTACTGTTAACCATTCTCTCGCTGGCACTGTCTGACATCTCAAGAAGTAAAATTGAAGTTGAGGGTTTATGTTTTTTCATATTTTATACATATTTATTGGAACAATTCGTAATATTTATTAAAATTTTCCCATAAAACAAGCCATCACCTGCTACTAAAAAAATAAAGTAATCTACCAACTAACTGCACTGTACTTTGACATGTACACCATGAATGTTTTACCACCGCCTTTCAGCCACTACTGCAATACACTTACCTTAACAACCATTTCATACTTTATTACCCACTTCCCCTCCAAAAACATTTTCGATTCACGAACAATCAACGTGTCTTGTAAATTTATTTTTCCAATAAATTCATCATTTTCGTTTATATATACTTAAGTTTACTTACATCCTTAATTCCAGAATCTTCATCAATTTCAATTACTTTTTTATCTTTTGGTGTTTTAACATTAACCAAAATTCTTCGATTTCCACCTTCTGCCATTTTGTTTTTATTCTTTTTTAACTTTATTAAAACAGTAAATTATTTTGTTATTCAACAATTTCTATCTTTTTTTTTGAAACGGGAAAATTTTAAGATTTTCTTTTTATTAAAAATATTACTTTAATTTGTGAAAATTGGTATCAATTGAAAAATTAATTCGTCACTTTCTCACACAGCGAAATTCAATAAAAAAAAACTTCACGAAAGACGGCATAAATTTTGGCGAGTAACGAACAAAAAAACTTAACGAAAACTGTTATGTTTGCCAGAGTTGCATTATATAGTATTTTGAGTTGTACTATGGTCAGTGCTGCCAGACATATTTGGTCAAAAATCTCCAAAAATTAGATAACGGTTACACCCTAAAAATTATCTAGTTGATTATCACTATTTTTCAGGATTGGCAGGTAATACCGCTAAAGTTGCGTTTACATCTGTTTTCAAATCCCGAGATTTCAATGGAAAACTCGAACCGAAATCTTGACAGTTTACATTTGCACTTTGTGACAGTAGCGAGATTTCGATTTGACAGCTGCACTTTTTTTTGTAAACAAAGTACCATAAAAAAATTACCTCAAATTAAAAATATTTCTAAAAACCATTTTATTCATTGGCGGAGTACAATTTACATTATTTTATATAAAGATCTAACTCTAAATATGTTAGTAAATTTGTTTTTTTATAAGGACGACAAGCTAGAACCCAGATTTTGCAATATTTTGGCGGAAGGAAGACATGCACTTCCCAATACTTTCTTCATAGTTATGCTTCGCGGGAAGCAAAAATTAGAACCACGCAACACTTATTATAATCATTAGTACATTTCCATTGGGTCTAAAGTCATATTTATTAAATTAATAATAATTTTTTTATATCATTATTTTGTGTTATTTTTAGGTTATTTTTTTAGTCAGCTGTTGACCATCGTTGCCACTTTTTCAAGCAAAAACTCTACAAATTAAGTGAAACACAGTGTTGTATTCTGCAAAAGTCTCCAGATTTGTGAGATTTTCATGAGAATTCTTCGAAATCTCGCAAATTTACGGGATTTCCTTTGTATGGGGAATCTCGAGATTTCACATGAGATTTTCACTGAAATCTCAATTTTAGTCGAAATCTCGGGATTTGGGTGCAGATGTAAATGCAACATAAAATGCCGTTATCGATTCAAAAACATTTCAACTGACTACCGCTACCCCTAAAATACCGTTACTCAAATACTCGGAATACCGTTATCCTTAAAATACCGTTACCGAAATAACTGAAATACCGTCATCCTTAAAATACCGATACCGAAATAAATGAAATACCGAGAACCTTAAAATACCGTTACAGAAATACATGAAATACCGTTACCCTTAAAATATCGTTACCGATATAACTGAAATAACGTTTACCTTAAAATACCGTTACCGAAATAACTCAAATACCGTTAAAATACCGCTACCGAAATAAATGAAATAGCGTTACCCTAACGATAACCCTATCGTTTCGGTTACCATCCATGCTACCCAAGACACATTTTTACGGACTCTCCGGCACGTACGGATTCATGAATCCGACTTTTACTGCACGTTTACTGTCCGTAATGTACGTATCCGTCAATGCTTGTACGTATACGGAACATTAACGGATCGTATAAATGGATTTTCGAACACAATACGTTTTAACTCTGTTTTGGTGTATCCGTTTCCGTACCTTTAAATACGGATTTCATCGGTTGCAGTTTGTTTACAAAATAAAAAATTATATTTTTGAAAAGTCGTGAAAATATTATTATAACGGGAATACATGGAGAATATGCAATAGAGGGAATTCTTTCTATCACACTATTAATCAAACAACATCAACTAGCAAGGTAAGATTTATGAAACTTAATGTTTTGTGTATAACATGTGAGAATTTGCATCGTGTACACAGTCAATTAAACCATAACTAATTTATTGTCTCTTTTTCATATAGATGTTGGATTTTACTCTGGGTCCCTAAGCGCTGGATAGATGGGTAAACCGAGCCGAATGTGCTAATTATTGTAATTGTATTAATTATAAATTTATTAATAGTAATTGTAAATAATAATTATGAATGAATTTTTAAAAAAAGAAAAAAGTATTGTGTATTGAAAATCATAAACATATGGTCTATTTTTGTGGAAAAAATCGGTAGGATACGGACAAGGAAATACTCAGTTTTTTTCCGAAAACGGTCCGGCATTGACGGACTTTCAGCGGACTAGTCCGTTTTTTGACATGACATAACGGTCCGTCATTGACGGACTTTAAACGTACTTGTCCGTTTTTAACACGACATAACGGTCCGTAAACGGTCCATCATTGACGGATTTTCAACGGATTCGAATCAGTTTCGATGTTCCAACTGTACGTATACGGAGTTGGATTCCGTTTATGACGGACCGAAAACGGTGCGTAAACGGAACGAATTGTTTGTTGGGTATTTTTTCAACTATCTCATAGGTGATTTAACCCTCACTATAACATAGTAAAGCCCAGTATTTTGTTCAAAAGAGCGAAAAAATTTCGCTCTATGTTTGGAGCTCAAAAACTACAATGGTAATTAAACCAAATGTCACATTTTCGCTACATTTTCTAAAGGTCCTGTCTATTAAATTGATGCGAAAAAAATTCCACCGCAATTTCGCAACAATTCCACGCAAGTGAAAAATCATTTTTTTTATAAGGAGTTTGATAGCTTTTTTCGCAAAAGTACGAACAAAATACCGGGCTTAAATACGAAGTAATAAAACGCAACTACGCCTGAAGTTTATTTTTTGGGCACCCCTAAAAAAAGTATGCCAGCCCCACTGGAATTAAAAAAGAATTTTTTTATTCAATATGGTGTTTTGACCGCAAATAACCGAAACACATCCAAAATGGTAAGTGTGATGACGCAAATTGTAGCAAATTTCAAAAATGCATTTGGTTTCACGATCCATAAAGTGTGGCTCCTACTATATCCCAGGAGGCTAAAATAACCAGTTAATGTACTAATCATAAGGTATGGGTACTCAAAGGAAGGGACATTTTCTTACGAATTCAAATATGACCACAATGTACCAAAAAATTAAATTTTTTGTTTTTACTTAAAACTCAATCGACCTTTTATTGATTTTATTATTTTCTTAGAATTTATCAAGTCGTAACTCAATGTAATAAGAGATTTATTTATTCATTGTTTCATATCCAACGTTTGTCTGGGATTTCCTAGTATTACCAGGGTTAAATGTTCTTATTTAATAAATAACATTTTCGTCAAATTTTACACTTACATGCATAGGCGTACCTAGACCATTTTTCTGGGGTGGGCAAGGGACCCATTAATGTTTATTTGCACATTCTCTTAACCTTGAAAAACTCTTTCGACATTATGCTTTCAGTTTTTTCATACAAAAAAACTTTTGAAAATGGCTCCCTCACTTCTCATAAAATTTCCTTAACAAAATCGCCATGTTTTTATAGAAAACTCTGAAAAGTTCATCTATTTTTCTGACGAAAACCTCGTAAAAGGAATGTATTCCAAGCTATGTATACTCTCAGATTAGTATGAAATTTAGATATTTGATACATTCACAATATTTTATCGTTAAAAACAACGTAAAATACATATCATACATGGGAATTTTTCATTACCATTGAAATTTCATTACCATTAGTTCATACTAATGATAATGAAAAAAATTTTCATTATTATTATTTTCATATTTTTCATTAGAAAAATCATTACTAATGGTAATGAAATTACACTAATGTATAAAAAAACTAATTACAATTGGTTAAAAACCATTTGTTTACAAAAATATTCAGACAAATGAAAACGAACAACGGGTTATGGCGCATTTAAAAAAATTTTTCAAAAAAGGTACCATTTATGAAAAAGCACAATTTTTCAACAAAAAAAGTACAATTTTTGGGAAAAGGTGAAATTTTACAAAAAAAAGTACAATTTTTGGAAAAAATTACCAAAAAAATTAAAATTTTTCAAAAAATTTAAAATTTTTCAAAAAAAATTTAAATTTTTCAAAAAAAATAGTATTTTCAAAAAAAGGACCTTTTTAAAACAGTACAATTTTTGAAAAAAAAGTACAATTTTTGAAAAAAGTACAATTTTTCAAATAAAGTGCAATTTAGTTAGGTGGAATTTGTTTTCACTAAAGGAGTTTTATGGGTGTATTAACACCCAAAGGGCAACAATTTTAACCGTTTTGCTCTATTTCGCTTAGTTTTCGAGATAAAGGCGAAAACCAAAATAAACGTCCTTTTCCTTCTAGCATTAGTAGTTTATGAGATATTTGCATTTTTAAATCC
The DNA here is from genome assembly GCA_949987735.1 of Leucophora obtusa. Taxonomy (NCBI): domain Eukaryota; kingdom Metazoa; phylum Arthropoda; class Insecta; order Diptera; family Anthomyiidae; genus Leucophora; species Leucophora obtusa. The sequence continues at coordinate 35,636,066 of OX465297.1, read as the reverse complement.
TAGCTGAGTTAGGTAAAAATTTTTTTCGCTAAGGGGGTTTTATGGGTGTATTAACACCCATAGGGCAAAAAAATTTTTCAAAAAAAATTTAAATTTTTCAAAAAAAGTAGTATTTTCAAAAAAAAGGACCTTTTTAAAAAAGTACAATTTTTGAAAAAAGTACAATTTTTGAAAAAAGTACAATTTTTCAAATAAAGTGCAATTTAGTTAGGTGGAATTTGTTTTCACTAAAGGAGTTTTATGGGTGTATTAACACCCAATGGGCAACAATTTTAACCGTTTTGCTCTATCTCGCTTAGTTTTCGAGATATGGCGAAAACCCAAATAAACATCCTTTTCCTTCTAGCATTAGTAGTTTATGAGATATTTGCATTTTTAAAATCTAGCTGAGTTAGGTAAAATTTTTTTCATTTCATTTCATCAATTAGTTAAAAGTTACCTTGCTTAAAAAACTGCTGAAATAAACAGATTTTCTTTGCTAAATATTAGTAGAATAGCAAAAATAAAGTTGTTAAATATACAGAATTTAAGTTCTATTTACGCTAAATTTTAGTTTATTCAAATAAAAATTTACTCTGCTAAAATCAGTAACAAATTTTGCTGAATATTAGTAGAATAAAAAACACAGAAAATTATAAATTGCTTTAAGAGGATAAAAATCTATTTTTGTGAAATCAGTAGTCTACTATTTTTTATCATATATTTCTGTTGATTTTAACAGGATGACTATTATTATCAAGGCATTATTATTATTTCTTGCACTTCAAAATCGAAAATATGCTCTTAAAATATGCAGTAAAATGCTAAATATGCACTTAAATGGAAATATGCACTAAGAACCAAAAAATATGCATTAAAGATGCAAAAAAACTGTTAAAACCAAAAAATTCATCGATTTTCAAAAATCATATTTATTACTCGATAGCGTTTGGTTAAAATTTAAATCCAATATAGATCGGCTAACTTATCTCAAGGTACGCTCAATTTTAGACTATCCAGAGTCATGTTAATGCAAATTTTATTCGTGGTTAAATACCAATTTAACTACATTAACCAAGAGTAAAATTCTCCTAAAGATAACTCTAAATAGTGTTAAAATAAGCATTCTTTTAGATAAGTTAGCCGACCATAAATGTCTAAGTAGATGACAGCTTGATGTTTTCCTTCTAAAAACCATAAAATATGCAAAAATACCCACTTAAAAGCAAAATATGCAACAACAAATCGATGCCATTTTGTTGCAAATTCTTTGATTCGGAAAACTATTTGGTCAAAATCATTTTTGGATTAATGACTACAAATATGCATTTGCATGAAAGTCGCTGCCCTGATTATTATATTTAACAGTTTATTTAAAAGTACTAATCTTACTAATATTTAGCAAAAATCGGCAAAAAAAAATTTTGTGCAAAGTCAATAATAAACCTGTAAAAATAGCAGAAAAAGCTAATAATTGTTTTGATATTTTCACAGCTTTATTTCTATGGGTGTGTCAATAAAATTTTATTGTGTCTAACTGCTTTACCAAATTTAAGTGCTTCAACGACAATTCTGAAAAGTAGATTTAAGAGATCCTTACGAGGTCCCTAGTACAGCCTTGAACATTTCCTAAAATGAAAGGTTTTGTTTTTGAACTCAAAATCATAAAAAAATAAATACTTCTACGTCATATTGAGCCATAAAGTCGTTTTCCCAGGCTAAAGGTTTAAATAAAGAAGAAGAAATTTTTTCACTTAATATTCGTATGTAAGAGGCGAAAAACCTTCAAAAAGACGATTTCCTTAGGCAAGAATGAAATCCGGATAGGGACATGCCTACAACGGATTATTTTTCACAATTTGTTAAATACGTTTGGGATTTTAGCATATTTAATTCCTTTAATACAATTAATGTATATCCCGATAAAATTAAAAAAACTAATATGCAAGTGCTTGTGCAAATTTAAATGTTACTGACACTTTAGAAAACATTGTTTTCTATTGTTTTTTCTACATGAATGGATGTCAATACATTGCTAGATCTGTCAAAACAACAGAGTAGTACATTGGAAGATGACAAAGCAAATTGTGGAAAATTTTCTTTTGTTTTTGTTTTTTATTTGATATTTTAAATGTTTAATAACGCTCCTAGACGAGAACAAGAAATTCTCATTGAGTTTGTAATTGAACTTAACAAATATTTCCAGAAATTCTAAAAACGTCGTCCCTTGACGATTTCCTTAGGCAAGAATGAAATCCGGATAGAGACATGCCTACAACGGATTATTTTCCACAATTTGTTAAATACGTTTGGGATTTTAGCATATTTAATTCCTTTAATGCAATTAATGTATATCCCGATAAAATAAAATTAAGAAAAAGGGGTTTTAGTGGAAGTCTGTGCAAAAAAGTCGATATTTGTTGATCGGTGTAATGTTTTTGAGGCCCCATTGGACGTTTATTTCGTTATTGCTGTTTTCTGTATTATGTATATTTTAAATTCTGACTTAAAATTTTTTTAATTTAATTTTTTTTTAATTTTGTTTAAAATTTAAAATTATTTTATTTTTATTGTTTTAAAATGAATGAGGAGCCGCACGAAATTGGTTGACGGGCCGCATGCGTTGGGCCGCATTTGCCGATGTATGCCATATAACATCATATGTTGACATTTTATGGTAATTGAATAAAGAACACAAATGAGGAGATTTAGTTATCTCGTTCATATGAATGACCTATTAGAGTTTACTGTTGAATGGGGAAAGTCGTTCAGAACGAGGTTAAATAAAAATGGTGCTAAAACGCTCCCCTGTGGTACACCGCTTTTCACTGAACTAATAATAGATGAGATGTCGTTGATTTGTACACAAAATTTACGATCAGAGAAAAAGCTCAGAAATAACTTTATTAAGTAGGGATCAACTTCAAGCTGCACCAATTTGTATAATATGCCCTTATGACAGGCCGAGTTAAAGGCTTTTTCAATGTCTTAAGAGATAGCAACTGGACATTTTCTCTCTCTCAAATTGTTTACAACGTCGCTATGAAACTTCAGCAGTGCATGTTGGGTTGAATGGAAACGCTTGAAGCCAAACTGATGTGATGGGACTGGGCAGATAACAAATTCGTTTTCAAGTTTTTCCTTTACTATGCGCTCAAATATTTTGCCGACATTGGATAATATAGAAATTGGCCGACAATCTTCAATTTTCTTACTGTTTTCTTTCTTCTTAAATGGTACGATTTTCGCTGACTTCCATGCATTTGGAAAAAAACAGTTTTTTAGGCAATTATTGAAAATAATGGTAAGGAAATTCAGAGTCGAATCTGGAAACTTTCTGATCAAAAAGTTGGAGATGCCATCAAAGCCACTGGATTTTTTGTTGTTGATGCCATTAGTAATTTCCCTGACTTTTAACAGCCCAGTGTAGAAACGGTAATGACATATCATTATTTTTTGGACTACCAGTAATGACACCCACTTACCTTCTGCATTATTTCAAAACATATAATAATGAGTTACTGATAATGACTTATTTTTATCATTATTTCAAATAGAAAATAATTTTCTAGATTTTTTTGAAAATTTTTTTAAATCTATTTTTGGACTCAATATTTTTTAAACACTGGTAAGGATATATGTAACCACATATTTTTTAATTTTTTGTATGTTGGTGAGTAAGCTGACTTGTGCGCGGTAGGTCAATTATGTTTTTATCTATAAAATATAACATGTCGACATAGCTCAGATGGTAGAGCTATTGACTGGCAATCTGTAGACCCAGGTTCGATTCCCGCACCAGCAAATTTTATTTAACAAAAAAAAATACAATAAAAAAGATTTTTTTTATATAATTTATTTTTTTGAAAATCTATTTTTATACTCATTATTTTTGTCAGTACTGGTAAGCACATAAGTAACGATATATTTTTTGATTTTTCGTATGCTGGTGTGTTACCATAACTCATTATTTTTCGCGACATCGCCATATAAAGGTAATATGAAATGTAGTAACAAAAGTAACTAGTTACCATTACCAAGTATGTAGTTACATAACCACATATCTGGTAATGATTTTCTACACTAGGAGGTTCGTGAAGTGATAATTATTTTCGTTTTCGATGGAATTAAAGGTATTGTTAAAAGAGTAGACGTGACGGGGCAATGAGTAGACAGAGGAGGATACTAATTGTTCTAAGTCATCAACAGGCCTTTCCGGTAATTTCTCATCATAAACTGAATAATAGTAATTTTAGAATTCTTCAGCAATTTCAGAACTATTTGTTATGGTCAGAGCTTTGAAGAATTAATCCTTTTTTGAATGAATTCATTACCCATCGAATTCAATTTTCTCTAGAATTGAATGAATTTCTTTTCTTAAGTAATTCACTGAATTCGTTCAACTAAACGCGTTCATCAAACAATAAATTCAAAGAATTACGTGAATTAAAAAAAAAATAAATTACGTACAGTGAATTAAAAAAGAAAAAAAAAATACGTTCGCTGAATTGAACAAAAAAATTACGTTCACTTAATTGAAAAACAGAAATTACGTTCGCTGAACTCAAAGCCTGTTTTCTGCCGTTCAGTAGAAGAAAACATTGTATTGTAAAAACGTATAAATGAAATACGTCATAGTCAAGCATCAACATTTTATTTGGAAGCATAAGTTTGAAAAATTAATAGTTATATTTTTTCCAAATTCATCTATATCTGTAAAGTTTTTATTTTTAATAGTAAAAGGCTTTATTTTTTTTATAATGTAGGTTGATAAAGTGCATCTGGTTTCTCTAACACTTAATATATAAATGTAATTTGTTTATTTTTACTAGCAAACGCTGTAAAATTGCTTAGTTGCAAATTTTATTTGTAAATAAATGTTTTCTTCTACTGAACTGCAGAAAACAGTCTTTGAGTTCAATGAACGTATTTTTTAGTAGGTTTGAGGTTAAGAAGAAGAATAAACATTTTCTTCAAAAGTTATAAACACATTAAATATGCAAATCGGTCTAGATCCAGTTTCTGCCTTTTTTATGGACAGGCTTCATCAGTGATTTTCCAATAAATTGTATTATTGTTTATATTTTTATTGTCAGATTGTCTCTATATGAATACTTTCAGAAGTGATCAAAAAGACATATACAAACATTCTACTTTAGATTTCCTATTTATCTTCTTATTTCCTCCGTGTCACCTTTTCGCAAATGTTGCCACAGTGACGTATGGTTTTACGTAAAAGTGCAGGCAATTTGTGTATATTGGAGACAGACAGCCAAAAGGCATTTTCATTTTTTTAGTTAAGTGTTGTTTTTTCAAACGCGTCGTATAGACCAAATACAATTAATATTGTAATTAATACGTATTTTTATTAATTCTAATTTAGTAGGTTTGAGGTTAAGAAGAAGAATAAACATTTTCTTCAAAAGTTATAAACACATTAAATATGCAAATCAGTCTAGATCCAGTTTCTGCCTTTTTTATGGACATGCTTCATCAGTGATTTTCCATTAAATTGTATTATTTTTTATATTTTTATTGTCAGATTGTCTCTATTTGAATATTTTCAGAAGTGATCAAACAGATATATATATAATCATTCTACTTTGGATTTCCTGTTTATCTTCTTATTCCCTCCGTGTCACCTTTTCGCAAATGTTGCCACACTGACGTATGGTTTTTACGTGCAAGTGCAGGCAATTTGAGTATATTGGAGACGGAGAGCCAACAGGGCATTTTTATTTTTTTAGTTAAGTGTTGTTTTTTCAAACGCGTCGTATAGACCAAATACAATTAATTTGTAATTAATATGTATTTTTATTAATTCTAATTCAGTAGGTTTGAGGTTAAGAAGAAAAATAAACATTTTCTTCTTTTTTGTTTTTTTATTTCAGTGAACGTATTTTTTTTTTAATTCACTGAACGTAATTTTATTTCTTTTAAATTCACTGAACGTAATTTTTTTTTTAATTCACTGAACATAATTTTATTTTTTTTAAATTCACTGAACGAAAATGAAATTGAACGAATTCAGTTCCTTACTGTTTTAATTCACTTTTTTTCCGTTCGATTTATAAAATTGAACGCGTTCACCAGTGAATTAATAGCAATTGAATTAATTCGTAACAAAATAAATCGAACGAAAACAAATATGAATTAATTCCATTCAATATATGGTGCTTTGTGTATTAATTCATCGAATTTTTAATTCAGAATTGAAAAATTTAATTAAGGAATTAATTCTTCAAAGCTCTGTATGGGGTAAACAAAAATGAAATAAATGTTTCAACGAATGTTGCTTCGTATGTAGCCATCACAAAATCGCTAAATTATTGCACTGTTTTCTAGCGTCTTTTGGATATGATTTAGCCATTTATTTTGAAAATTTGTTGGAAACACTGCTGTGCCTGTTTATACAAACAGCTGATTGTCAAAGTTTGTAAACAATTGGTTTGTTCCTCTATTGGGCACGTGTATTTTGTTGAGGGAAGAATTTCAATTTGTTTTTAATAATAATTATCAATGGAAACCTCAAGATTTTTTGTGGCAAATTTGCCAACAAATACCAAAGAAAAAGATTTACACAAACTATTTCAAGAATATGGCGAAATAAAAAATATTGAGTTGAAAACAAAGGAAAATCTTGTCGATTTGAATGACATCAAAATCATTGCTTTTGTGACCCTATGCATTGGACAAGATGATGCCAAATATTGTAAGTCCATAAATTTATTTACTAACCATTTGACCCATACTACAATAAAAATGTTCTATTTTAAAAGATTTGAATGATTTAAATTGGCAAAAAGTTAATGGACAAAGTATTAAAGTTTCATTGGCAAAAGAGTCTTTTCTGGAACGACTAAAAAGAGAAAGAGAAGAAGCACAATCCACCAGCAATGAAACATTGTCATCGTCAGAACAACGTTTAGAGTTACAGTCGGATTTATTAAAAGTTTCCCGAGATAATAAACGTAAAACTTTTGATGTTAATGCTGAATTAGACGATGATGATGTGGCTCCCGAATTAATGATCACAAAAAAACGTGCTGCGAGTTCTATGCACAATGGTAAAATCATCATACAAAGTCATGATGTTGAGCCCATACATGTTATTGAAACGAAGCATAAGAAAAAAAAACAATTGGACACTAACTCCAGCAGTGCTGATCAAAAACGTAAAGAATCGATGAATAAGAAGAAAAACCAGTATCAACAAAATAAATTTGCCATACAACAGGCTTTACAACAAGGTTTGGTAAGTTTCGTAGCCAGGAATTTATTTTGGGTGGACCAACTTTTTTTTCAGAATTATACATTAGGGTGGATCCAATCCGGCATTAGGAGAAAAGTTTCAACCAAATTGGAATTATTATTTGACTTGAGCTTTTTATCTGAAATTTTGAAGCAAATTTAAATTTTTTCGAAAAATGGAAATTTCGATCGAGCAAAATTTGCAGTCTTAAAAATATTTGCTACCCACAATTTGTCAAGCCCTTCCTTAACCTTCATGCCATCCTAAAAAAAATTACACTTTCCTCCCTCGGGGTCGATATTGACCCCATTTGAAATTTATCTGTTTTTGATAAAAAAAAACTACTTTTCGAGAAACAAAATTACACAAAACTTAATTGCATTAAAGGAATTAAATGTGCTAAAATCACAAACGTATTTTACAAATTGCGAAAAATAATCTGTTGGAGGCATGTCCCTATCCGGATTTCATTCTTGCCTAAGGAACTCGTCAGGAGACTTCTGGAAATATTTGTTAAGTTAAATTAACAAATTCTCAGGAATCAATTTTTATGAACAGTCACGGTGACCCACGTGACTTTTTTTTTATAGAAATGGATTAATCGGAATCGTTACAAGACCTGGCCTATTTGTATTATTGGGGTGTGTTAATAGTCCATAGGAGCAAAAATTTCCGTTTTGCTCTATCTCGCTTAGTTTTCGAGGTACGAGCCATTTAAAAAAATCGCCATTTTACAAAATGGCCTATATCTCGAAAACTAAGCGAGATAGAGCATTAAGAGATGGGCATTGAGTGAAAACTTAAATTCAGGGAATTAAACGAAAAAATTTAATTCCTTGACCAAAAGTTGAATTAACTAGAATTGAATGAATTCCTTGACCAAAAGTTGAATTAACAAGAATTGAATGAATTCCTTGACCAAAAGTTGAATTAACTAGAATTGAATGAATTATTTGACCAAAAGTTGAATTAACTAGAATGGAATAAATTCTTTGAATGAATACATTAAATTTTATGAAGGCATTAGAAAAAAATTAATAAATAAAGATAAATAATAAATAAAGAAAAAGGAATTCATTCAGTTCCTTAAGTTTGGTCAGGGAATTCATTCCCAAAATATAAATTTAGTTCAAAACAAGCGGGCTAAAGCCCCCAGGTGACTGGGAACTTATACAAACCAAAGATTAAATTCGGCTGTGCCGAGTCTTTAGATACCCTCCATCCTGGTGTTTTTATTCGGGGATTCTACTAAGTACAAACAAGTATGAATTATTACCCATTTTGTATTCGGCCAATCCACTGTGCAACAAATGTGTATGATTTTTTCCACCACTACAAGTAAATATTTCAGTTTAATCTTGTTTAATCTCAGTGCTGCCACAAGCAAGATTCAAAATTCCCAAAAGTGTAGACAAAATTACCCAAAAAATATGAAATTATAAATGACTTCAATTACCATATTATTACAATTTGAACTCCGAAAAAAGGTAATAACCTCATCAGTAAACCTAAAAAATAGTGATTTGGCCATTTCAATTGTCCCATCGTTCTGGGCGTTATATTATTACAAAGAAAAGTTCCTTAAATATGCAGCATTTATGATGAACTTTTGAGTCTTATATGAATCTTCATAAAATTTAGAAAACAAATTAACTTTAGAACAAAACACTTAAAAAGCTTGTAAATAAGAGTCAGTTATGATCACATGAGAACGATTTAAAATTAATCTTATTTTAGAGTCTTTCAAAAATCAAGTTTTATTTGCGTTTTTAAATACACACAAAAAAATCTTTGGCAAGCAATTGGGAGCACTGCAACTAAAATAATGTTTTGTGGCATACACAATATAATAAATTATTCGATAAAACTTTATTAGTTGAAATTTGCTTAATTACTTGGTAATGATTTTTTTGTGTACGTTAATAGCTTATTTGTATAACGAAAGAATTTCAAAGCATGTATAGATTAATACACTTTCCTGATGTATCGGTTTAATTCGTGGATGATCAGTCGCTGTGAATCAATTATTAACTCGTATGAATAAAAAATAGATATTGGAATTTTTATGCAAACTTCACAATTAGATGTTAAGTCATTCATAAGCCAAAAGTAATTACATACATTGAGGCAGGGTTGGTAGGCTCTATCGCTAAAATACTGTTATAGATTCAAATATCGATACATTTAAAATACCAGTATCGTAATTAATGAAATACCATTATCCTTACAACACCATTATTTTTTAGTCTAAACTTTTTGTAATTCCAATTGTGAATTTTACATACACTTAGTTAATAAATTTATTTTACTTTACTTTGTTTTTTCATAAAAAAAATTGCGGAATGCACCGAAATAACTGAATACCGCTTATCTTAAAATACCATTATCGAAATAATTGTAATACAGTTAAGCTTAAAATACCGTTATCGAAATACAATTATCCTTAAAATATTGTAACCGAAATAATCTATGATAGCGTTACTTACCCTCACCGATAATCGCACCGTTTCTGCTACCAACAATGCTTTGAAGTAATTGCTAAGTTGTATTCATAGACCCACTATTGGCTAGTTTATGAATTAAATTATTTTTTATGCACAATATATTTTTTTATTTACAAATTTGATAACTTTCTCAATTCATTCATTTGAATTGAAATTTAAGTGAAAAACTAAACAATTTAATAATTGCTGCCATCCATGCCCTACCCATAAAGTGGCAACACTGCTTATGTTGTTCATATAGATGTGTGCAGACCTTTAAAAATATAATTCCTTAATTCGTATTTTAAATCTCAATTTTGCAATAAGTTGATCTCAGTGAATTTTTTTTACCCCGATGTAGTACTTTTCAAGCTGTTAAAAAAAAAATCCGCGGAAAGACCTCTGTAGGGAGTTTATTTCTGTGAAAAGTTTGGAAATGGACTTAGCTACATATATCTAAGTCATTTATAGTCAGATTGGAACAATATATATCATTGAGAGATAGTAAAAATATCTTATGGACGACATTTTTTTTTTCTTTGTTTACCCATTACCGGCGAATGAGATTTATTTTTAAGACTTTTTAAAATAAACCGTTTTTATAAAAACAACCGTATACTACCACATAATTTTTTACTTATTAATATATTCTCAAGATTAAAAACTTTTAAGATGTAGTTCAAATTTTATCATTTCAAACACCGAAGATATTAAAAGGCAAGCCTAATTTTTTTGCAGATGGTACAAAAGATACAACTTTGACTCTAACCAACAATTATACTGAATTAACTCATCAGGAATCGAACATATTTTGGGAGTAAACACATTTTAAACCTATTGTCGGTATTGAGATCTTTCATTTGTCAAAAGTTTGACCTCTAATATCTTCGGTGTTTGAAGTGATCAAAACTTGATCTATATATCAAATAAAAGCTTATCGTCTGGATAACATTCTAATAAGCACAATTTTTGTTCTTATATAGGTTTTTTATGGAATAAAAACATTAAAAAAAAAAATAAAATTAAAATTCCTACGCCGAATCATAATGGGTCAACAAAAAATGCTATCCTAAAGATATTTTTATTACCTTTCCAATGGTGTACATATTGTTCCAACCCTATCATAAATGAAGAAAATATAGTTAAGTTCATTTTGAAATTTTAAACCGAAATAACTCCCCATACAGGCTTTTCGGTGAAAAAAAAAATTTCTTCGGGCCCCCAAAAGAGAGTTATATCAGTAGTAAAAATTTAGAATCAATCGGTGAGGTGCCTCTAAAGCCAACATACGTCCAAATTATTCAATCGAATCAAAATTGAATCAACACAAATAGGAACAAATCTTATCTCACTTTATTCAATGTCCAATCATTGATTTAAAGGCATTATGAATTATTCAGTAATTTATAAAATGAATCCAATTTTATGCATATAAATTCAAAAAAAAAATTAACTCTTTCATGGTCTGGGTGTGTATGTTTGTATTTTTTTCTTATTCAGTAACAACAACAACACACAGTTAATATATTTTTCATGTTAATATGGAAAATTCTAGAGGTGCTTCTACATTTTCTTTCATAACTTTTAAACGTCTGGACCAAATATGCCCATTTCCAATAGCAAACTGCTTAAGAAATTGAACCAAAATTTTGACTAAATATTAACATCCTAGCACAACTATTTTGAGCGTGATCGTGATTTCAACAGACAGACAGACGGACACGGCTATATCGGTTTCGCTATTGATAACGATCAGGAATATATACATATTTTTTTTATGTCCCAGATTTTTTTTTCGATGAGTTACAAACGGAATGACAAAATGATACCCTCCTGCAAAGTGGGATGGAGCGTATAAAAAAGGGAATTAGGGAATTAATTCTTCGAAGCTCTGAATAGAACTAAATGTTTGCAATGTATCAACCCTGTACTCATAAAGCTTACAGGAGCCCATACACTATACTGCATGTCGTCCAACTTTCTGGACGGACGTGTGCATTTTGTTTTTGTAATAGTCGTCAAACAAGCCCATACACGATCAAAATCGAATTTTCCTCGAACAAGTTGTACAGCATGCAGTATCGTGTATGTCCCCCCTCTAACGAAAAGAAAATAAGTGCTAAAAGTTATTTTCAAAAGCGAAAGTTAAGTAAGAGTATGAACAGAACAAGCACGGAACGACATTTTTCATACGAATTGACAGAAAAAAACCGGTGCTTGCACCGGCGTGAAATAAAATTTGATGTAATTTTTAAAGGAAATCGTCCCTCGTGCCGTGCTTGTACTGTTCATACTACAAGATCAATAATAAAAAATATTAATCATGCTTTTAAAAATAAAGATGACAAAAGATGACGGATTATGAAAAGGATGACAGAAAGAGGACACAAATTTTATAGATGACAGCGAGTGAAAATAGATGATTGTCCTCTAGAAAAGATGACGTATGGTCACCTTAACTTATACAAACCTAGCAAGCGGGCTTTAGCCCGCTTGTTTAAATGTATAAAGCCCCCCATACATTTGTAATATTATGTCTGTTCCCGTACTTTACCGCAGTTACCCAAACTAACCCAAAGGCGTTCCCGTACTCAAAATTGCGTGCAAATTGTTGTTCTTTGGGCAGTTTTGGGTTCCCGCGAGAACCCGCGGTAACGTACGGGAACGCATATATTATGTCCAATATAATGGCACAGAATTTTTCTCGTTTTGCCACACACCATAGAATAAATTGCAACATATATGTAACAAAAGATCGCCACAATATTTTATGCAATATATGAATTCAACATAACCTCAAAATGCAGACAAACATAAACAGCGCAAAATTAAAATTGCACAGTGTTGCCAATAGATTATGCAATATTTAAAGTTGTCCAATAAAAATCAAAAGTGTTTTGATTCACTACATAATATTGCTCAACCTTCAATTTAATACATAACGGTCAATATGCTTGCACCACTTGGAAAGTTGTACCATAATATTGCAAATGTATGGCCCGCTTAATATAAGTAATACATCAAAACCACATTCTAAACATGTATGTGGATTAGAATTTCTGTATAAAAAGAGCTAAATATAGTGAAGTTTTTAATGAATATAAGTTTTACAAATGCAATTTTTTATCCATGTACCAATTATTCAAATAATGTTCCTATGAACTGTTACTGCGACTTGGGGGTAACCATTATATATTGTAATTAATTACACAATTACATGTAACTGTAATTTGTAATTGAAAATTTTCAATTACACATTACATGTAATTGTAATTGAAAAATATCAATTACAATTACCCCGATTAAAAAAGTTTTTTATATAATCTTATATGATTTGATATTATTATAAATGTTTATATGCGTGGCTTTATATAACCATATACATTTATATTAACATTTTGGTTTTATAAATATGTTTGATATGACGTTATATATAATCATATGCGATTTGGTCTCCAGCCATATATTAAGAGATCTGCGATATAGTTTATATATAATTATTTATAATGGCGTATAAGATTCTATAAACAATCTTATATCAAAATATATAACATGACATGATATCTAATTATACAAAATTTTATAAAGTTTAATTGCACTATAACAAATGAAGAAAACAAACTTAGAAAGAGTTTTTTTATTTTATAAGAAAGACACATTTTATAAGAAAGATCAAAACTCTAAACTAGAAAAAGTTGTTCCGACAAATTTTTGTAAAGTTGAGTTAAACCGAAAATTTACTTTATCAGCTATTTCCAAGTTTATTAGCATACATTTTTCTAAACAACTTTTTCTCGTTTTGAATTTTGCTTTTTATTGAAATTCAGTTACAAACTGGGTTATTCTTAGTTTAAGGACAATTTGCGTCCTAAAATCGTCCTAAATCTCATTCAATCCTCATTTCCATCAATACCAAAGATCGACCAATACCCACTTTGTTAGCCAAACTGTTCTGTCGGCCATTAGTATTTAATATGAATGAAAATAAGTGATCTCAGCAATATTTACTAAAATTTTATTTGAAAATTTTTATAAAATTATATGTATTTATATATAATTTAATGCAATTAGATAGACCCATTTTTCGGATCAAATTGTATCAGGTTAGATAACATGCTTATCTCGTTTGATATAATTATATATTCCAATATTCGGATCAAATTAGATATGAACATATATATGGGTTTATATATGGTGATATATGATTATATAACGTCTTTTTTAGTCGGGACATTATTAGGATAAGAAATAATGTCAAGAAGCGCAAGTAAGGGATCAATCCAATATGACGTATTCTTTTTATGCTTATCCACGCCTATCCCGCCCATCCAGCCAATTCTTTTTTGCAAAATTTTAACAAAAAACATTTTCTAATTCTAAATGTAATTGAAAATGTAATTTAAATTTGTAATTGCAATCACATTCAATTACAATTACATGTAATTTGTAATTGAAAATATTCAATTACATATAGATTAATTGACTTTTTTAATTTAAGTTAGATTTATTTGTAATTTTAATTGAAAATTTTCAATTACAAGTAATTGCAATTGTTATTGAAATGTAATTGCTATAAACAAACTTCACGTTAAACTAACCAAAAGTTCCATTAGTAAAAGTTCGTTATACCAAAAAATTTGCTTTAATGTCGTTCGTTATAAATGAACTTCACTGTAATTAGTTCACAATACTTACCATCGTCGTCACTTTCATTTATAATTTAGTCAATTTCTTTATCGATAAAATATTTTGGCACAGAAATCATAAATTGCAATATATTTTCACTACTTACAAGAAAACACGTTTTGTTTGTGTCGAAATAGTACGAAAATAACGGTAATTTTCTCATTAATACCTTATTCACATTCTACTGATCTATTGCAATTCATTTTTAAAATTTCCCTGTAATAGAACGACAAAATACGACCATTCTTTGAACGGGGTCAGTACTGACCCCGAGGGAGGAATATGTATGTTGTTTAATAGCAGTGCAAAAAAAATTTTAATTAAATTCAAATTATGTTTTTCTGACGCAGAATTACAAGATTTTCAAATATTTAAAGTATCGTTTTTTTCTCTTGAATAGATAAAGAAATATTTAGAAATGAAACCCCCTTTGGGTCAAATATGACCCCGGGATGGTATTAAGGTTAAGAGAAATTTATCCAAAATTCACATTCGATCCACGCTAATATACACCCAGAAAAAATTTGTTTGTCCCATCCGAATCTTTCGAAATGGCAAGGCAGTTTAACTTGAGGTCATCTAATAATTTATCTGCAAGTATAATCTAAAAGTTTTTCTTTAAACAGAAAAAAAAACAGATGTAGTGTTGAGGACTTCAATAGGTGTAGTTTGCTTTTTAATAAAATAATACGTTTTGTTTACAAATTGAAATCACATGATCAAGTTTCGAGGTATATTTCCGATTTTTTGGGATGCAGTTTTAAAAATTTTGTGCAAATCCGATTGCTATTATTCTATCATAAGGTAATGCTCACTGATTGTCCCGAATATATACTAGGGTATACAATCGGTTAACCGTTACTCGATTAATTAATGAATTTCTTTCATAAACTTGTGCGAGTAATTTCAAATGGCCAATTTCGAGTAACGAATAAGTCTAGTAATTATGGTCGATTAATCGAAAAAGTATTTTTTTTTAGTTTATACTAGTGTTTCCAAACTGGTTAACCGGCTTTTGTTCATATTTCGGTTTTTTTGCAAACCGGTTAACCGAAAATCTTAAATCTCGGTTAACCGAAAACCGGTTTATTTTCAACGGTTAACCGGTTTTTTATTTTATTATTTTTAGCTTAAAATCCCTTCAAAAATTAAGAAACATAAGTGGCGAATTGCTAAAAAATGTTGGTTCATATAAATGCCAACCCAAAATCTTGAGGATCTCAAAATTTAATTTTATTAATTGTGAATTAATGAAATTTTGATATGAAAATAGGAAAACTTATGTTTTATCGACCCATTCTCACGTTAAATAGTTAAAAGAGAGTGCTAAAAATTGCACCTTTTTTGTTTTTTAGATTTTTTCATTTTTCTTAAAAAGAAATATTGTCTATTAAATGAAAGGTGGGGTGAATTACTAGAAATATAAAAATGTTTTCAAATTAAAAAAAATTAAGCAGCATTCAAACTTTTTTACTTCCTAAATATCAACTTCGGCCGACAAGATTAGTACCGAACGTTTCATAATATTGTCCTCCCAAATCATATATAAAAAGTTCATCATAATCTACCGAAACTCACAAACCTTGTTAAGGCGGGTTTCCGCATCGTAATCGGCTCCGAAAACGAAAACTGAATCTGAAAAACGTTTCGGTTGGGAGCGTTGCGGCTAGGGAATGCATCCAGGGATTCAATTTCCCGGGATTTCCGGGAAATTAAGCATTTTTCAGTTCCCGCATTCCCGGGAATTCGGACCGGGAATCCCGGTATTTCAAAAGATGGATTTTAAAATAATAACGTTAATTATTTTAAATTTACTTATGCAAAATTTTCCAACGTTTTGAAAACGGTAAAAAGTTTACATTAGGCTCGCTCTTTTACTTACTACAATTTGCTACTTTTACCACAATTGGAAAAATTCTAAAAGTAACTAAAACAACGATTGAAGTAAAAGTAGTAAGATTTTCGAGTTAACGAACACACTGATTAATTTGTGTACTTCATCGAACTTTTAAGTTTTAAAAAATATATTTTTTAAATAGTGTTTGTATAAAATTTTTTTTCCAATTTTTTCAAATTATTTTCTATACCCGATTAAAAAAGATGATATGGGAACATATCTAATTTGATAGAATACAATAACTAATCAGATACAATTTAATCCGAAAAATGGTGAATACAATTGTATCTACGTGGATCAAATTGGATTTAATTACTTTAAATTATAATACAATTTAATCCGAAATTTGACCAGACATTATTGTATTAAATAATATTTTAATATTTAAAATTTGATACAATTAGGCCCAATTTGATAAAAATTTTCGTATTTCTGTTTTTATTAAATATTGTACTGAAAAACAATGGGGGATTCACGTAAAGTTTCGTGTAAACTAAGCCAATCTAGTAAGTTTGCGAGTCTACGTGAAACTGCATACATAAAAAGTATCTAAACATTAATCAGTACTTATACGAGAAAGAAAAATACATAAATTAAAAAACTTCTAAACAAAATGAAATTTCAAATAATTTTCCATAAATCATTACTGGATTTTTCACTAAAGGTGAGGTTTTTCATTTTGAAAGTGAGAAAAGTTCAAATGAAGTTGTAACTTTTTGGGCTATTCATTTTAAAATGAGAAAAATGCATTAAAATAAAATTGACTTGAAAGTTTTTTAATGAAAATAAATGTAGAAGCAGGAAATAATCGTTTAAAAATATTTGAAATTTGGAAATAATGTATCGTATGAATAAAAAAACTAGAATTCACTAATAGGAGGAGGTATTTATTAGGCTTTTAAGTTATTACACAATTTTATAATTTTTTCGTTTTAATTTTCATTTATATTTTATGGTATCCTTCACAGAAAGAATTTACAAAATTCTAATTAAATTTTAATTAGAATTTAAATTAAAATTTAACTTTGAAATTTTATTTTTAAACAATTTTTAATTTAAGTTCTTTATTTATTACAACCTAGCATATAGGCCATAATTTTTGTGTGAAATTTAACAATTTACAAACGAGTATTTCAAACAAAAAAATTGTTGGGAATAAAATTTCAGTTTAAAAGAAAATGTAATTGCTTTTACAAATTCCATTGTTGGTGCCTACTGTTTTTTCTGTGTTCAATCCTATGGATAAATTTGGTGCTACGTTATTCCTAAACCAAAAGAATTGGCTAACCGAAGAATTGGCTAACTTTTTATTAATATGACCCAAGATTCAATTTAAAAATAAAGGAATCTGTTGTTTCGATGTAAATTTTATAACATTTTAAAAGAAAATGAAATTCAATTTGAATTTACTAATATATTAGGAGTTCATTTGAAACAAGAATATACCATAGATTAAATCAATAGAATTGTTTTGTTGCTATACATATGTGGTACGAAATTCCAAAGTCTGACTGCGTATGTTAGGTATTAACTCTTTTAACATAATATTTTCAACGTCGATAACTGTCAGGTAATCTCACTCAGATTCTATATAAAAATATTTTACCGGTTTTTCGTTTCCATGTTATTATTTTTTAAGTCTCTTGAACTTTATACCAAAATTGGTTTTTCTAAAAAAATGTTTTCCAATTAAAAATGGATTGTAATCGATTTCAATAAAATATTAAAATAAATTTAAATTAAACATGAAACTGGGCTTTATTTGGTCTTACATTTTAAATTCCATGGGCGAAATCTGATTAAATACGACAACATATGTAAAATGATATATTTAGATATTGGGTCATATAAAATTTGTTCGAAAGACGAAAATTATGTCTTATTATATATAGTGCCATACAAAGCAATATATAACGAGACATAATTGTATTAAATAATATAAAATAATGTATAACCCGTTTTACTCGGGTATTAATTTTTTTATTTTTTTTCTTTTTAACGGACAAGTTTTTTAGTCTAAAACTTAGTTTTAGTTTATTCAATTTTTAAAAATATATAATTAGACTTATGTATATAATTTCTAATATAAAATTAATTCTTCCCTACTACGAAAATTCCAAGAAAAACCACCTGAGCTTTTTCACGATCATGAAAATGTCTTCAACAAATGTCTTCACAAATTTTTTAAATTATTACAGAATATTTTCTAATTTATTTCCCTTGCGGGATCCCGGAAATTCAAGATCAATTTCCCGGGAAATCAAAAAGTGCGGGATTTTGCATTCCCTAGTTAAGATGAATGAAGATATGTATAGTTGATCTTTTATTTCATTAAATTAATGTTTTTAGTTCGATTCGAGATCATATATATCAGGTATGGGCACATAAATGGCTTGAAGGGCCAAATTTGTGATTTCACAAACTTACGGAGGGCCGCACCAATTAATACATTACTCCACAAAAATTATTTTTTTATATAGCCTTCTGCTAAAACCTTTTTTATTTGAGTATTTTGGTCTCCTAAGCCCGGATCTAAAGTCAAAAGAGGGCCATTGAATAGCGTTCGAGTTGTTGGTCTTTCTTTTTTTATCCACTCACCCAAGGAAATACTTTACTTATGCAGAGAAGTACATCAACATCTTTTATATTTTTATGATTTTTTATATTTTTGATTCAATTATATTTAAAAATAAAGGCACATTTAAAAACATTTATTGAGTATAAATTAGGGATGCCAATCGGTATTGATATTTGAAAAATCCCGGGATTCGCAATTTTGTATGAAATCCCGGGATCCCGAGATCGGGACTACGGGATCCCGGGATTTTACGGGATTTCGGGATTTTTCGGGATTTAAATTTTCCTTTATTTGTAAAAATTTTTATGTTATGTAACTAATTTTTTTATAGAATAAAGCGTTTTATAATTATTTAATAGTTGTTAATTAATAATGTGGTACATTTTATGAATATTGAAACATCTCAGTTAGAAATTGACAGTGGTACAAAAAATCAAGTACTTGCATACCACTGGGTAACCGCGATGTTAAAAATAAATAACTGGCAGAATACTCATTTGGGACGCTTTGCCAGCGTTTGCAAAAGTCGTATTGCCAGTATTTGTTTTACAAAACATCACGGCAGTGCCAAAAAAAGATACATATGAACTTTTTTTAAATTTTATTTTGGAGAATATAATTCCAAATCACCTATTTATTGGTTTTGGCAGCGTTTTGCCAAAGTTAAAAATTTTGTTTCTCCAGTACTTTTCCGGCGCTTTTTGAACTGCCGGTCCTTATGTCTATTGGCGTTATCATATTCGAAATGGGAAAGCAATTTTTGTCAGTACTTGTACCACCTGTTAAAATACCTTGCCATCGCTTTCCCGTTTGTATTTTTCTGGCTGGGATAATATATTAAGGCCTGCCATTAAGTACACTTTCGCCCAGTATTTTGTAAGCAGATTTTAAAACAAATTCGTTGCGATAACCTTGCCCACTAAATCGTGTAATTACAGCAACAAAGTTATTTGGTTATCGTTATCATATGTTTTCATGGAAGAATTCAAACTTACAGTCCCAGCCAAAACTTACAGTCCCAGTTTCAGAAATCGAATTTCGCTTGGAAGAATAAATCGGTAAAATAACAAACAAACTTGATTTTTCGCATGTAGTACTCAAAAACTTAATATTGTTTACCAAAATTTCAAATTTTTCTGTAAAGTTTTGCATAGTTTACTCGAATAATCTACTTAATTTATAATTTTACCAATATCTTGGCATCAATTTCTTATCAATATGAGAAAATTCAAGAAAAAACGTAGGCAATCTAAAATTGCTCACTTTGTTTATTTGCGTTTATATTAATATTAAAAAGTAAGAAAATCCCGGGATTTTTGAGAAAAAATCCCGGGATTCGGGATTTTGCCAATCCCGAAAATCCCGGGATTTCGGGATTCGGGATTTCCCGTTTGGCATCCCTAGTATAAATGTTTTTAAAATATTTTGCCCTCTTTAATACGAATCTGAAGTCAAAAATTTTTGTCGAATTAATCTTCGAAAATATAGTTTTCGTTATTTAAAAAAAATTGGTTTAAGATTTTCAACAATTTTTCAAATATTTTTAAATTTAACGAATACTAAATTTAGACTGAACAAAAACTACCTAGTTTTTGTACAAAACTAGTTTTTGCTTGTTTTTTATATATGCGTTTTGACGCTTAAAAACTAGCAAGAGCCAAAAACTAGGTAGTTTTCCCTCGGTCTAAATGCAGTAGAACGGAATTTTGATACAAAACGTGGAAAAATATAATTTTTAGAGAAAATCTAAATGTAAATGAAATTCAAAACTCATAGGACTGCAACATTTTCGTATCGAAAATTTATAACAAATATCAAACCTCACAGGCTCTGATTGCATTAAATTAATTCTTAAATTTTAAAAATTCAATCACAAACTCTAACTCAGTCAGAAAATTTTAATACTTTTATGATGCTTCTATTCATTAAGTCAAAAATTATTCAAACAAATCACATATTTTTTAAATTTTAAACTTATTTGTCAAAAATTGCGCATTTTTTGGACGAAAATATTAGTCTTAGTAAAATGAATCATAAAAGGCACAAACATTTGAGGCAATTTTTTAAATCCGAAAATGATTCAGAAACGAATCAGAAATGTAAATAAATTTGAATATTTTGTGAATAATTCAAAAATTACTCAACAGAAGATTAATTTTTAGCCTAAAGAATTTTTTAAAATATTTCTTTGGACCGATTTTGAATAAAATAGGCTCTTTTGGATGTACCAATTTTATACAATCGAAAGTTTAATAATATATTTTGAGCATTTTTCTGATTAATTTTTCGGCTCGTTTGGTGGCTGGGAACTCTAAAAAAAATATCATATTAAAAAATTGGGATAAGGCGGAATTGTTTGCTTTAAAACCGGGATAAAAATTGAAGACGGCACAAGCTTTTAAAAAGCGGTATAATCCCGTCAAAAGCGGGATGGTTGGTCAGGTTAAGTACACTAATAGAAAAAAGCCTGTAAAAAGATTTGCTTAAGCGGCTAAAAATTACCTCGTATATAAAATTGCTGAAAAAAGCAGATTTTCTCTTTCTGAATAATACTAAGATAAGAAAAGCAAAACTAAAGCTTTTAAATATACAGAATTTTAGTTGTATTTGAGCCAAATTATTTTTTTTTTATGCTAGAATCAGCAATAATTTTTGTTGAATATTAGTAGAATAAAAAAACACAAATAAATTTTAAATTGTTTTAATTAAGAGAATGATGACTATTATTATTATATTTAACAGTTTATTTTTGCTCTTTTAATATTACTAATATATGTAAAGCAAAAATCGCCAAACACTTTTCTGCAGTCACTTTTAAATAATAAACCTGTAAAAATTGCAGAAAAAAGATACTGTTTTGATATTTTCACAGATTTATTTCTATGAGTGTATGAATAACATTGTGTCTAACTGTTTTACCAAATTTTAGTGCTTCAAGGACAATTCTCAAAAGTAGATTTTAGTTATCCTAACCAAGTATGTAGAACATAAACATTTCCTAAAATGAAGGGTTATTTTTTTAACATCAAACTCATAAAAAAAGCGGGATAAAGCCCGCTTGATGGTTTGTATAAGTCCCCAGGTGACTGGGAACTTATACAAACCAAAGATTAAATTCGGCTGTGCCGACTCTTTAGATACCCTCCATCCTGGTGTTTTTATTCGGGGATTCTACTAGGTACAAACAAGTATGAATTATTACCCATTTTGTATTCGGTCAATCCACTGTGCAGCAAATGTGTATGATTTTTTCTACCACTACAAGTAAATATTTCAGTTTAATCTTGTTTAATCTCAGTGCTGCCACAAGCAAGATTCAAAATTCCCAAAAATGTAGACAAAATTACCCAAAAAATATGAAATTATAAATGACTTCAATTAACATATTATTACAATTTGAACTCCGAAAAAAGGTAATAACCTCATCAGTAAATTTAAAAAAAAGTGATTTGGCCATTTCAATTGTCCCATCGTTCTGGGCGTTATATTATTACAAAGAAAAGTTCCTTAAATATGCAGCATTGATGATGAACTTTTGAGTCTTGTATGAATCTTCATAAAATTTAGAGAAAAAATTATTTTTAGAACAAAACACTTAAAAAGCTTGTAAATAAGAGTCAGTTATGATCACATGTGAACGATTTAAAAATAATCTCATTTTAGAGTCTTTCAAAAATCAAGTTTTATTTGCGTTTTTAAATACACACAAAAAAATCTTTGGCAAGCAATTGGGAGCACTTCAACTAAAATAATGTTTTTGTGGCATACACAATATAATAAATTATTCGATAAAACTTTATTAGTTGAAATTTGCTTAATTACTTGGTAACGATTTTTTTGTGTACGTTAATAGCTCATTTGTATAACGAAAGAATTTCAAAGCATGTATAGATTAATAAACTTTCCTGATGTATCGGTTTAATTCTTGGATGATCAGTCGCTGTGAATCAATTCATTAACTCGTATGAATAAAAAATAGATATTGGAATTTTTATGCAAACTTTACAATTAGATGTTAAGTCATTCATAAGCCAAAAGTAATTACATACATTGAGGCAGGGTTGGTAGGCTCTATCGCTAAAATACTGTTATAGATTCAAATATCGATACATTTAAAATACCAGTACCAAAATTAATGAAATACCATTATCCCATTATCATTACAACACCATTATTTTTTAGTCTAAACTGTTTGTAATTCCACGTCGTAATTGTGAATTTTACATACACTTAGTTAATAAATTTATTTTACTTTACTTTGTTTTTTTATAAAAAAAAATTTGCGGAATGCACCGAAATAACTGAATACCGCTTATCTTAAAATACCATTATCGAAATATTTGCAATACAGTTAACCTTAAAATACTGTTATCGAAATACAATTATCCTTAAAATACTGTAACCGAAATAATCTATGATAGCGTTACTTACCCTCACCGATAATCGTACCGTTTCTGCTACCAACAATGCTTTGAAGTAATTGCTAAGTTGTATTCATAGACCCACTATCTATTGGCTAGTTTATGAATTAAACTCTTTTTTTATGTATAATATATTTTTTTATTTACAAATTTGATAACTTCCTCAATTCATTCATTTGAATTGAAATTTAAGTGAAAAACTAAACAATTTAATAATTGCTGTCATCCATGCCCTACCCATAAAGTGGCAACACTGCTTATGTTATTCATATAGATGTGTGCAGACCTTTAAAAATATAATTCCTTAATTCGTATTTTAAATCTCAATTTTGCAATAAGTTGAACTCAGTGAATTTTTTTTTACCCCGATGTAGTACTTTTCAAGCTATTAAAAAAAAAAAATCCGCGGAAAGACCTCTGTAGGGAGTTTATTTCTGTGAAAAGTTTGGAAATGGACTTAGCTACATATATCTAAGTCATTTATAGTCGGAGTGGAACAATATATATATACCATTGGAAAGATGGTAAAAATATCTTATGGACGACATTTTTTTTTGTTTGCTTGCCCATTACCTGCGAATGAGATTTATTTTAAGATCTTTTAAAATAAACCGTTTTTATAAAAATCACCGTATACTAGCACATAATTTTTTACTTATTAATATATTCTCAAGATTAAAAACTTTTGAGATGTAGTTCAAATTTTATCACTTCAAACACCGAAGATATTAGAAGTCAAATCTTTTTGTTTTTGCAGATGGTACATAAGATACAACTTTGACTCTAACCAACAATTATACTGAATTAACTCATCGGGAATCGAACATATTTTGGGAGTAAACTAGAGATGAGCGATCCGGTGATTTTTGAATAACGCTGCTACCAGTGATCGTGATATTCAAATCACCGTTCTTTTAAACTGTGACCGTGATCACGGGTTTGTAATAGAGATGGGTGATCCGGCGATTTTTCAGTAACATTGTTCTCAATGAATGTGATTTGCAAATCGTTGTTCTTTTAAACTGTGATCGTGATCACGGTTTTTCTATGGAAAAGACTGCGATTTTCTGATAAATAAACGAAATAATATTTATGGCGAGTTTTTAAGATGTCAGTTAAAATTGGTTTAGTTAAACCGAAAACGAATTTTGTCAGCCATTTCAAAGTTTATTAACAAAAATCACACATTTTAAAGCAGTATTCCAGTTACAAACAGCGTTAAACTAAGTTTAAAGATCATCCACTTCCTAAAAACTGGGCCTTAAAAGAAGAATAGTTGTGCCCGGTAACAAAGACATGATAGAAGGAGACATTTTGTTCATTAGAGTGTGAAAGCAAGTCACTGTTATTGAAAAAAAAAACATGTATTACTGTGCACAATGAAGCTTACAAGAAAGAATAATACAAAAATATTAAAAGAACGACATTACGAGTAACTGCGACTTGAAATATTTGAACACTGCCGTTACCAGTGATTTATCAATAACTGTGATTAAATCACCGGTATGAAAATATCGCTCATCTCTAGAGTAAACACATTTTTGGTGACAGTTTGTTAAAATTTCCCGTAGGGTATTGTTGGTATTGAGATTTTTCATTTGTTAAAAGTTAGCCATACTTTGAAAGAAAAAAAATCTCACGATTTTGGCCTCTAATATCTTCGGTGTTTGAAGTGATAAAAACTTGATCTATATATCAAATGAACGCTTTTCGTCTTGATAACATACTTTTAAGCACACTTTTTGTTCTTATATAGGTTTTCTATGGAATAAAAACATTAAAAAAACAAAAAAATTAAAATTCCTACGCCGAATCAAAATGGGTCAACAAAAAAATGCTATCCTAAAGCTATTTTTATTACCTTTCCAATGGTGTACATATTGTTCCAACCCTATCATAAATGAAGAAAATATAGTTAAGTTCATTTTTAAACTTTAAACCGGGCCCCCAAAAGAGAGTTATATCAGTAGTAAAAATTTAGAATCAATCGCTGAGGTGCCTCTAAAGCTAACATATTCAATCGAATCGAAATTGAATCAACACAAATAGGAACAAATCTTATCTCACTTTATTCAATGTCCAATCATTGATTTAAAGCCATTATGAATTATTCAGTAATTTATAAAATGAATCCAATTTTATACATATAAATTCAAAAAAAGAATTATCTCTTTCAAGGTCTGGGTGTGTATGTATGTACATTTTGCTTATTCAGTAACAACAACAACACACAGTTAATATATTTTTTCATGTTAATATGGAAAATTCTAGAGGTGCTTTTACATTTTCATTCATAACTTTTAAACGTCTGGACCAAATATGCCCATTTCCAATACCAAACTGCTTAAGAAATTAAACAAAAATTTTGACTAAAAATTAACATCCTAGCACAACTATTTTGAGCGTGATCGTGATTTCAACAGACAGACAGACGGACACGGCTATATCGGTTTTGCCAATGATAACGATCAAAAATATATATATTTTTTTTATGTCCCAGATTTTTTTTTCGATGAGTTACAAACGGAATGATAAAATGATATATACCCTCCTGCACAGTGGGATGGAGGGTATAATAACAGACTCCTAAGTACTTCTACGTCATATTGAGCCGTAAAGTATTTTTTACAGGCTTAATGTTTAAATAAAGAAGAAGAAATTTTTCACTTAATATTCGTATGTAGGAGGCGAAAATACTTTAAAAAATTTTAGACGTAGTCTGTGCAAAAAAGTCGATATTTGTTGATCGGTGAAATTTTTTTGAGGATCCATTGGATGTTTATTTTGTTAACGCTGTTTTTTATATTATGTATTATTTTAAATTCTGATTTTTTTTAATTAAATTTTTTTTTATTTTGTTTGAAATTTAAAATTGTTTTAAAATTAATGAAGGGCCGCATTTGCTCATGTATGATATGGGTGATATCAAAAAATGTGATAAAAACCGTGTAACCACCTAATTTCTAATGCATGGATTACATTTGAGTTATATATTTCGATATATATCAGCGCATTGTCACCTGTTTTACAAAATTTATAACAATCTGACCAATTTTTGGTTAATACATAAAATTTGTGACCAATTTTATATGCCAAATGTAAACTCCGTAACAAGTAACTCATAAGGTTTTTTAATTTTAATAGGTTATATTTTAATAACCAATAAAGCTAAATACTAACTGTAAGAATTTTTATGAAGAGGAAAAGTGCCGTTTTTAATAAAAATTAATACATTTTACAAACTTTTTCGTATATCTTAGCTATCACGACTTCAACTCTGTAACGATTTTTCGTCATAATTTTTGATAAAAATGCATATACTAGAATTTTGGAGTTATCTATTATTTATATTCCGCCGAAAAGTATAATGTTATTTATACTCAAATGATCATTGGACTCCAAGTAATCATCCAGTATAACAGACTTGAAGGTTTTCTGCAGCATGTAACATTCTCGAGATGAAAAAGGATGTCTTTAATAAGATTTGAAAAAATGTTGTAAACTCCGTTCCTAATTTTTACACCAAACTATTTAACGAGTAAGAAAAACAATGTCATATTTGGATTCACCTTGTAGGTATCATGCGATTTTGTTTCGGAAAAAAAATTCTGACAAAGCGTTTCTGAAAGAAAACGAAAAAAGTAACCAAATGTAAACTCCGTAACTGTAAACTCCGTAACCACAATTGTTTGCATCAGGTTTCATTCAAATAAATGTAGATAAATGTTTAAAATATTTTAAAATAACCATAAACAGAGGTGATTCAACTAATATTTATGTGTCAAAAGACGATTCAACTAATAATTTTGCGTCAAATCAAAAAAAGTTATCAGTTTTTTACCCTAAGCTGCTGAAGCGAAAAACGATTGATTTTTCATTTCATTGGTTTTGAATCGATATTTCGAGTCATTACTGACATTAGTTTGACAAACTAAATTTGTTTCACACAATTTAAGAATTTTTTGATCGCGAACTGTTATGTTTTTAATATATTATTTTGTAACTGCGCAACCGCTGTGGGGATTTTAAAAAATTTTATTTTTTTTAAAAGCATTTAAAAGGACCAAAAATACAAAATAAAAAAAATAAAAATTTTTTTCGCGGAATGAATTGTATTTTTATTCGCGAAACCGCTAATTTGATAAACACAAATTACATATCATTGGAAAGCAAATTGAAAACCCAAATACGAAAAACTAATAAATTGAAGAAAATTCGTACGCAATTTTTATACCCTACACCACTATGTGGTCAGGGTATTATAAGTTTGTGCTGATGTTTGTAACACCAAAAAATATTGGTCGTAGACCCACCTTATAGTATACCGATCGGTTCAGAATTTTTTTTTATTTCGATTTAACGATGTCCGTCTGTCCGTCCGTCCGTCTGTCTGTCTGTCTGTCCATGCAATCTTGTGCGCACACTACAGGTCGCAACTATTAAGATATTCTGATGAAATTTGGTACGCAGACCTATGTTGGCCCAAGGACGAACAAGTTTGATTTTGGTGAACATCGGTCCATGTTTAGACCTAGTGCCCATATAAGGGTCCTACCAAAATTATACTGTTTATACGCTGCAGGTCGCAAATATTAAGATATTTTGATGAAATTTGGTACATAGACCTATGTTGGCCCAAGGACGAAGCCTATTGATTTTGGTGAACATCGGTCCATGTTTAGAACTAGTGCCCATATAAGGGTCCCCCCAAAATTGGCTTGGTTACAAACTGCAGGTCGCAAATATTAAGATATTTTAATGAAATTTGGTGCGCTGACTCACATTATAGAAAATTTTGACACAAGCCTCATTTTAACCCATTAGAATTTCGGATCCAAACAATACACCAGACTGGTGTAGGGTATTGTATAGTCGGCATGCCCGACTTTAACCTTTTTACTCGTTTTTGTTATATCTTTTGCTTGCAGAAATGTAAACTCCGTTACAACAAAAAAAATTAAATTGTGCAAAAAAAGTTATTCCGACAACTTGTAGATGAGATTTTTTGCAATTAGGGTTATAATGACTAAACTTACTGATTCCATTAAGAAAAAACCGAAATATTAACACTTTTTGCTTCTCAGAAATTTGACCCAAAATGTATCACATTTTTTGACTTCACCCATATATATTATATCTCTTTTTTTTAAATTATTTTCAAACACAAAAATTAAAATGTAAAGCTTTTAGCACATCGTTTTAAAATTTTGGGGCTTTCTTAATAATTTCTTTTCAATATTTATTGTTTTTGCTTTAAAAAATAAATATAAGAGCAACGAAATTTGCCAGTTATTCTATCTAAGCAATTTGTTTAAGTTTTGTTTCAAAAGTTTGACATGAAAAATTTAAAACTTTCCCATTGTTTTCCATCGGAAACATATAGAGGGAGAGAGTACTCTAGATAAATATTCAGCTCAAAGTTTAATGCATTTTATGTATTTAAAATATTTTAAAACTGAAAACAGGTAGAAAAAGTAAATTAAAAACAGATTAGAAGCAATTCAACATTTCTAAATTTTATAGACTTTCTCTTTAAATTTAAACCTTTCGCTATGTTGTATCCATTTGGATACACTAAATATGGGTGGGTCTGACAACCACCACATCAGAGAAACGGTTTGGATTTTAGCTGATAATAGTGTTTTAATGTCTTACACATCATTTACAATAAAATTTTTTGAAATAAACAAAAAAGCATTTTAAAAAATTTTTTTGCCAATATTTGCTCTTTAATTATTAAAAAAATATATGACATGCTCGCTTGTTAAATTTCTTAAGCTGGTTTTATTAGGGGAGCTGCAGAGTTTATGAGAATATTCAAAAATTGTTTGCCAACAATATAATTTTTTTTACAAGATTGCGTCTATGTACAATGACAAATTTACAGATATGTATCTGTTCTTTTAATTTTGATACAAAATTTGACTTTTCTGCTCTAAAAATTATTCAATCTAATAAAAATATTTTCACCAGCGTTGCCATAAAAAATTTTTAAAAAGTGTTCTAAAATTGCGATTTTTCGAAAAGTTATCAAAATTCGCGCTATAAGGGTATTCGAAAAATTCTTTTTATTTTTTATAGAGTTTTGTTGTGGAAATAACACAAACTTTAAAATTAGGAAAAATTTTAATCCGCTTGGGAGCAGCAGGCTGAATAGATTTTACTCTTAAATTATAATTTTGTTTAACATTTTTTAATTTGAAAATACATAAATGTAATGATATTCCGTTGTTTTTTCAAATCAAAATATGGTAGTTTGAATTCAAGTCAAAAATATCGAAAAAAGTTCTTATTTTCTTTTTGTTCCGATATTTGTCAAAAAGCAGTAATGGGGACAAAACACTTCGTCAAGAACTATTCAGTCAAACAAAATCTGTGGCGAAAGAGTTAACAAACAATTTTCAAATTACTACTTTGTTTTTAAAATAGGATTTCTGGTAGAAATTGTATAGAATTTATAAAGTTTTCAAATCATTTGTCCCTCCACCTGGCTACGGTCCTGGATAGATTAGATTAGATACGAAGGCACTACGCACCGCGACCAATATAGATCTTTTGTGCTGACGGTCCTGGATACATACATAAGAAAGTTCTATAGGAAAAAGTGTCCACAATCTGTGCAGGTATTCTACAATAAAAAGTATCTTATTGGGTTATTTTCCTAGAGAATCTGTGAACATCTTTAAATCTAAAGGATTTTCAGTAGAAAATTTAAAAATCTAAACGCTTTTTAAATTCTTAAGAAATATTTAAATGTTTAAAAAGTATTTAAAAACATTACCTTAATTTGATTCTAGGATAACAAATCGTCGAAAAAAATTAAATTCAGTGATGCCGAGAGTGACACTGAGGAACCAAAATCTGCTAATAAATCAAAAACTAATATTTTTGGTTCGGATGATGAAAACGATGATGATGATGTGCTATTCAAGTCTTTGCCCTCAGGCAAAAAGGGCGAAAAACTAGTACAAATGCAAGCCAAACAAAGTTTAGATCCACGTTTTCGTATTGACTCTAAATTTGTCCACGATGTTGAAGACGAAGATGAGGCCAGCGCACAAGGTAAAACATATGATGAAAATATTGAAGATGAACGACAATGGCAAATGAACATATTAGAACAAGTTGTGGGTACTAAATTAGATACTGTAAAAAATACGGAAAAATCACAAAAAAATAAAAAAATGTTACGTTATGATCCCTCAAAAGATGAACATCAAAAATTTGAACGTTCTCTGGAAGATGATAAATTGAAAAAATCCAATCAAAAACAAACAAAATCGAAAGAAACCACTACAAATAAAACATATTCTGATGCTACTGCAGAGGTATCTAAAGAAGTATTTTATGTCGTTACTGATACACTGCAACAATCATTGCGTACCCGAGGTGAAGGTTTCAGTTTACTCAATATGTTTGGCAACTCTGAACATGTAGAACAACGTGATGAAAAACTCAAACAATTGGGAAATGAAAAGATTTTAGTTAATAACAGTAAATTAGAAAAATCTTTAAGTGCTAATCCCTTTAGTCATGATTCATCTTCAGAATCTGAGGGAGGGGAGGACACGACTAATGAACAAGAAAATGTTGCGCCTAAAGCAACTGAAAAAACTGATAAACAACAGAAACCATCAAAGAAAAAACTTAAAATTGCAACAGAATCATTTTTTATACCTAAAAATGATAAACGTTTAAAAGGTAAATTTTCATTTATTTTTTTATTTGCATTTTATCTCAAACCGTCATTCTGGAGCCGAATTAGTCGTGAAACTAAGTAATACAATATTATAATTATTAAACCAATTTATGTACAACAAATGAATGTCTCGCTCGAATACAGATATGTACGTGGTCTTTATGAAATCCGTACCATAGAATCCAATATCGGAAATTTCCGTATAAAAAAAAAAGTTTTTACTTTTTCTTACGGATATTTCTAATATTTGGATTCTATAAATCTACTCTACGTATTTAGATCAGAACAAAAGATTTTTCTTATATGTATTTATTACACTTTCTGAAATATAATTATTAGACCGACTCACGAAAAAAATTAGAAAAAAGTGCCCCTTTCAAAACATACCTTGGTTTGTTTTATGATGATTCCCAAAATATAGCAATGAGATCGCACGAGCAGGATCGTTTTTAAAAAAGATATTTTTTTAGTTTTTGGATGAATTTAGCTTTTTATGAAAGGTTTTCTCAAGGCGCGTCCAACGATATATTAAGCTTGTCCATTAGGGCGCTTCAAATTACAAGACGTTCGAATTTTCTAGCTCCTCAACCTTCTTGAAGATTATGGTATAAAAAGAGTTAAAAAAGTTTTTATCTTTGATAAATAAATGGCTATAGGTGAATAAAAATGTAAAATTTTCAAATATAAAAAAAAATCAAATTTAATACCATAGAACACGATACATCAAATCTATTAAATATTTTGGCGATAATTACGAATAAGAAGTCTAAATTTTAAATAGAGGAACGGTTATCGCGATATCGCTGATTAAATATTTTACAATGAAAAAATTGTTTTTTCCAAAATGTTTTTAGTTTAGCTTCCAGTATCATGGAATTATTTCACTGGGGAAATTTTATTCTGTCAAAAACCTAGTTTTTAATAAAATTTTGAATTAAAAAATTTGACCGTTATTTTAAAAGTTATTAAACAAAAGGCAAAAAAAGTCATTTTATGAAAATTTGCCAGGATTACATTATCCTTCCTGCAAAGAAAGGCAATTAAATTTATACAGTCTGAGACATTCGTTTGCATGCACAAAGAAAAAGTTTAAAAATGATGTCCTATTTTCTTTTTAAACCAAAATAAAAACTTGTTTTTGTTTTTTATTTACACTATTTAGTAGGCTTTCCAAAACAGAAACAACTGTAAGGGCATCGCAATTTTTTTTTTAGCAAACTTTTGTACTTTTTGTAAAATTGTATAGTTTTTTAGTGACTTTTAGTGAGACATTCGTGTGCACGCAGTAACGAAAAAATTGATTTCGCGTTCGTGATATATAATTTAGATAGGATTTTTGTAATTAAGGTAGAATTTCATTTAGTTTGTACAAACATATTAAGGATTGTAAGTTGATTTTTTTTAGTGTTTTGGAAGAAACTTCTTGAGAAAGTCTATAAAATCAAATAGAGAAGAATTTCTTTAAATCTTTGACTAAGTATGAAGATTAAAATAAACAAATTGTTTTATACTGAAGCCTTATTAAATATTTGGTACGAATTTATTATAAATAAATTACAAAATTGGGAGCTAAGCCTTGGATTAACTGTAAATTACATACATGTCTACTACGGTTTGAAGTATTTTGATATCAAACAACAAGAAATTGGCATTTGTAAGGAACAAACTGCATTTTAAGTAACAGTGAGGTTACATGATCAAGATTTTGCTTTTAAGTTGATAACACATACTGCTTGTCAAATTCAGTTGAACTTGAAGCTGTGACGTAGGCTGCATGCAACTTGATAGTCAATTTTGCTTTCAAGATGCCGTTGTCAAGGAAAGAACTAAAAATGCTCGCCTCTGTGGGCTGTTTCCGCACTGCAGGCTGTTCGAAAAGACTTTATTTTTTTTCTTCACATATTTCACAGACATTTTCATGTCAGCAGAAATTGATTTTTTATTTATTTTTATTTTAAAATCATTTCGTCGATATACCGAAATATTCACATTCCGTATTTTATCAATCGTGTTTTATTGCGGCACAATATTTGTAAAAAGAAAAACAAATTTACAAGAAATTGATCAGCTGTTTAAAACTTGACCGTCAAGTTTTCTCAAAACTTGAAAGCAAAAATTGATATCAAGTTGCTGTTCAATTTTTAAAATGTGAGTGTGTTAGTAAAAAAATGTGAGTGTATTGAAACTTGAAAGCCAAAAATTGATCGTGTAACCCCTATGTAAGCGTACAGAATAATTCTTGCACTAAAGGATTAATTTTAAGATTTGTCCATATAAATAACTCAAAAAAAAAAAAAATTTTAATAAAATTGTTATTTTACAAGTTCACTATGAATTAAACAAATAATTGTATAAAAAGAATATTAATTTCTACCTTTTTGTTTCTTAAAAAAAAAACAAGAAAAACATAGTGCATGCAAACGAATGTCTCAGATTGTATATTAAAATATTTTATTTTCGGGCACACTGGCTCAAAAAATTCAAAATTATAATTTGTGTTTTTCGCGAAATCATAAAAACTCCAATATTTCGAAAACAGTTAACAATTTAAAAGATTTTATTTCATATTCTTGAAGGATATAATCTTAAGTGATAACAAAATTGATTTAAACTTGTTTTTTTTTTTTAATTTTTATGTAAATATCCATGCAAGAGTTTAGAAAAGCCTGCGATTTTTAGGGGCCTCTAAAGCTCAAATTAGTTTGGAAGTAAAGTGCGGAGAAATGAGATATCGTGAAGTAGAAATCTATTGTCAATAGATTTGCTTGCCTCAAATGTACTTCCAAACTAAGTAGTTGTGTATACAGTCATTAACTAAAAGTAAACAGCTGACACGATACGTTACGATACTACCAGACTAATGGAGCCTATTTCTCTCAAATGTGGTACAGATGTTGCCGTAGTCTATTCACCACTATAGGCGGGTTGGGAACGTTGCTGCAGAAAAAACTGTTAAATAAGCAAATGTTTTTTTTGCTAAATACTAGTAAAATAAGAACAGCCAAAATAAAACTGTTAAATTCACAGAATTTTAGTTACACCTGCGGTCACGCACATCTTACCACTGAATTTTGTTTGACAAACGCTTGTTTAAATACAAATTATAACGGTATTTTTTGCAGTATCACAATTATATCAATTTATCTGTGCAAGAAACTTCAAACTAAAAATAAATACGGAATATTGTGAAAAAAAAATCATTTAATAATTAGTAGTGGCATGTTAAACAGATATACCTCAAACATGAGTCCAAAACATAAGCGGTTGACTTGAGACCAAAAGATCATTATTTTTACATTGGAGGAAGAAAGAGTACCTTGCCGCGAAATTGCAAGACGGATAGACTGTAGTCATCCAACCGTGAAAAATTTGCTGAAAAAAAAACTAGGGCGACCGTTTAGAGAGCAGCAGCAGGAAAAGAACTAGGAGAAAGACATCTGACCGAACAGTTACCGTTATACACCGAATGAGCCTGAAGAATCGTTTTAAAAGTGCCGTCGAAATAAGAAGAGATCTCGAAAAAAAATCCACCAAGTTAGCATTAGTGTGGAAACGGTTCGAAGACGACTCCGGGAATTCGGGATTTGTGGCAGTAGACCAGCAAAAAAACCCCTGCTGACACAAAAATTGAGAGCTAAACGGTTGGAGTGGGCCAAAATGCACCGCAATTGGACTCTCGACCAATGGCGAAACGTTATATGGTCTGCTGAGAGCAAGTTTAACTTGCACTGTGCCGACAATCTTCCGTACGTGCGACCTTTTCCAGGAGTAAGATTTAAGGACACGTGTGTAATAGACCACCCAAATTCGCAAAAGTATTTTTTTGTTCGCTCCACTGGCAGTTTCCGATAGATTGGGCATACAAAACAATATGTGTACAAAAATTGGATCTCTCGGGTGCAGACAGACCAAGTCAGTTTGGACTTTTGACCCCAAAAATTACCTAAAAACACTTCAAAGCGTTTTTGCGCCATAACTCCTAAATTTACGGTGTCCCGAAAAAATACCATATAAGTGTTTTTATGCAGAATGAGAGGACAAACATTTTTTTCATACTAATCTTTGGCCTTAGTATTACTTCTCGAGGCGTTTTAAGCTGATAAAATCAAAATTTGTGTTAAGACTTTATTTTAAACGGCCCTCGTTAAAATTTGGACAGAGACAGTAAGGATGGGTTATCAGATATGTTGTTTTAAAAAACCAATTACATTTGCAACATAGATCTCTTATTCCACGAAAGGAAGACCAAAATCGGACTAAAGTACGTATTTACTATACGTTGTGCACATGCAAAAGTAGTGCTATAGAGCAGCATATTCGATTAATTCCCTCTATTTCTTGATTTATCAATGAAGTAAATATCCAGCCAGAAAAACACAAACGGAAAAGCGCTGGAGTGGCACTTTAACAAGTCCTGGTGGTTTCCCAATCCCTTCTCGATTTCAGAAAAAAATTTATAAAAACTAAAAAAATTGTATGGGGACCACCTTAAGGGTTGAATATAAAGTGTAGATATGTTCCGAAAAAAATGTTAAGGTTGAAAAAATATCGGAGGTCAGTTATACATTTGACTCCTCTAGGGGCACCCTTTGGACAGTTAGAGCGGTGGGAGCAGATTTTATAAAAATGTAATTTTTGTGTGGAAGCCCCCTTAGGGAGTGGAGATAAGGGGGAGGTATGTTGGGAAACAATGTTGGGGGAAATTAATGGGGATCGGTCTTACATACCACCCCTCTAGGAGGCGGTAGAAACTGATTTCATAAAAAAATTATGAAAAAATAAAAAATTTGTGTGGGGACCGCTTTAAGGGTTGAAGATAGAGGGTAGATATATTCCGAGAAAATATTGTGGGTTCAAAAATATTGGGGATCAGTTATATATTTGACGCCTCTAGGGGAACCCTTGGGACAGTTGAGCGGTTTTATAAAAATGTCATATTTGTATGGGAGCCCTCTTACGGATTGGAGATAGGCGGTAGGTATGTTCGGAAAAAATGTTGGAGGGGAAAAATTAAAATTAATATCTTACATTCCACCCCTCTAGGACGCAACATGGGACCGGTGAGAGCTGATTTCATAAAAAAAAATTATAAAAAAATAAAAAATTTGTATGGGGACCGCCTTAAGGGTTGAAGATAGAGGGTAGATATGTTCCGAGAAAATTTTGGGATTAAAAAAATATTGGGGGTCAGTCATACATTTGACTTCTCTAGGAGCACCTTTAGGACAGTTAAAGCGGTGAGAGTAAATTTTATAAAAATGTGATATTTGTATGGGAGCCCTCTTACGGAGTGAAAATAGGGGATAGGAATGTTTGGAAAAAATACTGATGAGGACAAATCAATGGGCGTTAGTCTTACATTTACCGCTCTAGGGATGACTCCCCGAAAGGCGAGGAGATGGTTCAGAAAATTGTACAAAATTTTAACGTAACGTTTGTTAAAATTTTCAGTGTTGTTACCTTTCTTTTAAAATCGCTAACATGTAGGAAATTTTGGGAAATTTTGTCAAGGGAGGATTTTATTTTCTCAAATGAGGTTTTAACAGAGTTGTCAAGTAATTTAATTGTAATTAAAAAATTGTAAATTTTAAAAGATTTAGTTTTAGACCGAAAATGAGAAGAATTTTCGGATAATTTAAATGACGAAAAGCAACCAAGCTCAATAATTAATCGAAAAAATAATTAAATTTTAAAAATACAAAATTTTTTTTTTCACTTTAATGAGTTTTGTGTGAAAATTGTGTAAAATTTGTGCTCCCCAAAATTTAATGTACAAGACTATTATTTTGAAAAAGTGACATTTCAGCTTAATTGTGATTGTGTCCTTTTTTTTATAAAAAATTGTTTACTTTCACAATTAAAAAAAAAATAAAAAGTAGGTAAATACTTCTTGTTGCGGCCCTATGCTCCTTGCAGGAGTAAAAGGAACAAATATATATATAAATACTTCTTCGTGAAATATACAATTTTATTTACTTTGCTGAGTCACTTCTTAATAATTTTCTGGACTTAAGAGCGATGCTAACTTAGCTTCTATTTTTTTCTTTTAAATTGGGTTTTTGTTTAAATTAAAACGAATTGGGTATAAAATTGGGTATTTAAACTTTCAAAATGGGCATGAGTTTAAACTTTTCGGGCAACACTGCGCACCACTAAACAGAGCAGTATTGCCAGAAAAAACAAAACAGCAGTCGGCTCCATCTGTTGCATTAAAAATCGGTATTGCCACAATTAGGGATCATGTCAGACCCCTGGTTTTTCCAAAATATCTGTTTTGGTTGTTATACAACATGCCATGTCTTTCTGCATCAGCTAATGTAGTTTTCAATAAGTAAATTAAAAATCTTGCAAAGGTATTAAAGTAGTTCACACTATTCGAGCTAACCGGATTTTTATAGCAGGCTCTCTGATTTATATCTTTTTAATATATATGTTTTTTTCTTGTTTCTTGCAGAGGGTTCTAAATTCTTTATTTATAAGAAAAATCACGATGCAGCACCTGAAAATTATGAAGAAGTTCGTAATCGTTTAAAAATGTTGATAAAAACAAAAATTACTAAAACTAAGAAGAATTTAGTCAATGCTGGCTATAAAGGGAAAAAGAAATTTTAATTTTTTAGTTTTCTTTAACTAATAATTAGATTTAAGTACAGGAGCCAGTTTCATAGTCAGAATTTAGTAGGGTTTTTGCTTTTCTTAAATTTTGGTTAAGTTAGAAATTTTCAAACAAAATTTCCTACTTAATCAATATTTGAGTTAAAAATCGTGTGTACTTAGCTATGACTATAAAACTGGCCCTAGGACTCTACTACCCTAACCACTTAAGTTTGGTAAGGGTAATAAATATTCACATGTTTTATTTTCCATTTACTAATATTTCCTTAAAAATTAACTTCTCTGGCATTTCGGAAAACTTATTTAGAGTGCAATGTAAATTATTAAAGTTTTGAAAATAATGCGTTTGCGTCAACGCATACGAAGCTCTTTATAACTTTTCGCATGAAAAAATTTAAAAATGGCATGCTTATTCCAAACATTTAAAAAATTCTGACTGCTTTAAGTGTTTGTTTTAAAAATATTACTAAGAAAAAACAACAATGAAAAAATTCACAGTTTAACTGCTAAATTGCAGTTGGTGTTAATTAGTGTGATTTTTAAAGTTTGTAATTTCCGTTACTGTAAAAAAAATCCCAGAATTAAAATTTTTTTATTTTTTTGTAAATTTTTTCGAAATAGCATATTTTTAATGAAAAAGTCTAAAAAAATCGCCAAAATGCCTTTTTTGGGAAGGATCCT
The DNA here is from genome assembly GCA_949987735.1 of Leucophora obtusa. Classification (NCBI taxonomy): domain Eukaryota; kingdom Metazoa; phylum Arthropoda; class Insecta; order Diptera; family Anthomyiidae; genus Leucophora; species Leucophora obtusa. The sequence continues at coordinate 35,597,775 of OX465297.1, read as the reverse complement.
AGAAAATGGCACTTTTACAAAATAATTGAAAAAATTACATTTAATGGCAAATGCAAAAAAAACTTGCCCTGGTAATAATACAAATTTTTTGATATTTCGCAGAAATTTGAATTTTGTTTAATTTCAATTGCTAGCGATTTTGCATTAACCGTGGTTCTATCGAAGTTATTTTTACACGATTTTGTGTCTTTTGGATTTACTGTGATAATATTAGATTTGTTCCACGTACGTTGCCGCGGGTGCCCGCGGGAACCCAATCTTACCAAAAAGCGTTTCTATTGTTAAAAATTGGGTAAATGAGAGCGTTGATGAGAAAATAATTTGTTTCTCTTTTTATCAGAAGTTACCCGTACTTTTTTTCGTGTAAAATGGTAAAACTGTCAAATCACTACTAGTTGTTTATAAACCAGCTGTTTTAAATTTGTAAACATAATTAAAATATTAACAAAACTTGTAAACAATATGTCTGTTCACGTACTTTACCGCGGTTACCCAAACTACTCAAAATTGTTGTTGTTTGGGCTGTTTACGGTAACGTACGGGAACGTACATAATAATTAATATCGTTAACAAATACCACGTTCTAACATTTTTTTTATTCCCCTCGATATTTTATTCTTAAAAATAGCTTTTGTTTATATGAATAACTTTGACGTTAATTTTTGGGCTTGAAATGTGGTTTTGTGCGTTCCCGATATTGTGAGCAATTTTACCATTTGTTGAGATAATTATTCGCTTACTCTCATTTTACCAGACTATACCCTGAATTACGTGGAACAAACCTATTATTTAATCTCAACAATCATTATTTTTTTATAAGAGTTAAAATATTTAAATTTTTTTAACAGTACGAAACTTAAATGGTAAACTTTTTCGGATTTTAGCACATTTAATGCCTTTAAGTCAACTTTTTAGTTCATAGCAAAATCTGGTTAATTTAAAAAAACTTCTGCGTTAACGCAAAAACATTATTTTAAAAATTTGGATGACCTAAATAACCCAGCAAAAAAAACCGAATGCATTCTACAAGAATGCCTTTTTCACTGCATATAAAGTAGCTATATATGTTGATTTCTTACTTCCAATAAACGTATTTTAAATGACTTGCAAAATGCCATTAATTAAAAACTTTTCTTTACTTCCCAGCAAAAAATTCCTGACTAAGATCCGTAAAAGCACAAGAAGTTACTTTTCATCTCTCCTTAGATAGTAAAAAAAAAGAATAGTTTTCCTATATAAAAAAGAATATCCAAGCACTCATTTTTATGACGTACAAAGCAGACCTAAAGTAGCATAAACACCTTCTCTCCTATGACAAGCCAATATTAAAAAAATGCCTTTTTCACCTCAATTTGAACGTATTCGTGCCGAACAGTATAGGTGCTTTTACGGATCTTGGTCAGGTATTTTTTTGCTGGGAAGCTTTCTGAAAAGCCAAATTTTTCTCAGATAAGTTATTTTTTAAAAATTAAAAATAAAACATTTGAGTGATTATTACCCGTACTAAACCCAAGTGGTTATTGTATTATTTTTATAATTTTGTAAAGAATCAAATTGTTTTGTTATTAACTTAAAATTTTAATAAAAATATTTTTTAATTAAAACATTAATTTTATTATTTTACAATTTTCCATTAAACACAATATTGTAATGCCTCGTCCTCTATCCAGCAAACAAGGCAATACGAAGAAGATTCCCCTCATCATGTCGTCAAGAAGGAAACATTCATTACAGCAAACATCATCTTGAAGATTAATCCGAAGTATTCTAGCACATTTATTATCGCCAAATTTTCATCAAGAAGATAAATCCTCGACATATACAAAAATGTTTGCAGGATAAGAGCAAAAGGGACAGTTTGATATATTATTTTTCAATAGGTTGTGCTAAAGGGTGGTTAAATTTTAAGGGCCGATGTTGATTTTGAATAAAACACAAATTATTTAGGAAATTATTGTCATTTCTTTTTATATGATAATATTGGTATGGTTCAATTATGTATGGAACAAAATATCGGCCAAAAGGCCGCCGCGACCTCGACGGCAGACCTCCATCCTATGGTCCAAATTTTCGATGACGGTGAGGCATAATTGAGGTTCTATGCCGTTAATGTGCCGAATTATCTCATCCTTTAGCTCTTGAATTGTTCCTGGCTTATCGACGTACACCTTTTCTTTCAAATAACCCCAAAGAAAGAAGTCCAACGGTGTCAAATCACATGATCTTGGCGGCCAATTGACATCGCCACAACGTGAGATAACACGGCCATTGAATTTCTCGCGCAAAAGAGCCATTGTTTCGTTGGCTGTGTGGCAAGTGGCACCATCCTGTTGAAACCACATATCATCCAGGTCCACATTCTCAATTTCTGGCCACAAGAAGTCCGTTATAGCGAACGCCATTCACGGTAACTGCTTGGCCAACCTCGTTTTCGAAGAAGTACGGCCCGATGACGCCGCCAGCCCATAAACCTCACCAAACACAAAAAACAGGTGTTTTCACATTTCCTACAGACCCGATTTGCTGAAATTTGTGCACAATTCTCCCGATTGTGGACACATTTGGTCGATTATGCTGACCAAAGAAATCACGAAGTGCACGAAATGCATTTTGATTTGAACGCCCATTTTCATAATAAGCCTGAATAACTTTAACGCGTTGCTCGATTGTGTATCTTTCCATGGTTCAAATTGAGTTAGTCTGAAATTGATAAATGTCAAATGAAATGCAGAAAAAAACTTGACGTTTAGGTGTGGTTCACATTCAACATCGGCCCTTAAAATTTAACCACCCTTTACATACAAGGATGCTTTAGTAGAAGAAAAAAACATACATTAGGATTTACATATGTATAAAAAAAGTAAATATGACATTTATTTTATTTTTTGAATCTTACAAATTTAAGTTTATAAATAATTTTTGATCTTCTAAGGCACTTAAGCAACTTAAAACATAAGAAACTTAACGTAGTAAAATTATGAGTACTCATTACGAGAAAACACAATTAAGAAAAACTTAAGTAAAAATCATTAAACAATTAAGAAAAAACTATAAATAATTAAGTAAATTTTTGGCACACAGTTTGATTTTCTTTTGTTTTTTTTGGTAAAATTACAATTAAAAAACTAAAATATTCAAGAAAATTAAAATCTCATAGAAAATGTTTAATCTTTGGTTCTATTTAAGTCATTTGAGTATTATTCTGTTGTTACGATTTGTTTGTTAATCTAAAGGCAATTAAACTTTTTCACTGGTTTTATCATCGGTATCATCGTCATCATCATCCTCGTCGTCATCCTCTTCAGTAGCGGTTTCTGACACTTTCCCATTACATTTTATTATAGGATTTTCTTTAATGTCGATTTTATCTGTTGGACGTGTACACTGTTTATGCGCCAAAGCCTCTATGGCCACCACGGTTCTTTCCAGCAAGTTCACCAGTCTCTCTTCTCGAGCATCCATGCGTCTTAAAAGTTCTTCATCACGTTTCTCACGTCTCTTTAAATATTCAATTAACTCATAATTTGTGCTGTCACCATCTGTGGAGGTCGATAATTTGCGTTTACTTTTTCGAGATCCAGCACTACTACATTCTGATAAATTATCCGTATCAACTATAACATCGGGATGTAATACATTGTGCTCCATATTATTTGAATAATAGTTTTGAGAACTGAAAAAGAAAACCAAAATGAAAAATAACATAAATTAGTCTATTGTGATTTATAGGGTACAGAACCTTAAAAGTGTCTCTTTAAAAAAGGTTTGCAGGGTGGTTAACTCCGATTTGAATGAAACGCGGATAGTACGTTGTAGTAAAGACAAAAATTAATAAATACCCGGTGAAAAATGTTCATATACGCTCAAACATGTTCATATATGGTTTATGTATGGACACATATGAACAAATATGGATTTTTTATGAACATATATGGATTTTATTTGAACATATATGGAAGTATATGTGATTCCATATATGGAAAAAATTTCATATACAGACATATATGGAAGCATCTGTTATTTCACATATGGAAATGGCACTCATATATGGAGGAATATGAAAGTATATGTTATTCAATTTATGCAAAAGGGACTTTATATGAACATATTTCGAAGAATACATTTTTCCATATATGTAAAAGGAACTCATATTTGGATAAATATGGAATTATATTTAATGCCATGAATAAAAAAAGGAACATATGTAGCGCCTAATTTGAATGTCATACATAAATTTATATCTATCGTACAACCTTATAATAAAGGACAGCAACGTTCTCATGTATTCGCATATATTTAATAAATGTATATGTTCATATATGTCCATATATGTTCATATATGTCCATATATGAACATATACTTAGGTGTTACCTCATTTTTCGGATCCATACATATATGATTGAACCATAAATGTTCATATATGGACATTTTTCACCGGGTAGGTATTTTTTAGCGGACCAATTCCTCAAGGGGGGGGGGGAGCTTGTAGGCGATTATTCAGGTACTTATAATTCCCGGAAATTTAAAAAAACTAAAACAGCAATGTACCTTAACTTGAAAATCTGCGAAAATGTAAAAAATCAAGGTACATTGATTTTTAATCTAGTAAAAACAATTATATGACTTCCCAGGTAGAAAGTATGTGTGGTAACAAAAAAGAAGCACTGGCAAATCACAAGTGGACCGCGGTCTTACAAAAAGACGTACTGGCAAACCACTAAATTTGGACGCTTTACGAACACTGGAAAAAGGTCAATTCCCAGCGCTTCAATATTTTGCAAAGCATTGCTCGTACATAGATCGGTGTTATCTTTGGGTATCAGGAAAGCACTTTAATTTCTGTTATTTGGACGTTGGCAAAGCATTTGATATTTATGTTTCTGGGTACTTTCCCAGGGCTTTGTAAAGCATTGCCACCACCGTAGAACGGTGTTATCAATTGGGCGTTGGGAAAGCACTGTTAATAAGCACTCATAACACCCATTTCGGTGCTTTGCCAGTGCTGGCCCCTTTGTAACTTTCAACTTGGGTTTTCATATTATATCTAATCTAATTATATCAAATTGGATTGTATTAGATCATATTAGACCTAAAAACTGCGTTTGAAAAAATTGTTTATTACATTTTTTTACAATAACTTTTTTAAAAATCACTTAAATTGAACTTTTTTTTTTGGTGCGCTTTGAAATGAATGTAAGAAAATTTCATATTTAAAATTTTTTTGTTGGAAACTTTTATTCGATTCAAAAAATATTTTGGGCTGAAGTTTACTTTTTCGGGCACCCCTTAAAAAGAAAAACAAAAGTATACCACCCCTCTGGAATTAAAAAAGAAAATGTTTTTTCTATATGGTGTTAATGGGGCCGAGGCCCCTGGGACCCGCTATGTCCAAAAAACCGAAACACATAAAATGGGAAGTGTGACGACTCAAATTAAAGGAAATTTCCTAACGATTTCAAAAATGCATTTGGTTTAATGATCCATAAAGTGTGGCTCGCACTAGATCCATTTAAGACCCCCCAGGAGTCTAAAATAACCACTTAATGTACAAAGCCGTGCTGGGCCAATGTCTGCGGCAATTTTGTTTACCTAGTGTCTTGACATGCAATAAAATGATAGCAAGTAATTGTCAAAATTATTTCATCTCAAGTGAAGACACTTAATTTAAATTTTATTGCAAAAAGTGCGTTCCCGTACGTTCCCAATGTTACCGAAATTTACCCAAAGTTACCGAAGTTTACCCAAAAGCGTTCCCGTACTCGAAAATTGGGTAAATGAGAGCGCTAATGAGAGTGTATTAGTGTGTCTCTTTTTACCAAAATTTACCCAGACTTTTTCTTCGGGTAAACTTTGGTAAAACAGCTGATGTAAATATAAACAAAAAACAATTGTGAAAATAGATTTAAAATTTTAATTAAATAAAGAAATAATCAAAAGAAACTTATTTTTTTTTTTTAAGAATTAATTTAATAAAATCAAAAACAACTTTCAAATACGAATAAATATGGGTATTTGTTAGGCTGGGTCGATTTGTGGGGAGGCAAAAAAATCGCCCATGGCTCAGGGAAAATCGTATTCTAGGGATCAAAATAAGAAAATTTGCCGAAGGAACCATACCTCTAAAACGAATTCTACTACCCCTAACTGTTGACTTTTGTCCCGTAGGGTCAAGTTTTGAAAAATCCCACTTTGACCCATTTAGAGTGCCCCAATCGAGTCCAAATGTATGACCGACCCCCACTAACTTTGGAGGGCCGATCCACCCATGCCAGTGGTACACCCCCTGGAACTCCCCTGGGGGGTTCCAAGGGGTGTGCCACTGGCATGGGTGGATCGGCCCTCCAAAGTTAGTGGGGGTCGGTCATACATTTGGACTCGATTGGGGCACTCTAAATGGGTCAAAGTGGGATTTTTCAAAACTTTACCCTACGGGACAAAAGTCAACAGTTAGGGGTAGTAGAATTCGTTTTAGAGGTATGGTTCCTTCGGCAAAGTTTCTTATTTTGATCCCTAGAATACGATTTTCACTGAGCCATGGGCGATTATTAAATCGACCCGCCCTAGTATTTGTGCCAATTTGCAAACTGAAATTATACGCATTTTCACATCAGTGATGGGATTTGTGGCACAATCTAAGATTGATTGGTACAATGGCACAACCGATACTATTTTGGCACATTTTCGTTATCTACAAAATTTAATAGAAAATGGATTTAAAAAATAACGATTCTTTAAAAATTCTTGAATTTTTAGTTTCTGAGCATTTATTCGAAGATATTACCAAATAACCCATGGAATTTTAAAAATTCAAATGATTTTAATTTAGCTCAGAGTTTCGAAAGAATTAATTTAAGTTTAATTCATGAAAAATTTAATTCAGTTTTAGAAAATGTTTCTATGTACACCATTACGAGTAACCATTCCTAAAGAATTCATTCATTGGCTGCATTCCCAAATCTTTAATAAGAATCGAATGAATTTCATTTATCATTTTAATTGAATGAATTCAAGAAAATTTTAATTCATTAGGTTAGAATTCATTCAAAATAGAATTAATTCCATAAGAATGCGATTACGAAATGAAAATAAAGTTGAATTACACGAAATGAAATTAAAGTTGAAAACTCGGGCACATTTTAGTCACACACTTGGCACAAAACAAAATTTTTCAAGTCCCATCACTGTTTCACATTATTCTTTGAAAAAGGATTTTGGTCTAGAAAAGTGGTTTTTGGTGTTCCCGTACTATTGAGTAATTTTGTCATTTTGTGAGAGGATTTTGTGATTACTCTCATTTTACCGAACTTTACCCAAAAAGTAAAGAAACACACCTAATATCATGATATCACTGACATGCAACCGGCTCTTGCAATGATGCCAGAGATCAAATGTCACTTTTAGTTTTCATTTTAATTTAGCAATGAAAAAAAAACATAAATTTTTGTAAACAAGAAAGGGGAAAAGTTTAATTATTTATTATTTCTAGAAACAAATTAATATTTGATAAAATTTAGGGTTTTTCTAAGAAAAACCTATATTTTTAAGCCATGAAATAGTTAAGTGTTCTCCACTAAATTGCAATTGATATCATTTTGACGTTTCGTTGAAATCGGTTTGACATTCCATATCACATAATTTATTGCCTTTGAAGACAATGGGTTATTGACGTAGCGACTCTAAGAGATGAAAGAGCTGCAATTACATCCACCTAAAACAACGGTTTTTCTTAAAAAATGAGGCCGGCCGGAACATAGCTTCGAATGGCACCCACCTCTGGAATTTAAGCCTGTGATATCGATGACGTTTGGTTCCAACAGATCGGTGGCTCCACAGCCAGTAGAAGCTAGGCTTTATTGCGAAAACAATTCGGTCAACAGTTAATTTCTCATAATGGACTCAGTTAATTTCTCATAATGGTCGCATAGATCTTGAGATTTACATCTCTGGTCTTTTTTTTCTTTGGGGCTAAGTCCAAAGTCTACATAGATAAGCCGGCTACGATTGAGAAATTGTAAACCAACATTATCCGCGTCATTCGCCAAATACCACTTAAAATTCTGAAACGCATCATAGAAAATAGAACATGTTAGCCACATTTAAAAGAAATAATCTTAACAAAATAATTGTAATAAATGAGATAGACATTTGGCCGATGAACTTCTATTTTTTATTTCTTAAAAATGTAATTTGTAATTGAAAATGTTCAATTACACATTACATGTACTTGTAAAAATGTCAATTACAATTACATTTTATTGGGAAAAGAAACAATGACAAAAAGCGCAAATTAGGCATGAACTCAACAATTGCAAAATTTTAACAAAAAACATTTTCTAATTCTAAATGTAATTGAAAATGTAATTGAAATTTGTAATTGAAATCAATTACAATTACATGTAAAGTAACTGAGTTTTTGTTTTAATTTCAATTACATTTACATATTTGTAATTGTAATTGAACATTTTCAATTACAAATTACAAGTAATTGTAATTGAAATATAATTGTAATTGACAAAAATAATGAGTCTAAAGATAGATTTTGAAATAAAAAATTTAATAAAAAACATTTTTTTTATTCTTAATTTTTTTTAATAACAAAGTTGTGTTTTAATATTTTTTAATAAAAATAGTTTTTTTGACACATTTTCTCAAGAAAACTAATGATGGGACTCTGAAAACTCAACGAAACGATCGTGTTTTCATTCTTGAAAGTGTTAGAATATTGTGGAAGCAAAAATTCTGCGAATTATTTTAAGAGAATATTCTGATAAAGAAAAATAACTGAGTTTTTGAAAAAGTACTTATGTTAACATATTTAACAGGTTCATAGCATAGTTACAACAATTTTTGAGAGAAAGACATTAACCAAATATGTCATGATGACTTACTGTAGAAATTGAGGGAAATAATGTCCATAAACTTTTTCCTATTTTTGAAATCATACCTTGAAAAGTATGGTGAAAAAATATGCATGCGTTAAAGAGCAGTACAAAAATATTCTCGTCCTATTCTCCAGTCGCGCCTTAAGAAGTATGAAGTGAAGATTCTTGCACTTCACGAAAATTCGGATCTATACACCATTTCCATGTTCTTTTCCTACCCCGAATTTCGGAAGTTTCCAAAACCAGCCACGAAACGCTCGGTATTTATTTAGGAAAAGGCTCGTTCGGCGGAACTTACTGTATGATAATGTTGATCCTGCTGCGAAATTGGTGGAAAAGAATTATGCTTGGAATAAAGCAAAAACACAAGTATTGGTTTAACTAAATTTGAAGAACTGCAGTCAGATCCAGAGAGGAAGCGTTTAGAAATTGGCATGAGATGATACACGCCAATACCTTTTTCGCAAGCAGCCGGGAACGCATTGTGGCCAACTTCTTTACATGGGAAACTTCTTTACGAACAGGCCTTCATGCGAAATTTCTTTCTGTTCCTCGAGAGAGTAAAAGCTTCTGGTCCTTCGTTAAAAGAATGAAGGATAATGCTAGCTCTTCTATCCCTACTCTTGTAATAGTTAATAAGACTAACCAACTAGATGAATTATTTGTAAGAAATTTATTCTTGCGGGAGAGCGATCAACTATTACGAACGAGTATCCTGTAGTATAATCCTCCAACTCGAGCTGTTAAAAGGGAACTTGCTGATTTTAACGTAGACAAGACACCGGGACCGGATGGCATACCAGCACTGGTGCTTAAACTACGCTCTTCGGTAATAGCTCGTCCATTGCCGAACCTTTTTATCTTTTGGTACCCAACGGGACTCTTCCATTTATGCTGGAAGTTTGTCAAAGTTCAACCAATCCCTAAAAAGTGTGCGACTTATAATCCTAAAAATTGCCGCCCAATTGCAATATGCTTTGCGCTATCGAAGGGAGTACATGGCTAACTACTATCGTGTTAAATATTTGCAGACAACCTTTTGGCGTTCCTTTAAGAACAACGTCCGTTTACAGGTTTCGTGAAAGTAAAGTGGTTGTTGTAGATATTTCAATGGCATTAGATCTTGTGTGGCACAGCGCTATATTAAAGTGTATTGCTTTTGGTGTCGGTAACGATTTATCTCGAACTTTGTCTGAGATCGCACTAAACGTGTTATTATAAATGGTGTCTCATCAAATGAGTAGCAGCTAAGTTCAGGGGTACCAAAAGGTTCCGTCCTTTCTCCATCTCTTTCTCTTATCTTTCTTAATGATCTTTTTGGTTAAACTTCTAATCCTATTCTGTTATTTTTTGCAGATAACAGCAATATTTTCCATTCATTTTCTCTTGATTGTATGCCTAGCCTTGTGGAGGTTGAGGGCAAAAGGCAGATTATAAATGACACAACAATCATGACCTTTAGTGTGAACAAGGTCGATTTTAATGTATGCAAGACCCAATGTTGTTTGTTGACCCATAGGACCATGGAGCCAACAATGTCTTCTGTATATATGAGTGGTATCGTTATTTAGGATTCGGATAGTCTAGATGTTCTGGGCATGAGAGTTCAAACTAATGTCCGCTAGGGAAGTTACATCATTCAATCGTCTAAAGAAGCAATCAAGTGTCTTGGCTTTCGTAACCTTTGTAAGAAATATTTCACTCCGGATGATGTTCTCACTATATATGTTGGTACTACCTACATACGACCGAAAGTGGAATACAACGCCCATATATGGGAGATGGAATAAAACTTCCACAACATGTATGGCCGTTTGAAAAAGAGTGCGTTAGTGCTTATCAATAACAGTAGGGTCTCCAACTCTACTGAATGTGGGATGTGTAACACTGTTTTCTAGATATTACCATGAGAAGCATTCTACTGAGATAAGTGAACTCAGGGATACTCGCCTACACAAGTAGATCTCATCCATTCGTTGTCTATAATTCATTAAATGACACAATGAATTACAGCGAGACTTCGTTTTTTACTCGGAGATTTCTCTAACATAGAATGTAGAAAAATTTAAGACAAACGTCCACAAAACACCCTCTTACTCAAAATTATTTACAAATATACTTCCATTATATAGAACAGATAGCAGTAAATAGCCCCCGACAATTGGAAAATTCTCTCGTTTAATCTTCCATTTGCTCGAAGCGAGCGATTTAGAACCCTATATTTACTTATATTAACCCTCTACTTTGGGAGCAATAGTTCGAGAACACATCCATTTACTGTACATTATTGGAAAGACATCTACCTATTATAATTTTACTTACCTATTATAATTTGTTTGCATTAATTGTATATCATCTACATTAAATTCTCCATCAGACATTGGTTCAGATCTAGAAGAGTTAAAATTCATCGAATTACTTAAAGTTGAATAGTAGTTATACTTATCGCAAACCCTATATAAACTTACTTCATTGAGACATTATTATCACTGGTCTGCAGATTTAGGGCACCATTACAGTCTTTTTCAAATTCACGTGCTAAGGAATTCTTAAGGCCACTTGTCGTTGTTGTTGCTGCTCCATTAACATGTGCCTGTAATAAATTGTGTGCTGCAGCTGCTGGTAGGTCATTGGATATATCATGGATTTCCTCTTTTCGTGTAGTTTGTAGAGGTAGCGGTGAAGAATCATCATAGACACCACCACCATTTGTTGTACTTGTGTCATTGGCGCCTAACTGGGCTTCGACAAAATGGTTGGGTAAAAATCGTTCCAATTTACTATTGCTATTTGAATCATTGGAATGAACAGCCGCCAAACTTTGCAATAAATTATGCTGAGCCACAACAGCAGCTTGTGTCTGTTTATCCAATAGCGCTCCGAACTCGGCAGCTTGCCTTCGTCGATGGTAGTACGATAATTCATTTTGATTTTTAGCTATTAATGCCATTCGCTTACTATTTGAGCCCCAACATTCCCCTCTCTGTTCTTCTATCTCTTTGAATAGAAACATATACGGCCAATTGCGTCGCACATGTCTCTCAGGGTTCTTTTTTAATTGTGTATAAATCTTTTTGAGATTTTCATAACGATTGCAACATTGTTTTGCAGATCGTTTACGTGCGCTATAACGATTAAGTACTTCAGCTACCATTTCCCAGACACTGGCATGATTTTTACGATTTGACTGAAAAGCATTTTGTATTCGTTCTGATTTGACAATATTGAGGAGAGCTATTGATTCGGGCACATTAAAGTAACTTTCTGGAGTACGCGGTGCACGGTGGTGATGATAAACGCTGGTGGGAGTTCGTGTATCCTAAAATGAGAAAGAACGATTATTGAAACAAATGATTATTATAAGAGTTCTATGTGTTTAAAATTGGTATGCCTTATTTGGGCCACCCTGTCGTTTTATATATGGTCCCTTAAGAAGAATATTTTTTATATGATATAAGATATAATTCGATATAATTGACATGAAGTCAATTGTTTCGAATTCCAGCCAGGGAGATCAAAAAAATTGATTTGTTGCTTTTTAATTTATTTTTTTTCTTTCTTAGGGCCATTAACAATAAACAAATTAACCTAAAGTTTGAGTTAACTTAGAGTTACAGATGTCAAATTCCATACAAATTTTAATTTTTTAACTTTCAGTTTGTGTTAACTTTAGGTTATTTGTTTATTGTTAATGGGGGTTATTAATATTTTTTTTACATAACTTTAAAACTTAACCCATTTCGGAACACCTGAACCTATGTTGTTCCATGTTAATTTAGTTTTAGTCATTTTTATAAGTGTAGTATTTGTGAATTGAACAACTAATTTTGAAAGCGGTGTGAGTCCATTCAGAATTAATTAATGATGGGATTATAATATTCATTTGCTTAATAATAAGTGGTTCAATTAATTTATTAAATTTTTAATTCAGAATTCACAAACGCAGTCTTGCATTATCATTTGATGTGTTAAGTCATAGTTTATTCTGTTTCCTTAAAGTGTAATAAAAGTTTACGGTTTATTTTTTTCTTTATTTCTTGTTGTTATTGTTTGTTAACAATATCTAAATATTATAAAAAAACACAAAAACAAAATTAAACGCAATCGAGTAGAAGATGTTGATGCCTGCTCTGGGTATAACATGAATAGAAAAAAAGGCCACAAACAGCTCTCAGAGAGCTAGCAATTCAAATTATTTTGCACCTCTGCAAACTATTGATGATGACGATAATGATGAAACAATTATCGAACCAGCTGTTAAAGTTAACATACCACCAATAACAATCTTAAAATGTAAAATTGAACAAGTTCATGAAATATGTAGAATATTAAAAATCAAAGATTACTCTATACGTAAAATTTCCATCTGTCTAAAATTGTTTTGCACAAATAACGTATATTTTACTACCGTTTGTGACTCTCTCACTAAGAAGTTTCAGCTCGAATATTTCACATATGCTGCTAAAAACGAAAAGCCTTATAAGGCTGTACTATTAGGTCTAGATAAAACAGACCCATCAGTTGTTAAGTCCAGACTTTTAGACATGGACCTTAAATGTATCGATGTTAAAATTGTTACTAGGGACAAATTGGAGCTAGGGACAGTAACAACGAACAAATTATATTCATTGTCTACTTTGAAAAAAAGTCAATCACATTAAGAGCAGTGTTGCCATTTCAGTGCTTTTCGGGTATTTTTTGGTGCTTTTTTCCTTCCCGTACCCGGTGACTTTTTACAAATACCCGTTTATAAAAAGCGGGTGTTTACAGTGCTTTTTCAGATTTCTGACAGTGCTTTTAGTGCTTTTTGTACAGTTTATATTTTTGGTATTTGTTCTCCTTTTTTCAATTTTTCTTGAATTTTCTGTCAAAGTTGAAAAAATAATACGAAATATACAAAAATTCATTTTTTCACAATGTTTGTAGTACAATTTTAAATAACAACTTCGTTATATTTAAACTTCAATATTTTGAAATATTAGTTTGGTGCTTTTTTACCCCTTTTTTGGTCAGTTTTTGAACCTTTTTTACACGATTTTACAAAGCTAAAATGTGTTTTTAAAATCTTGACTTAAATTTTTCAAAAAATTATTATCGTGCTTTTCTACCCCATTTTGGATAAATTTTTACCCTTTTTACCCGTTTTCAAAATGCTCACGGTGCTTTCCTGCTTTCAAGAGTTGGCAACACTGATTAAGAGAATTAAGGCAAAACTACTCAGCCATAAACTACATAAAAGTCAGGTGGGAATACCAAAAACCCAACAAAACAAAACTGACCCAATGTTATAATTGTCAGATGTATGGACACGGTGCCAGCAGATGCAATGTTAAAACATTTTGTGCCCATTGCGCCGGGAATCACAAAACTGAAGAATGCAAGTCAACCATTGTAAAATGTGCTAACTGTAAAGGCCCCCATAATGCTATGTCCCCTGACTGCCCTAATAGGGAAACATATAAGCAAATAAGGCAACGTGCTCAACCAAAGAGTACCACACAAAGAAGCCAACAATTCAACAATCAATCAAATTACAACGTTAATTTTCCAAATGCTTTAAATCAGAGCGAAACACCAAATCCATCTAGAACGGGTTATAACAAACCATTCACCCAAAATAATGATAATAATAATTTGTTCTCTTTAGAAGAATTACAAAATCTTACGTTTGAATTAATTTCAAATTTAAAAAAATGCAGGTCTCGTGAAGAGCAATTCGAGGTTGTTACAAACCTTGCATGCAAATTTGTGTACCAATGAACAGCAACATAACGTTATTACAATGGAATGCTCGTAGCATTCGCACTAAAAAAGACGAATTATTCCATTTCTTGGAAAAAACCAATATTGACATTTGTTTACTTTGTGAAACCTGGCTAAATAAAAAAATTACAATAAAACATCAGAACTTCTACTGCTACAGATACGATCGACAACGTGGTGGAGGAGGTGGAGTAACTATTTTAATTAAAAAACACATTCAGCATCAACTTATACCCCCTATTAACACAGAACTGATTGAAAATATAGGTGTTAAGGTAAAATCTGGTAATAACTTTATAAATATTTATTCTTGCTATTATCCTGGTGGGTCAACAAACAGGGACCCTAGAAGAAAACAAACATTTGCGACAGATATTCGTAAACTAACGAGCTCAAATAAATACATATTAGGAGGAGATTTTAACTGCAGACATAGTTTTGGGGATGTCAAAGAAGTAATGGCTGGGGTAATATATTATATGAGAAACTCCAACTAAACCAAACACAAATAGTATTTCCCCATGAATATACTTATATTCCGGCTGATCCAAGTAAACAACCGTCAACTCTAGATTTTTTTCTAACTAACATATCTCAAAATATGTCCGCAGTAAAAGTTATAAATGACTTGATTTCTGACCACCTACCAATCATTAGTACAATTAATTTAAATTGTGAAATGGTAGACAATTTATACTACGCTTTCAGCAAGGCAAACTGGCCGCATTTTATGAAATTCATAAACAGGAATCTTCCTGTGGCGGATAGTTTTATTGAAGTAAACAACAGCACTCAAATTGACAATATGATAAACGTTTTTAATAATGTAGTAAAAATGGGAATAGAGGAAAGTGTAGAATAGCACCAACCTCTTAACCCTTAATTTAAGGAACGTATTTAAAAGAAACTGGAAGCGTTAAGGCACATTTACACGCGAGAGAAAACTGCTAGAGATAGAGTAAAAAACACCCCTAAATAGCTTAAATCATTCACAATAGATCTAATTAGAGGTGTATTTTGCTCTATCTCTAGCAGTTTTCTCTCGCGTGTAAATGTGCCTTTACAGAGATGTTAATGATCGATGATACATCAATTCTTTGTTCTGATGTGTATTCAGCTGATATTATTACAAACTTGCAGTCTGCTCTTACTGGGTTGTGTAATTATTTTGATAAATGGAAGATTTTGGTTAACCCTGAAAAAACGCAGGCTATTTATTTTACAAGAAAACGTAAGTCTTGTTTTATACCCCAGAGTTTACCTCGTTTCATGAACCATGATATTCCATGGGAAAACAACGTCAAATACTTGGGCGTAACGCTTGATACAAAGCTTAATTTTAATAATCATATTCCCTATGTAGTGGACAAAATTAACAAAATTATTAGAATAATGTACCCAATTATAAACAGAAAGTCGGAAATGAACATAGACAATAAAAAACTCATCATCAAATCTATATTCCACCCCATAATGTTTTACTGTGCTCTAGTTTGGTACACGTCTGCAAAATGTGATACAAGGAAACTCCAAGTAGCACAAAATAAGCTACTCAAAATTATATTTAAGCTACCATGGCACTATTCCACCCGACGCCTACATAGTCTCGCTGGCTTTGAACTCGTTCTGGATAAAATCGAAAGATTGACTAAGTTTTAATGGAAGATGCCAACTCTCACAACATGTACATATCAATGAACTGATCTCATCATAATTTTATCTACTTTATCTCATTTTTATCTTATACCTCTGCTTCTGAAAGGTTTTTGTAAATTTTTTCCTTCCGTTTAATAATAATGTACATAAATTTCATAAATTTAAAAAATATATTTATATATCTAAGTAGAAAAGGAACGAAGTTCCTAAACTCTTTGCTTCTAAGTCAAATGTAAATTATTTAAATATTATAAGAAATAAATTGAATTGAATTGAATTCACAAACTGAATTAAAGAATTAATTCTTCGAAGCTCTGATATTTAAAAGCCTTTTAAAAGTCGTAAGAGAAGAGGAGACATTTCTAATAGTAAAAAGTTGTCTTTTTTGTTATATACACACAAAAAATTATTAGTTTCAATCATCTAAATAAAAATCAGTTAAATAATTGAATTGTTTCAATCAATCGTACACAGTTTTTAGTAATTGATAGTATCGTAATTGATATTAGGTTTGTTTTTTCGAATTTTATATCTATATATAAAACTACAGTAGACGCTCGCAAATTAGAGCTTTCAGTAATTCGAACGTCCAGAAATTAGAATCAATGTTTGCAATACATTAAACGCTCTGAAATTCGAATTAAAAATCTGGAATCACCAAATTATATATGTTTTTCCCTATTTGTTTTTTTTTTGTCGCATTTATGTACATTTTTGGCTAGTTTATTTGTGAAATTTGATACGCGTGTACATATTATTTGGCAGTCTCTATTAAATAGTGAAATTGTATAATTTAAAATGTTAAATAAACGTAAAAAAAAACACTTTATCATTGGAAACTAAAGTCAAAATATTAGAAAAGCTTGACAAAGGCGTTTAAGGGAACCGGTTAGCCCTAGATTTTAATGTGACAACATCTTCAATCAGCTACATCAAATCACATAGAAAAGCAATATTAAATGCACATATCAGGAGGCAAACAATAAATCTTTGCACAGCGCTGAATATCCAAAAATGGAAAGTCGTCTGTATGAGTGGTTTTTAAATCAACGAGAAAAAAAGTGTACATTGACTGGGCCAATATTAAAAGAGAAAGCTAAACAAATATTTAGAGAGGAATATCCCGATAAAGATGAAAATGCATTCCGGGCAAGTGATGGATGGTTTACCAAATTTAAGAAGCGACACGGTATCCGTTTTTTAAAAATTTGTGGCGAGATTCTTTCCAGTGATGTTGCTTCAGTCACTCCTTTTATTCATCGATATCGTGCAAAGATCGCTGAGATGGGTTTAATGGAGTCACAAATATATAATGTCGACGAAACCGGATTATTTTTTCGTTGCCTACCAGACAGAACCTATGTCTCTGCTTTTGAAAAAAACGCCCCTGGACATAAAATTCAAAAAGACAGAATTTCAGTCCTACTTGGTGCAAACTCTGATGGATCACAGAAATTAGTTCCATTGGTAATTGGAAAAGCAAAAAAACCCAGGTGTTTTAAAAATTTCAATAATCCTCTGCATTACAACTTTTCAAAAAATGCTTGGATGACTTCTCGGATTTTTCACGAATGGTTTCACGGAATATTTATTAAAGAGGTAAACAAAAATATTGATTTCAGGTTCAGTACATAATTTTAAAATTTTTTTCAATTCACAGGTGATCCGCTTTTCTCAGGAAAATAATTTGCCTCCGAAAGCCATTTTGCTTATAGATAATTGCTCCGCTCATACACCCATTGAGAAACTTTAAAGTGACGATGGAAACATAGTTGCATTATTCTTTCCACCAAATGTGACAGCAGCTTTACAACCAATGGATCAAAACCCTATTAAGTTAACAAAGCTCAATTACAGAAGTATGTTTCTTTCTCAGTTAATTGCTGAAGGTGGTGAACTGAAGAATCATTTGAAATCCCATTCGATCCGCAATGCTATATTATTACTGAAACAAGCTTGGGATGCGGTACCACAAAGTGTTATGAAGAAATCTTGGTCAAAGTTGTCCAATTGGGACTCTAACCAATACGACAGCGACGATGACGTGCCAATAGCACAATTGTTGCAAATAGATCAGGACTGCAACGAAGTTATCCAGATAACTCAAGCTCTTTTAAAAGAAATAGCTCCCAACGATTGCATCGGTATAGAAGACATCGACAGATGGAATGAAGATATGTTTGATGACGGATCTGTTTATGTTCTCAGTAGCGATGGTGAGTCTTCAGATAGCAGCGAAGACGACGTTGTTGCAGTATCATCAGTTGTCTCTAATACTACAGCCATTGAAAGCGTAAATAATTTAATAAAATGGTGCAATAACAGTGAATTGTTTTCAACTAAGCACATAAGTAATCTTTTGGCTCTCCGTAATGATATTTCGGATTTAAAGAAACCACAAAAACAAACAAATATAACTGATTATATGTCAAACAAAGATTAGTTGTTAACTTGGCCATTGTTTAATTTTAATTGTTTAATTTTTTTTAAATACAGTTTTTTAGTTTTTAATTAAAAAAAATACATGTGATGTAATTGGACTGCATTGCTATGTTTTGTTGCCATTCGTTTTTTTTTTTTATATTCATATTTTTAATTTAAAAAAATACATTTGATGTATTGGACTGAATTGTTGTGTTTTGTTTTCTTGTTTTTATCAAATAAAATTGAATTAAAAAATATTAAAAAGAGTTTTATTTAAGTTTTTGGAAGTAAATTTACTCAATTTTTTTTCGAAAAAAAAACGTCCAGAAATTAGAATAATTCAGAAATTAGAATTGCCTCAAAAACAAAGCGGTTCTAATTTGCGACCGTCTACTGTACTTGTAAAAAAACGACTATCCGTACTTACGTGACTTGTTTTTATTTTTTGTAAACAAATAAAATTTAAACATTTGGGGCCGCCTTTGGGCGAAATCTGTTTTCGTATATGGGCTTGCCCGGAACGCGAAATAGGGCGATTACCGGGAGAGGCATGCTCTGCCTTTACTAACAACTACATAATTCGTTTGTTAGCATTTGTTGTTTTTAATATTTTATCAATTTTAAAATACTAAAATTTCAAAAAATTCTGTGACAAATATTTTTGTTTACATTTAAAAGAGAAAAGCCAAGAATTTTCAAGACTTTTTTATAACTACTTAATTTTTAAGAAGCTAAATTTATACCTACTTAAAATTTTTATAAATGCTTAAATTTGTATGGAATATTTATATAAAATTCGAAAAAAACAAATCTATTATCAATTTAGTAATTGGAACTCGTTTTTAATTTTTTGTGGGTACGTATTAAGGCGATTAACATCATTATGGATATTAAATATTTAAAAAATTTTTTTTTTAGAAATTTCAAGTATGTTAAATAAGTGCAACCCTTATATACAGTGGTGGTCAAAAGATTTGCAATTGACAGTAGCTTTTTTCTTCACTTTTTCTGGACTTTTTTTTAGGGTTTTTGTTAAAGTTTTTGGTTATTTGCACTCAAAAAAATGAGTAGTACAAAAATTAGTAAAACGTGTTGTATATCAAGTGTACTAGTTTTGAGCATTTTTTTCTGAAATTCCGTTTTCAGCTAAATTTTTAGTTATATTTTTTTAGCACTAAACTAATGGTTTACTAATTTAGTTTGCTACAAAAACTGTGCTGATTACCGCATTTATAGCGTGGACGACAACCACATAGACAAGATGTAGATGTTGCAGCTTGTGTGTATGTAGTACAGACAACGGAAATGATAATTAAAAAAAAACAACTCTACACAATAGGTGTGTTTCTTTACTTTTTGGGTAAAGTTCGGTAAAATGAGAGTAAGCACAAAATCCTCTCACAAAATGACAAAATTACCCAATAGTACAGGAACGCAAAAAACCACTTTTCTAGCCCAAAAACTTATTTCAAAGAATAATGTTAAACAGTGATGGGACTTGAAAAATTTTGTTTTGTGCCAAGTGTGTGACTAAAATGTGCCAAATGGGCCTTTATTGTGCCAAAACTCAATTTTCACTTAGAAACCGTGTTTTCAACTTTCATTTTGTAAATGCATTCTTATGGAATTATTTTGAATTCTTATGGAAATAATTATATTTGAATGAATTAAAATTTTCTTTCAATTAAAAGGTGAATGATAAATTAAATTCATTTAAAATTCTATGGATTAAGCACCGTAAGTTGTTCAGTTTTCAAAACTGTTATACTCCATATAAAAAAAATTATTTTTCACGACAATGAGTTTCACGTGAAAATTGTGCAAACTTAGTTTTCACGCAAATTTAATGTACAAGACTATTATTTTTCTGGTGAAAAAGTGACATTTTGTGTTAATTGTGATTGTGGCTTTGTTATAAAATTAAAATATTGTTAATTTTTTTTAACTTAAATTGCAATTTAAAGCATTTAAAGTCTGAGAGAAATTTTTTCACGTGAAAAACAACTTACGGTGCTTTATTCGGTAATATCTTCGATTCCATTTTTTAGTTTTGCTTTATTCGAAAAGGTATTTTAATACCAATAAATGCTTAGAAACTAAAAATTAAAGAATTGTTATTTTTTAAATTCATTTTCTATTAAATTTTGTAGATAACCAAAATGTGCCAAAATAGTATCGGTTGTGCCATTGTACCAATCAATCTTAGATTGTGCCAAAAATCCCATCACTGATGTGAAAATACGTATAATTTCAGTTTGCAAATCGTCACAAATAGACATACATATTTATTCGCATTTAAAAGTTGTTTTTGATTTTATTCAATTAATTTTAACAAAAAACCAAGTTTTTTTGCTTATTTCTTTATTTAATTACAATTTTTAATTTAATTTCACAATTGTTTTTTGTTTATATTTGCATCAGCTGTTTTACCAAAGTTTACCCGAAGAAAAAGTCTGGGTAAATTTTGGTAAAAAGAGAAGCACTAATACACTCTCATTAGCGCTCTCATTTACCCAATTCTCGAGTACGGGAACGCTTTTGGGTAAATTTCGGTAACTTTGGGTAAATTTCGGTAACATTGGGAACGTACGGGAACACACTGAATATCTATATTTAAATTTTCAGCAAATAAATTAACTAAAGTAAAATTTCTTTAAAATTTTTTGAGTTTTTTTCAGTCTACTAATATTCAGCAAAAAGTTTAGTGATTTTTGCAAGGATTTTTTTTATTCGCAATCGACTAAATGTTAGCAAAACTTTTGCTGAGATTACTATTTTTTTGAAAAAGGCTAGTGTCATATGGGCTTTAACTTACAATGATAAAATAACTTTTAACAAAAGTTCTCGAAATTAAAGTGTTCAAAACATTTGCAACTCTCAACAAGATTAAAAAGAAACAAGAAAACGCTTCAAAACATCTATCTCTTAGGCATTGAGGCTATGAGCTTATAAATAAATATAATCGTTGGAAATAGCTTCCTGTTGTACTCCAATTCGATGAAATGTTCATCACCGTTTCGAAATGCTTTATTGCAATCATCCAAGTGTTCTCAATCGGGTTGAGATCGGGAGATTGGTCTTACCACGACATGACATTAATTTTACTTTCCTCTAACTAAGCTTTTACAATCTTTGGCGTATGTTTGGGATCGTTATCGTGCTGGAATGTCCATGAAAGTTGCATTTACCATTCAGCATACGGAAGCATAACTGAGCTTAGAAGATCTCTATAGATTGTGGCTGAAATTGCATAATACGGTGAATTGGACCAATCCAATTTCCGAAAAAAACACCCCATACCACAATATAAGGGTGTTTAAACCCAGGTATACAACATCCGTTCTTTACTGTGCCGGTTGTATACCTGGGATTAAACTTTTGGCCTTGAGGTCATCGAACATTGGCTCTTCCATCTGATCGCCGGAGTTTAAATTTTGACTCATCTGTCCATAAAATATTTTTTCATTGCTGTTGAGTCCAATTTAAATGGGTTGAGCAAAGTCAAGCCGAGCTGACACGTAGGGTTTTTTTTGCATATCTATAACTTCTGAGACCATATTCTCGGGCTATTCTTTTTATAGTGGGAAGACTGACATCCAGCTGAATTTCAGTTTTAGCTCCTCTTGGAGCTGCTTTGTAACATTTCGTAAAAAACTTCTTTATTTTTCTCTTCCTTCTCTATGAATTGTATGGATGATGTTGCTAATATTAACTATGTGACAAATCGTTGATTTGGGAACGGAAAATTTTCAAGAAATTTTCGTCAAAGTTTTTTATTTGAAAATCTTTTTAAATCGGAATTGTACTTGTTTCCAGCCATTAAAAGAAATATTATTCCGAATTGCAGTGCAGTAATGTTAATAAGTTATTTAATAACCCAGACAGAAATTACCAAGAGTACCAAAAATAGTGGTACACTGGCAGAGCACTGATTTCATAAAAATTACTACGCTTTATTAAAATTAGGTTTAAAGTTAGAAGGTCTCGAGTTCGATTCCGGTAAGGGAATCTTTTTAAATTAAATTAATTTTTTTATTAATTTAATTGTTTTTATAAAATAATTTTTAAAAATCTTTGCCAACGTTGGTAAGTGATTTATAACAGATGTTATTCCAGTTTTGACATGTTAGCCATTGTTATCGTTTATTTATTATTTAAGCTGTCCTCTAAAACATGTCTCGTTAGCTTTGTGTGTGTAGAGCGATTGTCTGGCAATCTGGCGACACGGGTTCGAATCGGAATGACCATGTTTTATTTAAAAAAAAATTAATGAACATATTTTTTGTTAATTCAATTTTTTGCTTTTCCCAACATCAGGCCAATATTGCCACTTAGTGTCAACCAAACTTTTGCTGACACTTATAAGTTAGCTCCAACTGCTGTTATCACTGATTTAATTTTTAGCTATCTGTGTTAGCTTAGTGTGTAGAAGTCTCGGCTGACAACCTGGCGGCCTGGGTTCTAATCCGGCCAAACCAGTCTTACTAAAAAATATACTAAAAACAATTTTCTAAATAAAAAAAAAAATTCTGAAATTCTCTTTCCAGACCATCTATTTTTTGATTTTGACAACGTTGTGGAAGCGTTGGCAAGTTAGCCCCAACCAACGGTTGGCCGCTGTTATAAATCGGTTAACTGGCAATACTGCCAAGATAGTTAATCCCGACCCTCGCCAAGGGTTTGCCAACATTGTGCCGATCGCATTTTTCTGCCTGGGAAAATGCAAAGACAAGCAGTGTGTTCGTTTACTCGAATTTCTTACTACTTTTACTATAATTGGAAAGTTTTGTTTACTTTTTGTATTGAAATTTTTCAGCTGTAGTAAATGTAGTAACTTGTAGTAAGTAAACGAACAAGCTTAAGAATATAATATAAGAAAATAATTAAAAAGAATGCGATTACCGTTATATCCAAGCATTTTATAGTGTTCGCTAGGAGTTTTGAAAAATGACAGACAGTTGCAAATGTTTTTAACACTTAAATTTCGACTATACTCGTACCTATAATTATAAATTTTTTGTTGTTGTTGTAATTAACGGAATCTGTTTTTTTCTTATTTGTAAATGAAGTTGAGAGAACAGAAAAGGAGTCATTTAAAGAAAATATATTAATTAAAAGCTCAAATGCTATCTCAGTTCCAAATGTTTTGAACACTACTGTACGAGTATGTTCATAGATATGTGTGTATCTGGTATAATGTAAAAACATATGGTAGTCAGTAAGATATCAGATATTTATATCCACGTATCGTCAGGTGAAATGAAATACAACGTAACTAATATTTTAATTTTTTTACAGCAAAAGCAAAAAATCTGAAGGCAAACATACACGTTCAATATTATTGATCAATGTTTTTAAAATCAACCAATCAGAACAAAGTATTTAAAGCACCGTAAGTTGTTTTTCACGTGGAAAAATTTCACTGAAACTTTAAAGGCATGAAACAATAATTTAAATTCTGAAAATGATAATTCTGTGTATGTAATTAGAAAGGCACAATCACAATAAACATAAAATGATACTTTTTCACAAGAAAAATAATAGTCTTGTACATTAAATTTGCGTGAAAACAAAGTCTACACAATTTTCACGTGAACCTCTTTGTCGTGAAAAATCATTTTTTTATATGCAGTATAACAGTTTTTCCGCGTGAAATCGAAACAATTTACGGTGCTTAAAAATAAAATGTTCTGATTGGTTGATTTTTGAAAAATTTATCAATAATCAGTGTGTTCGATTACTCGAAAGTCTTATTAATTTTACTACAATTGGAAAGTTTTGTTTACTTTTGTATTGAATTTTTCCAGCTGTAGTAAAAGCAGAGCTTTGAAGAATTAATTCCTTAACTCAATTTTTCAATTCTGAATTAAAAATTCGATGAATTAATTCACAAAGCACCATATATTGAATGGAATTAATTCATATTTGTTTTCGTTCGATTTATTTTGTTACGAATTAATTCAATTGCTATAGTTCTTTTTATTAAATCAAATGAATTAATTCACTGGTGAACGCGTTCAATATTATAAATCGAACGGCAAAAAAGTGAATTAATTCCTTGCTGAATTAATTCACCACTGACTTCATTCAATTTCATTTTCATTCAGTGAATTAAAAAAAAATAAAATTACATTCAGTGAATTAAAAAAAATAAAATTACGTTCAGTGGATTAAAAAAAATAAAATTACGTTCAGTGAATTTAAAAAAAAAATACGTTGATTGAACTCAAAGCCTGTTTTCTGCCGTTCAGTAGAAGAAAGCATTTATTTACAAATAAAATTTGCAACTAAGCAATTTTACAGAATTTGCTAGTAAAAATAAACAAATTACTTATATATTAAGTGTTAGAAAAAATAAAGCCTTTTACTATTAAAAATAAAAACTTTACAGATATAGATGAATTTGGAAAAAATATTACTATTAATTTTTCAAACATATGCTTCCCAGTAAAATGTAGATGCTTCACTATGACGTATTTCATTTATACGTTTTTACAATACAATGTTTTCTTCTACTGAACGGCAGAAAACAGGCTTTTAATTTAGCATACGTAATTTTTGTTTTTCAATTAAGTGAACGTAATTTTTTTTTCAATTCAGTGAACTTATTTTTTTCTTTTTTAATTCACTGAACGTAATTTAATTTTTTTACTTCACTGAATGTAATTTCATTTTTTTTTAATTCACTGAATGTAATTTTATTTTTTTTTTAATTCACTGAATGAAAATGAAATTGAATGAATTCAGTGGTGAATTAATTCAGTAAGGAATTAATTCACTTTTTTTCCGTTCGATTTATAAAATTGAACGCATTCAGCAGTGAATTAATTCATTTGATTTAATAAACAGAACTATTGCAATGGAATTAATTCTTTGAATTTATTGTTTGATGAACGCGTTCAGTTGAACGAATTCAGTGAATTACTTAAGAAAAGGAATTCATTCAATTCTAAAGAAAATTGAATTCGATTGGTAGTGAATTCATTCAAAAAAATACACGCCTAATATTGAACGTGTATGCCCTTCTTAAAACTAACTGATAGTTTTGATTATAAAATGATACAATTTTGAGGAGAAATGTCAATCATGGATGGTAACCGAAACGATGCGGTTGTCGGTAAGAGTAACGCTACTTTAGATTATTTCGGTAACGGTATTATAAGGGTAACACTATTTCCTTTATTTTGGTATCGATTTTTTAAGGTTAACGGTATTTCATTTATTTAGGTAACGGTATTTTAAGGGTATCGATATTTCATTATAGATCATAAAAGAACAAATTTTTTATAGGCATGTACTTTATTTTGTTACGTTGTTTTGCATTTCACCTGACGATATAACAAAGTGTATGTCTATTGGCCACCATTCAATGGCTGTACACCGAGCACAAGCACAGTTATATTAATAGACAACAAAATTTAAAATGAACGTCGTTGTTTTTATTTCATTTCATTATACTATTTTGAATAAAACAAATGAGGATTATGGCGATGATGACGATGATTTTGTATACCACCAAAAGGTAGAAGTATCACATAGTATGTGTTGCAAAGTTTAAATAAGTCTGAATCATTTTCAAAAAAAAAAAAAAAAAAAATCAGAACT
The DNA here is from genome assembly GCA_949987735.1 of Leucophora obtusa. Lineage (NCBI taxonomy): Eukaryota > Metazoa > Arthropoda > Insecta > Diptera > Anthomyiidae > Leucophora > Leucophora obtusa. The sequence goes on along the minus strand of OX465297.1, from coordinate 35,571,444 downwards.
TTTGCGAATAAATTCCTATTGTTGGACTTATATAAACGAATTTCCTCTGTAATTCGACTGCACTAATAGAAAAAAATCTGTAAAAATTTTAGTTAAAACTACTAAAAATTTGTTAAAAAAGGCCTTGCAGAAAAAATTGCTGAAATTAGCAGATTTTGTTTGCTAAATATAAAGATACGAACAGCAAATATAAAACTGTTAAATATACAGAATTTTTGTTATATTTGAGTCAAATTTTAGTTAATAAGGAGTGAGATCATAAAAATGTTAACACATATAAAGTTAAATAAAAAACAAACCACTGAATTTTAAGACTTCAAACCAAATTTTTATTAAATGAAATTTAATACAAAATCAAATGAAAAAACCACATGGAATTCTAACCACTACGAACAAAGTTATCCACTTTTTCCGGAAACTCTCCCATTAAGGCTTTTATGGTAGTTTCTGTCACCTTTTTAGAGCAGGTGGTCCATCTACGTTTGAAATCTTGCATGTCCTGGGAGACCTTTTTTGTGCCCTTTAATTCTCTTTTAACAAGAGCCCAATATCTCTCCACTGGCCTGAGCCCCGGGCAGTTTGGTGGATTTGCCTATCTTGGTACAAAAACCACATTATTATCATTATACCACTCCAGCGCTTTCTTGCTATAGTGACAAGATGCTAAATCGGTCCAAAAGTAAGTGGATACATTGTGCTGACTCAAAAATGGAAGAAGTCTCTTCTGCAAACCCTCCTTGATATAAATTTCGCTGTTTATAGAGCCAGATGTCACAAACGACTGGCTTCTTTGGCCGCAGCTACATATGGCTTGCCATACTAGGAATTTTTTAGGGAATTTCCTTTGCTTTTTCGACCTAAATTTTTCCGCAACATTTCCTCCAACATCGGAAACATAAAATTCTTGACCAGGGAGCTGCGAAAAATCAGCCAGGACATAAGTTTCGTCGTCCATTACACAACAGTTGTATTTGTGTATAAAATTTGATTTCAATTTTCGAGCTCTGGTTTTGGCCTCCAAATTTTTAAAAGCGTTTCTATCGGGAACTTTTTGAACTTTGTAGGACTTTAGTCCTGCCTTACGTTTCACTTTACTTACAAAAAAGTGCGAGCATTGGGCTATCCGAGCTGTTTTTCTGCCAAATGTGTTAGGAGCTCTCTTAAGGATGCTTTTAACTTTATATGTCTTACCAATGTTGCGATAACCAGTCGTTGTTCCTGTCCCCGGCTTCCTTCCAATTGTTAGGTATTCCAGATACCTTTTTACAACTTTTGAAGCTGTTTGGCGGCATACATTAGTTTCTTTGGCAAATTTTTTGTATGTCCATGTTTGGTTTTGTTGAAAATATTTAATTATTGTTGAACGCACTTTTCTTTCAGCAAAACATTTTGCTAAATAGTTAGTAGACTTAAAAATCACAAAAAATTAAAAATTTTCAAAGTTATTTTTTCGCTTTGTATATACTTTTGCAACCATCTGGGCCCGTCCGTAGAACACTTTTTATTTTTATTGAAATTACTTAAAAAGTATTATTCAAATGATGCAAATTTTCTTCCTATAAGTATGAAATTATGTGCTTAATTTGTGCTTTAGGTATCCTATTTTATACGTAGCATATCATTAACAGGATTTATTTAAGATATTTTATAGCGTATAACTAACAGAATTTCTCATTTTTTAACCTATTTTTATTTTTTACCCCTTTTTATTCTTTCTATCTACATAGAAACTCATTATGACGTAATCCAAGTATGAAAAAGCTTAAAAGCAAGTGATATTCGGATACAAACTCAGTTGCTATAATATATCTCAGCAATAACAATCGGAAATTAAAACATTTACGGTGGGTCTCATACTGTAGTTTTAACTTTAACTTAACTAAAAACAAAAGAAAATGTCAAAAAAATGTACACAAAACAACAACAAATTTTTGGGTTAACTATTAACTAATGTTTAAACCAGAAGTATGAGACCCACCGTTATTCATAAAAATATGGAGAGCTTCAGCTATAAAGAATTGGCCCAAGAGTATTTTATAAAAAAAAACCAGGAAGATGTTCAAAGTTACATTCAAAGAAAAGTAAACTTAAATTCCTGCAGCACCGAAATACAATTGAACTATTACAAAATAGTTAAATGCATGGTGTAGCTATTTGGCAACATACCGGTTTTTTAATAAAAAAACCCAATTGATGTACAAAACTGCATTTTTGGGCATTAGGGGCCCCTTCTGTACATAGTGTTCCTATAGTTTAGTGCATAATTCTGAAACAGTTAGAGTAAAAATCTTGGTTTTGCTCTGTATATTTGTAAAAAATCTAAAACACGCGTTTTTTTTTACAAAAAGTGTAATATTCAAAAATATTTGTTTAAATATTTAAAGTGGTATTCTCGCAACAAAATTCATTTTGGCGGCAATAAATGTATGAATTATAGATTATGTATTTTTTTTGGTTTTTTTTAATACACGTTAAAATAATCACACTTTTGCTATTTGGCAAAAAATCATATTTTTCAATAACAATCACCTTTTTTTTAAAAATAATTTTTTTTTGGTATTTCTCTTGAAATGTACACGCCTTTAGAAATCATATATAAAAAATGGTTAAAATCGAAGAGATCATGCATTTAAGGTTAAGAATATCGATGAAGAAATCGATTGTGAAAATACCCAGTGTAGAAAATCATTACCAGATATGTGGTTATGTAACTACATACTTGGTAATGGTAACTACTTACTTTTGTTATTACATTTCTTATTACCTTTATATGGCGATGTCGCGAAAAATAATGAGTTGTCGTTACACACCAGCATACGAAAAATCAAAAAATATATCGTTACCTATGTGCTTACCAGTACTGTTAAAAATAATGAGTCTAAACTTAGATTTTCAAAAAAATTAATTATATAAAAAAAAATATTTTTTATTGTATTTTTTTTTAAATAAAATTTGCTGGTGCGGGAATCGAACCTGGGTCTACAGATTGCCAGTCAACCATCTAAGCTATATCGACATGTAATATTTAATAGATAAAAACATAATTGACCTGCTGCACACAAGCAAGCTTACTCGCCAACATACAAAAAATCAAAAAATATGTGGTTACATATATCCTTACCAGTGATTAAAAAATATTGAGTCTAAAAATAGATTTCAAAAAATTTAAAAAAATCTAAAAAACTATTTTCTATTTGAAATAATGATAAAAATAAGTCCTTATCAGTAACTCATTATTATATGTTTTAAAATAATGCAGAAAGTAAGTGGGTGTCATTACTAGTACTCCAAAAAATAATGATATGTCATTACCGTTTCTACACTGGGTATTCAAGACCCTTTCCTATATCAATTGCGAACCAATCAAAAAAAAATTGAATATCATTCAAAAAGTTTTTGTCACTAGTCAAGTGAGAATAAAACGGATTCTTAAAAGTATTTCAAAGCCACGCTAGGAAAAGCAGCACACAAATTAGGAGGCAGTAGCATAATTTTTGGATTTCAAATTAACAAAACAGAAATATAATAAGTTAAATTGCCTGCGATTGGAAAAGGTTCAAATCTATATTGAGGGACTGTTTGCCATCAAAGGACGTAATTATAATCGATTTCGGCAGAGGCCCAACTACAATCTCTACTTGATCACTCAGCCCAATGCTTGCTACAATCATTTAAACAAAATGAGTTGAAGAATTACCTATTTTTTTACTAATGGAAATGTGATGGACACATATATGTTCATGGTGTCATTTGGATAATGCAAACAAAGAATATTTGGAAAAATCAAACACCATCTTCCACGAAATAGTGAAGTTCAATCAAATTTGAATTTAAAAAGGAAAGGAAACTCATGATACCATTAAAGGAGAAGTCAGTGATATCGGAGCATATATTTATTGCAACACTACAGCCATTAGAATTAGAAATTGACATCAAGCCAATTAAACCAAGTCCCGGCAAAATCATTAGATAATACCGATGCAATTTGGATTATAACCGCTATATACAAGAATAAGATTAATGGAACACATACTGAAAAACAGTTATGAATTGGATTTCGGAACAGCAGGATCAATAAGAAACAACGAGACCAACAGGGAGTAAAGAAGTTTTTAAAAAGAACAATGTTCAAGATGAATATCTCAAATGTGGGTTGATTATAGACGAACCAAAATAAGGATCAGACAATACGAATGATGAGGATATAGCAAGAAGATTCTTTTCAGATTCCGAAAGAGCATCTGAAATAACAGGTGTCGATATAAACCTTATTTCAAGATTTAAAATAATCATCGAAGTACTAGCGTGCAGTGAACAAATTGACGCTAGAAAATTTGGTGATTAAGCCAAGGATACTGCAAAAATATATATAACCAAATAACCATGGAGAAATATATCTGCAACATTTCACAAAATCTTTTATTGTGGAGAAGATGTCAATTAATATCATTTAGTATCACTTGAAGATCTATCAGAGGAAGCCCAGGAAAAAACTAATAGCGAATTTACACTATGATCGAAATCGAGCTAAAAGTAGATTTCAACAGATTTCGATGGAAATCCAATAAATATTTGGGATTTCAAACAGATTTCCCATAGGAAATGAAATTCCAATTTAATTTGGATTTCAGCGAAATCTCATCGAAATCCAAATTGAAATCCAATTTTTCTCACATAGGGAGAAGTTTGCAGAAAAAGTGGCAACATTTAGCAGCTGTTTATGTAATAAAAAGTAATAAATAATAAATTTTAATAACTTTAACAAATTAAGGAATAACATAATAAAGTCTGTTATTTTTAATTGAAAGAAATATTTAAAGTTGAAAACGGCTATTTTATTGTATCCGACGAAGAGAAATTATGAAAAATCATTTGATGGCGCCGGCAAGACCACTGACAAAACATTGAATATTTTAGCTTTCCACTAATCATCCCTATACTAAATCACATTTCTTAGCAAATATAACATTGTATCTTTCATAATATTTATAAATGATTTTTGTGTTCCGACATTAAATAAAATGGTTTTTAGAAAATCTTTTAATTTTGGTTATTTTGTTTACAAAAAAAAAATGTTGTCGGCCGATCGAAATCCCATTCATTTGTCAAATATTCTAATGTAAACGATATAGATTTCGAATTGGATTTCAAAATGAAATCAAGTGAACATTTTAACAATGTAAATTCAATATAATACAGATTACTGATTTTATAGGGAGCACGATACCAGAAAAATGCCACGAAATTGTACAATTGAAGATCTATTTAATATGTTATTCGCAACTTCAGATTCGTTCATCTCTAATATTCGAAAGCAATGGAAAATAGTATATCTGGAGGTAGATAAAGAAGCGAAAGGACTGCTACAGGGCAGATATGATACAGAATATGGAGTTTTGCAAGCAATATTTCAATCAAATGAATAATAATTATACTCGTAACTTGCTTTTATTCTTATTTAGGTAAAAAAGAAAATAATAATCATTAAAAAAACTTTCCATTGTTACAAACAAAGCTGCATATTTAAAATAAAAGTACCCAGAAAAGTTTTTGGAACCTTCAGGGCGTGACTACATATTCTTTAATAGCATCATTAAAACTGGTGATGGGGCAACTAGTTCTAGAATCCATGCAAAAGAGCCATATTTAGGATTTTAATTACATATTTAGTGTGTTTGGGAACTAGTGTTTTAGAACTAGATATACATGACTTCTAGATCGGTTCCCAGATTCTGATACTAGTTCCAAAACAACTTCATAGAGAACTTGAAAAATTTTAGATTTTCCTATAAAATTTGCATGTAGTACTTTTTCCAAATGAATGTTGAAAATTAGATGTTTTTTGATACAACACATCTTGTTAAGGTGTTAAAAATAATTTGTTTTTAGCCAAAATAGACAGAACAGATTCGTTATACCTTAATCTTATCTTCCAACAGAGACAACATAATATAAATTAAATGTGTATCACCTTTAAATTTGTTTCCATCCTATTTTTGGGATGAAGGTTCCTTCGTCTAATTTTGAATATTTTTCCTCGAAATCCTATTACCTTACAAATCAGTCTATACGGATCTGTATCTAACATTAACCTACCAAGCTAAAAATCGACATATTTGGATCCATACAGGTTAAATGTATGTGCGTGCATGCTCATAAACATGCATTCTTGACCATACATAGATTCATAAATCTCCATATATGAATCATATATGACCACACGTGTGCATTAACGAAATTTTGTAAAACATAAATAAATATAAATTTTGTTTTAATAAAGATCCAAAAAACAAAACAAAACCCACATTTTCATGCTAGAGCACCGTAAGTTGTTTGTGTTTCACGCGAAAAACTGTTATACTCCATGTAGAAAAAATCATTTTTCACGACACTGAGCTTCACGTGTCGTGAAAAACGCAAATTTAATGTACAAGACTATTATTTTTCTGTTGAAAAAGTGACATTCTGTGTTTATTGTGATTGTGGCTTTGTTATGAATTTAAAAAATTGTTAATTTTTGTAACTTAAATTGCAATTTGAGGCATATAAAGTTCGGGTGAAATTTTTTCACGTGAAAACCAACTTACGGTCCTTAAATAACAAAAAATTCAAAATTTTAACTTTGACCTTGACTTCCTCAATAACTTCTGAACCGAATTTGATGAAATTGGAACTAGAGCACTGATTCTGGCAGGGCAACGTGGCGATTGCTTTAACTTGGCAAAGCCGTCCACTATCCTTGTTGAGGACAGTTCAAGTCGACTCACCTTGTCAGCACTTATGATGACACAACCACTGTAATAACAGTGGTGGCCTCCGCGTGGTAATCCCGGGAAACGGCAATCAGCACCCGCTGGTTGGCGGCTAAGGTGAGAGGCGACCTGTTCCTCTAGGTTTCCCTGAGGTTGTGCGTTTTGTAGGCCACCACGGAAAAATCAATTACAATGAAAAGAAGAAAAAAAGAACAAAAAATGGAACCCCTTTTGATGACGAACCCCGCAAACGTGTAAAGGACCACGATTTAAGAATATGCAATTTAAGGAATTTAAGGAACAGACACGGTGCAACCATCCAACTGGACAATGACCTCGTAGACTATAAAGCTGACATCACTACTATTCACGAAATGTGATGGATAGGGCAAGGATGCTGCAAAAGGGTAACTTGTGATATTTACTATAGCTGCCATGTAGAGAAGCACGAGTTCCGTTGCGGCTTTGTGGTCAACAAACGACTGCGCAACCTTGTAGCCAGATCGATCGACTTGACGAACTTTACGATCGCTGCCCGAAACATGACATTAAAATTGTCCATGGCGATTTCATTGCTAAAATTGGGAAGGAGAACTTCTTTGGCCCTATAGTCGGTAAATTGAGTCTCCATGGCAACACCTCAGACAACGGAATCAGACTAATCGACTTCGCAGCGGCTCGTAACAAGGTGATAAGTAGTACTAGGTTTCAACATCTTAATATCCACAAGGCTACTTGGCTATACCCAGATCAGAATACGAAAAACCAAATTGATCACGTTGTGATAGATGGAAGATACGCATCTAGTGTATTGCAAACATCGATTCGGACCACTATCTTGTTGCAGCAAAAGTCCGAAGTAAGTCGAAAACTGTCCGCGCTGATACAAAAATAAACTTAGACACCACAAAGCTGCAATCGCAACAGATAGCTAGCTGCTACTCCGCTCGACTCTCCGAAATACTTCGCAAAAACTCTCTATTTTCTACTATAGGCGAACAATGGACACACATGTCCCACTCAATTCGCGCTGCTGCCGAAGAGGTACTCGGCTACGATCGGCCTCGGAGGAACCAGTCGCGACGCCACTGCAGAGCAAAATGCTACATATCGAGCAACCCTGCAACCAACTACTACGCAAGACGAGAAAAATGCTGCGACCCAGTTGTATAGAAACAAGAGAAAGGATGAGCGACGCCTGTTTAGACGCAAAAATCAAGCACCAGAAACGCGTGAGTGTGAAGAAACTGAGATTCACTACGGCAAGAATGAAACCTGGAAATTCTTTCAAAAAATAAAGCGTCAAACTGTGGAGCGTCTTCCTGTAGAGTTGCCAATGGAAATCTAGTGACGGATGCACAAGGCACACTGAGGCTGTAGAAGGAGCATGTTTACAAGCTTTTAGCAGGTGATGAAGTCAACAATTCTGAAAAAGAAAATTATGTACCTGAAACGCTAATCATCGACGACGGCATCGACATATCGCCGCCCGACTATATTGAGGTACAAACAGCTATAGCCCGGCTAAAGAACAATAAAACCAACGGCCGATGCGCTGTTTAAAACCGGAGGCGAAGAGTTGGTAAGGCGCATGCACCAACTCTTATGCAACAACAACACGTAATTTTGCATGAAAACTAACGGTTTTATGTGGATTCATTTCCAAGAATACCCTCGAATAAGTTTATTTTTTAATTTAAAGTCTAAAGTTTGATAATACTGATTTTTTTTTATAAATCAAATTGAACTTTAAATCTTAAAAAAAAAACTTTCGGAGAGTCGAGCGGAGTAGCTGCTAGCTATCTGTTGCGATTGCATCTTTGTTAAACTGGTGAAAAAAAATATTTCTATGTAAAAATGATTTTAACACTTCTGCACAGTTTAAATTTATAGCCCCACTAGCAAGTCAAATTGACCCAATCATTGAAAGTCATACTAAATAATTTTTGTTTTTAAATTATTTTTTTGTATTTATAAAATCAGAACCTTCCTTCAAAGTATAAAAGTTATTATATTAACGTAAAAAATATTTTGATATACTTTTGTGGTTAATTTAAATTATATTTTTTTGCGAACATTCTTTGATAACTTTTTAACAACCAAGCCGATCTTGATGTGGTTCAGTTCAGGAAATGGTTGAATAGTCGTATGATGAAGTAGAAATTATTTTCTAATAATAACATGTGTCTTTTAATTTTTTTTTTATTTTTGGCAAATTGATACTTCGGTGGCGGTGGCGGCGGCGGCTTAAACGGCTCATGACAGCTGGCATGTTTCTCTGGTACAGATGCTCCCACAAATGTCCAATGGGGTTGAGGTCGGGTGACTGATGATCCACCTGTTTGGGAGTATGGTAAATCAGCCATTCCTTTACTATTTTTGCGGTGTGCTTGGGATCTTTGTCTTGTTGAAAGACCCAATTTTGATCCAAGCCCACTTTTTCGACACGGTGAAGTAATCTGTCTTATTTATAATTCTATCTGCGATAATCAAGTTACCCATACAAACTATTGTTTTGTAGGGATGTTTATTGTTTTTATACAAAACTAGCGCTCAAAGCCCGCTACGTTGTTATCGTGCCTTAAAGATTATTTAATACCAGTAGTTTCTAGAAGTAGACCTGGCAATTCAAGTGAATTCGCAAATTAAGTTGGAAAGTTTAATGAATCGGTTTCATCCACAACTTTATCAATAGATAACTTGCGAGACCAATGCTTCATTACCGATAGTTTTAAATATCGGAATCTATTAACTTTTTAGAGTATGTTTTAATGGTAAAGGGGGTTCGTTACCCCATTTTGCCCCACCCCGTAACAATTCCCAAAATTTCAATTACCAAACTGCAGCGCTTTGAGTCATTCAAATTTCATTCCATTTCGTTCCAGTAATTAATGATTCAATTTCACTCGTTGCCCGTTCCATTTAATTTTCCAATGTTAGTGTTCCAATTCCACTTGTCTTGTGTTTCGTTATCAGTCGTTCTTCTTTCCATTCCATTTCTTTGCACTTGCTTCGTTTCATTCAGTTTTTTTACAATAACTATTGTTTTAAATCCACTTGTTTCCAATTCCATTCCATGCTCCCCGTTCCATTTGATTTCGTTCCCTGTTCCATTCCATTTCTCTTATCTATTGTTTCAATTTCACTCGTTCTCAGATCTATTCCATTTCGTTCACTATTTCATCACATTTCTTTCCCATTGTCTACTGTTTCAATTGCACTCATTTCACGTTTCATAAAATTTCGTTTCGAATTTTAACTGTTCCAATTCCACTCCTTCCCCGTTTCATTTAATTTCGTTCCCACTGTCTTGCGATTCAACATCAGTCGTTCCTCTATCCATTCTATTTGTTTGCATTTGCTCAGTTCCATTCCATTTTTTAACTTTAGTGTTCCAATTGCACTCGTTTCCAATTACATACCATTCATTCCACGTTTGTTTCCAAATTCTACACCATTTCGTTTCACTTGTGTAGTGCTTCATTTCCACTCACTTCCCGTGACAATTCGTTTCTCAATGTTATTGCTCCAAATACATTCGTTCTTTAAGTTTCAGGTTTATAGCCAAAGAGTTATGGGCAGGAGTTAAGGGGGGCACTTTGCCTCCTTTTGAACCCCCATTTTTTTCATGTACCTGTCCAAAGTTGCAAAAAGTACCTTGTCGGTACTTACTCCAAGCATGCGCGGTTCCAGCAATTAATATAAGGGGAAAAATTATACGCCACCGTAGACAAATACATTGAGTTGGACACTGAGGCGTATGATTTTTCCCCTTATATTAATTGCTGGAACCGCGCATGACTCCAAGGAACAAATAAATTTCAGGTTTCTAGATAAAGGGGTTCGTGCAGGCCGCCTTGGGGGAGACTTTTCCTATTTTTGCCCCTCCCGGAAAAAAATTAGGGTAAATAGGAATTTTAAATATATCGTAAAAATGGGCGTAGAAGTGGGCGTGGACAATTTTTCCCCTAAAAACCTTATTCGGACTCTTACTAAAAAACAATGATTCACGACCTCATTTAGTAAAATCATCATTAAGGCATATGATGTCAATAAAATATCTTAAAAGTAGATTTTGTAACAGTTTTTTCGCTCTCCTGAAAATTTATTAAAAAACACATGTGACATTTTGCAGCCCGGTCGACGATTTATTTCATTTGAATATTCCTTTCAAATTTTTTTTTTTTAAATAAAAGTTACTACATAAAAGTTTTAAATAGATTATGGTGTAAATGTGTAGACGCACAGACATTGATACGTTTTTAGTTTTGAGGTTCGCGGTTCAAATCGTTGTCTCGGAAAAAATATATATTTTTTTATAGATTTATTAAGACGCGATACTGACAAATAGGCCGTTAGTCAGCGCAAATTAAGAATAAAGGCTTGTGATGATGACAAATAGGCAGTTTGTCTGGGTCATTTTAGAAAAAAAAAAAACAGTGCAGACATGCCTTTAAGACATCTTTGGTAAATGTCTGAACCTGCTGACTTGTCACATAAACAGCGCTGTTAACATTGTTTTTAAGACACATTTTCCAGCTGTGACATATTCAAAGAATACTTTTATTCAAAATTATTGCTTTTAAAAAGTTTTGATTTATGACTGGAGTTTTACCAAATCAGACAGTTCATATATATACACATAATTCTCGTTCCATTGATTTTATTTAGGGTATGTAATGTCTCGGTTTGTGTTTATCCAATCATCCTTTTCTTACTGCAGACAACTGATGAATGGGTGTGATGCCCAGGAAGCAATGATAATGGTCAACCTTATCGAAACAAAGAGTAACATGTAATATCCCAGCAAAATATTGGTAATGACACCTCATTGCAGTCTGCATTATCAATAATGATATATCATTACCTTTTGCATTATTTTGTAATATAAAATAATGACTTCCTAATAACGGCCTATTGTAGTCATTGCTTTTAAATATAAAATAATGACTTACTCGCAATAGTTTAAATAAGTACTTTTTACAAAGTTAAATTTTATACATTTATATTTATTACATGATGTAAATATGTTTTGTGTTAAAATTTTTATGACGAGTTCTAAAATTACACTCTAGCAAAAACTTTAATTTCTCTGAATGTATTTCCTGAAGCTAATAGTATTTGTGTAACTCCTTATTTTTAAGAATCAAGTAAGCAGTCGGATAACCACTTATAATTCAACTTTTTGTAAGCATGTTTGTAACCACTTATTATTCAGAATCTCATAACTACTTACTTCTCATTTTTTCATAAGCGAGCGGGTAAGCGTGACTACTTATAAAAACGACCACGCCAAACAAATATAATGAGTTTAGACGCCAAAAAATAAGTTGTGCTATGAATTTCTATTATATAACCACTTATTTGGTAATGAAAGATTTTGCTGGGATGCCAATATCATATTGGATATTGCTAACTAAATATATGAAAATACAGAAAGTCCAAAAAAAGAATTTTTTGTATTTTTTAATGCAAAAATTTAAATAATCTTATCAATTATGTATTTTACAGTATTGTGGCTTCTTGCAATCATTAAATCAATTTCATGCAATGTTTTTGGTTCTTTATAATATTTTAACTAGAGTATCCAAAACCGTAACCGAAAACCGGTTAACCAATTTTTTAATTTAAAAAACCGACCGGTATCGAATAATTTCTTAATTTGAATAAACCGAAAACCGGTTGTTTTTATCAAAACTATTTTCAAGCTAATGGTTCGAAAATTCTATATTTCGGCTGCATTTTATTTTTAAAATATTATTTATTTTAATAAACGAAACTACAGTTTTATTCTCCTTTATATAAAAAATAATATTTTTTCACATGCACACAAAAAAATATTGTTAAACTTTTTTCAATTAAAACGATTTGTTAAATTATTTCAAAAGGTGTCAATTAAAAATTAATCCAATAGATTAAATAACTGCTCAAAACTGCAATAGCTTGCCATTTTTTTATTCTATCGCTCAAAAGCATTTCATAAACCAAGAGAAAAACATCAGCATATTGTTGTGTTTTTCGTTTGTTTAATTTATGTAGTTCTTTTTATAACTGTTTATGGGTGAAATCAAAAAATGTGATAAGTTTTTGGGCCAAATTTGTGAGAAACAAAATGTGTTAATATTTCGGTTTTTTCTTAATGGAATCAGCAAGTTTAGTCATTATAAACCTAATTGCAAAAAATCTCTTCTTCAAGTTGTCGCAATAACTTTTTTTTGCTCAATTATAATTTTTTTTGTGGTAACGGAGTTTGCATATCCACAAGCAAAAGATATAACGAAAAAAAAATTGCGTACGAATTTTCTTCAATTTATTAGTTTTTCGTATTTGGGTTTTCAACAGCTTTTCAATAATATACAATTTGTGTTTATCGACTTGGCAGTTTCGCGAATAAAACTACAATTCATTCCGCGAAAAAATTTTTTATTCTTTTTAAATTTTGTATTTTTGGTCCTTTTAAATGCTTTTCAAAAATATAAAAATTTTTAAAATCCAATTAGCGGTTGCGAAGTTACAAAATAATATATTAAAAACATTACATTTCGCGATCAAAAAATTCTTAAATTGTGTGAAACAAATTTAATTTGTCAAACTAATGTCAGTAATGGCTCAAAATATCGATTCCAAACCAATGAAATTCAAAATCAATCGTTTTTCGCTCCAGCAGCTTAGGGTAAAAAACTGATAACTTTTTTTGATTTGACGCAAAATTATTAGTTGAATCATCTTTTGACGCATAAATATTAGTTGAATCACCTCTGTTTATGGTTATTTTAAAATATTTTAAACATTTAGCTACATTTTTTTGATTGCAATCTGATGCAAACAATTTTGGTTACGGAGTTTACAGTAACGGAGTTTACATTTCGTTACTTTTTTCGTTTTTTTTTAAAACGCTTTGTCAGAATTTTCTTCACTAAACAAAATCGTATGATGCCTACAAAGTGTATTCAAATATGACATTATTTTTCTTACTCGTTAAATAGTTTGCTGCAAATATTAGAAACGGAGTTTACAACATTTTTTTAAATCTTATTAAAGACATCCTTTTTCATCTCGTGAATGTTACATGTTGCAGAAAAACAAGTCTATTATACTAAATGATTATTTACAGTCCAACGATCATTTGAGTGTAAATAACATTATACTTTTCGCAATATAATTAATAGATAACTCCAAAATTCTGGTGTTTGCATTTTTATAAAAAGTTATGACGAAAATCGTTACAGAGTTGAAGTCGTGTTAGCTAAGATATACGAAAAAGTTTGTAAAATGTATTAATTTTTGTTAAAAACGTTACTTTTCCTCAATTGCAAATGAAAAAAATACTTTCTAAAATCACTAAACTTTTTGATCAATATTAGTAGACTGAAGAAAACTCAAAAAACTTGTAGCGAAATTTTACTTTAGTTAATTTATTTGCTGAAAATTTAAATATAGAAATTGTGTAGAGTTGTTTTTTTATATTTTCCGTTGTCTGTACTACATTTAGACAAGCTGCGACATCTACATCTTGTTTATCTGGTTGTCATCCACGCTATAAATTCGGTTATCAGCATAATTTTTGTAGCAAAATAAATTAGTAAAACATTAGTTCAAAATTAGTTTACTGCTAAAAATAATATAACTAAAACTTTGGCTGAAAACGGAATTTCAGCAAAAAAATTGCTGAAAACTAGTACACTTAGAAAGAAAATTTGGACAAATTTGACAATTGGCATCACCAATACTAGGAAATTGTAGACACTAAAGTGAACAAATATTTTTTAGACTAATTTTTTAATCTTTTGACTTTCTCTCAAGAAAATTTTTAGGATTTTTTGTGTTTAAATTAATTAAGACTCGTGGATATAACCCAGACATTTTTTGGATATGTTAATTTTAGTTTTTGCGTTGTACAAAGTTCTAGTTGAGTAAAATGCAATATACTCGTATTTGTTAATGTTTGCATCTTTAAAATATAAAATTTGTAAAGAATTGCAAATACAAGAACAGAATTATTGTCAAATTTGTTAAAATTTCTTTTAAAAAAGACATAAAATATTAAAATAATAAACAAAAAACAATTATATGCAATCAGAGCTTTGAAGAATTAATTCCTTAATTAATTAATTAATTCACTAAGCACCATATATTGAATGGAATTAATTCATATTTGCTTTCGTTCGATTTATTTTGTTACGAATTAATTCAATTGCAATAGTTCTTTTTATTAAATCAAATGAATTAATTCACTGGTGAACACGTTCAATTTTATAAATCGAACGGAAAAAAGTGAATTAATTCCTTACTGAATTAATTCACTACTGAATTCGTTCGATTTCATTTTCGTTCAGTGAATTAAAAAAAAAATAAAATTACGTTCAGTGAATTAAAAAAAAAAAATAATAAGTTCACTGAATTGAAAAAAAAAAGTTCACTGAATTGAAAAAAAATAAAATAAGTTCACTGAATTCAAAGCCTGGTTTCTGCCGTTTAGTAGAAGAAATCAATAATGTACAAATAAAATTTTTAAATAAGCAATTTTACAGCGTGTGTTAGTAACAAATTAGAAACCAGATATAGATAAATTTGAAAAAAAAATATAACTATTAATTTTTCAAACTAGTTATATAGTTATATTTTTTTTCCAAATTTATCTATATCTGTAAAGTTTTTATTTTTAATAGTAAAAGGCTTTATTTTTGAATCATGTAGGTTGATAAACAGCATCCGGTTTCTAATTTGTTACTAGCACACGCTGTAAAATTGCTTATTTCAAACTTTTATTTGTACATTATTGTTTTCTTCTACTGAACGGCAGAAAACAGGCTTTGAATTCAGTGAACTTATTTTATTTTTTTTAATTCAGTGAACTTATTTTATTTTTTTTTTCAATTCAGTGAACTTATTATTTTTTTTTTTTAATTCACTGAATGTAATTTTATTTTTTTTAATTTACTGAATGAAAATGAAATTGAATGAATTCAGTGGTGAATTAATTCAGTAAGGAATTAATTCACTTTTTTTTCCGTTCGATTTATAAATTTGAACGCGTTCACCGGTGAATTAGTTCATTTGATTTAATAAAAAGAACTATTGCAATTGAATTAATTCTTTGAATTTGTTGTTTGATGAACGCATTCAGTTGAATGAATTCAGTGAATTACTTAATAAAAGGAATACATTCAATTCTAGAGAAAATTGAATTCGATTGGTAGTGAATTCATTCAAAAAGGAATTAATTCTTCAAAGCAATACCGAAATCGGTATCGTTCTAAAATCGGTATTTCGAATATACTAAAATGGCTCGAATTTCGACAATTTCGGTATTACCGAAATCGGTACTGGAAAGCTTAATCCATAATATATAGTTGATACGTACGCTGTATTAATAGTTCTAAGCATCGTTTATTTACCTTTGTTTTTCAAAATTGGAAGAAGAATTAATAAAACAAAATATTAAACGAATTAGTTTAGTTTTTCAATATAAAAACATAAGACTTTTGTTGTAGAACAAAAATACGAGTAGTTGGTAAATTTTTGAGTTGAATCTCATTTTAAAATTTACTTAGGAATTCATTTAATCTACATCATAACCTAAGGAGAACCCCATAAAGAAAATTTGATAATAGTATTTGTTACTACTTAAAAATTCATCAATTTTTAACCGTTGGTTCTAGGAAAGTTTTTTCAAAAGCCTTCTCTATTTGTTGTAAAAATAATTGTAAATTCTATTTGGAATTTGTGGTAATTGATCTTAAACCGAACAAAATAACATTCATTGTAACAATCTTCAGATCAACTGAAAATCTATGATCAAATAACGGATAATTTTTAAATGTTAACGGTTTATTTCACTGTTTTCAAGCTTTTTCCAGAGCTTAAAATATAGCTTCAAGAGCTTTCTGGGTTTCCCTAGTTATGAGTAATAATTAAGATTTTAAATGCGAACTAGGAAAATAGTTCTTTCAGTTCTCTTTTTTTTAAAGTTAGGAATTGTATTCCACTTACCATTTTAAATGAATGCCGGTGATGATCTTTAGGGGCAGGAACACTACGAAATTAAAACAAAATGTATTCTACAATTTTTGTGAATTTTAAGTCTTCTTTTTTCGTTTTGATTGGAAAGTTAATTAATCCTCGCCTTGATATTAAAAATATTCGGATTTCGATGTTATTGCTACTTTAGTTGATTACTGTCTAACGGAATATGGTGGTGACGATGACGACGATGGTGATATGCCCGTACATACGTTGTCAACTAGAATACGAAAGAAATGGTTTATAAAAACAACAAGAATAATAATAAAAAAAATCTATTAATATTTAGAAGTTAACCTTTTAGCCTCTTACTGTACATTTATTTTTTTTTGAAATAATTATAAAATAAAGACTAAATAGAAAAAATGTATAACATTGACTAAATATTTAGTATTGTGTATGTCTGTACATTTTTTTAGTATAAGTAGTAAGTATAACCAGCAATAAGAATAATAAATAATAATAGTAAGGGTATTCACAGTAGGTTTAATTACACAGAAAAATGCAATAATAACTGTGTTCAAAGAGAATTTTTATGAACAAATAAATAAGCTTACATATATTTATTTAGAATAGTGTGATACTTCTAATATTATATTGTCATACTAGATTTTATTTGCTCTTTTAAAAAGGTTGACCATTTTCATGATAGAGAATACAATTGTTTCCTGGGCATCACCCCATTCACTAGTTGTCGGCAATAAGAAAGTGATGACAAGACATTACATACAGTAAATAAGCAAGGGAACGAGAATTTTTACTTTGTATGTATGAACTGTAAGATTTGGTAAAACTCCAATCATAAATCAGCACTTTTTTAAAAACAACAATTTTACATAAAAGTATTCTTTGAACATTATTAAGTATATGTATGTTCGTTGTGAATAACATTTGTATAAAAACAATGAATATCCCAACAAAATAATAGATTGTAATAAATTTTGCATTACAGTAGTTTTGATTTAACTGCCTTTTTCTTAAGTGCACATTTGCTATAACTGCACAAAATTTTCGTTTCGTTTCTATTTTACAAAACTATGTATGCAATTGCCTTCTTTAAGTGCATTTTTTGTACCTGCGCATTTAAGATAACTGCCTCATATTTTTTGGCAGTTTTACATTACTTTCATAAAAAAGATCACCGTTAGCTGCCTCTTGTGTTTTGCTTTCTTTTTCAATTCTAGGAAAAAAAAACACACAAAATAAATGTGTTGTCAACTTTTTTGTCACAAAAATATCCTACTGATGCAAAGCACAAAGTTGTCATCATTAGCTTAATTTGGTTTGTTTGTTTTCAGTCTGTATTGGTATACCTGCACATTAAGGCAGGTAAATAATTTGACTGAGCTGCGTTTTTGGCTTACCTGCACAAAAATTCTTGCAAAAGTTGGTTGTGCAGCTAAGTCAAAATTACTGTATTAATAAAATTATTTTAACCGAGATTTTTTCAACAAAAAAAAAAAGACCTTAAGAGAAATCTGTTATAGGGATATACAGTAGTGGACTAAAGTGGATACATTAATTCAAGATTTTTCGAAATTTGTTATAATTTTTGTTTAATTATAGAAACTTAAATGATTTTTTTTTAAAACATAAAACTGAAACATTCTTCTTCAATAAACCTAAATACGGTAGACTATATCATTAAGAAGTTAATAAAAAAAATAATGGCAAATTGTGACCGTTTTTATCCAGTATTGTTCATATTTGAAATTTTCGGCAAGTTCTTTCTTTAATATTTTGTCCAAAGTCCTTTGTGCTTTAAAACAGATTTTATGCGAGAAGGCATGCTTTCCGCGGGATTTTTAATAGTTTGAGGTGGAATATTAGTCCATTCCGCTGAAACTCTTGACCAAAGATCATCTAAGTTGGTCGGTATCCTTCGTACTGGGATAGTCTTCTTTTGACAATTGCCCACAAATTCTCGATGGGATTCAAATCGGGGCTTTGAGCTGGCCACTTCAAAAACTGGAAAAACTACACTTGGATATCACAAGATGGACAAAAGTTATTAATACAATTTTAAAAAAATTTAAATATGTATCCACTTTAGTCCACTACTGTAACTCGAATAGTGTTCATAATTGTAGTGAATTTTTTTTTATTAAAACCAGTTTGACAGTTACTACATTGACACTTGTTTGTGTGGTATTGTAATTAGAAGATTTTGGTTTGAAATAATATGCTAAAATCCCAAACGTATTTAACAAATTGTGAAAAATAATCCGTTGTAGGCATGTCCCTATACGGATTTCATTCTTGCCTAAGGAAATCGTCAGGGGACGACGTTTTTAGAATTTCTGGAAATATTTATTAAGTTAAATTATAAACTCAATGAGAATTTCTTGTTCTTGTCTAGGAGCGTTATTAAACAATTAAAATATCAAAGAAAAAACAACAACAAAAAATTTACCACAATTTGATTTGTCATCTTCCAATTTACTACTCTGTTGCTTTCTTTATAAAAAAGTACAAAACAACTATTATAAATGTTAAATAACGCTGCTAGACGAGAACAGGAAATTCTCATTGAGTTTGTAATTTAACTTAACAAATATATCTAGAAATTCTAAAAACGTCGTCCCCTGACGATTTTCTTAGGCAAGAATGAAATCCGGATAGGGACATGCCTTCGGCAGATTATTTTTTACAACTTGTCAAATAAGTTTTGGGATTTTAGCACATTTAATTCCTTTAATTAAATGAAATTTCATTACCATTACTTTTACACAATGACGTAAAGAACGTTTTTTTTTTATTGTGTACTCAAAAATTTGCCTTTATGGAATTTTTTTCCCGATTTTGTTTTTTTTTTTGCAACTAGCCCAGAAAAAATTTATTAAAAATCGTAATCAGCGATTAACATTCTGCAAAACTTAAATATTGGTTATTATAGTCCCTAGATTATAAATTAAAAAACCGCATTTTTAGTTCCTTATGTAAGTAAACAATTTTTAAAATATCTTATGAAGTTCTATTGGAAATGCTGCATTTAATATCAAAATATCAAAATATTTAATTTTAATTTCTTTTGTAAACAAGCCAAAAGAGTTTTCAAATTTACTTGAAAAGAGCTACCGGTTTAATAATGCTCGATTTGTTTTTTGGAAAAGAGCCTTTTTTATGAAGCTCATTTTGAGGAAGCTATATTTTTTTAGCTATTTACATTTTTATGTAAGAGCGAGCTAACATTACTTGGGTCGTTTATAAAACAAAGAGCGAGCTTTTTTTGGGCTTGCTCTTTTTTTAAAAGGAGCAAGAGCCCGAGCGAGCAAACTTTTCCATCCCTGAAAAGAACTGATAGCATTTTTAAATAAAATAAGTTGAATTACAGAATTTTTGACATTGTTTTCATATTTTTTCCTTTAACCTGAGGTATTGCGGAATCAACTAAATGAAAATTTGAAAACTTAAGGAGTTATGAGAGCCTGAATATTATTCTGATAACAAAAATATGTGTAAAAAATTTATTAAAATTTTTATTTAATAATTTCGTTGTGCAGAGCAAAAAAAAATACCATCTCTTTAAAGGAACACTTAGTACTAAAGCACCGTAAGTTGTTTTCACGTGTAAAAATTTCACTCGGACTTTAAAGGCTCCAAAATGCAATTTAAATTATAAAAATGAACAATTTTTTAATTTTATAACAAAGATACAATCACAATATACACAAAATGTCAATTTTTCACCAGAAAAATAATAGTCTTGTGCATTAAATTTGCGTGAAAACAAACTCTACACCCTTTTCACGTGAAACTGATTATCGTGAAAAATCTTTTTTTTTATATGGAGTATAACAGTTTTTTCACGTGAAATCGAAACAACTCACGGTGCTTAAAGGGTTAATTTAATCGATGATTATAAACTTAGATTTTTCAGTATTTTGAGTGCTGTTTGATTAACTAAAATGCCAACATTTTCACACAGTACTAAATTTAAGATCAATGAGGGCCAATATTATAGTCAGCGCTAACAGGGAAGGTATCCCAATGACTTCTCTCAGATTAATTGAGATTCGGATATGTCATAGAGGAAAAAAAAATAATGTAGACTTATTGTTTTGTAGCGGCCCAATATCAATTGCGTAGTTTTTCAGTGTTTTTAATTTATTTCTTACAGTTAAAACGAAAAAAAATAGGCAAATTAGGTATCAAATGAAAGCTTTTCTCGACACATCTACCGTTATACAAAACATATACGAACAGGCGAAAATTTTTTTTGTTATTAAATTTTTTAAATAAATGAATGTTATTTTAGTTTGACTCAAGATCATAAATTAATATCACTTTCTGTTTAAATTATTTTCAAATCAAAGAAAGATGATACAATTTTTACAAGTAAATTACAAAGAATAAAAATTATTGAAAAAATTCGATAAGACCAGCAAGGCAGAATGCGCATTTTCGGCTTTCGCTACAAAGCCATCATCAGTGCCTTTCGCCTTTGAGTGGGGTAATATTTTGATAATCGTCTACTTATGTGGCTGTTGAAAGCAAATCGGGTTTGTTATCAACAACTCAACTTAGACTAACATCAACGAAATTTAACAATGCTATTTTTATCCTTTTGTTATTATTACTCTTTTTTGCTTTGAACCTTAATTCTTAAGATATCTCAGTTGATTCTATTCAACTCTGTGTATGATAAGAACAGATTTTTGAATTACAACGAACCGTTAAATTTAAATGTATGTTATTTAAATTATATTTTTGCACCGTGTCAATGTGTTTAAGATGAATGGGGGAAATGTTTTTAGTTGATCTGTTATTTTAAGTAAATGAATGTTATTTTAGTTTGACTCAAGATCATAAATTAATATCACTTTCTGTTTAAATTATTCAACATTTCCCCCATTCATCTTAAATTTTTTTTATTAAAATTTATTTTCATTATACGTTATCGTTTGGCTTCGGGGCGATTTTTCCAATAGCACCTTTTTCACAAATATTTCAAATATTTGAATTAAGCGGCAACTCTGGGTTCATAAAACATGCAATAAGGGAATCAGACTTTCTTTTCTCGAGTACTTTAAAGCTGTGTAAAATTAAATCAAAATTTCGCAAATTTCAGACATGTTTTCCCAAGATCTATCTCTGATTTTGTTCTTCTCTATCACATATCTGATAGATACAGTTGTTTAAAGCATTGCATTAAAATTGGAGAGAACCCATTGCGATACCTTCCTTGCAAGTACGAATTTTTACCATATCGTACTTAGGAAAAATTTCAGATCTTACAAGGAATGTACACCACTTGGGAATGTACACCGATTTGAATGAAATTTGGATATGTGATAGAGAATACAATTCTTAAGTTGAAATTTTTTTTTTTATCTAGTCTTGTATATAAAATTTGCGTGCAAATAAAGTCTACACAAATTTTACATAAAACTCATTATCGTGAAAAATCATTTTTTTATATGGAGTATAACAGTTTTTTCACTTGAAATCGAAACAACTTACTTTGCTTTATCAACGAATTGTATATCTTATGAAAGCAAAGACTCCTATAATTTCAGATACGGCAAATTTTTCCTGGCATGTTACGTTTAAAAAATGTTGTGCAAATTCATGTTCAAGTGATTTTGAATATTTTTTTATAATTTTCAGGCAACCAAAAATAGGATTGGTTAAAAAATCTCAAAAATTAATTTTTCATTAAATCGGGGTAATATTGTTTTATACTGCATTAAGACTTAGCAAAAACTACCTAGTTTTTGGCTCACGATAGTTTTTACTTGTCAAAACGCATATACAAAAAACTAGCAAAAATAGTTTTGTACAAAAACTAGGTAGTTTTTGCTCAGTCTAAATTCAGTATTAGTTTTATTCAAAACTTTATAATAGAGTTGTGTCGTTCGTGAACGAACTAGTTCAATTTAACGATTTACTAAATTGAACGATATGACATCGTTCACCATTATTCGCTGTTTACGTTCAATTGTTCATTTCGGTCGGTTTTTATTCATAGACATCTCCTTGCAATTAAGTTCGACATCGTTCACCATTATTCGCTGTTTACGTTCAATTGTTCATTTCGGTCGGTTTTTATTCATAGACATCTCCTTGCAATTAAGTTCGTTTTTGTAATGAAATGTTTTTTTTTTTATATAATATAATAAGTTTTCTGTTATGTTTAATCTATGTACAATAAAATTAATGAAAAAACATGTAAAACATGAATAGTGCGCCAAAAAATTGTCAAACAAACGATACAGTTCACGAAAGGCAGTTAATCACAGCTCGAAAGAAAGAATAACAAATAAACTAGTTTAATGAATCTAATTGAACGATAACACTGTGAGACAAATGGTAGGGGTCAGTGATCGGGAAGGGTTCAAACTACCGGGGAAAGTTATATCGGTAAAAAAGAAGTTATACGTGTCCCGGCGTTTCGCTGGGTCATGTCTAGGAATCGAGATATATCGATTTCACCTTTGGTGGTCTTTTTTTTGACATAACTCGAGAACCACTGGTCCGATTTTGCTCAAACAATTTTAAAACAATTAAAAATTACAATTCCTTTAATCTGTTCATATAACGTTTTTCTATATACTCAACAGTTTAGCCGGTAAAAATAAATGTATGAAGAAAAAAATATTTTTTGCCTATAATATTAAAAAAAAGTAATAAACAAAAGGTTATTGATTTTTATGGTAGCGGTAACAAACATTTATTTTTACCGGCAAAACTGTTGAGTATATAGAAAAACGTTATATGAACAGATTAAAGGAATTGTAATTTTTAATTTTTGTTTGAGCAAAATCGGACTAGTGGTTCTCGAGTTATGTCAATAAAAAGATATATCTCGATTCCTAGGGGTGACCCAGCGAAACGCCGGGACACGTATAACTTGTTTTTGACCGATATAACATTTCCCGTTGGTTTCATCCCATCCCGATTTTGACTGTCGCATAGTGTAATGACTGAGTCACCAAAATAAGCGATTAAGACTAAAGCCCAAACCACATAGTGAAAATGCCAGTGGACAGTAGAGATGAGCGATATTTTCATACCGGTGATTTAATCACAGTTATTGATAAATCACTGGTAACGGCAGTGATCAAATATTTCAAGTCGCAGTTACTCGGAATGTTGTTCTTTTAATATTTTTCTACTATTCTTTCTTGCAAACTTCATTGTGCACAGTAATACATTTTTTTTTTTTAATAACAGTGACTCGCTTTCACCCTCTTCTGAATAAAATGTCTCCTTCTATCATGTCTTTGTTACCGGTCACAACTATTCTTCTTTTAAGACCCAGTTTTTAAGAAGTGAATTATCTTTAAACTTAGTTTAACGCAGTTTGTAACTAAATACTGCTTTTAAAATGTGGTTTATTTTGTTTTATTTCAATAAAGAAATAAATTATACTCGAAAAAAGTTTTTTTTGGCAAATTTTTGTTAATAAACTTTGAAATGGCTGACAAAATTCGTTTTCGGTTTAACTAAACCAAGTTTAACTGACATCTTAAAAACTCGCCATAAATATTATTTCGTTTATTTATCAGAAAATCGCAGTCTTTTCCACAGACAAACCGTGATTACGATCACAGTTTAAAAGTACAACGATTTGCAAATCACATTCACTGAGAACAATGTTACTGAAAAATCGCCGGATCGCCCATCTCTATTACAGACCCGTGATCACGGTCACTGTTTAAAAGAACGGTGATTTGAAAATCACGATCACTGGTAGCAGCGTTATTCAAAAATCACCGGATCGCTCATCTCCAGTGGACAGTGCTGTCAAACTTTGTTCTTGAATTTCACGAAAACGATTTAATATTTTTAAAACATTCTTATTGCGTTTTGTTTAAAAACAGCTCTTGTTTATTTAGAAACTTTTCCAATTTCTGGGCAGTGACAAATAGAGAATCTAGAGAAAACTATTTTATCGACAAAACGTCGTACGGCGGTTGACACTGCGTTTATGTGTTTTAGGCGTAATACGGCATTTTTGTGCCCTTAAACACGCTAAATTATCATGATTAATTTCTAAACACGTTGCTAAATACGATAAGTTTGATATCAATTTTTTTTTAAAGAAAGTGATGGACGAACAAAACAATTAATTAAATTTTGCTTCCGGTGAACGAAAAATCCAAAACAACCATGAAGTTGTCCCTTAACTAGAAATTGGAAATCTTGTGTCCCACTGGGTCGGTTAATGTTATTTCACTTTTTATATCAATTAGAACGTTGGATAATGCCAAAAATTATTAATTATTATCGACGGACAAGGAAAAAATAACTTTTTGGGAAATTTTGTTAAATTTTTGTTTGATTTTTTCGCTGAGACATTTAACTTAAGCACTTCAATTTTATATGTGAACTGATATGCTTAATTTTTACATAAACGTCTTCAAGAATCGTACTGCTGCATAATAAACAATATAACAAAAACACCGTATATTAACAAAAAAAAAAAAAAAATGGTCAACTGCAATGAGCTATCAAATTTTCTGAAATATGAGTTATTTTCTGTGTGTAGAAACATTCCAAAGTACATTCGTTTAAAAAATCCTCCATATTTTTTTATTAAGTTTCACAACTTGTTAAATTTTGATTAAAATATATTAATGATAATTGCTGCTCTATTTTGAATGAAAGATTGTATTTTTTTAAATATTTGTTTGAAAGCTAACACCCGTTAGTTTTGTTTCATTTGGTTTTGTACAGGGTGGGCCAAAAGTCATCATGGGGTTTAAAAATTTAATAAATTTTTCGTTTATATATTTTTTTTATTTTATTCTTTTTCAGATTATAAAAACAAACATCTGGAGAATAAATAATTGAGATTCATAACTAAACAAATAACCAGAATAATATAATTTTATTATTTAAATCAGCAATCAATTATTTTAAACACCATTAACTTAGATAGATCTAGAAAAAGTAAAATTAGTTTTGAGTTTTCCTTACCTTGTGTTATACAATTCAAGTCTTAGAATATGCCGAAAAATAGGCTCTCAAAAGACGCATAAAAGCGATATTTCGCACTAGTTCTCTAGCGAAAAACATAATACATATTAGATTTGGAAATTAGATTCAGAATCAGCACATCTATAAATAACGCCTTAATAAGTATAGCCACAAAACATAAAACTATTTTTTGTCGCACTGTGTAATTCATTCTGTAATGAAATTTATCAGTAATAAGACAAATATCCCTGCCTGTGAATATCTAAAATACACATTTAAGTAACAATGAATGAATTCACAGTTTAAGTGCTAATGTGCTATCGTTGTAAAATAACAAGATTTTTGAAGCCTAACCAAATTTACGATAAATGCTAATTTACTACTTAAAATAGCATGAACTGTGAATACCCTCAATGTGTTTTTTAAATGAAATAAGTAATTCATAGTTTTCCAGCCACTATTGTCCGATTTTTACCATTCAATATGACTTTAACGATGGTGAATTTAATGTAGTGCATTTCGAAAAGGTCATATTTAAATTTTTTAACACATGCATAAACAATAATGGCTTAAAATCAACTAAGTAGCGAAGTCGAATTAAGGAAAAGAAAGATTCCATACAAATCTACTAAAAAACCGATATTAAGCTTAAGTCAACTTTTGAAAAGTACCATCTTCGTTAATTTGGGTAGACAAATTAAATGGAAAAAAATTACATAAATATGTAAACCTTAAAAAAATAATAAAATTAAATTAATTAAAAAAGAAATAAAAATAGTTTTGTAAATATAAATAAAATTTTAAAAGTCTGCTAAGTTAAATATCGTTGTCTTGTACGTTGAATCAACTTAAACTTTTTTTTGACTTTCGGCTAACAAGGAAAATATCCTATCCTTAACACTCCGCTTTTGATGAAATTTGGATATAGAGAAAAAAATCCAAGATCGACCTGTCTCAGTTTATCGGCCTCCTAGGAATTTTAAGGTATTTCGACCAAAGGATGTAAATGCAAATGTGGTATTGCTTGAAAGAGGTTTTTGAGGGCTTTTCACTAGTGCTTTTTTTTGGTACATTTTTGTTTTTTTTCGAATTTTATGTTTTAAAATTTTCCAAAATTTTGGGTACTTTATATGGTATACCGCTATGGTTGCTAAATTCACATATGTTATTCCTTGTTAAATTTAACCGGACACGTATTTTCATTATTCTCTCTACTTAAGGTTTGCAACATTTTTCCCGGAGTATCTTTTTGCTACATTTTTAAAGAATTTAGGCCGCTTTCTGTGCTAAACATATAAAATATATACATATGTATTTCAGACTTCATATTTTGATGGACATACTTTTTTTTAATTTCGTAAATTAAAAGTTACAAAAAGTTTTTATACATAATCCTTTTTTTTATATGAAATGTGATACTTATTTCTACATTAGATTATGTATTATAAGCTATAACATGCTATACTTTTGTTGTTGTTTTGATGTAAAACAATCCCTATAAACAATTTCACTGGCATTCAATTCCAGCCCTGTTTTCCAGTTTCAAGGCTTGAATACAACTTTCATTATATTTTATTTCAATAGCATACTCCAGCAAAAGGGCAACACAAATTCAAGATTGAAATATTTTTGTTAAATAAACAAGTGCTAGAATTTGAAATATACTTTACTTCAAGCTAAATTTAAAGCACTTGAATTTTTAAAACCTATGTGCTTATTGGGATTATTTATTAAAAATATTTACACTAACAAATTAAGCGTTATTAGTAGAAAAAAGAATCAATATTAATGAAGAATCAAAGTTGCTCCGAAACCCGCTCCTCGGGGCTTATTTTATGAGATTACTGGAAAAACTAATCCAGGGAAAATTTCAGTTCAATAGAAGAATTTTTAGCTATCCCTGGCCCTTCAAAGTTTTAAAGTACTATTTACAAGGGAAAAAGTTACATTTTGTTTTTTTTTTAAATACTGACTTTTAAACAGACTTTATTACACATCCAATTACACAATTGCATGTAATTGCAATTGAAAAAATTCAATTATAATTACATATTGTCTGTAATTGTAAGGGTAAATACCGTTACCCTTGCCGTTATTCGTTTCGGTAACCAACCTTGATTTTTTTGGCCAGCTGTAACAAAATCACTTCCGATTTCTTTTAAACTTGAAAGATCAAAGTCGGAATGTCTAGGAGCGGATACTTTCCTTTTAAGTCAGTTGCAAAAGCATTAGAAAAAGCAGTACAATTAATAATATCGTATAGATGTACTTTCATTTTAACAGAAACGCAAATGATTTTAACTTTGAGTTGTCATAGGAGGGGAGTATTCCCACTTCAACATTTTTTCAGTAATTTTTGAACGAGTGCAAAGGAAACTCGTATTTCATCAACTGAAAGTAAAAAAATAAACAAAAAAAATATTTTTTTATTTTTTAAAAAATTTCTATTGCTGCCACCGAGTATCGAACTTGCGACCTCAAGATTGCTAGGCTAGCCCTCTATGGCTTAGCTCTTCTTTGATATGAATGTTAACTGGCAACAAACACCACTTTGTCATTGCGAGATATTGTTTCTTATTCTCTTCAATAAAATTACTTATTAAACAAGTGCAAAAAAAGCACTACAATTGAATATTTTTTTCAGTGCATTTTTCACAAGTAATTAAAAAGGTATTTTTCATCATTTTTATTTTATTTATTTTTAAAATTTAAAATAATTTCAATTTAAACTAATTAGTTATAATTAAAAAAAATAAAATAATTATTGGTTCCGCCAGGATTTGAACCATCGATCATCAGTTTGAAAATAAACTGTATCCAAGTCACTTCTTATGATCACTTTTAGACAGTGGCGGCTCCAGCTCAAGTCTCTGGGGGGAAAAATTTATTTAAAAAACAAAAATATCGGGTCACAATTTGTTTTTAAATTTTCACAAAAAATATTTTTTTACCCATTTTGGTTTGGCCATATACCACTTGTTGGACGTTTTTGGTCTCCGCAGCGCAAGGTTAAAGATTTTGTTAGCGACGCTTTAGGTATAAAAGACTATAATGTGACCCGGCCTATGAAAAGGTGGCTTATGACTCAAAAAAGAAATTGCGAGAAACAGCTGTTAAAGATAAACAATGCATTTCTTCAGTTTCTTAGTAGTTTTTCTTTTGCATTATGAACAGTCATGCCCAAAAGGCAACCAAAAAAGGCAAAAGAGCATAAATGAGATAAGTTCGTGTGTGTATATAAAGAGCGATGTTTTTTCAATGCAAAGCACAAACCAGTTTCTGACCGAAAAAAAATCGTGTGAGTGCTCAGATTTAAAAGCAATGCTGAACGAGTAGGACGAGCAACTTCAAAGGTTTCAACAAGGATAGCGACGAAGAAAACTACTTAATAGGGTAGAGGGGGGATCCTTCGCCAGTGGGGCACATACACTAATCCCACTTTTCTCCGATGTTA
The DNA here is from genome assembly GCA_949987735.1 of Leucophora obtusa. Classification (NCBI taxonomy): domain Eukaryota; kingdom Metazoa; phylum Arthropoda; class Insecta; order Diptera; family Anthomyiidae; genus Leucophora; species Leucophora obtusa. Next base: position 35,542,290 of record OX465297.1, on the reverse strand, counting down.
AGGGAGATAAAAAATTGGAAAAAATATATTTTGTGCATTTTTGAATTGCCTTTCCTTGACATCCACTTTGACGAATTTATATCACATGTGGTCGCAGATAGACGTGTTTTTGTGTTTTTTGGGGTGCCAAAAAAATAATTGAAAGCAACTACATTTTGCAATAACTTCCTCAAATCGTGGGATAAAAAAATAATTTTTCATTATGTTAGACCTATGATCCTAAGCTTTCAGAAAATAATTATTTGATTTTAATAAATGCTTAAAAAGTGTGAAAAAATATTAATTTTATGTTAGTGCCTGCCTCTGGGGCACAATCACCATATGGCCGCTGGAGCTATGAACAGTTGGTGCTTCCCTGCCTAAAATGCCTTTAAGACTTTTCTATGTGTTTAAAATATGTTCAGTAGTAAATTAGTACAATCGTGTTCATTCTTAAATTTATATTAATTATTCAGTTTTCTGTAATTTAGAAGAATCATTATATTATAGTTTTAAATTATTTTTTTTTTAATGTAGTGGAGATTTATTGATTAAAAAGAATCATATACCTTAAAAAAGTTATTCTAAATTATTTGTTTCAGTCATTAAAACATTGACTTTGCCGTACTAACAATATTTTTTTGTTGAAATAGTATCTAGCTCTTTTGGCGAATATGCCCCAGGTTTGGGGCAGTTACGCCGATTTGGGTTACTTTGGAAATCATTAAAAAAGTAATAGAAAATACGCAAATAATTAGAATAAAAATCATAGAAATTAAAGCCAAGATATGTAGATCTTCAATTTGAAAGTAATTTTTGAAAAATAATTAGGGGTTAAGAAATCACAGTGCTTTGAAAAAAAAGTGGCGAAGGATCCCCCCTCTACCCTACTGCTAAATAAATATTTTTTGTGCAAAACAGCTTTTTTTTTGGTAAAATCGTTTGCTGCGTTCAATCCTGTTTTTAAATTTTTCAATTTCATTTATTATCTTGATTATGGATTTTCAATAAAATTCTGTTTTTCTTTCATTTGTGCTCTTTTTTCTCTACATTTTTAGTACACTTCTAAACAAGTTAGGACTTTCTAGTTTTCACCACGTGAAAGAGCGTCTCAAAAACTATCGAAACCAAAAAAAAAGTGGAAAATTTTTTTTTGAGTCATAAGCCACCTTGTCATAGTCCGGGTCACATATAAAGTCGAACGGAAAATTGTGAGTTACTTTTCATAAAAAACTTTAATATTTTATACGTATTTGACCTACAACAAAGATGTCTAAAAAAGTTTATTTAAATAATTAAGCTTGCTATAACTTGGAATACTTTGTATAGCTAGAATTGGTATTCAGTTATCAAATTTGCTATAAACTTTCCTTACATATTTGGGTCTAAATTTTGTATTATTTTAGCTATGTGACTGGTTAATATATCAGTTTAAAGCTTCTGAAATCATGCTTAAAGTTGGTATCCAACTCATTCTTTAATTTGATAATTCCTGATTTCTCAAAAAAATTTAAATTCCTGAGAATTTTTCTGCAATGAATTTGTTATTTCTATATTTTCCCAGCAAAATCTTTCATTACCTAATAAGTGGTTATATAATAGAAATTCATAGCTCCGCACAGCTTATTTTTTGGCATCTAAACGCATTATTTTTGTTTGGCGTGGTCGTTTTTATAAGTAGTCACGCTTACCCGCTCGCTTACGAAAAAATGAGAAATAAGTAGTTATGAGATTTTGAATAATAAGTGGTTACACAAATGCTTACAAAAAGTTATATTATAAGTGGTTATCCGATTGCTTACTTGATTCTTAAAAATAAGGAGTTAAGCAAATGCTATTAGCTTAAGAAAATACATTCAGAAAAATTTGAGTTTTTTCTAGTGTGTAATTTTAGGACTCGTCATAAAAATTTAAACATATAATAAATAAAAATGTATAAAATTTAACTGTGTAAAAAGTACTTATTTAAAATATTACGAGTAAGTCATTATTTTATATTTAGAAACAATGAATACAATAGGCCGTTATTAGGAAGTCATTATTTTATATTATAAAATAATGCAAAAGGTAATGATATATCATTTTTGGTAATGCAGATAGTAATGAGGTGTCATTACCAATATTTTGCTGGGTTTATAATTGCCCAGCAAAATCTTTCATTACCAAATAAGTAGTTATATAATAGAAATTCATAGCTCCGCACAACTTATTTTTTGGCGTCTAAGCTCATTATTTTTGTTTGGCGTGGTCGTTTTTATAAGTAGTCACGCTTACCCGCTCGCTTACGAAAAAATGAGAAATAAGTAGTTATGAGATTTTGAATAATAAGTGGTTACACACATGCTTACAAAAAGTTGAATTATAAGTGGTTATCCGATTGCTTACTTGATTCTTAAAAATAAGGAGTTAAGCAAATACTATTAGCTTAAGAAAATACATTCAGAAAAATTTAAGTTTTTTCTATGTGTAATTTTAGGACTCGTCATAAAAATTTAAACATAAAACATATTTACATATAATAAATAAAAATTTATAAAATTTAACTGTGTAAAAAGTATTTATTTAAAATATTACGAGAAGTCATTATTTTATATTTAGAAACAATGAATACAATAGGCCGTTATTAGGAAGTCATTATTTTATATTATAAAATAATGCAGAAGGTAATGATATATCATTTTTGGTAATGCAGATAGTAATGAGGTGTCATTACCAATATTTTGCTGGGTGAAGCCATGATTGAGCCACGTGAATAGTCACAATTTTGAAATGAACTTTAAGCATTTATCGTTATCAAAGGTCAAAGCCATTTTATCTCAATCAGCGGTTCGGGATACTTTATCGTAGCTTTTTAATATTTTTGTATTAGTTCTTAGTTTTTTTTTTATCAATTACACTGTCAAATATCAATTTGGTAATCCTTTTGGTTCCTGAGTTATTTACAAAAGTGTGGGAAATTCTAAATCATAATATATAGTATTTGATTAAAAAAAAAAAATAAAAAAAAACAGTTTGATTTTTCAGCATTTGTATGAAAAAGAGCCAATAAGATTACCAATATAAGATTTGGCAAAGACAAAAATAAAGTATTGAGGAACAACATATATTTTTCAGAAATTTTAAAGAATCCATTTTTCGATATATGTGACCTTCTTCGAGAAAAGGGACCTAGTGTGTCAAAACTTGGGAAAATCGATAAAAATGAGAAAATATCGATTTCCCAAGTTTTTGATACACTAGGTTTTTTTGACACATAGAGATATTTTGTAAATAGAGATGGCATGATACAAAAAATATGTAAGTGGAAAAAGAAGGGACCAAAATCCACTCTGCAGAGTAGAGTACTCCAGCATTGTGAATCCGACTTTAAGCAGTAAGTTGTTTTTCACGTAGAAAAATTTTACTCGAACTTTAAAGGCCTCAAATTGTAATTTCAATTATAAAAATGAAAATTTTTCAATTTTATATCAAAGACACAATAACAATATACTACAGAAAATGTGATTTCCCCCCCCCCCCCCAAAAAAAATCATAGTCTTGTACATTAAATTTGCGTGAAAACAATCTCTACTCAGTTTTCACGTGAAATTCATTGTCGGGGAAAATTATTTTTTTTACGGTGCTTTACTATCAAAAAGTATTTTACTTTTAAAGTCGACTTTATATTTGAACATACGGTTTTGTTAATTTTGTGTATGAAAATCTTAAAAAAATATTTACAATTTCAAACATTTTGATTGGCTGAAAATAAATTAACCAATCAGAATGCTCCAAAAATAAACTAGGTCAAAGCATACTGGCAGCCAAAATTTTAATTAAAGCCGACTTCAACAAAAATATACATTTGCAAAATTTAAATAGTAAGGGCGTTTATTTTTATTTAAAAAATTTTCAATTAAAATCGCAATTTTGTATTAGAAAATGCGAAATTTTAAAATGAAATTTATTTTTGTCATTTGAAACAAGAAAAATTTCAAACGAAATTGAGAATCTAATTTGAAATTTAGATCTTTTAACTAAATTTCTCCACAAACTTTAATTGTTTTATAATCAAAATTATCAGTTTTATAAACGAATTTGTTAAAATATCTATTAAAATTTTTTAAATGACGACTGGTTAAATGAAAATAAAGAAAAAAAAGAAAAATTTTTATATTTCATCTAATTATGCATAACAAATTTCTATTCTTTCACTTTATCCATTTTTCTCTTCTTTTTTCTCTCCTTTTTCCTTTTTTTCTCTCCTTTTTCCCCCTTTTTTTCTTTTTCGATTTTGCTGAGGGGGGGGGGATTTTCCCTATTCGCCCCCCCCCTGGAGCCGCGCATGCTTTTAGATCAATAATGCTTTAGAATCACTATTTAAGTGAATTTTTTAAATTAATTCTAAAAAACTGCAAAAATATACTAACAGATACTTTAGAAGCAATGAAAGAAGTGATGTTGTGATGTTTTTAAAGTTGTTCACAGTTACTTCTAAAAAGATAGACAAATGGTATCTTTGGAAGCAATGAAAGAAGTAGTTTCTAAAGCATAACTTCCAATTTTTTTCCTGGGTTTGTTTGGACTTGCATTATAATAAATTATATTGAATGTTCTTTCTAGTGTGACTCTAGATCATAAATTAATATCACTTTCTGTTTTAAATTATTTTCAAATCAACGAAAGATGATACAATTTTTAAGTAAATTACAAAGAATAAAAATATATTTGAATAAAAATATATTTGATATATTTGTAATTTACTTAAAAATTTTATCATCTTTCTTTGATTTGAAAATAATTTAAAACAGAAAGTGATATTAATTTATGATCTAGAGTCAAACTAGAAAGAACATTCATTTACTTAAAAATAAGAGATCAACTAAATATTCCCCCATTCAATAAATTATATTTTCATGTAAATATTCTAAATTAATAATAGTAGTTTTCACGACATAATCGAAATATCTAAAACATATATAAAATATTGGGCAATAAAATATAATTAAAATCATTTACTATTTTTTTTTATTTATTCAGACCTCAGAGCCAAACAACAAAATTCATACTAAAATATACCTTATATTGAATTTACATTGAGTGCGTTTATCAGACGCTCAACTGTTGCTAGTCCGCTACTCAACAATGTGGTGAACGATTTGATTAGCTACCGCTAAGTCAACATGTTGTGGTAGCGCTACCTTGTTTTGGTAGCGTAAAAATTTTATGCTACTTGTGAGCAGTTAATGATACATCAGCTGTCGTTTGTTTTTTTGTATATTTTTTTTTAAAGAATAATAATCATAAACAAATATAATTATAAACGAATAAAAAATTCCGAAAAAATCAATGAAACATCTACAAATATTTTTATTTTAAAACAAAAACAAAAGTAGCATCGTTCACTAGAGATGAGCGATCCGGTGATTTTTGAATAACGCTGCTACCAGTGATCGTGATTTTCAAATCACCGTTCTTTTAAACAGTGACCGTGATCACGGGTTTGTAATAGAGATGGGCGATCCGGCGATTTTTCAAAACATTGTTCTCAATGAATGTGATTTGCAAATCGTTCTTTTAAACTGTGATCGTGATCACGGTTTTTCTATGGAAAAGACTGCGATATTAATATTTATGGCGAGTTTTTAAGATGTCAGTTAAACTTGGTTTAGTTAAACCGAAAACGAATTTTGTCAGCCATTTCAAAGTTTATTAACAAAAATTTGCCGCAAAAACTTTTTCTCGAGTATAATTTATTTCTTTATTGAAATAAAACAAAATAAACCACATTTTAAAAGCAGTATTCCAGTTACAAACTGCGTTAAACTAAGTTTAAAGATAATCCACTTCCTAAAAACTGGGCCTTAAAAGAAGAATAGTTGCGACCGGTAACAAAGACATGATAGAAGGAGACATTTTATTCTGAAGAGTGTGAAAGCAACTCACTGTTATTGAAAAAAAACATGTATTACTGTGCACAATGAAGTTTGCAAGAAAGAATAGTACAAAAATATTAAAAGAACTACATTCCGAGTAACTGCGACTTGAAATATTTGATCACTGCCGTTACCAGTGATTTATCAATAACTGTGATTAAATCACCGGTATGAAAATATCGCTCATCTCTATCGTTCACCAGATTAAGGTAATCATAAAGCGCTACATATCAATTGTAGCGGTAGCGGGTTTCTCTGGTAAACCTGCCTAATATCGGCGCCATCAAATGATTTTTCAGTTTTTCTTCGTCGCGTATAAAAAACGTCCGTTTTTAGATTTAAATATTTCTTTCAATTAAAAATAAAAGACTTTTTATGTTATTATTTAATTCAGTTAATGTTTATAATATTCGCGGTGTAATCGAACGTGCGGAAGCAAAACTTTTTAGGAAGCAACGCGAAGAAGTTATATTAGAAGTGAAACTGTACAAACGTTGAGTTTTCAACGTTGATAATTATCAGCGTTGAAAGTTAACGTGTATAAGAAAAGTAATGTGTTGTTTTTTGTCTCAAACACGTTTTTGTTTACTTTGAGTTTTTTTCTGACTTAACGGATATAGTTAAGTCGAAAACACAGCCAAAATTAAATTGTGTTGATTATAAACGTCCAGGAAGAATCAGTTGTAGAAAAGCTACTTTTCCTTTGTAATCTCGTCTACTGTCAATTCTAACACAAATTTGCACCAAAGCAAATGATTCCATAGGTTCTATTGGAACCAGCTGCAGAATTTGTGTTTTTGGCAAAATTTTTCTGGGCGTTTTTAAAAAATACAGAGATGGTACTTCTATATTAATGTATATTTACTACTGAAGTAATCCGATATCCTCTACCTCAGTAAAAACTAAAGTTTTACTTAATACAATACAAAAAAAAAAAAAAATAATAATAATAATTTTGTGCATTCTTCAATACTATGAGTGTTAGGTTGACAAAACTGACAACCTTGGGACTTTGCGTCTTAATCACTATTGTTCCAATTCCTACACGCAAAGAAAAAATGTGTTTAATCAACTAATTTTAACGTGTCTAAGTTTATTATATATTACAGTATTTACCGCTTATATGCACGCCGGTTATAAGCAATTATCGTTTAAATGCACCAAAAATTATCCAATACCTCACAATTTTTTAACAAAAAACAAAAAAATATTTGTTGTATTTTTTTGTTTTAACTATTAAGAAAGTTGATAATTTTATTTTTATTTATAGTTTTCAGATATTTTGCTTTTACTTATTCCAACACAGCTGGCAATTTTTGTCCATTTTGAACCATTCCTATTAGCGTATAAGTTGTTGTCATTTCCATTCAATAACAGTTTGTATGGAAATGTGATTCCCCTACGGGGAATGAGGAGTCAATTGCCCTCCAAGGACCTATCCCGTGACCGGTCAACCGTAGGCATATTACTAAATTAGTACAAATATGAACCAAAGAGAATGAATTAATTTTCTAAGTATTTTCTGATTTGTTACTTTCACTGTTGCTTTTAAAAAACTTGACAAATACCGAAATAAAAAATAAAATTCGCGGCATATTTTTTAAAATATTTTTTTATTTGTTTTACTCTTTTATTTATTTTGAACTTTATTTTGTTACGATTTGCTTATTTTAGGTCTTATTTTAAATTTATATAATTTTTTGCTAAAAAATTTTAAGTTTTGTATTTTTAATGTTAAAGCTGTTTTAGTTTTAACAATTGGTATTCCATTTAATTTTCCTTTTAACTTAAGGGCAATTTTTTAAAATTTTATTTATATTATCAGAGTTTTTGAGGTAATTTTCTAATTTTTAATTGATTTTTTAATTTAATTATGGCCAACGCAAAAAACGAGTCAACTGCCATTAAAGGACCTATCCCGTGACTGGTCAATTGGGGGCATACTGAAGGCACTTCCACTATATTTGTGTGTGTGTTAGTGTTGTTTTCTTTTCTATTTTTTTCTTTTACATTTTTTTTATTTGCTTGTATACTATAGTGTTTGTTTTTTCTTTTTCTCTTTTATTTGAAGAGAAACGAAAAATATATAACTTTACCATTAGCCAGCCATCACGCATAAGCAACATTAGCTCAGACGGTAGAGCGTTTGCCTTACAAGCAGGAGGTTGTGTTATCGAGCCCTACTTCGACGCCAAGTAGATTATTTTTAATTCCTAATTTTTTATTAGTTTCTTTGAAAAGCTATTTTTAGACACACCACCTTACTGTCACAAGGTGTCTAAACTGTGGCAATTGGTCATTTCCAATGACAACACCATGTTAAAGTGATATGTCTCTTTCAAACAAAACGACCGATCAACGACCGGTCTCCGCCCCCTTGGGACCTATCCTGCGTGTCATCTGGGATCTGTCCCTTTCCCCGTGGGGTTCTTCTGCAGATTACCTAAGTTTATTGTATGGAATAAAAAAACTAATGAATAGGTATAGCACATAATCGAATTTTATAATGCACAAGAGAACTTTTTGTCTACTTAGTGAACTATGTTGGTTTGGCTAAGAATATGAATTTATAATTTTAACAACGGCATTGAGAACTTATACTTGACTTTTATAAACCTGGAGAACTCTATATAAAAAAACAGTTACAAAGTTACACTTGGTTTTTCTTTGCGCGTATAACTGTGAGATGTCTTAAGCTGACTTTAAACCAGCTTTTAGACTCCTTTAAACGAGCTTTTAGAATTTTAGTTGGGCGTCAAAAGGAAACCATAACTACATTTTTCGTGTTTTCAAGTGAGAATGATTTCTTTTATAATTTTTATTTTTCCTACAAATTAGTGTTCAAAGAGGATAATAACTTGTCGTACTTTTCCTTACAAATTGAGAAATGAAAGACGTGAGATAGAATTTATGTCAGGGATGATAAAGTTAGTACTATAGTACTTTTTATGGTACTATTAGAACCTCAAAAGTACTATGGTAGGTACTCATATGACTCATTTTGTACCATTTACAAATTTTCTATTTTTTTTAATTTTCAAACCAAATATTGTGTTTAAAATTAACAAATTAACTATCGGAGTTTAAAATAAAAAATGCGTTAAAAAACCCAAGTAAAAGATTTAAAAATTGAGAGAAAAGCAGTTTAATGAAACAAATTATTAAAATATGTACACAAAAACATTAAAAATAAGTTAAATTTTTCGAAAATTTCATATTTTAAATGAATGTTTTTTAGTTCGATTTGAGACCATAAATCAATATTACTTTCTGTTTAAATTATTTTTCAAATTAAAGAAAGATGATACAATTTTCACAAGTAAATTACAACGATGATGGATTTGTAGCGAAAGCCGAAAATACGTATTCTGTCTTGCTGGCCTTATCCATTCTTTCAAAATTTTTTATTCTTTGTAATTTTTTTTTACTTGTGAAAATTGTACCATCTTTCTTTAATTTGAGAAATAATTTAAAAAGAAAGTGCTATTAATTTATGATCTCAAATCGAACTAAAAAACATTCATTTACCAAATAAAAAGATCAACTATACATACCCCTCATTAAATTTCATATTTTTTATTTAAAAAATCTTTAATAATCGCAACTTTTAATTGTTGCGGTAATTGAAGGTTATGGTAATTGAGGTGGTACTTATTTTAGTGGTTGAATAAATCAAATGAGCTAAATTGATTAAATCCCTTTAAAATAATTTTCATCTTCAAAAGAAATTGAAAACGACGATTCAGGGACTTCATTCAAATAAAATTCTGTATCAAACGTCACCAAAAAATTATTATATTCCATACCACATAGTTCATGGTATAATTCTATAAAAACGCGTTTAACAAGTTCAAATATCGATTTTTCCGATAGTAGAAGGGATCGGAGTTCCGGACATTTGCTATCTATTAAGTTTGCTTTTTTAGTTTCCGAATTGTAAATATCGGCTCGACAGTTAGCGAGATAAAGCTAAAATAATGGTTTCTTGTTGTGTTCTTTTGTAAAAAAAGTGCCGGGAGGGACTAAGCCAAATTTGGGCCTGGGTCCTTGGATTGATCACTACCTCATTAATGAATAAAATTATATAGGCCCCTTGAAAGAAATCATCTTAAATCGCGGTTTACAACCACCTTTAGTAAAATTGTTGTAAACCGCAATTCAAAATCGATTTGCTAAAATTAGTTAAAAAATTTACTAAATATCAATAATTTTAGTAAAATGAAATTAGTATAAATAATTAGTAGACGCTACTAAATTTCAGTAAATTGTTGTAAACAGCAATTTAAAATCAATCTGCTGAAATTAGCAAAAAAATGTACTAAAAAATTAAGAAACTGTAAAATATAAAAAGAAAAATAGAATCAAATTAATAAAAAAGAATATTTTTTTTCAATTGTAAAAAATGTATAATGACTTCAACATACTCGAAATTTGGAGAAAAATTGCAAACGGCTCTCCAGTTATTATCTTTTTATACATTGGAGATGCAATAAAATGTTCTAAGTTTTATTTCCAAACTAAGAATATATCAATAATAACAAATATAAATAAATAAGAATTGTAAAAAATCAATGAGTCCTTGTAAATAAAATTTCCTTAAAGTATCCACTTGTTGTTTAATAAAGGGTTCTTCAATAAGAGCGGTACAAAAGTTTTTTTAAATAAAAAAAAAACGGTTTTGGATATCAATGAAATTCTTTATTCCTGTGAAAGTACGTTCGATGCCATTATGTATGGAAATCGATCTCTTTTGCATGGCCACCACGGGCACGCTTGCAGAAGTTCAGACTCTGAACCCAATTTTCGACGGTTTTCAAGCATAAATCGGCCGATATTCGTACGAAGTTCATCAATCGTCGCTGGCTTGTTGGCATAGACCATAGATTTGACGTAGCCCCACAGGAAATAGTCCAACGGCGTCAAATCGCACGACCGAGGCGGCCAATCGACTGGACCGTTTCGTGAGATAACACGTTCTCCAAACTTGGTTTGCAATAAATTGATTGTGACATTCGCTGTGTAGCTTGTGGCGCCGTCCTGTTGGAACCACATGTCCTCCAAGTCCATATCATCAATATTCGGTTATCATTGAACGGTAGCGATTCCCATTCACAGTAAAGTGCCGGTCTTGATCATCACGGAAGAAGCACGGCCCAATGACGCCGCCAGCCCATAAACCGCACCAAACCGTAATTTTTTCTGGATGCAATGATGACTCATGGAGTACGTGTGGATTGCTGTCTGACCAATAACGCATATTTTGTTTATTGACGAAGCCATTCATTATGACGACCATAAATTGGACGTAGCGCTCTTAACGTTGAGGCCACTGACTCCTAATTTCTGTAGTAAATTTTAATAATTTCGACTCGTTGTTGGCTCGTATATCTTTCCATCATGAAATGGCAAACCTTACTGAAGAGAAATGTCAAAAGAGCGGCAAGAAATATGGCGTCGTTTGCTGTCCCTGTGTTTCTACTTTTGTAGCGTCCCTGTTGAAGAACCCTTTATATTTTTTTTGCTAAGTTTAGCACTCGGTTTTGAAAATTGATAATGTTGTGATGAAATCAGCAACGAAAATTAGTAAAAAATACCCGTTAATTGTAATAAGAGAACAGCAAAAATTATTACAAAAAAATTTTTTACTGAAAATCAGTATAAAAATAGTAAAGTGCGATAGAAAACTGTTTAACATTTTTTTTACTAACTTTTTTATTTGATTCATGATTACTAGATCCAAACATGGTCTGATTTTAACCATTTTCAATAGCATTAGTCCTTGAGAAATACAAACTTATGTACCAAATTTCATCAAATTATCTTTTAAAATGCGATCTGTAGTTTAATTATAAGGATCCAACTCAATACAGAATAAAAAAAAATATTTTTTTTTGGTACTATGGATGTCGAAAAAGTACTATTTTTTAAGCAGGTTGGTACTATTTTGAAAATCCAATTTATCATCCCTGATTTATGTATGATATTTTTGCTACGTTTTTTCTTATTTTTATTCTCTCATTTCTTGTTTCTCCCCTACGGGAAATTTTAACAAACTGTCACCGAACTGGCCCCTTTATATGAAATAGACTGGTCACTTTTACATGGCGTTGTCATAGGAGGGGGAAATTGACCCCTTGTGACATGTCACAAGACAAATCCTAGGACAGGTTACTGAACTCTCATAAAAACCAAAGTTCAGGGACCTGTCCTGGGATTTGTCTTGACACATGTCACAAGGGGTCAATTTCCCCCTCCTATGACAACGCCATGTAAAAGTGACCAGTCTATTTCATATAAAGGGGCCAGTTCGGTGACAGTTTGTTAAAATTTCCCGTAGGGTCGTTCTCCCAACAGTGTTGTCGCATTTTAACAATTTTTGTAAACAAAACTTCACTGCCGCTACCCTTAAAATACCGTTACCGAAGTAACTAAAATACCGTTATTGTTAAAATACCGTTACCTAAATAACTGAAATACCGTTATCCTTAAAATATTGTTACCGAAATAACTAAAATACACTAAAAAAAGTCAGTAAAGTCAGAAAAAAATGTATCTGTGTTATCAAATTTTTAGTCAGGAGCGTGCTTGGTCTTTAAATATACATATATTTGTTCCTTTTACTCCTGCAAGGAGCATAGGGCCGCATACGGTTTCAGTAATCAGGTATGATTTAAGATGAATGGCTGATTGGGCCAAAGGATCTGATCCTGGTGTTGGGGCTGCCAACATTGCCTCCAGGCCTGCAGTGTTTGCGCAGGGATTTTAGCCAAGCGCCAATAGGGTTATACGGCCCATGGTTGGTTGGGATATTGGTTTTGTTGGTTGGCGCCAATTGCTCGCCACGACGTTACAAGGATCACAGGCAAACTCGGGACTTAGTGGGAGCTCGAAAGACCCTCCGAGACTCTCTCCTTGTAACCGCTGACTGTCCGCGGCTGCCATTGGCAGCTACTCCGCATTCCTGCGGAATCCCTATCCGCAACCTGTGACGCGCCCGGTAGCACTCAGCTGTGCTTCCCATAAGAAAAAATATATCATACATCGTCATAAAAATGACAAGGTGTAATATATTATCCGCAAGGGCATGATAATAGCTGGACAACTAATGGCTGCGTTAAAAAGCTAGCACTGGCAAAAAGTTTTTTGGAACTAATATGCTAGCGTTGGGAAAACAAAAAAAAAGTTTGTCTTAAAGGAGCTTTTTCACAAAGAAAAAAATTGATTTTATAAAACAAAAAATTTTTTAAATTACAAAAATCAAAGAAAAATTTATTCGGAAACGAGGTTGGCCTTAACTCGCTTCGAAAAAATCTCACAGAATTTCATCACAACTTTTTGAAATTTAAATAATTATAAAAGTCAGTTAAAAATTATTTGTATGCTATTTCTGTTGAATGGATTAAATCACGTATAGGTTTAGTTATACCTCTAGAAAAATAAATTAAGTATTTTCCCGACATGTGTGTATTATTTCCATATTAGGTCCATTCGATTACTGGATAATTTGTACAAATTTGTACAAATTTTTACTGGATGGCGTTCGTTAACACAACTACTCAGTAAACAGAAAGAAAAAAGAGAGAATAAAGTGACAGTTCTATGATGAGAGTTTCTTTTTCTTGCAAATTTTTACTGGATAAATTTTTGCCAGTAAGAATTTGCAAGCAGAAAAAACCATATGATTCGAAAACACATGTTCGTTTATTGAGAACAAAAAAAAAATATTTTACAATTATGTTATTTTATAGAAATTCAAAGCAATGAAACTTTCAAAATAAATTATGGGAAATATAAGAAAACCTTCTAAAAAGTTTCTGCTAAAGATTTAACATAAAAAAATATCGTCTTCCATAGCGACCAGCTAAAATTTATTTGTATATTTGGTGTTGTAATGAGCTGTGTCTACAAACTTGCAAATTGCTGCAAATTTTCTGTTCGCGTACATGTTTGGGAAAATTTCATTTTGAGAGTAAATCTAGTCTTACTCTCTGTAAGTTTGGACTGAGTAATTCTTACTGAACTTGACTGAAAAAAGTAATCGAATGGACCTATTATCATTAGATTACCGAGTTAGTCATACTTGTATTGATTGTTACACTCATAAAAAAAACCCCGTACCAATAGTTCAAAAATCTGCTAAAATAACGGAAAATAGTACCTGTATTTGCGCCAGGAGAATTTTCAATGAAGTTGAGAATTATGATGTGCTAAATTTAGGTAAGCTAAATTTTACACACTGCTAAACACACAGACAATTTTAGTTAACTTAGCTAAGAAATTTGAGCTAAATTCAACAGCAAATTTTACCTGATTTAACTGAAAGTTTCTGCTAAAATGTCGCTTACAATCTGGGTCTCTGGACTCTTCAGATCTGTCCCGAGACAGGCCCATATTTATTATTGGGAGTATAGGTGGCTGATAAGGAATAATAAGTACAGAGTAACGAATTTTTATTCATTTTGCTTTATCTCGCTTAGTTTCCGAGATATAAGTCATTTTATGATTATACAATAAAAATTCGAAAATTGAGCGCCATCTCTATGTGATATTGATAGCAGAGACACAAAAATATAAGCATTTGGAAATAATTATGGTTTAGCTTAGCCGAAAAATTTGTAAAATTAAAAACAAAAATTACTAAAAATTAGCATGCAAGGTTAGTTCAAATACGGATGAAATTAATTGTTATGCTGAATTCGATTTACAAGAAATATTATTTCAATCCTAAATTTTAAGACAAGATAACAGAAAAATTAGTTAAATTGAATCAGAACGCGTTTAACAGACTTTTGTACTAACTTTTTTTTTTATAAGTGTAGACTTATAACAGTTCGATTACAAGTTATATATAAACACAAAAACATATTCTAAATTTCTTCCTGTGGCACCAAATAAAAAAAAAAAACAACACTAAGTGCATGTATCTTAAAATAGTATGTATGGATGTCTCAGTTGTTGAATGTATGTAGATACATTTATTTCTTTGTTGTTTTCTACACACTCGTAAATATTTGACACTTTTTTCTGTAAATTGTCTTAGCTACTTGGATAGAAGAGTAACAAATACACTCTGGTAATGCATTATTTATAAGATGCATAGACATTAAAACAAAAAAGATATAGTCGTACAATATAAATATAACACATGTATGTAAATATGTGTATCGTATTTATAAACTTATTGTCAGTGTTCTAAAAGAATTTATTCTCTTTTTAATTAAACATTAAACGGAGGTCCTGGTTCCTCTGGTGGAGCTATTCGGTGTGATAGGGGATATATCGGATAGGGAGACGAGGGCAAGGTGGACAACCTTGAACAATTGTAGGATATCTCGGACCCTATGGCCACTGCCTGATCCGGGGAGGACAAAGATTCTTCTTTGATTTGGTAAGCGGATAGTCGGAATGCTTGTAGTAGTTCTAACGGGACACTGCGCGATAGGCCGAATGGCTGTGCGTTGGGGTTACACCCAGGCGGATTACTGCAGGGGCTGTGGGGACGAGGAGGAGGAGGAGACAGTGTATCATCTGCTTTGTGAATGTGCGAGACTGCAGGAACGGCGACTTAGATATCTGGGGCGCAGGTTCTTCGACGACCTGGACAGTCTACGCGATGTTTCTCTGTCTGGTCTTGCGAACTTTTTAAGGGGATCGAGATGGTTCTAGATTTCTCGGGTCGTGGTATTTCTTTCCATCTGATGAGAGGAAGACTAAGGGTATCGCAATGGGCCCTATGGCCTCCGAGTGAACTCGCCGTTCTGGCGGGCTCCCATTCAACCTAACCTAACCTAATTAAACATTTCCGTCAGTAATTGAGAGGCTTTGTAAGAGATTTAAATGTTCAATTGCAAGGTTGGAAGGCAATTCCGCTAAAATACCGTTGTCCCACAAAACTGAATATTGTTTTTCATAAAATATCATTACCGAAATACCGTTATCCTTAAAATACATTTATCTATAAAATACCGTCTCCGAAAAAACTGAAATACCGTTTTCCTTAAAACACCCTTACCCAAATAACTGAAATACTGTTATCCCTAAAATAACGATAACGACATAATTGAAATACCCTACTAATGCAGTGTATTGTGTTAATATTACACTCAACTTAATTTGTCTGTTGGTTCAACAGAAAAATTTGTTAATTTAAAAAGTTT
This sequence comes from Leucophora obtusa, assembly GCA_949987735.1. Classification (NCBI taxonomy): domain Eukaryota; kingdom Metazoa; phylum Arthropoda; class Insecta; order Diptera; family Anthomyiidae; genus Leucophora; species Leucophora obtusa. Next base: position 35,526,239 of record OX465297.1, on the reverse strand, counting down.
TATTCATGTTTTTTGTTTTGGCTTAAAATCATGGATGGTAACCGAAACGAATGCGGTTATCGTTAGGGTAATGATATTTTAGGTTATTTTGGTAACGGTATTTTAAGGGCAACCTTATTTCATTTATTTCGGTATAGGTAATTTAAGGATAACGGTATTTGAGTTATTTCGGTAATGGTATTTTAACGGTATTTGAATTATATCGGTAATGGTATTTAGAAGGGGGGAAGTTTGGAAAAAAAAATTTTTTAGTTGAAAAACATTTACTTAACAACAGAAATATAACAATTTATTTTCAAATTTTTACAAAAAATATTTGTCAATCCCTTTTGGTTTGGCCATGCACCATTTGTTGGACGTTTTTGGTCTCCGACGCCCGAGGCTAACGATTTTATGAGCGAAACTTTAGATATAAAAGATTTTTCATCAAAAACTTTAATATTTGATACGTATTTGACCTCCAATAAAGATGGGTTAACAATGCCCAAAAAGTTTATATTAAATAAGAAGCTATTGGATGAAAACATATAAAATCAACAATTGAAATTTCCGCACTCTATTTGAATTGTATCAAATTTGCTATAACTTGGAATACTTTGTATAGCTAAGATAACCCTCAAAAATTGGTATTCAATTTGGGGAAAATTATCAAATCTGCTAAAGACTTTCCTTGCATAATTGGGTCTAACTTTTGTATTATTTTAGCTATGTGACTGGTTGATATATCACTTTAAAGCTTCTGAAATCGTACTTAGAGTTGGTTCCCAACTCATTCTTCAATTCAATAATTCCTGATTTATCAAAATTTTTAAATTTTGAGAATTTTTCTTAAATGAATTAATTGTTTCTATTTATTAGGATATGAATAGTTACTATTTTGAAATGAACTTTAACCATTTATCGTTATCAAAGGTCTAAAACCAATTTATCTTAATCCGCAGTTCGGCATGCTTTATCGTAGCTTTTTATAACATTGTGAGTCAAATGGTAGGGGTCAGTGATCGGGAAGGGTTCAAACTACCGAGGAAAGTTATATCGGTAAAAAAGAAGTTATACGTGTCCCGGCGTTTCGCTGGGTCACCCCTAGGAATCGAGATATATCGATTTGACCTTTGGTGGTCTTTTTTTGACATAACTCGAGAACCACTAGTCCGATTTTGCTCAAACAATTTAAAAAAATTTAAAAATTACAATAATATACTCAACAGTTTTGCCGGTAAAAATAAATGTATGAAGAAAAAAATATTTTTTGCCTAAAATATTAAAAAAAAGTAATAAACAAAAGGTTATTGATTTTTATGGTAGCGGTAACAAAAATTTATTTTTACCGGCAAAACTGTTGAGTATATAGAAAAACGTTATATGAACAGATTAAAGGAATTGTAATTTAAATTAAAATTGTTTGAGCAAAATCGGACTAGTGGTTCTCGAGTTATGTAAAAAAAAAGATATATCTCGATTCCTAGGGGTGACCCAGCGAAACGCCGGGACACGTATAACTTGTTTTTGACCGATATAACATTTCCCGTTGGTTTTATCCCATCCCGATTTTGACTGTCGCATAGTGTAATTTTTGTATTAGTTCTTAGTTTTTTTTTTGTGAATAACACTGTCAAGTATCAGTTTGGTACTCCTTTTGGTTCCCGAATTATTTACAAAAGTGTGAAAAATTCTAGATCATAATAAATAGTATTTAATTTAAAAAAAATAATTCGATTTTTCAGCATTTGTATGATGTATGTAAGATTTGGCAAAGTCAAAAATAAAGTATTGAGGAACAAAATAAGTATATTTTTTCCGAAATTTAAAAGAATACATTTTTCGATATATGGCGATTTAAATCGCGGATTTCATTAAACTAAAGTTTGAAAATTGTGAAAATTTTATTACTTATAGTACTTAAATAACGATTTCACATCCTTTAAGTTACACCACAATAACTCTCGTGACTTAAGCCTTTCGATGTAGACAATTTGGATTACTTTAGTTAGTTTTAAATATAAAGAACATCACTCACTTAGACGTTTTTCCTATGGGTGCAATCAAAACAAGAATAGCTGTATTTTCGACTTAACTATATCCGTTAACTTTTAAAAAAGCACTAAGTGCATAAAAACGTTTTTTAGACGGAAACTGACATATTACTTTTCATATGCACGTTAACTTACAACGTGGATAATTATCAAGGTTGAAAACTCAACGTTTATACATTTTCACACCTAGCGTAACTTCTTTGCGGTACTACCTAAAAAGTTTTACTGACGTACGTTCGATTATACCGGAACTATCATAAACACTCACTATTTAAAAAAATTTTATACTCCAATCAGTTTTACGTAGATTTTCTAGAACTACTTAACGTTGATAGGTATGAACGAAAATACAGCTAATGTTTATTAAATTTTACGAAAAACATCGCCGGAGTCTGAAAAGTCCTCAAAATTTGATTGAGATGATTACCATGATTTAAATCAGAGATTATTTTTTAACTACACAAAGTTTTTATTTCCTGAAAATTTTTAAAATTATTTTCATTATTTTTGTTTATATTTATGAGAAGCTGATTTTTTTTCCAATTATAAATTTTAACTATTCTGTATTCTGTCTTGCTGGCCCTATCGCATTCTTAAAAAAAAAAAATTATTCCTTGTAATTTACTTGTGAAAATTGTATCATCTTTCTTTAATTTGAAAATAATGTAAACAGAAAGTGATGTTAATTTATGATCTAGAGTCAAACTAAAAAACATTCCGTTACCAGAATAAAAGATCAACTAAAAATTCCCCTCATTCAACTTAAAAAACACATGACACGGTGCAAAATATAATTTAAATAACATACATTTAAATTTAACGGTTCGTTGTAATTAAAAAATCTGTGGTTTCATACACAGAGTTGAATAGAACCAGCTGAGATACCTTAAGAATTAAGGTTCAAAGCAAAAAAGAGTAAATAACAAAGGATAAAAATAGCATTGTTAGATTTCGTTGATGTTAGTCTAAGTTGAGTTGTTGTTAACATATTCGATTTGCTTTCAACTTTCACATAAGTAGACGATCATCAATTACACTGCATGACACTCAAAAAATTAATGGAGATCTGACCATCAGTTCTATATATTTTGGACATGCGATATGACAATGGCGTAATTTATTTTTTGATTAATGGTACAGATTTTTCGCTAAATGTCTTTAAAGTTTGGCGCTTGTCCATTCAGTTTTTTATATAAAAAATTTTTCAAATTCATTTAATATGAATTTTTTTGTGTTAAAATGTAAGCACAGTACCATATTTACGATATAAATTCGATGTGCTAATCTTGATATTTAAACCACTACTAAGATTTTTATGGTTTTTTGCAAATCGACCTGAATAAATGTAATGCCTTAGTAGCAATTAAAAGGAAAATATTTCAATAAAAAAAATGTATTCATCTATAGTGGCCTATACGTTAAAATCGCGATTTTTCAAAAATATTTTACGGCAGCATAGCTTTCCAAGTTGCCTCCAAAGTCCAACTTTTAGTATAATATCGGGTCACCTCTAAAAACGGTTGTTGCAAAATTTCAAGCAAAACAGTTTCCATTCGCAAAAGTTATCGCAATAAATACATTTTTTACTGAGGTTAGTATCGTACTAAAGACACTTTAGTATCTTAAAATTCGCATTTCAAGGCAAACGACACTGATGATGGCTTTGTAGCGAAAGCCGAAAATACGTTTTCTGTCTTGCTGGCCCTATCGAATACTTTCAAATTTTTATTCTTTGTAATTTACTTGTGGAAATTGTATCATCTTTCTTTAATTTCAAAATAATTTAAACAAATTAATATCACTTAATTTATGATCTAGACTCAAACTAAAAAACATTCATTTAAAAACTTCTAATATTAAAAAAATTCTGGTTTTTGAAGTATTTTTCGGAATGTTTTATTAGGTTTTAATGTAGCCGTGGAATCCAGCTGCCGTTATTAACAAAAGGAATTACTGGCTAAATTTGCGTTAACGCTACACCAACACTTTGTCTTTTAAAGTCAAAACACTTTGCAGGTTGGGAGGAAGTGCAGGATATAACTTTGGTCAATTACTCGCATGCAATCAGAAATTGAAGAGTATTTCAAAAGAGATTATTTTAGGAACATAACTGTTTACTAGACCGTACCTCAAAAAAAAAGTTCGCCGTACACGTTCCAATCTAAATTATTTTTGCAAGGAGGTTTCAAAAAAAAATTTTTTTTTGTCGAACGTAGGGATCGAATTAAATGGTTTTTTAGCTTTCCTGAACAATTCAATTTTTGCAGATAGCCCTTTTTGAATATAAGCCCTCGATATACTAAATTTTATTAAAATTCCAAAAAAAATTTAAGACAAGACTTACTGAATTTAAGTAAAAATTTAACCAATTTAAGTTAACTGTTTTAACTTGTTTTTAAGAAAAGTCTGTATTCGATTTAAGTTAAAATTCCTTTGGAGTCAAATTTCTTTAAAATTAGTTTAAATTGGTAAAAAAAAATTTAAGTGTATGCTTGAAAAAACTGTAAAAATATATTCTCCACAAACATAATAATGATAAAATTGCAGATTTATCTTTGTTTAGGTGGAAAAATACGAGTCACAAACAAACATCACATAGTTTGCCTAGAAACATATGTATACTCGTAATAACCAGGGCAGCGACTTTCATGCACTTAAAAATTGAAAATAGTGTTTATAATATGCAGTAAAAAAAGGCAAAATCTGCACTTAAATATGAAATTTTTTTTAGTTTTAAAAAAAATATGCAAAAATATGTAATAAAAATCATAAAATATGCAAAAAAAATATTCACTTAAAAGCAAAATATTCAAAAATAAGCATTTATAACAAAATCTGCAACAACAATTCGATGCCATTTTTTGCAAATTCTTTGATTCGGAAAAGTATAGGGTCAAAATCATTTTTGGATTAATGACTACAAACATGCATTTACATGAAAGTCGCTGCCCTGGTAATAACGATAAAAATCAAATAACTGGAAGCATACTTCAAACATAGTTTGCACACTAGGGTGGACCTTATTATGTCAACTTGCGATTTAAGGCCGCCCCCCCACGCCCTCTAGATATGTGCCTTTGTGTATAAAAATACACCATGCAAAAAATTAAGGTGATCGGATAACGGGAACACGTGCCGCATCGGCCCTGGTTTTTTTGAAAATACTGGCTCTTAAATAACTGTATTTTTGGAAAACGTAAATAGAATCATTATCTAGACTGAATTCCCTTTCTGGTAATGTTTAAAAATCCAAAATCGGTTGGAAAATATTTTACACTGAACCAAAAGTCGTAAGTGAAATCAACATTAAAATTTTGTTACTTTTTGATGAAACGAATTGTTAAAACAATATATTTTTTATTCAAATTAATGTGTGTTTTTTTTAAATCAACTACTTTTTTTTAAATGAACATACTTATTGACATTAAATAAATTGACATTAAGTGTTTTTGTTTTTCAAAGTATAGATAATTAACAAATTCAGTGACTTAAAATGAATTGCTAATTGAAGATTTATTAATTTTAATTTAAATAAATTTATATCATTTTGAACGTTCTCAATTAAATCGTACATTAAAATTTCTGTCATAAATTTTGATATTATCTATCTTTTTGTTATTTTGTTTAAGGCAAACTATTAATGAATATTATATAATGTATTTGAATTATTAATTTAAATAAAGTTATATGTTTTTGTATATAAAATGGTAAATGTGTTTTAAATACACAGTTTTTAGTATATGCTATATTATAATTTCAATTTTATATTTCATTTTCTTTTTATATTTTATCAAATTCATTATAAAAAAGACATTGTATTAAAAAAATTTGAAATTGGTGAAATATAAAAAATAATGAAATATAAGTCTAAAAATTAATAATAAATCGATAAAAAATTAATCAATTAAATAAAATGCATTGTTGAATTTAATAAAATGCATTGGTAAAACAACAAACTCATTATGCAGTTTAATTAAATATAATTGTTAAGACAACTAATTTTTGTTAATACATTTGACGATATTTTGTCCAAATAATACCACATAAAATAGTTAAACGTCAAAATATAAATCTACTAAACAATGCGTTAAATTGATGGACAGGTTTTGTTAGTTGTATAGTGATCACCCATTCATCAATTTAATATGGATTTTAGTTGATTTCACAGCAGTTTTTGGTTCAGTGTAGTAATTGCAATTTGCTCAGACCATTGTAGGGTTAAAATGAGATAAATTATGAAAATCGTAAAAAATAAAATATTTCTTTCAAGAATTTACAATGTTATACTTTAGTTTCATTTTGAAGATCCACAAATATTCATATATAAATTTTTGTCTCTCTTGGCTTATGATAACGTAGTCCTAGGTATGGCCAAAGATTGGATTTGTTTTTTTTATAAATTTGCAAAACTCTAGTTTTGAGTTTTTTAAAATTTTGTTCAACAAAATATAAAAAAAACGTGGTCAACGCATAAAAAATGGTAAACACACCTTAGAGAATAATTCTACTGAAAATTACACATATCCCTCTTTTACCTTAACAGTGACGGCGTTTTAAATTTGAAAATTTTAGAGAAAAGTGTGAATAATTCAGATAATGGTATTAATTTTTATGTTTTTAGCTAGCTGTAACAAAATTACTTCCGATTTCTTTTAATTCTGATACGAGAGATTGTTTTCCGAAAATTTTGTAAAACTCCGACAACGTTAACCCTTTCTTTACCAATGTCAAAGGTAAAATTTTTAAAATTTTTCGATTTTTCCTGGAAGTATAACAAAACAATGTGTTGTTTCTTGCGGAATTTGGTGAAAGTTGTCCAAATAACTCTGTAACACCAAATTTTATACATAGTAATAAAAAAATTATAAATTTACCCTTATAGGCAAATTTTTAAAATGTAAAAAGGTGTCATTTGCCATGAAAATCGATATAAAAACCTTTAACTAAGTATTTTCTGAAAAAATAAATCCAAATTAACCTATTTAAGAGCATGGTGTCAAAATGACCAATTTTTTTATTTTAAATAACGCTGGCTGGCTCAAAAATGTACATAGAAAAATTAGTACCTAGGCACCAACAATGGGAATTTGTAGAAGCAATCACATTTTTTTTAAATTAAAATTTTATTTCCAACAATTTTTTTGTTTGAAATATTTGTAACTCCCCAGGAAAATTTTTTACAATGGGTAAAAAAGTGCGCCGTACACCCTCCAATATGAAGTATTTTTGCAAGGAGGTTTCAAAAAAAAATTTTTTATTTTTTTTTGCCGAACGTAGGGGTCGCCTTTTTAAATTTTTTTTAATTGGATTTTTACTATATAGCAAAACTCTGGTCTCCTCGAGGCAAAAAAATCGATATATCACACTTTAAAATCCGATTTTAAATGCCAAAGCTATAACAAAAAATTAAAAAAGGTCGGCAAAAAAAAAATTTTTTTTTTGAAATCGCCTTCCAAAAATACATCATATTGGAGGGTGTACGGCGAACTTTTTTTTGAGGTACGGTCTAATGTATATACCACAATAGCATGTACCATATTTTTTGGTATTATTATAAATTAATTAAAAAACGAGTAAACAAGTTAAATTCGAATGGGTTAATATGGACTTTTGTGAAAATTTTCTATAAAATGATAAAAGAAGAAAAAATCGGAAATATAGTCCATATGGGCGATAGGTCCAAATATAGACCGATCCTTTAATTAAGAATTTTCTAGAAAAAAAAAATCAAAATTAACCTCTTTGAGAGCATAGTGTCAAAATGACCCATTTTTTATATTAAATAACGCTGGTTGGCTGAAAAAATTATGTAGAAACCACAAATTGTTGTTTGAAAAATGTGAAGAAAGGAGTTAATTTGATTTGATCTCTTGTAGTGTACCACACTACATGGCGAATTTCATTCAAATCGGAGATGGTTTTTTCACCCATATATAATTTTTATATTGCGAAATACTTATGACTCACATTTAGTTTACTCAATTAGAAAATATAAGAATTTTTTAATTTTTTTTATTGAAATAAAAAAAAACGAATAAAAAAGTTAAAATCGGGCATGCCGACTATATAATACCCTACATCTGGTTAAAAGCCAACTAATATTTGAATCCGAAATTCGAATGGGTTAAAATGACAAAATTTTCTATAAAATGATAAAAGAAGAGAAATTCGGAAATAAAGTCCATTTGGGCGATAGGTACAAATATGGACTGATCCTATCTAGAATCAATAGACTTTGTCCTTGGGACCATGTGAGTCGGCGAAGCAAGTTTCATTGAAATATCTTCGTATTGGCGACCTGCACCAGACATAGGTCGGTGTAGCAAATTTTATCAAAATATTTCAATATTTGCGACCTGTAGAGTGCGTACAAGAAGGCATGGACAGACAGACGGACATCGTTAAATCGAAATAAAGTGATTCCGAGTCGATCGGTATACTAAAAGGTGGGTCTAGGTCCAATATTTTTTGGTGTTACAAACATCAGCACAAACTTATTATACCCTGTCCACGTAGTGTAGGTGTAGGGTATAAAACAGTGAAAGGCATTGCTATGCCCGCGTGCAACTCACTCACACCTACATACGCTCACACATTGAATAAAAACAAACAAATTTATTCAGTCTCTCTTTAAGCATTTGTTCGATGAGCTTGTGTCGACGCATGTTGCTAGCATTACACTGAACGAAATGTTTGACGAAGAATGGGAATTCGATTTCTCGTTTACTGAAATTTTTTCGGTAAACGAAACTCAGTGATTTTAGAAATGTCTGAAAGTAATTGCAAAAAGTGGCACAGCAAAAACTTGGGTTGGTTTAAAAATCGCTTGGCCAAACCAAATTATTGCCAGTGGCGTTTTTTTAGCCAGATTATAAATTTTAAAAATTAATACAGTTGAAATTGCATTAATTGTCAACCATTGGTTCTATGAAATTTTTTTTTTCATAAGTTTTTTCTCTATTTGGTGTAAAATAAATTGTGAATTCTATATGGAATTTGCCATATTTGATCTTAAAACCGAACAAAAATAACACTCAATTAATACAATTGTTTAAAAATATAATTGAATTTCAAGAAGTATTCTCTTTAATCTTCATACTGATGAATAAATTTAATGGATTTGAACAGAGAAGTTATCAAAAAAATCAACTGTTTAAAATAACCAGCAGAACATGATAATTCCCAACGATAAAATTATATTAAAAATGAAATAAGTCCTAAGAAAAATTAAATAATTCTCAACTGTAAAAAAGAAATGAAATAACTCCCAACAAAATTTAGTTGGAAGTTATTTCATTTGAAAGTTTTTTCATAATGCAATAACTCCTAACAAAAAATTATGAAATAAGTAAGAGTTATTTTATAATGAAATAAGTAACAATTTGTATGGAAAATTTTTGGGAGTTATTAAATAGTAGATGTCGCAGCTTCTTCAGATATAGAGCAGGCAAAGGAAATAATACTAAAATAAGGTACCGTGAAACAACTCCCAAATGAATAAGTCCCAATGAAATAACTCCAAATGAATTAAGCCCATCCAAAAATGAAATATCTCCCAATTATAAAAGATGAAATAACTCCCAAAGAGGAAAACGAAACAACTCCCAATATTTGGGACTTTGTTGAGAGCATTTGGGACCGAGTTGAGAGCACGGTGTCAAACTGACCCATTTTTTAATGTTAAATAACGCTGGTTGGCTGAAAAATTTATGTAGAAACCACAAAAAAATCGAAATTCCCTACTTTCTTCACATATTCTAAACAACAATTTATGGTTTCTACATAAATTTTTCAGCCAACTACACTGATAGAATTTTGTGCATAGTATTAATGAATTTGTTCATTAATCCAATGATTTTTTTCATTGAAAAGTCCCCAAAAAATGCGTTCATTAAATCAATGAATCGTATTCATTAAAAGAAAACTAATTGCAAAAAATATATTTTTTTTGCGTTACTTTTATATTTATTGTTTATTTTATTAATTTTTATTTGTGCATACATTTCTTTTTTGTTTTTATAACGTTTTTGACATCTCCCTGAACTCGACTTGAACCCGCAATCACCACAGAATGTAAACACTACCGCGTTACCGATTCATCTAAATAGCCAAAATAAAATGATGTAATTATTTGGACTTTTATATTTAAATAATTTCAGTTTGCAACCCTAGCGTTCATTACTGGAACATATTTAGCATATTTAGCATATCTTACGGGTTAGTTGAAAATATATAATGAAAAAATTCATGTAGTTAATGAATTTCTCATTAATTCAATGAAACTTTTTCATTAACTCAATGAATTCAGATTAATGAAATCGATTCATTAATAGTATGAACGAAAATTCTATCAGTGTAGCGTTATTTAACATTAAAAATGGATCAGTTTGACACCGTGCTCTCAAACAGATTAATTTTGAGTTTTTTCTATAAAATGCTTAATTAAAGCTTTTTATATCGATTTTCATGTCAAATGGGACTTTTTTACGTTTAGGAAATTTGGGGTCATTTTGTCCCCATGTGTCTATAAAGGTTAATTTCTAATTTTTTATTACTATGTAAAAAATTTGGTGTTAACAGAGTTATTTGGGCAACTTTCACCAAATTCCGCAAGAAACAACACATTATTTTGATATAAATACTTCCAGGAAAAATCGAAAAATTTCAAAAATTTTACATTTGACCTTGGTAAAGAAAGGGTTAATGTTTTCGGAGTTTTACAAAATTTTAGGAAAACAATCTTGTATCAGAAGTATAAGAAATCGGAAGTGATTTTGTCACAGCTAGCTAAAAACACAAAAATTAATACTATTATCTAAATTATTGGCCAAAATCACACTTTTCTCTAAAGTTTTCAAATTTAAAACGCCGTCACTGTTAAGTTATTTTTTAAGGCGTTTTTAATAAAACTCTATGCGTTGACCACTTTTTTTATGTTTTGTTGAACAAAATTTTAAAAAACTGAAAACTTAAGTTTTGCAAATTTATAAAAAAAAAATTCCATTTTTGCCCATAACTGGGACTAGGTTATCATAACCCAAGAGAGACAAAAATTTATATCTGAATATTTGTGGATCTTAGAAATGAAACCAGAGTATAACATTGTAAATTTTTGGGAAAAAAATCTTGTTTTTACGATTTTCATAATTTATCTCCCTACAACCCTTTAACCCTACAATGGTCTGAGGAAATTGCAATTACTTAAATATTTTCCAACCGATTTTGGATATTTATACATTACCAGTAAGGTAATTCATTCTAGATTATGATTCTATTTACATTTTCTAAAAATACAGTTATTTAAGAGCCAGTATTTTCAAAAAACAAAAAAGTGATTTTTTCGCCTTGTAATTTTTAGGGGGGGGGGGGCCATAGGTCGCCATTTATTTTCTTCCATATAACGAAGGTCAAACCTGATGTGCATGCATAAACATACACTCAACCAAAAAAGTCTTTAACCCTTAAATGCATGATCTCTTCGATTTTAACCATTTTGTAATATATAATTTCTAAAGGCCTGTACATATCAAGAAAAATATCAAAAAAAATGTTTTTTAAAAAAAGGTAATTTTTATTGAAAAATATGGTTTTTTGCCAAATTGCTAAATTGTGATTATTTTAACGTGTATGAAAAAAAACAAAAAAAAATTCTATGAACTATAATTTATATATTTATTGTCGCAAAATTGAATTTTATTGCGAGTATACCACTTTAAATATTTAAACAAATATTTTTGAATATTACACTTTTTGTAAAAAAACGCGTGTTTTAGATTTTTCACAAATATACAGAGCAAAACCAAGATTTTTACTCTAACTGTTTAAAAATTCTGCGCGAAACTATAGGAACACTACACTGATAGAATTTTGTCCATAGTATTAATGAATTGGGTCATTAATCCAATGATTTTTTTCATTGAAAAGTCCCCAAAGAACGCGTTCATTAGATCAATGAAACGCATTCATTAAATGAAAACTAAGTGAAAAAAATATAATTTTTTTGCGTTACTTTTTTTATTTATTTTTATTTTATTAATTTTTATTTGTACATATATTTCTTTTTCGTTTTTATAACGTTTTTGACATCTCCCTGAACTCGACTTGAACCCGCAATCACCACAGAATGTAAACATTACCGCGTTACCGATTCATCTAAATAGCCAAAATAAAATGATGTAATTATTTGGACTTTTATATTTAAATAATTTCAGTTTGCAACCCTAGCGTTCATTACTGGAACATATATCTATTTTAGTAATTAGCAAATTCAAAACCCTTACAAAAATTATAGCATATCTTACGGGTTAGTTAAAAATATATAATAAAAAAATTCATTAAATTAATGAATTTTTCATTAACTCAATGAAATTTTTTCATTAAATCAGTGAATTCAGATTAATGAAATCGATTCATTAATAGTATGAACGAAAATTCTATCAGTGTATGTACAGAAGGGGCACCTAATGCCCAATAATGCAGTTTTGTGCATCAAGTGGGTTTTTTATTAAAAAACCGGTATGTTGCCAAATGGCTACTGAAAATTTTGCTGTTATTACGGAAAGTTTAACTGTTTTGAGCCCAGCGGTATTTTTTGCTAATTTTAGAAACAGATGTCTACTGATTTATAGTACAATAAAATTAATAGTCGCTACTAAATTTTAGCAAAATTGTTGTAAACTGTAATTCAAAATCGATTTTCTAAAATCAGTTAAAAAATTTACTAAATATCTATAATTTTAGTACAATGAAATTAGTATAAATAATTAGTAGACGCTACTAAATTTCAGTAAATTGTTGTAAACTGCAATTTAAAATAAATCTGCTGAAATTAGCAAAAAAGTGTACTAAAAAATTAACAAACTGTAAAACGAAAAAAAAATTAAAAAAAAAGATTTTTTTTCTTCCAATTGTAAAAATAATTACTTCAGCAAACTTAAAATTTGGAGTAAAAATTGCAAACGGTTCTCCAGTTATTACCTTTTCATGCATTGGAAATACAATAAAATTTTCTAAGTTTTATTTCCAAACTAATAGTCTTATTCTAAACTTTATAACAATAACAAAATTGTGACAAAACTGAGGTGAGTGGCAATTGTTATACACTCAGGGAATTATGTAGGTAAAATCAACTGCAAATGACAATTAAAATAACTGCATTTGAAGTTAAAAAGGTGTAGACTACATTTGCATTTAAATTAACTGCAATATGAAGTTATTTTTAACTGTTAAAAATCAACTGACAAATGCAGTAAAAACAATTACAAATGCAATTATTGTAAAACTGTACAAACAACTGCAAATGTAGTTAAAATAACATAAATAAAAATTATTATAAAATTTATTAATTTAAAAAAAACAAATTTATGTAAATACACTTATTTTTATTCTCAAATAAATTTAAAATTCAGAAAACCAAATTCACACTTATCACTTTTATTGTTCACTATTAATATATTGTTCTAGATGTCCGTCTGTGAGGGATGAAATATTGTTTGTTTGGCTTCCTTTTTTTTCTCTAGGTAGAAAGTGATGAATATATAAAGAGCTGAATGAAAATAAATACAATATTTTTTAATATTCCCGTAAATAAATTTGTATTATTAAACTTACCTTATTATTTTAATTATTTAATAAAATAACCTTTTTCCTTATTACGCGTCTTCATTCTTTAGCGTTGTTTTATAAATAAAGATACAAGAGGAAACATGTTCTTCTCATATTCTTTTACTAGAAATCTCTAAACAAGCGCCATATTATTTTTGTGTGCTTCGTACACACATACATACTTGAAAATTGAAGTATTTGTAACAAAATTCAAAACAACTGCATAAAATAAATGTTACTACAATGTAGTGGTTTTTGTAGTTAAAAAAAAAATTGTCAAAACATTTGAAAATTTTTCTCTAAGCAATTGTAGTTAAAATAACTGTAACCGAATTCTACACAAATACCTGTCATGTAGTAACTGCAGAACTTTTCTGAGTGTAATTTTGGTATTCTAAGACAAAAAATTGTCACAGCAAAACCTTGAAAAAATTGTCACGTAATAAAAATAACAAATATTTTCATTTGTCAACAAATTAAAATATAAAGTGAGGCTAAAGTTGTCAGCAATAATCTTAGGGTGCTTGATGCTAAAATTTAAAGAAAACTCCAAGTGCTTAGAACTAGTTCTTTCATGTTCTGCGATTCCTGGATATTTTTTTAAATTTTCATTTCATTTAAGGTTTCAAAAAAATCGTAATTTGTGAAAAAATTATGATTTTTTGATAGTTTTATTTTATTTTTAGCAGAAAAAGCTTTCACCATTGTATGGTGAAATTCTTAAAACTTTTCCTTGTCAGAAAGAAAACTAGAATACCATAACAAATTTTTAAAAAATTCCCATAACAAGAAACATGACAATTTTAATAACAAAATAAATTGTCACATTTTCCTAGAATAAGGGTATAAGAATATATCAATAATAACAAATATGAACTAAAAAAGAAATCTAAAAAATCAACGTATTCTTGTAAATAAAATTTCCTTGAGTTAATTCAAATAGGTTTTTAGACCAATCTTTTTTCCTCCAATAAAATATTGTTAATAACCCAGTGTAGGAACGGTAATGACATATCATTATTTTTTGGACTACCAGTAATGACACCCGCTACCTTCTGTATTATTTTAAAACATATAATAATGAGTTACTGATAATTACTTATTTTTATCATTATTTCAAATAGAAAATAATTTTTTAGATTTTTTTGAAAATTTTTTGAAATCTATTTTTAGACTCAATATTTTTTAAACACTGGTAAGGATATATGTAACCACATATTTTTTGATTTTTTGTATGTTGGCGAGTAAGCTTACTTGTGTGCAGCAGGTCAATTGTGTTTTTATCTATTAAATATTACATGTCGGTATAGCTCAGATGGTAGAGCTGTTGACTGGCAATCTGTAGACCCAGGTTCGATTACCGCACCAGCAAATTTTATTTAAAAAAAAAAATACAATAAAAAATATTTTTTTTATATAATTTATTTTTTAGAAAATCTATTTTTAGACTCATTATTTTTGTCAGTACTGGTAAGCACATAGGTAACGATATATTTTTTGATTTTTCGTATGCTGGTGTGTAACGACAACTCATTATTTTTCGCGACATCGCCATATAAAGGTAATAAGAAATGTAATAACAAAAGTAACTAGTTACCATTACCAAGTATGTAGTTACATAACCACATATCTGGTAATGATTTTTTACACTGGGAAGTATATAAAATTTTTCTTGTAAATATTTTTAATTATTAAGCTGAAAAAGAGAAATCTTGAACACTTTATATTTATTGATAATTAAGTGAAAATGTAAATATTTTGAACAAATAAATTGAATTGAATTGAATTTCCTTAAGTATCCTCTTGTTGTTAAATTAGTATATTGTTTTGCTAAGTTTATCACTCTCTTTTGAAAAATTAGTAACATGTTTTGCTGAAATCAGCAGCGAAAATTAGTAAAAAAAAATTTCTTTTAATTTTAAGGAATTAACATTTTCTTTTAATTCCCTAAGGAATTAACTTTTTCCTTTAATTTCCTGAATTTAAGTTTTCACTTAATGCCTTAAAGTGTTAAAATATTTTCTTAATTTTTCAGCTCTTCCGATAATTTATACAATTGGTATAACTAAAACGGATTTTATTAAAGTCTATGTATAGCAACAACGACATATTAGTTAAACTAAATATATTAGAATTGTATAAATAGTATTTAGTTTTTCATTTTGTATTGTTAGGTGAGAAGACATGTCTTTTTGGGCATTTAATGAAAAACTTAAATTCAGGGAATTAAACGGAAATGTTAATTCCTTAGGGAATTAAACGAAAAATTTAATTTCGTAGGGAATTAAACGAAAAAGTTAATTCCTTAGGAAATTAAACGAAAAAGTTAATTCCTTCAGGGAATTAAGTGCACAATTGAACGAATTCCTTGACTAAAAGTTGAATTAACTAGAATTGAATGAATTTCCAGGGAATTAATTCCCTAGGAATCGAATGAAAAAAAAGAATTCATTCAATTCCTTAAGTTTGGTAAGGGAATTCATTCCCAAAATATAAATTCAGTTCAAAAAAAGGGAATTAATTCTTCGAAGCTCTGCTGAAAATATTCGAAATACGAGAACAGACGTTTTTTTTCCAGTCGGTTGGGTATTATTTTTCTCTGTTCCCTTCGCTTTTGAAGAAAAAGGATATCGTGATATTATAGTTATATATTTTTTATATAATTGAAATACAAATTTGTTTAATTATATTTTGTTTATAATTATTTTTTGCATTAAGAGAATTAAATATGCTAAAATCCCAAACGTATTTAACAAATTGTGAAAAATAATCCGTTGCAGGCATGTCCCTATCCGGATTTCATTCTTGCCTAAGGAAATCGTCAGGGGACGACGTTTTGAGAATATCTGGAAATATTTGTTAAGTTAAATTACAAACTCAATGAGAATTTCTTGTTCTCGTCTAGGAGCGTTATTAAACTTTTAAAATATCAAAGAAAAAACAACAACAAAAAATGTTTTTTCAACAATTTGCTTTGTCATCTTCAATTAAACTAATTTAAGCTAATTTGGCAAAAACAGTATTCATAATTATTTTAATAACGAACAATTTAACAATCTGTTAAAGTAGGGTATAGCCTGAAATAAGCGTTTCATAAAGTTTGGAAAATAAAAGTCTTTGTTAAAACCAAAAATATTCAGTTTTCACTTATTTAAAGGCTTTTTCAGAGGTAGCCAACGAATAAAAAAAACTGGAAAAATTGCACTATTTAAACCTTTTTTCATTAAATTTTCTCAAATTGGTGTACAAATAAAATTAAAAATAAATTATGCAAAATAGTGATGTTGGTGTAGGTGCCGATTCCTACTTGTGACTCATTATGACCGTCGTAAGACTATTTTTAAGACTGAGCGTCTTAACTTTTCATACAATACAACAATAAAATTAAAAAAATTCAAATTTTATTTGTCAATGTTATGATTGGGTCGATATTAGCAGGGATATGGTATCACCAAAAAAAAATAAGTTATAAAAAAATCGTTATCACTAGATGGCACTTTGTAAAAAAATTGACAATTTTATTTTTTTATATAAATTTAAATAATAACAAACAACAAAGGGAAAATACAAAAAAATATTTCAAATTTTATTATTTGAATATATTTCGCGTGTGGTTTTTCCTTATTTTGAGCAGTTTGCAGCAGTTTTTGAGTTTTTAAATATAGGCTTAGCTGATACTAAACTAATACTAAATAGTTGCTCAGGTAATACTAAATTACAGCGCCCTCTATCGGTAAGTAATGTAAGTTTTGATTTCCTATCTCTATAATTAATAGTCTCTGAATATTAGGTCTGGAAGTTTTCAAACAAAAATTTGAATAAATATAATTTATTGTGACTTTACAACACCAAATACATGAGGAATACAGTCACATCTAAGAGTCACAGACTTTTCGTAGGAATATGCATATTCGTCATTCGGATACTTTCAGTATTCGATGTATTAAACTGTCTTAAAAATATTATTTTACACTATTATATAACCAAGATATATATATAAAAGTTGGTTTTATCAAGTTATGATTTATTAAAATCTTCAAAACAATATTATTCACCTACGATAAACGAGCCAATCGTTTACTAATTTTATGTATCGCTAACAATTTATTTGAAAGTGGAGACACATTAAATTGGGGTGTTGCCAGAATAAAACGAGATATTTAGCGTGTTTTTTAATCACCTGGATTTAGAATTTTTCATACAAAAAGTGGATTTATTAAATCCAAAAAAAAAATCTGGATTTAATAAATCCATAATAAAAGCACAAATATATGAAACAGCTTATTAATTTAATATCAGAAAAAAATACGAATACAAATTAAAAGAGAAACAAAAAAATTTAAAAACTAACAAATAAAAGATTTTTATTAAATTTTTTTATGAAATATATTTAGAAAAAAAACTACACCTCACCAAATACATACTTTTAATCTTGGACATGGAGAAATAGCTGAAATAGAAATGGCAATTTTTCACTCTACAGTAAGTAATTTAATTAAATCCAATTAGTGAATATTAAATATTGCAATGGAATTTTTCAATTGTGTAAAAATATAAATTGAAGTGATAAAACTGAAAAGGCAGACTGTTTATATATAATATAATTAAAAAATAAAAGTTAAAGTAAAATACTTCATCATCGAATTCGGTATTAAAAATTAGGGTGAAAGAAGTGTCGGACAGAAAATTCTTTTTAAAATAGGGAGAATCTAACTCCATCTGTTGAGCACTTTAAGAAATACTTTTTGGATTTATTAAATCCAAATGATTAGAAAAAACGGCTATTAACAAACTGTTATTTAACAATTATGCATAACATTTTTTTATAAACGTTTAATAAGGAAAATGAATACATTAGCAATTGTATACCTTAACGCAAAATAAAGAATAGTTTATGCATTAGAGCCTTGGATTTTTAATTAAATCATGTGGACAATGTGGAATTCTGGACATTTTTATATTTTACAGTTTTCTAAATAATTCCAAAATAATAAAAAACACAATTTCTAGATTTAAGTGCCTATATAATAATTTCAAAATCTTATAACAAGTTTATAAAATGATTTTTGTATGAAAAATGATTTTATAAGCCATTTATAAATTTAAATTGTGTTAAAAACCCCTACAACTTTTTGCAACTATAAAAAATTTACCCCTCAATTCATAAATGCTTTGTAAAGTTATAGCATGTTTACAAAACGTCATTTTCATACAAAATTTGTTCAATTAACCTCCTATAATTTTACAAAGCGTTTATGAATGTAGGGGTTAGTTTTTCTCAGTCTGTGGATGAAGCGATTTCCGTACTTTTAGGATAGAAGGTTTTCAAGTTTTTGTAATAGTTCTTGAGCCCAGTTTTGATTTGATTAATTATTGAGCTTGTTTGCTCCAGTTATTTAAAGTTTTGTAAATATTTAGAAAAAATTTATTTAATAATTCAAATATTTTGGATACATTTTTAAATACTTTATTATATTTTGTCTTTAATAACACTGTGAGACAAATGGTAGGGGTCAGTGATCGGGAAGGGTTCAAACTACCGGGGAAAGTTATATCGGTAAAAAAAGAAGTTATACGTGTCCCGGCGTTTCGCTGGGTCAACCCTAGGAATCGAGATATATCGATTTGACCTTTGGTGGTCTTTTTTTTGACATAACTCGAGAACCACTAGTCCGATTTTCTTCAAACAATTTTAAAAAAATTAAAAATTACAATTCCTTTAATCTGTTCATATAACGTTTTTCTATATACTCAACAGTTTTGCCGGTAAAAATAAATGTAACAAGAAAAAAATATTTTTTGCCTAAAATATTAAAAAAAAAGTAATAAACAAAAGGTTATTGATTTTTATGGTAGCGGTAACAAACATTTATTTTTACCGGCCCAGGGGGGAAATTTTCATAAATTTTGCTCTATCTCTCTTAGTTTTCGAGATATGGGCCATTTTAAAAAATCGGGAGGGAAAGAAATAGCGCCATTTTTAAAACTTCGGATAAATTGGTGGCGCCATCTACCGGTTAATAACACTAACATGAAAATATTATATTTTAACAATAAATTTTGTTAAATTTAACAAATGGGTTCTTACAAATTAGTTTTAAATAATTTTGAATATTAACACTGAAAATTCGTTAAATTACTTACTAAATTTTAAGTATTGTGTTATATGAAGATAAATAAAATCTTTGCTTAAATCAGTGTTTCAACTAAAAATTTGTTAAAAATTAGTCAAATCGATTTGAAACCGGTTTGACAGATTTTTCTACTGACGTATTATTTTAAGTGTAGGTATCTATTGCTTGAAATTACAGTTAATACGTTAAAATTTACGAGTTTTCAGTTAAAAACGAGTAAAAAAGTTAAAGTCGGGCATGCCGACTCTATAATACCCTACACCAGTCTGGTTAAAAGCCAACTAATGTTTGGATCAGAAATTCGAATGGGTTAAAATTGGACTTGGGTCGAAATTTTCTATAAAATGATAAAAGACAAATCCTATCTAGAATCAATAGGCTTTGTCCTTGGGACCATGTGAGTCAGTGAACCAAATTTCATTGCTATATCTTCGTATTTGTAAACTGCAACGTGTAACCAAGCCAATTTTGGGGTGGACCCTTATGTGGGCACTATATCTAAACATGGACCGATTTTATCCAAAATCAATAGCCTTCGTCCTTGGGCCGATGTAGGTGGGTGTACCAAATTTCATCAAAATGTCTTAATATTTGCGACCTGTAGAGTGCGCACAAGAATGCATAGACAGACTGACATTGATAAATCGAAACAAAAAGTGATTCTGAGTCGATCGGTATACTAAAAGGTGGGTCTAGCTCCAATATCTTTTGGTGTTATAAACATCAGCACAAACTTATTATACCCTGTCCCCGTAGTGGTGTAGGGTATAATTAGCAATTATAAAAATGAAAAAAAAAAATCCCCAAAAATACTTGAAAAAAGTCGTAAAATCACCAATATTTTGAGAAATCCCCAAATCCCTCCCCTAAAAAATCTGTCCCAATCACAAAGTTGAAATTCCCAATTCGGCGCTAAATCCTGTTACCTGACAACACTGGTTAGAACAGCTTTTGCTGAATTTACTAGGTTTACTGCTGAATTTACTATTTTTTTTGCTGACATTAGCAATTTTTAAGCTAGCACCCCCTGACTAAAAATTTGTAGAGTAAAGCCGGATTCACAATGCTGGTGTACTAAAATAGAGATCGTATTATACAAAAGATATGTAAGTGCAAAAGTGAAAGGAACAAAATCCACTCTGCAGAGTGGAGTACTCCAGCACTGTGAATCCAGATTAAATATTTTTTATTAAAAAAGTACCTTTTATTAAAAAAGTACAAACAGTAACATCTATTAAAAAAGTACCTTTTATTAAAAAAAATACTTTTATTAAAAAAGTATCTTTTATTAAAACAGTACCTTTTATTAAAAAAGTATCTTTTATTAAAAAAGTACCGTTTATTAAAAAATTACCTTTTTATTAAAGAAGTACTTTTTATTAAAAAAGTACTTTTATTAAAAAAAGTTCATTTTATTAACATTTTAGCTTTTATTAAAGAAGTACTTTTTATTAAAAAAGTACTTTTATTAAAAAAAAGTTCATTTTATTAACATTTTAGCTTTTATTAAAAAAGTACTTTTTATTAGAAAAGTACCTTTTATTAAAAAAAAGTTCATTTTATTAAAAAAAAGTACCTTTTATTAAAAAAAGTGCTTTTTCTTAAAAGAGTTCCTTATACCAAAAAGTACCTTATATTAAAAAATTACATTTTATTAAAAAGTACTATCAATTTAAGGGAACCTTTTATTAAAAATAACATTTATAAAAAGTGCTTTTTAATTAACGACACAAGCTAAAATTTGTACAATCGATTGCCAAACACACCAATTCTGCAGATGGTTCCACTAGAACCTATTCCATGGAACTAGTTCAGGAACTCGCTCCTCGGTTCTTATATTTGAGGTGTAACTTATAGAAAACTAGTTCTGTAACAAGTTTCAGAACTGATTCTAGGTCAACCAGTTTCACTTTGGAGCTATAGAAGAGATTGCTTTTGGGACAATTTCAAGCAAAATCATCGGTGTTAGAATTAACAGTATAATGGGTTACCAAGGGAAAGGAACTGTTTTAAAACCGATTCTTTGGAACAATAAATTTTGGTTTGGTTGAATTAAAAATGTCAATAATAATTTACATTTAATAAATAAAATTTAAAATTGAAATCTTATTTAAATAACAATTGCTCAAAATTTATGTTATTAATTTTATCCTTAAGCTTGGTAGATTGTTTTTCCCGTGAAAAATTTTACTCGAACTTTACTCAAATCGTTATGTTAATTATGAAAGTGAAATTCTTTTTTTTTTTAAATCTATAGCCACAATAAACTGAAAACGTTACCTTTTCACTAGAAAAATAATATTTTTTTTTAATTTAATTTGGGTTAAAGGAAACTCGACAAAAGTTTCATGTAAAACTCGTTATCGTAAAAAATTATTTTGTGTACATGGAGTATAACAGTTTTTTTTTTCACGTGAGACCCAAACAACTTATTATGCTTTAGAATAAAATAAATAACTTTGGGAATAAATTCATTCAAAGCTCTGCTTAAATAGTGCCTATACATACAGTACATACACAATATGCAATGTATGAACGATTGTATTATTACAGTCCCATGTGCCAAAAATATTATAAATTAATTACTATTTTTGTTGTTATTAGCTTCTTAATGTACTTATCTTACTTATTGTGGGTTATAGAATTGTAAATAATAAATATTCCCATATAGTCGTATCAAAAGATTTCCAATTATTTTTTATTCTTACATTTTTAAGTTTAAATCCAAATCCAAGTTTTCAATGCCGCATTAAGTACAATTTATTAAACACATGTTTTTATTATTTCATATTCAAAATCTTTTAAAGAGAGTTAAAAATGATGATCTTGCTAATTTGTATATAGCATATATATGTATATATGAAAGCGGTTTATATATAGAATAAAAAAAAAAAAAACGTAGACGATGATCAGATAATTTTGACTAGATTCTTTTATTTTTGAAAACACACGTTAGTTTTTTACGAAAACTTTTTATTTTGATTGAGTTACAATTGTTTTAAGATGCTATTATTGGAAAAGTATTTGATATTTAGCCTTAGTTTCGGACGTTATTTTAAATCTATTTCCGCCGATGTTTATCGATTTTCAAAATTTAACTGTAGGAAGAGAGAGATACGTCGTAACGTAACGATCGTTAGCTCACATATCTATAGACTGTGACTGCCAACGAAATAATCGTTGCCGTCTACCACTACTTTTGCTAGCTACTACTGCTCTTCTTTTTGTTATTATTGTTGTTGTTTGCGCTAACGAAAAACAAAAAATATGCACCTATCCCTCGCACAACAAGGTATCTTACAAAACGAAGTTGTTCAAATTGTTTTAATAATAAATTTTCCGATTGCAGGAAAAAAGTGAAATACAGTCGAAACCCGATTTGCGCTCCTTTTGGAAGGGTTGTAAGTTTTAAATAAAAAATTAAATAAAAAACATCGGTTGAAAGCCTTTCACTTAAAAAGAATATAAACCGGGGTTTGGCCGACCTTGAAACTCTTCTTGTTACTTTTTAAAAAATGCAGTTTTTAAGCAATTTTATTTATTTACAGATTGTGTTCTATGTAAGTATATTAGCTAATCATGTTCAAAAACACGCGAATTTAAATTTTTTCCCCAAAATGTATATATAAAACTAACAAACACTTTCGAAATACATAAGTGCATTCCAAAAAGTTTACCAGTTACTACATGACAGTTATTAGTAGTTGCTTTTAACTGTAATTACAGTTCTTGTTATATGTAAAAAAACAAAACAACTAATATGGCAGTTATGTAAGAAAACAACTAACAAAAGGTATTGTAACTTCGTAATACTTGTTTTATGCAGTTATTTTTAAAATCATAATAAAGAACTACCAAAACAGTTATTTTATAACAAACTGTTATTTTTGTTTGTTACCCTAGTAAAAAAAAGTTTTAATAAAATATTGTATAATTGGATATAACTATATCTAATCAGCTGTGATTAATGTTATATCACATAAAATTGTATATAATTGCATCAACATAATTAAATTATACAACCTAGATCTAAAAAATTGGGTCAATTTCTCTGTCAAATTGTATATAATCATTTACAAATTACTAAACCATCTTACATTTTATATAATTTTATAGCAGGGCAAGTTTTTTTTGGCATTCGCCATTAAATGCCATTTTTTCACTTATTTTATAAAAATGTTTACAAATCCTTGCCAAAAAAGCCATTTTGTTTATTTTTTCGACTTTTCATTAAAAAAATGCAATAAAATTGAGTAAAAACTCAATTTTTGTAAATAATTTTTGGAAAAAACTTCCAAAAAAAACATTTTTTTTTTAATATTTAATAAAATTTTAATTTTTTTTTTTAAATTATACTAATATACGGCGAATGCACTTTAGAAGTTCAACGGTAAATTCCTTCATTATTGTATTTTTCTTAAAAACATTCAGAAAAACACTTAAATCAACTATTATGCTTTAAAATTTTTGGAATAAGCGTGTCATTTTTGCGTTTTTTGTGCCATTTTACTATTTTTTCGTGCCATTGTGCCATTTTAAACTTGCCCTGGTTATTAGATATAAGTTGTATAATTGTATTTATATTGAAGAAATTGTATACAACTTTAAGTCATATCAAATTAACCACACCTGATTAGATATAAATAATTATACAATATTATATTATAAAAATTTTTAACCGGGTATTTAGAAAATAAAAAATTTCGTGGATTTTTGTTTATTTTATATTTTTTATTATTAATATATTTTTAGTTTCCAAAAAGAAAAAAAAATTATGTATCTGCAATGCCTAAAAAGGCAACAACTGGAAAATCGTTTGGAATTTTTAATTCAAATATCTAGCAGGATGAAATAATCAGACAGTTTTTTTATAATCGATAAAAAAATTGTTGTTTTTATTAAAATACACATTTATAACATTAAGAAAATTAACTGTACTAGATTTTTTTGGCGCCTTTTTAATTGCATATATCTGTGTTTTAACTGTAGCCCATGGTGTATGGGCTACTTCCTTGAGAACTATTTAGAATTTAGTCCAGGTAGAAATAGGGCTTCAAAAGAAAAAAGTGGGTGTTTCGCCTTTTTTCGATATTCGGCCTACTTAGGGGTTGAAACCTCTTACTATTTATCATACCCAGAAAGAATTTACAAAATTCTAATTAAATTTTTAAACACCTTTCTCATACCAAATCTGTAAATACAAAAAAACTTTTTAAAAAGGCACCAACAAAGCAATTTGTAAATCCAAAAAAAAATTTATTTTGTTTTTTGTAACTTTGAATTTTTATTTTTTAAAAATTTTTATATGAAAGATAACAATTTACAAACGAGTTACAAATATTTCAAACAAAAAAATTGTTGGGAATAAAATTTCAATTTAAAAAAAAATGTGATTGCTTTTACAAATTCCATTGTTGGTGCCTATTGTTTTTTTCTGTATAGGCAATATGGGCATGAAACGTTTTCTTTTTGAGAGTACATTCCTGTTATGTAAAAATAATTTTAAACTTCATAAATTTCATGCATGCAAAAAAGTTTGAAAAATGGAGTTTTCTCAAAAAATGTGTTTGGTTGTTATACAACATGCCATGTCTTTCTACATCAGCTGATGCAGTTTTCAATTGAATTGAGTGTATGCAGAAAATTATGGGTTGCCATATAATCTTTTTAAAAAGTTTATATAGGGTTTTCCAATAAGGACTTGACAACTTCGGCTTCAATTCTTGAGTCAGCTTGATCTTGTATGGGTGTAAACCAAGAACTTTACGCAAAATTCGCCATAAAGTGGTCTTGGCGATGCCCAGTTCTTGAGAACGCCGCGGAATCGACTGATTTGGATCGTTTGCTACGGTCGCCTGAACGGCAGCGATATTTTCGTCACTTCGACCAACCCATTGTCTCACTGGCACGGCAGCATCACACAAGGAATATGTAGACTCAAATTTTTGCACTAAACTTGTTATTGCTTGTCTACTAGGGTGAGAATAGCGACCGAATATTGGAGTTAACGCTCTTAAAGTTGCGGTCACTGACTCCGAATTTCGGTAGTACATTTTTTCATAAGTTGTTCGTTCGTGTACTTTACCATGATGAAAATGTTGAAAAAAAAGGAAAGTAACAGTTAGATTATCAGTGAAATAGTGCGTTCACAAATTAAATTCAAAGTTGTCAAGTACCTATTGCAAAACCCTTTATTTCATCTCTGGTGTAAATATTATTGCTATACTGAATAAGTCTCAGAGCAAACATTTCAAAATTTATACCAAAATTAAAAAACCTACACATTTTTACAAATTTGTTATTTTATATAGACGCAATTTTCATATGTACCTATACCAAATCAGGGCCGAAATTTTTTGAAAATTTTTATTGTAGATGATGGGTAAGACCCAGAAAACTATTATCAGTTGAAGTCCAAATCGTTTCTCTGACATAGTCTCCCCATAGAAGGCCTGACCAAACTCATTTGGCTATGAACCTAAAATTTAAAATAGTGTTTTAAAGTGTTCCCTGGTACGAATGTGTTAATCTACTAAAAGAAATTTAAAAGAGGGAACTGCCCACACCTACTCGTATCTGGCTACAAACATGAAATTTAAAGAACAAGTAGAATGGAGGACGAGTGGAATTTAAACACGTAGTATAGGGAGCGAAATGTAATTGAGCGAGCCTGGATTATAGTGATATTTTTTAATTTGCAAATATTTTTTTTTTAATTCAGCGATTTTTCTCAATTTTTACGATTTTCAAAATAAATTACAAACCATTCCCATTGATCAATGGGTGCATTCGGCAGATACAATTTAATAGTCAACGGTTCTACAATAGTTGGACAACTATCTGCTGAACGACCTGATCAGTTTGAGCGCTCAGTTAGCGCTATCATCTTTTGGTAGCGTTAAAAATGTTGCTATTTTTCATCAAATAGTGATATATTTGTTGTTGTTGATTAAAAAAAATGTTTTGTATGTGTGACAAATAAAAACATACCAATATAATTCAAAAACAAAAAAATTAAAGAATCAAAGGAAAATATAGACAAAAGAAAATAACGTTCAGCAGAGTTAGTAATCACAAAGCGCTACAAGTCACCGGTATCAGTTTAAGGTTTCTCTACTGAATGCTACCAATGAAATCGTTGCAGTTACCATGCACCGCAAAATTTTAAAATTCTCTCCTTCCACTCCTGTTAAATATTTTTGAGCAAAATTTGGCATGACGTTTGCTTACATAGTTTTAAGCACTGTGCCAAAAGTAGTAGAGAGTGAAACCTCCCATACAACCCATTTCACTTTTAAGTTTAAATTGTTTTTTCTCAGTTTCTTTTTTAATGCATTTGAGCTAAAGTTTTTACGATGTATTGTAACAATATTTGGTAGTACTGCGCCATAACTGGCCGAAAAGTGGCAACTCACTTTAAATCGAAATTAGACGTATTTAAATATTAAGTAGGACATTTTTTTTTTTTTGACATATACCATTAAATTCCATTTTTGTCATTTTTGCAATTATTTCATAAAAATACCATTTTATAAAAATACGACTTTTTATTAAAAAAATGCAATAATATACAGTAAAACCCCAACTTTTATATACAATTTTTGGAGAAAATTTTCAAAAATTAAATTCCAATTTTTTTCCATCAACTAAAAATCATACTATTGTAATTTACGCCGACTGCACTTTAATTGTTAAACTCTGAATTCCTTTATTACTGGTTCTTCTTAACAATATTTTATAAAAACACTTAAATCAACAACACAGCTAAAAATCGACATATATGGATCCATGCAGGTTTAAAGTATGTTCATGTATGCTCATAAACCTGCATTCATCATCATACTGGGTAGTATTTTTTAAAATTTTTGAAATAATCATACCATTTTTCGTGCCAATTTTGCTATTTTTGGTAAAGAAAGGGTTAACGTTGTCGGAGTTTTATAAGTTTTTCGGAAAACAATGTCTTTTATGTGAGATAAAAAAAGTCGGAATTGATTTTGTTGCAGCTGGCTACGAAAACAAAAATGAATAGTTTTATCTAAATTATTGACATTTTGTTGAACAAAATTTAAAAAAACTCAAAATTAAAGTTTTGCAAATTTACGAAAAAATCCCATCTTTGGCCATACTTGAGACTACCCAGGAAAATTTTCTGTTCCCAAGAATCGGTTGTACAATAGCTACCCAGGAAAATTTTCTGTTCCAAAGAATCGGTTGCACAATAGCTGCTTTTCCTCTACAACCCCTTCTGCTGTCAATTCTAACACCGATTAATTTTGTTTGAAATTGTCCCAAAAGCAACCACTTCTATAGCTCCAAAGTGGAACCGGTTGCCCTAGAATCAGTTCTGGAACTAGTTCTAGAATTCATTCTACGACCGTCATACATTTCATATGAGATCCCTGGAACTGGTTCCGGAACCAGTTCCATGAAATCGGTTGCAGTGGAACCAGTTGCAGAATTGCTCTGATTGGCAACCGATTGTAAAAAATTTTCCTAGGTACTTTTCATTCACAACCCCTTCTACTGTCGATTCTAACACCGATTCTTTTTGTTTGAAATTGTCCCAAAAGCAACCCCTTCTATAGCTCCAAAGTAGAATCGGTTGCTCTAGAATGAGTTCTGGAACTAGTTCTGGAATTGATTCTACGTCACCCACACCTTCCATATAGGATCCCAGCAACTGGTTCCGGAACCAGTTCCATGGAATCGGTTGCAGTGGAACCAGTTGTAGAATGGGTGTGGTTGGCTACCGATTGTAAAAAATTTTCCTGGGTAGGTTAGCATATCCAAGAGAGACAAAAATTTATATCTGAATATTTGTAGAAATGAAACTAGAGTATAAAATTGTATGTTTTTGAAAAAAATATTTTATTTTATTATATTGACAGTTTTCAGAAATACCCAGGAAAATTTTCAGTTCCAAAGAATCGGTTGTAGAATAGCTACTTTTCCTTTACAACACCTCTACTGTCAATTCTAACACCGATGATTTTTGTTTGAAATTGTCCCAAAAGCAACCACTTCTATAGCTCCAAAGTGGAACCGGTTGCCCTAGAATCAGTTCTGGAACTAGTTCTAGATTTCATTCTACGCCCGCCATACCTTCCATTAGAGATCAGTGGAACTGGTTCCGGCACCAGTTCCATGGAATCGGTTGCAGTAGAACCAGTTGCAGAATTGCTGTGGGTGGCTACCGATTGTAAAAAAATTTCCTGGGTGCTACCCAGCAAAATTTTTTTGAATGGTTACACTCAAAATAGTTTGTAGTTTAAATTAACTGAAAATGTCTACGATACTTACTATCTTCAAATCGATATACCTTGATTCCTATACCTGATCCAGAGGAACGCCGGGACACGTATAACTTTTTTTGACCGTTATAAATTTCCCCGTTAAGCAGAACCCCCGCCGGACATTTAGATGTTCAAAATCGATATATATCGATTCCTGGACCCGACCCAGTGAAACTCCGGGACACGTATAACTTTTTTTGACCGATATAACTTTTCCCGGTAAGCAGAACCCCCGCCGATTACTGGCCCCTATCATTTGTCGCACAGTGTAATCAATATTGAAAAAATACTAACTTCTATATTACCTTCAATAGCAACAACCATCAATTTATCGAAGATTTAGTCATTTTAATAAAATATCGGGAGCAAATATCTAGTATTAGTTTTTCCAATCAATTTAAAATTTTTTTGGCAACTTCAGGGCCATTAATTTTCATTATCTTGGTAATTAGAGATATTGAGATTAGGAACAGAAATTTGAATTATTATTTATAATAAAATTTTGTAATACTCGTGTATCATATTTTTTTGTTTCATACATAAATGTGTCTGTGGTGTAGGGGGTACAGCACAGCCTAATAGTCTTAGCGATCTGAGCTCAAATCTCAGCAAAGATATTATAGTGTGTTTTTTAATAATTTTTTTATTGATTGATTTAATTTTGTTCACAAACAAAATATTCAAATTTCCAATCTAAAAAAATTCATAATTGAAACTTAGCTAAAAAAATTTAAATCGATTTTAGTCCAAAGGAAAAGCAATAGGCCGACAACCAGAAGGTTGCCGGTTCTACCCAGATCGCGGCATAAAAATTTTTAATTTCTAAATAAATTATGTGGCACGTGTTATTCTATTTCTAGAAAGTATAATGCATACACATTAAGGCAATCAATTAATACAACAAAAATTCAAAAATTGTAAATAAATTTCGGCAATTTAAACAGTATTAAAAATTAATAAAAAAAATTAATATTGTACATGGAACTACAAAAATTCGGTTGGACCTGTTTTCTGTGTGTAACAACAAATAATATATTTTAGATTCATCAAAATATTTACTGCTGATCAAAAGTAAATTACAGAAACAATAAAGTTAAAAATTAAAAGTTTTTTAATTAAAATAAAAATTTTGTATAGTTAAAACATAAACTCTGATTTAAATTCTGGTAATCTGTCAATCATATTTTCATATTTTCCGACTCCGCCAAAGTTTTTCGTAAAATTGAATAAATATTCTTGTTTTGATTACTTCGAAGTAACTCCATTGATTCTAAAGGCACATTTACACGCGAGAGAAAACTGCTAGAGCACTACTAAATAGCTCTATTGTGACTGATTTTTTTTTATAGTAAATTAGAGCAAAACTATCTCTAGTAGTTTTCTCTCGAGTGTAAATGTGCCTTAAGATTATAATTTTATGATATTTATAGAGAACTATTAGAGTCAAAGTATGTTTTTTTTTATTTTTATTAATTTATTTCCGTAATATAAAGCCTATAGGTAGGGTTTTTCTTTTCCCGGACTTTTTCATTTCCCGGGACAGCGGGATTTTTTTCGGAAGGTCCCGGGATCCCGGGAATTCCCGCTCGTTAGAAAATATATAAATTCGACATATAATGTACTTGAAAAACTACTTTTTGGTTAAACACCGTTCGACAAAATTTCTCTTTTGGTTGTGTCCATGAGAAAATGTTCTGAAAGGAGGGCTAAATATCCATGTCTTCCACTTTTTCCAGGTCAATTCTTTTAGCAATTTAAATCGTGAATTAGTATTTATGTAATATATTTATATGGAAGGCCGTCCTAATTAAAAAAAAAACTCTTAGTTATATATTAACTAAATATTAATTTCGCGGTTTAAGCTGTTAAACGAATTGATATAGAAAAGTGAAAGACACGGTTATATTATTTTGATCGCTTTTTTCAGGATATATTGGAATTGTTAATGGGTGCAAACTAAAATCAATTTTTTGCTTAAAAATTTCTTATACATGAAATCCAAAAATTTCTATTTCTAGATATTTTGTTTTTTTCTATGCAGATTTTCAGAAGTATCCGTCTAGAATTAGTTTTATAAAAAAGTTTAAAAGTGAGCGTTTTTCACATAAATTTTTAGGCAAATTCGCCTAAATTGTTTTATAAAAGTAGACACTAAAATATTAAATAGTTTCATAACTTTAATTAGTTTTCTTGAATAGAAATTTTTTATGCCACAACTCCTTAAAAAGAAATTTTTTAATTTTCATATTTAGTTGCATTTTAAATTAGCATATAAAAAATTCAAAATAATTTGAAAAAGCATCTGATGTATTTATTATTTTAAAAATTAATAATATTTAAAAAATATATTTAAAATAAAGGAATAGCAATGGAACTTTAAATGAAATTATTTGAAGTAAAAGAAACTCAAAATACTTATGTTAATTGAAAATACGAAAAAATTACTATTTTTTAACTTTAATCCCTAGTTTATTGGAGGTATTTGGAACTGAAATAATGATGTTGAAATGTTGTATAAGGCTGTTTGCACTATAAGATTTTCGGTACGATTTTACTTCAGTACACGTTCAAAACATATAGGCAATTTTGCAAAATCTTTCCGAGAATCTTGTAGTTTAAAACAGCCTATATAAATATTGCTTTATTTGAACAAATATCATCATCTTAAAGAAGAAAAAATTCCCGAAGGACAAGTATTTTAGTTTGTAAATTTGGTAATTGCTAATATAATATTTTTCGGTTTAACTAAACCAAATTCAATTGGCATCCAAAAACAATTTGGCTTAATTCAGTTTAATAAATTTTAAACCGTATTTTTAATTTTAAATATTCTTTATTTAAATTAATTTAAAAAAATCAATGCTTTAAATTTAAATAAAGCTTCTAAAATTGCAAATTGAAACTAGCTAAAACTACTGTAAAAGACTAAAAAAAAATCCCGGGAAATCCCGCATAAAATTCCCGGGATTGCGGGATTCAAAAAAGGGCGGGATTCCCGGGAATTCCCGGGCCTACCTATAGGCCAAAAAATATATTACATAGTAACAATAAACCTGAGTTATTTGCATTAATAAAAAAATATATATACATATTTACATACTGAATAGATAAATCTAATTGGCTCCCCAGCCACAATGCATTTTAAAGCAAGAAAAAAAGTTTAAAAAAAAAGTGACAACAAAACGGTCTAAATTAGTGGTAACATAATCAATGCCAAGAAAAAGAAAGTCAAGTCTCAATGACTGTCATTCTAGGCCAAAATAATATTCTATTAGTTTTAAGCGAAATATATTATTAGATTGTGAGAAAATACGTAAGTAATTTGACAATGCATTCCAACTGTGAGCAATTCTAATTAAAAATGAATGATTAAAAGCAGATCTCACAATCCGTGGAATTACAATCTGACAATTTCTCCTAGACCGCGAAAAAATAAATGTATTATAAGGAAACAAAGGCGACTTTTAATAACCCTATGGAAAAGAATCAGACTTCGATATTTAACAAAATTATCAAAAGAACATCGAAGGAAACGTGTCACATATTCAGAAATGTGATCACGACGTGGCACATTATAAACAAATCGGGCAATAGTATTCACAATGCGTTTCAATCGAGTAATATTTATTCCAATGGTACCAGAAAATATCTCAAGGCCTAATCGCTAATCTAAGTTTTATACGATGAGGTAGAAAAATATTAGTATGATAAATTCTACGAAGAGATCCCCATACTCTGCCTGATAATTGATCAATGTGGTGTGTAAACGACAGTTTACTGTCGAGCACAATACCCAAACACCTGTGATGACTAACAAATTGTATTTCATCATCCCCCAAAAAAATGTTCATATCAAAGTAAAAACGATTAGTAGGTCCAAATTGCATTGCCTTAGATTTTGATGAATTGATAGTTAAGGAGTTACCAGAAGACCATTGCAAAACGTGATCAAGGTAGGAATTTATATTACTTTCAAGAACTTCAGAATACCTACGCTTACCTTGAAACAATAAGAACAATTGTTCTACATCAACTGCAAATGTTATTCAAAAAAAAGCAATTGGAACTCAGAAAACATACTCAGAGAAAAAATGTTAGCATGTTAAATATTAATTGAAATTTGGAATACATCATTTGCAATTACGAATATATATAACACATCGGCTGAAATGTCCGTAGGATAACCAAAAAAACAACAACTTTTCGCAAAATCACCTTTTTATTCGAACTAAATCTCTTTCCAGCGAGCATTTTTTTAAGTCTGAAAACAGCTAAAAATCGCTGGGAACCAAATCTGGCGAGTACGGTGGGTGCGGAAGCAATTGAAAGTGTAATTTGTGCAATTTGGCCATGGTAGCCGACGACTTGTGACATGGCGCATAGTCTTGGTAAACGAGTACTTTTTTCTTCTTCATATGTAATCGTTTTTTTGCGATTGATGGTCTGGCCTTTTTCAAGGTAATCAGTCTACAAAATTCCAACCGCACTGACTGTTGAGTCTTTGGCAGATCCAAATTTCGTCCACTGTTACATACCGACGCAAAAAGTCCTTTTTATCTCGCTCAAATAGCTCCAAACAGCTCTCAGAATCATCGACACATTGTGGTTTTTGGTGCACTGTGAGTAAACGCGGCACCCATTTCGAAAACAGCTTTCTCATGGACAAATGCTCATGCAAAATAAAACCGATACGTTCCTTCGACATATTTAAGGTATCAGTTATCCCCTGCAACTCCACTTAACGGTCTGCCAGAACGATTTGGGAACTTTTTTGATGTTTTCCGGTATCACCACCTATTTTGGGCGAACAGAGCATTCGGCGTCATTGGCGTTTTTACGACCACGTTTAAAGTCATCAAACCACTTTTCTGCCATTTGTCTCAATGGATCAGAGTCCGAGTAACACTTATTAAGCTATGCTTTAGCTTGAGCGGTGTTTTTTGCTATTAAAAAGCAATGATAAATCAATACACTAAATTGCTTTGAATCCATTGTATTCAAAATCGCAAAAGTAGCGTCACTAAGACAGCTGTAACTTGTTTACTAACGAATGAATTGTCATTAAATTTTAACATGTATCATCTGAAGGTTGGCAGTTCCAAAAAATTATATGGATTTTTCATTAGTGGCGCCAATTATGTGTTATCCAACGGATTTTTTTTTTAGCCGATGTGTTATATCTGATATTATATATGAATATATCTTATATATATATAATGATATATTCATATATAATAGGGATGTCAGATAGACTCAGATTTCGGAACTGACCTATCATATATAATTATATATGATAATATATTACATATTTTTTTTTATTAGGAAATTGGGGATCCATGAAATTCTCTTAAAGGGCCCGTAAAGTGAAAGTTGGTGGTAAGCGCTGCTTTAAGTCATAAATATATTCTTAGCTGTTGAAAATAACTATATATTTACTAAAATAATGACATTCTTGCAATGTGAAATTTTTCACTAATTCCTACGAGGGATGGGTGTATATTTTCAAAAATATAACTACAGCAACAACAAGAGCAACAGAAAGAAAAAGTATAACCCCCTGCACATTAATTTTCTTCATTTGCTCATATTCGCTTGTTGGTTGTTTGTTGTTCTGTGTTCAGTTTTGTATTTTTTCGATTTCAGTTTGTGTTTCAATATTTTTTTTTTTTAATATCAACGTACATCGGTTTACGAACGTTGAGTATGTATTTTAAAAATAGTATTTACAAACTTTTATTTCAGAACCATACTGTGTGTATTATACTTGTACCAACCATAACATTCTGTACTAAAATATACAAAATAAAACAAATATTCAAACCAAACCATACGATGATCGTTATAAAATAACAAACACATTAAGAAACAACCGAGCGCATACATATTCAAAAATAATCACTCTCATTGCTAGTCAATGATGAGTTGCCAGATATTGAAATTATAATTTCTTAATCGATGTTTTCAATATAGAAAGAATTCTTGTTTTAACTGGTCCATCCATCTTTATCTATACAAAAAATAATGTTCGTTGGCTCATTAAACAAATTGTTTAACAAAATTTATTCCTACTTTAAAGCCTCATTCATACTAAACCCAAAACTAGAAGTTTTCATTATTTTTCAAGTTTTCGATTTGAAATTTGTATGGGATTTTACAATTGAAAACAAAATAAATTTGAAAACTACTAGTTTTGGGTTCAGTATGAATGAGATATAAGTGAAAAATTAGTAAAACTAAAGTTTTATTTGTATTTATACTGAGCGTATAACTTGTTCAAATTATAGGGTTTCGGAACCCTAGCCCATATCAACTAAGGCTATGTAGGGTTTCTCTAAAGGACTAAACTTTTTGCTCCATCTCGCATAGTTTTCAAAATATGGGCCATTTTATGAAATGTAAAACTTTATTAAAAATTTCCGAGGGCCCCACCA
Source organism: Leucophora obtusa (assembly GCA_949987735.1). Lineage (NCBI taxonomy): Eukaryota > Metazoa > Arthropoda > Insecta > Diptera > Anthomyiidae > Leucophora > Leucophora obtusa. The sequence goes on along the minus strand of OX465297.1, from coordinate 35,490,741 downwards.
AAGTTCATTTTGGTATAGCGATAATTTTTGTTAATTTTACTGTATCTCTCTTAGTTTTCGAGATATGGGCTATTTTAAAAATCAGGAGGTAACACATTTACTATTTCTGACAACTACAGCTCAATTACAATTTGATCTTTGCTCTCGAGAGAATTATGAAGAGTATCTAGAATTACACTTGATGATATTTTTACAACCTTGAAACCTGAGTAAATTTTCCCAAGTATCTTTGTGGCGCTGAATTAAAATCTCACTTGTGGTTCATACACATCAGGATTTCGAGAAATTTCAAAGTTAAAAGGCAAAAAGCCCTTCTTTCTACATTCTATCTAGACTTTTTTTTACAAAATAATTTATGTTTCTAAGGGTTTTCCAATAGGGATAAGTACATTTTAAGAGTTCATAATATGAACTCTTAAAATTTGAACATCATACATTAAAAAAGTTTGACAGTTACTATATGACAGTTGTTTGTGTAGTAATCAGTAGTTGCTGCTTTTAACTGTAATTACAGTTGTTTTACTATGGCAAAATAAAACGATTATTAAAGTTATTTAAGGAAGCAACTAACGAAAATTGCTGTAATTTCGTAACAGTTGTTTAAAGCTGTTATTTTTAATATTATAATAAACAACTACCAAAACAGTATTTTTGCGGTAAACATTTATTTTTGTTAGTTATTTAAAAAATTTCTTGTTTTAACGTCATACAGACTGTAATAATTAATATGCATTTTATCAATTTTAATTCAGTTGATGGTTTTAAAATTTTTGTTTAGTTTATATTTGTTGTTATTGAAATATACTTATTAGTATATAACTTAAAAATGCGGGATTTCTGGCAAATTTTAGGCGTTTATTGTGAAACATTGGTACAATATAAATTTATTCAAAGTATTAGCCATGATTAGCTATGACCTTTTCCCATCTTTCTGGCAACATATGGATTCCGCGCCAAAAGAACTGCTTATTTTTTGAGGCCAAGAACGAATCAAGCTAATTTTGGATACCCTGTTCTGAAATGAAGTGTATTCCAGTGAGAGCGTTATGCGTCGATCGAAACAAATGGTAGTCGGGCGGGGCAAGGTCTGGACTATGAGGCGGGTGAGGCAAAATTTCTCAACCACTATTTTCTAAATAGTCTCTAAACATGTGGCCGAGTGTTCTTATAATGGAATATTACGGCTTCATGTCTGGTCGCATATTCCGGGCGTTTTTCTTGCTTGCAAAGTTTTAAAATTGCTGCTTGAATGACTCCCAATGATTTTGAAATTTCTTCTTGAGTTTGACAACAATCTTCATCGATTAATGCCTCCAATTCATCATCTTCGAACTTTTTTGGCTGACCTGGGCAGTCATTGTCTTCCGTATCAAATTCACCACATATGAACTGCTCAAGCCATCTCTCGCACGTTTAAATCGATGGAACATATTCAGGATAAGCTTCGTTGACATATCAATGTGCTTTAGCTGAACTTTTTTTCAAATTGAAGAAGTAAAGCAAAACTTCCCGCAACAAAATTTTTTTTTTTTTAGAATTAAACACTTTGAAAAATATTTGTTTTTACAACCAATTTTGACGGATCGCAATAATAAATCGAAAGTGAGTCGATCGGGATACTAAAAGTTGGGTCTTGGCTAGGGTTTGGGGTTCGGGAATTCCCGGGAAATCCCAGGAAAAGTTTGCCGGGAATTCCCGGGAAAATAATGTATTTTTATCGGGAAAACGGGAAATTTTAAAAATATTAAATTTTTTTAATTGTTTTTGTTTTGAATAGGATTTTTTAATTTTAGTCTTAAAAAACATTTTAAATACCAAAACAAAAATGTCATTGTTAAAATCTTTTAAAAGGGAATCAATTTATTTGACACTCAAAAAAAATCTTTGCCAAGTAATTAAGAGCATTTCAACTAATAAAGATTTTTCCCATAACTTATTCAAAATTTAAGTAGTAAAATCTAAAAACTTGGTAAAATGTTTAAAAGAAATATGAGAAAAAGCTTTGTTTCTTACAAATAATCGCCCTTACTATCTAAATTTTTCAAATGTATATTTTAGTTAAAGTCGACTTTCTGCTGTAATCATGAAATTCTGCTGTAATCATGAAATTCATTTGGCAGTGTTTAGAGTAATTTATGTGCAATCGAATGTTCAACATTCTGATATTTTTACTTTGAATTCTCACTACACAGACTGAATTTGTACTGAAATAGTGTTTTTTTTAACAAAAATTACTTATATAGCTGGTTTTGATTAACAACTTTGTTCAAAAATATTTCCCGGGATTCCCGGGAATCAAATTTTTTTATTCCGGGAAATAAAAAAGTCCGGGAAATCCCAAACCCTAGTCTTGGCCCAATATTGTTTGGTGTTACAAACATCATCACAAATAGAGTTTGCTGTTCGGTTTTAACCGAAACCGAAACCGCGGTTTTCGAGGCCTCAAACCCGAAACCAAAAACCGACAAAAATAAGTCGGTTTTTGGCAAATACTTAAAGCAATTAAAATAATTAATTAAATTATATATTATTGAGCCAAGAATTTCAAAAAGGGTTCAGCTCTTATTTTACAAAATTCTGTATTTAATTGGAATGAATAATTTCTCCTTTAAATATTACTTTAAATATTTTTTGTTTTTACTACTACAGATAATATAAGCTGAGGATTATAATTTTAGTAAAAAATTGCACCAAAAGTCATGTAGTTTAAGAGATATTGAGTTTCACGTATTCAGTTCAGATTTTCACCGCTTATTTTTCACTAAGTTTTATTTCGTAGTCCGCGAAACTTATTGTATAAAATTTCAACTTTATATTGTTTTAAACACATTGCTAAATTCCAAATTTAAACTCTTTAAATACAGTTTAATCTGCCGAAAAAAGAATACAAATTTTAACTTATAACGGTTTCCGCGTTTTTTTTCCCCGGCAATGGTGTTATTGCCTTTATTCGAGTGAGAAATTTAATCGAATTTTAATAAATATCTTGAATGTATTAAAATATTTAATTGTTATACATACATATTAAATTATTTTAAAACAATTCTATTAATATCATAAGAAAACCTAAAAATAACCGAAACCGCGGTTTTTATAATTTTAAAAAACCGAAACCGCGGTTTTCAACTTTTTCGGTTTTTAGCAAACACTAATCACAAACTTATTATACCATGTCCATGTATTGTTGTAGGGTATAACAATCTTAACTTTGGTACCAATAATCTCAAATGGATTAATAATAACTGTACGAAATATCTATTGAGTGATTTCGATCTGCGCTTTGGAAATGCCAGTTTTGTACCGAAACTTTTTCTAAATAAAATTATTTAATTTTTCCGATACCATTCCATATTGTGCAACCAAAAAAACTGAAATTGTGCGTGAAGCATTGTTAATAACTGAACAAAATATTGACTCATTTGGATCTACAATATGGAAACACCAATAACTCCACATCAATTCCATTCCGCTTGCGTTGGATCTGCGATATGGAAATACTAGTCCGGTACCCAAATTTTAAATAAAATTATTAATGTTTTCCGTTACTGGTTCAACAATTTTACATTGTTCCACCAAATGAACTGAAATTGTGTGCAAATAATATTAGACGCACACTCAGGGAATTATGTAGGTAAAATAAACTGCAAATGACAGTTAAAATAGCTGCATTTGCAGTTAAAAATGTGTAGACTACATTTGTATTTAAATCAACTGCAATGTGAAGTTATTTTTAACTGTTTAAAATCAGTTGAGAAATGTAGTAAAAACAAACAACAAATGCAATTAAAATAACGTATATGCAAACTATTGTAAAACTGTACAAATAACTGCAAATGTAGTTAAAATAACATAAATAAAAATTATTTTAAAAATTATTAATTTAATAAAAACAAATTTATGTAAATCCTATTAACTTAATTTTATTCCACAATAAATTTAGAATTGAGAAATCACAATTTACACTTAATATCACTTTTATTGTTCACTATATTGTTTTAAATGTCCGTCCCTGAGGGATGAAAATATAAAAAAACTGAAAGGAAATAAATACAATATATTTTAATATTCCCGTAAATAAATTTATATTATAAAACTTACCTTATTATTTTAATAATTCAATAAAATATATAACCTTTTCCGTATTACGCATCTTCACTCTTTAGCGTTGTTTAATGACTAAGACAAGAGAAAATATGTTCTTCTCATATTCTTTCACTAGAAATTTCTAAACAAATGCTTCGTACACACATTCGTCTTTACTTCGTACACATACATACTTGAAAATTGAAGTATTTCCCTACGGGGAAAGGGACCGGTCCCAGATGACACGCAGGATAGGTCCCAAGGGGGTGGAGACCGGTCGTTGATCGGTCTTTTTGTTTGAAAGAGACATATCACTTTAACATGGCGTTGTCATTGGAAATGACCAATTGCCACAGTTTAGACACATTGTGGCAGAAAGGTGGTGTGTCTAAAAATAGCTTTTCAAATAAACTAATAAAAAATTAAGAATTAAAAATAATCTACTTGGCGTCGAAGTAGGGCTCGATAACACAACCTCTTGCTTGTAAAGCAAACGCTCTACCGTCTGAGCTAATGTTGCTTATGCGTGATGGCTGCCTGATGGTTAAGTTATATATTTTTCGTTTCTGTTCAAATGAAAAAGAGAAAGAAAAAACAAACACACACACAGCAAATAAAAAAACATGGAAAAATATAGAAAAGAAAACAACATTAACACACACACACATATAGTGGAAGTGCCTTCAGTATGCCCCCGATTGACCAGTCACGGGATAGGTCCCTTAATGGCAGTTGACTTGTTTTTTGCGTTGGCCATAATTAAATTAAAAAATCAATTAAAAATTAGAAATTTACCTCAAAAACTCTGATAATATAAATAAAAATTTAAAAAATTCCCCTTAAGTTAAAAAAAGTTAAATGAAATACCAATTGTTAAAACTAAAACAGCTTTAACATTAAAAAAACCTTGAAAATACAAAACTTAAAATTTCTTAACAAAACATTATAGAAATTTAAAATAAGAGCTAAAATAAGCAAATCGTGAAAAAATAAAGTTCAAAATAAATAAAGTTCAAAAATAAGTAAAATAAATAAAAAAATATTTTTAAAAATATGCCGCGAATTTTGTTTTTTATTTCGGTATCGGTCAAGTTTTTTTAAAAGCAACAGTGAAAATAACGGATCAGAAAATACTTAGAATATTAATTCATTTTCTTTTGTTGATATTTGTACTAATTTAGTAATATGCCTTCGGTTGACCCGTCACGGGATAGGTCCTTCGAGGGCAATTGACTCCTCATTCCCCGTAGGGTTGTAACAAAATTCAAGATAACCGCATAAAATAAATGTTATTACAATGTAGTAGTTTTTGAAGTTTGTTAAAAAAAAAACTGTCCAAAACATTAAAAAATTTTGCTCTCAGTAAATTAACTGCAATTGTAGTTAAAATAACCGCATTACTACACAAATAACGGTAATGTAGTAACTACAGAACTTTTTTGAGTACATCTGTAATAACGGTACGAAATATTGACTGAAATTTTGATGTAACTTGGTATACCGTACTATGTCTTATGATGCCTATTAATTTTGGTGGCCCTTTTATCTAGTACCCATATAAAGGGGCCACCAGAATTGACTTGTTTTCCCGCAAGAGGTACTGATTCTAGGTAGAATCGGTTCGTATTTGAACCTATCGCCCATATGGAATATATTTCCAATTATCTCTTAAATACACCTAACATGAGGTAAAATCAAAGGCCCTTGCAAAAAGAGTATTTTAAATTTAAAGTCGACTTTATTTTTAATCATACGGTTTTGTTAATTTTGTATATGAAAACCCTACAAAAATATTTATATTTTCAAATATTTTGATTGGTTGAAAATAAATTAACCAATCAGAATGCTCCAAAAATAAACCAAGTCAAGGCATGCTGCCACCCAATATTTTAACTAAAGTCGACTTTAACTAAAATATACGTTTGAAAAGTATTGATAGTAAGGCTGAAATTTTTGCCGTTTTTGCAACTTCTTCTATAGACAAATTTTGCCGCCAGACCATTTCAATCCATTCGAATTTCGGAACCAAACACTACTTGGCTTTGAACCAGACTGTTGTAGAGTAGGCATGTCCGACTTTAACCTTTTTACTTGTTTTAAAATAAAATCAATAATTTTTTCGGTACCGGACGAACAATTCCACATCGTTCCAACAAAAATTAACTGTAATTTCGCGCGTATAATTTCGGGAGAATTCCAGCCCGGTACGAGATTAAAAAATATATATAATTTTTCCTTTACCGAACTAACAATTAATCATCGTTCACCAAGCGAAAAGAAATTTCTAGATTTTGTAAATAGTTACACATGCAATTACATAAATAAATTTAATTGTAATTGAAAAAAACTCAATTATGATTATGTATCGTCGACCGGCATGCAAAATGTCACATGTGTTTTTTAATAGATTTCCAGGAGAGCGAAAAAACGGTTACAAATTCTACTTTTAAGATATTTTATTGGCATCATATGCCTTAATGATGATTTTGCTAAATGAGGTTAATGATTCAGCCGATAAAATAAATATCTTAAAAGTAGATTTTGTAACAGTTTTTTCGCTCTCCTGAAAATCTATTAAAAAACACATGTGACATTTTGCAGGCCGGTCGACGATATATAATCATAATTGAGTTTTTTTCAATTACAATTAAATTTATTTATGTAATTGCATGTGTAACTAATTACAAAATCTATAAATTTCTTTTCGCTTGGTCGAACGATGATTAATTGTTGTTACCGAAGAAAACTTAGGTAAATGAAAAATGATTATGAGTTATCAAATTGTTCGGGTTAGAAAAAATGCGAAACGCGTATAGCAAAAATTAAATCTACGGAAAATTCTAAAAATATTACGCTAAGAAACTAGGGGTCTAAAATTAAAACCTAGCTTCCGTCGAGAGATAAAAAGATTTCAGTTTGAGGTATCTTAAGAAATTGCATAGATTTGATGAAAAACAACATGTTGTCATTAAAACCAAACATCATATATTATTAGTTCGGGTTTGTTTTTATCAAAATTTTATTGGCTTTAAGAATCTGCTTCTATTTTGTTAAAATTTTTGTTTCTAATCCGTGTTTTATTAAAGGTTTAATTTAAAGAAATGCTGAAAAGTAATAAAAAAGTTACAAGAATCTGTTTCCATTTTGTTAAAATTTTTGTTGCAACTACTGATATATCATGCGAAAACACAAATATAGTTGCTCTTTTTGGACCTATTTATCCCATGTTTTCTTAAATATAATTTGATTAAAAATAAATTATTATGTTTGCACTAAGTATTGCTCAAGAAATATGGCACATTGGACTTGCATCGATATTATGTTTTATTTTTTTCACGAATTACGAAGCTTTAGAAAGAGAATACTTTTATTAAGGTCTCTTTTCCTCTTTTGAAAAGTATAATTTACTAAATACTAATTTGATATGGAAGTTATCAACTAACAGTAAGTTAGGTTAGGTTTCAGAGGCAGCCGCTATATGGCGAGCTTACGTGGATCCTGCCAAATCGTATTCCCGTTCTGATATGTAAATATGTAGAGCCGTCAGGCGACCACATCAGGGTCCGAACCAAACCAGTTAGACCCCCTGATGAATAGACTTATCCTGCCAATGTCAGCATCAGACAGGTCCGTCAGGTAATTAAAGTTCAATATTATTATCAGTTTAACTTAAGTTTATGGGTAAATTAAAAAAACAATGTTTCTTAAATTTGACTTAAAAAGGTGAAGCAGATATAAGCCCAACATTAATGAAAAATTTGGTGTTTTTCTTTTTAAAACTACGCTGGATTTTGATTTTAGAAGCTAGGTTTTGATTTTAGATCCATACGGTGGGTCTCATACTGCAGGTTCAAAATTTAGTTAATAGTTAACCCAAAAATTTGTTGTTGTTTTGTGTATATTGTTTTGACATTTTCTTTTCTTTATAGTTAAGTTAAACTACAGTATGAGACCCACCGATAGTGTCTTGGAGAAGTTGTCTTGAAATCCTTCGTAGATTACATTTTTGCTAAAACAATTGCCCAACCCTAATGAATTACCATAATGAGATATTTTTAGCTGAGTAAATTCTAGTTATTGCGTTCTCCAAAGTTCTAGTTGAGTAAAAATGCACTATTTAACTTCTTTGAAAGTTAAGATATAGACAAAAACTAAAATCTACATTATAACCTAGAGAGAACCCCATAAAGACAATCTGATGATAGTGAATTGGTAATACTTGAAAATGCATTAATTGTCAACCATTGGTTTTTCATACACCCAGAAAACAGATTCGGTGCTGACAACCCAATGTGTTGTCAATCGAATGGTTCAGTTGCTTCAAATGAATTTTTCGGTTGCGACTACCGAATTATTCCTAAAACAATTGAAATTCCGTTGTCACAGTCAAATTAGTCGTGTCTGAATTGGTTTCCTGTTGTCACATTCGATTGGATACAAATGCGGTTGACATCACCGAATCTGTTTTCTGCGTGTAAGTTTTTTCTATAATTGTTGTAAAATAAATTGTAAATTCTATTTGGAATTTGTCATATTTGATCTTAAAACCGAACAAAACTCACTATTTTTATTAATGTTTGCTCGAATTTCGACCATTCCGGTATTACCAAAATCGAATGGAACTCCTAATCCAAAACAATTTCTTTTGAAAAATTTAAACAAAAAACATTTTATAATTCTAAATATTGTTAAAAATGTAATTGAAAATTTATAATTGCAAAAAAAGTTAATTAGATTCCCCAGGTCTGGAAATTTCGAACAAATATTTCCAGAAGCATTGGTAACAACCAAGGCAGCCACTTTTATGCAAATGCATGTTTGTAATCAGTAACTCAAAAGGGAATTTTACCAAATGCTTTTCCGAATAAAAAAATTTGGAACGGTATACCGGTATTCCCAGAAATAGACCAAGAACGGGGAAAATGGTTCAGTTAGTACCGGTATTACCGGGATACTGGTACTAACCGTAATTTCTTTTCTAATACTGGTGATTTGTTTTAAAATTGTCTTAAAAGTAAGTAACCTTTTCTATAACTCTAAAGTGGAACCGGTTCCCCTACAATCACTTCTGGAATTAGTACTAAAAATGATTCTCTGTACGTTATACCTAACATTTAAGTTCCGTGGAACGGGTTCCGGAATTTGTTCCCTGAAATTGGTTATATTAGAAGCAGTTGCTGAATTGGCGTGGTTGGTAATCGACTGTAAAAAATATACCAGAATAAAGATATATTTTTCAGTAAATTTAGAAATAAAAAACCAGTCAGGCAGTTATTTTATTTAAGTTAACCAAAGCTCTTTAAAACTGTTTTCTCACTGATTTCTATGAGTCTGTGAAAACTTAGATTTATAATTTAAATAACTAGAAAACTATATTTTGAAAGATGGTTTGAATAACCAAATAGGCAATAGTTAATGCTTCAGAACCAACGAAAAAGAGTGGTTTCTAAGTTAGACATTAAACTAAGTAATATTCAAGTCATATGCACATTCTAAATAACATTTAGAAGATCTACGCATGCATACTTTTGGGAGTTACTTGAAATAACTTCCAAGAAAGCAGTAAAAGAACACTAACTGAATCTAAAGAAACAATGGAAAAAGGAATAACTAAAGAATGACTACCATTTATTTTGGCTGAGTTTGAAAATCTTATCATAAATGTTCTTGAAATTTCATGATTAAAATATATACAAAAATATTTTGCGTACATAAGAGGGATTTAAATTTTCAGAGACGGGAAACTTAGCAACAATATTAAGTGGCAATACTGGTGCTACTATACCCATTGTAGATCGTCAACGATCGATGCTCATTTTTTCCCGTTATTCTCTTGACGTTATTTTAGTATAGTTTAAATGTCATCACTTGGACTCTACATACTAAGTATACCAAAAACCAAACTATGCCAGACCAAACCATAGTACGAAAGTAAAGGAAATCAAATCAGAAAAAAAGTAATGTAGAGTAATATTTAACGCTTTGAGTTATTTTTGTACAAAATTTGTACTGACCGAGAGTAAATTGTGCAACATGTGAGAGTTTTGTTTTACGACAAACAACAACAAAAACAGAAAAAGTCTACTAGAATTTTGAAATATTCTAGTATTGAAAAAATTCTAAAATAGTTTAAATATAAATACATACAAACATACATGTCTACAAATGTATCCGTATTGGTAATACTCATACGTACATACTTACTCACTGACTGTCTGTGGATGGTGATGATGCCGTTATAGTTTTCCTATAAATTCGTAGTTTTTGTTTCATTTAGTCAGTAATGAAAAATTTATGTTTTTATTCTGTTTTTCTTTCGAAATCTTTTCGATTTTAAATTTGAGGTGGTAGCATCGTTCGTTATGTTGTTGTAAAGTATTTAAAACAAACATACTGTTAAGCCTGATGCTGTTGCTTCTAGGAGGTTATTAAAGTTCACTGAGCTAAAATAAGAAGTTTGTATTTGGTATATCGATATGAGTGAATGCGTGCTTGTGTATCTGAACAATAATGTACTCGTATAAGCTTTTTGGTGGAGATAATAGTATTTAAAAGGAATATGCAACATGTGCAGATATACATACAAATTTTAGTTTTTTTCTACAAAATTATGAGAAACAAAAAGTGTTCTAGAATTTACTCTGATCCTGATGTCTGTAATTTAATTCATGAATCCGGGGTTAGTCTATAATGTAATCTTGCTATCGGTTAGGCTATAACTCATTTTGTTCAGTTTTCTTAAAAGGCGGCTTTACTATTGGCTTCAAATGATGAAGATGTAACTGGATCAGAATATCAGATCCACTGCTTTGATCGTTTCTCCTCTTCATAAGACACAGTGTACCTACGCTTATAACAAGGGAACATCTGGTTATGGTTCGATAGATCTTATTTTTAGTGCACATATCACGAGTAGATTTATAGAGCCATAATTGCGATTGGAAGCATAACCAAAATGCTTGAAAATACTACGGTACATAGTATGTAATCCGCTTTTGGCCTAAATAGCTAATTCTACTTTTTAACACAAAATTATTTATAATATCAAACTAAACTTAACGTAAATTAAATTACATATAATGATTATTATCTATGACATAAGAAAAAAGTAATAAAAAAATACATTGCATCCCCAAGCACGAATTCGGGCAAAAAAAAAAGCAAACACTTATAACAATGCATAAAGAAATCAACAGCGATTTATTTTAAATTAGACCAAGAACCAAATTTGTAAAGTTTTTAACACAATTTGAGAAACGATCTCTCCATGAGAGTTGTGTCATGTGGTGGGTCGGTAAGACCACATGTCCAATCGTTCCGAAAGGTACCTATGCAGGTGAACCGTATTTAACTGTTTTGTAAAATAGTGTAAGGCAACTCACACTTACAAAATCATCAAAACAGCATCCCAAAAAATCAATAGCATAGTACACGTACCGAATAATTCTATTGAGGCATGTTCTTTTCAGCCTATCAAATTGAGTAGCAGTTGTACCAGCAAATACGTCTAGCCCATATAAAATAATAGGCATAAGTAACGCATGTGCAATTTGATTTCTGTTTTTCAGCGGCAGACTATAACACGAACTATAAACAGTCTTCAAAGTGAATGAATATTACTCTCGAAGTAATAAAATTAATATGATGAAGAAATGACAACTGGTAGTCTACATAAATTCCTAAAACCTTAAAATAAGCAACACATGCAATGTGTTCGCCATTTACTAAAATTCGGGGTACTATTCGTCTATAAAATCCAAAAAGCATTGATTAGACTTCGCAATATTCAATTAAATATAATTATCAACGCACCAGCATTCTACATCCTGAATTTCACTATTAACCACAAGTTCTAGTTCACCGTCAAAATCTGCAACGGCAACAAATTGCAAGTCGTCTGCGTAAAGGTAACCTTTCAATATAGATAACCGACTCAGTAGATCGTTAATATATAACAGAAAGAACTGAGGCCCCTGAATAGAACCCTGGGGGACACCCCGGTAGCCGCTTTTGGTATTCAAAATTTTATTTTTCACCTGAACTACTGTGATTTACCTCTCAAAAACGTGTCTACCAAACGACATACTGAAGTTGAAAAACCATATAATGTAAACAATTTATCAAGCAAAATCTCGTGTGAAATGGATTCAACTGCCCTACTAAAATCTAAACTTATGACTGACGCTAATTTTCATTGGTCCACAGCGGACCTTACCTCGTCTATAATACTCAAAACCAGAGTTTTCGTATTATCACCCTTTCTAAAACCTGATTGATTGTTAGAAATGAAACTACCATTTACCAAGTATTCAGTCAACTGATCAATCATGATAAGCTCAAGTATCTAAGAGCAAACGGATTACACATTAATCGGACGAAAATCAGATAAAACTCTCGGATTTTTCACTTTGGGACTGGTACAACTCTTGCACATTTCCAACTGATTGGGTATTTTGCAGTTCTTATAACAGAATTTAGAATATGTGTAAAATGCATCGAAATCATAGGAAAAATTATTTTTAAAAATTTAATGGAAAGTCCATCAGGACCAATACAATTTGATTTAACCCTCATCAAGGCATTCCAAACTTCAACTTTACTTAAATTCCGAAATGAAAAGCCACTGTAAAATTATCTTTCCCGTTTGCATACAAAGTTGCTAGGGGGTTGGGTATCTCCGGCTAAATAAAGAAATCATTGCACTAATCCACACTGAACATCGCAGACATTGGCATTATCGTTAACACTACATATACCAATTTTTTGTAACTCATTCCCAATTTGCCGAGGATTACATTCAGAAAATAGATTGTGATAGTATTTAGTACGAGCTTTCCTAATAATAGATTTTAACTTATTACGGTATCTACAAAAAGTTTCCCGTCTTTCGGGACTACTAATTTCCATATAAGCACGATAAGAAAAATCTCTATTCTCCTTCTCTACTCTTCATCCAGTCCTGTTTCCTCCTACATTCATTTGTCTTTAGAGGAAAATTTCTATCATACAGGTACAATAATAGTTGTCTTAAATATTCCACTTGAAAATTGGCATCAGACGTTTCATAAATGAGACTAAAATCAATTTGCGCTATATCCCGTTGATAACTTTCAATATCTAAGCGAATATAGTCCCTTATAGGTCCCTTAGTTGTCTTAAATATTCCACTTGAAAATGGGCATCAGACGTTTCATAAATGAGACTAAAATCAATTTGCGCTATATCCCGTTGATAACTTTCAATATCTAAGCGACTATAGTCCCTTATATTTTTTACGCTAGCGATCCTAGTTAAGCCAATGTTGTAAGAAATACAGACAGCAGCATGGTGGGAGTTTAGACCCAATAGACCAAAAAATAAGTAAAGTATAATAGTAATTTAGAAGAAGCTTTTTTTTAACAAAATTAGTAAAGTCTTTTTTAATTATATTTGAGAAACTATTATCCTTCACAATATGTTTTTAAACATATTATATAAAAAGCTTACTAACTGTAAAAATATTAAGAGTTTCTCAATCTTGTTTGAGAAACTATCCTCCTTCTTAATATTTTTTTTAACACACTTGTAAGAAGATTACTATTAGCAAAAATCATAAAAGTTTCTCAAGTATGTTTGATAAACTATTCTCGTTCACAATATTTTTCAAACTTTATATCATGGATGGTAACCGAAACGAATGCGGTTATCGTTCGGGTAACGATATTTTATGTTATTTCGGTAACGGTATTTTAGAGGTAACGCCATTTCATTTATTTCGGTATCGGTATTTTAAGAATAACGGTATTTGAGTTATTTCGGTAACGGTATTTCAAAGATAACGATGTTTGGGTTATTTCGGTAACGGTTTTTTAAGGTTAACGGTATTTCAGTTATATCGGTAATGGTAGTCAGTTATTTCGATGCATCCCTCAATTTTTTTTTTACAATAAACAAACGAGGTTAAAAACAGAACCAATTTATCAACTTAATGCACAAAAAATACTCAATAATCACGTGAAATTAGCAAAAGGAGAAATTAAAAATAACGGTAACGGTATCTTAGGGATAACAATATTTCATTTGTTTCGGTAACGGTATTTTAAAGGTATTGACATTTCATTTATTTCGGTATCGGTATTTTAAAGATAACGGTATTTCAGTAATTTCGGTAACGGTATTCCGGCTAATTCGGTAACGTTATTTTAGGAGTAACGGTAGTCAGTTGAAAGGGTTTTGAATCGATAACGGTATTTTAGCGGTATTGCTTGCCAACCCTGCTTTATATTAGAATTTTGTTTCAAATCTCATGTTCTTGTATATTTCTTCACGATTTTACAGTTTTGCTTTTATTTATATTTATAAAACTTTTATTCACAAAAATATATAAGAAACATGCTTTTCATATTTTGCATTTTATTATTGCAAACAACAATTTCTAAACTCTTTGAAGTTGCGTTCCAGTAAAGTCCCGTTAATTTCTGAGTAAATTCATCGTTGAATATTTTGTACCGCGTGCTTTGTCATTTCATTCTCAGTTTGGCATCAATAGAGTGCGGATCTAAAATTTATAGTTAAAGTTTTAAAGTTAAACTTCCTTCGATGTGGGTTTTGTCGACTTAAAGGGCACACAGTAGACTCTTTTTTCAAAAAGATATAGAATAGTAATCAGCATGCAAACCAAAAACAAGAAGAAATTCTACAACACACTTAACCTACGTTGGTAAATCAGCCGTTAAAGAAACCAACATTTTCGTGCTATGGTTGCGGAGCTCCTGGTGTATACAGAGCGGATTGCTCCACATGCAGTCCACACTATTTAGCATTCAATACACTATGAACAAAAATAATTAGACATACCCTACCTAGAGTCCACGTTGAAATATTTGGATTAAAAGGGGAAGCTATATTCGACAGTGGGGCAAAAACCAGCAATGAATGTTGTGTCTTCCGGGATGTGCTAGCTGACGTAACCCTTGCAAATGGTTCTACTACAAAAGTTATGCCAACAATTTGCGATATTGTTATTGGCAATAGGCTCCGGAAGATTCGCATGATCTACTTACGTAATGCTACAAACAATCGCACGCTATTGGCAACCAATTTTCTGGAGCAATCTGGGATAGTTCTTAATATGGGTCAAAAATGTTGGCATTTCGAAGGCGACCAAAGAAGAAATTTGAATTCACTAATCCCATGGAAGTTTCTCTATTCGCAATAAATCTGGACAACCAGGAAAAACTACCAGGTGAAAAAACAGTTAAGGAAATGTCTAGCTTTATTAAATTTGTGGAAGGTAACAAAGCTCTCAAAGCTCAAAGGGATGCAGAAATTATAAAATCGATAAATATTCGCCAAGTGCTATTGATTCATTGCTCAATGGATATTGGCGTGTTGTCATCGAAACCCCCCAACAACAATCAATGGGTTTTGATTCTGCAGTTTCTTAACGTGATTATGACAAAGCAATGAAACCTCCACATCCAGTACTGAATTCCAATGATTATTCACCACGTTCAGTCAATTTTTCAAAGTGCCTTGCCTATGGATGAAAGGACCCCCGGAGAAAATTCAAGACTTTATGCACCACCAGCGAAAGCTAGACGTACTGAAGATGAAGATTGTGTAAACAAAATATTTTCAATGGATATAAAGTTTCTAAAAGAATCCAATGGCGTCAATCTTACTGATACGGACAAAAAAAAAACGATACAATTTGCAAAACACCATATACATACCGCAGAGTGGGTCCCAACTAATATTCCACCATTTCGTTTATCGCCCACTAGGAAATCGGCCTCAATGGAAGTTTGTATATTTACAATCGATATAAGAAGTCATTAAGATTTACCATTTATAAAAGCCAGGAAGAAAAAGCCTAGCTTCCGTCGACTTGTCAAAGACAGTAAAGCTGATACACTCTTTCCTACTATGTCTATAGTTAGTCAAGATTATGTCCATATTGAGGCAATACTGTTATACTCAATTGCTATACAGATGATTCAAGAAATAAATGCTATTGGTCTAGTTGAAGTGGATAATGATATAATCGTTCCAAACCATTCGAACATGTTAAATCAATATATTATTAAAGTACTTCTCCGCCAGGGGGAGAGCTCGTTAACAAAAAGTTTTATGAAAGGAAAACCGTCCAAGAAGATTCCGCCAGATTTATGCTAAGCCTTTTTTGAGAGTGCGCTTACACTGTTTATCATAAAAAAATTATATGCACTTTTAGAGCATTTTGCAATTAAATTTAGATTAAAAATATATATATGTGACAGCGCATAGAGAAAGGGACCTAAGGGTAAAAAAATCAATTTTTTTTTTTGTGGACAACATCTGAGCATCGAATGAGACCGATCCCATGCTCTCCTGACCTTAGGTCCCTTTCTATCCTTAGGTCCCTTTCTATTTTGCGCGTCACATATATATATTCTACTGTAGTACAAAACTATTGTACTATTATTGAATTCTATTTTCCTAAAAACATTGGATTTCATTCACTATTGATATTGTTGCAAAATTATTGTGATTTTCAAAGTTTATATTAAAAAACATTTAGGTTTTGGCTAACGAATTTATTTCTAGAACGATAGCGGTAAATGCTATAAAGGGCTGCCTATAGGGAAGAGTCTTTTTGCACTTCAGTGTCTTTGGTATATATGACTTATTCTGTACATTCTAATTAAATTCTGTTGAAATTTACCCAACTTATAGTAGGAAACTGTACTCCTACTATAAATTGGGGAAATTTACTATATGTGTGTAATTGAAAAAATACACACATTATGTTTAAGTTGGTGCAAATATAATGTGTAATTTTACATTGAAAGTACGTAAAAATGAAATGAAATTTTGAAATTAGAGTGTTAATTTACTAAATTTATGAGTAAAAAGCATGTTTTACATGTAAATGTACGCATAAAATGCGTAAAAATCCACAAAAATGCGCAAAGATCCTTCAAAAATGCGTATATTTACCACAGCTGTGCTTTAAGTTAAACCACCCAAAAAAACATTTTTGTTTAAATAAAAAACAAATTAATTTTAATTACGTATTTTATTAATAATAATATCCGTATCATTATCGTGTATAACTTAAAAATGCGGACATAAATTAATTGAAAGTATTGGCCATCATTAGCTATGACCTTTTCCCATCTTTCTGGCAACATATGGATTCCGCGCCAAAAGAACTGCTCATTTTTTTAGGCCAATAACAAATCAAGCCAATTTCGGATACCCTGTTCTGAAGTGAAGCGTATTCCAGTGAGAGAGTTGTGCATTGATCGAAACAAATGGTAGTTGGAAGGGGACTAGAAGGCGGGAGTGGCAAAATTTCTCAATCATTGTTTTCTAAATAGTTGTTAAGATGGAATATTATGGCTTTATGTCTAGTCGTATATTCCGGGTATTTTTCGGCCAATGCTCGCTTCAAACGAATCAACTATGTTCGGTACGGATCCCCTGTGATCGTCTTGGTCGATTTCAGCTCATAATAGAAGGGACCCTTCTGGTCCCATAAAATACAGATCATTACCTTGGCGCCATGGATATTCGCATTTGGCGTTAATTTGGCTGATTCGCCGGGCTTCAAATACGATTTCTTGCGCTTCGGGTTGTCGTAATGGATCCGTTTTTCATCGCCAGTAATGATTTCATGAAAAAATGTCTTCTTTTTATGGCGTTCAAGCAGCATTTCGGACATGCGAAATCGCCTTCCAACTTCTCTCGGCTTCAACTCGTGTGGTACATAATTTCCTTGCTTTGGGATGAATACCGCTGCTTGCAAACCAAAAACAATTTCATTCTTATGTTGCTTTATGCAGATAATAATCTGTTTGTAGAAATAGAGTTATTCACATTATTTTATTTTATTTTTATTTTATTTTTTTCATTATTTAAAATTTTTTCAATTTCTTCCAATTTAAAATGTCAAAGTATTTATTGCTATTATAAGTGAGTTTACCAACTTTGTGCGTAAAAATTTTATTAAACAAAAGAATAGTAATTTTAGGCACATTGTGCCAATAGATTGCATATACATAAAAATATAACACAATAAGATAAAATATGATTTACTTTATAGACAAAATAAAATATTTAAGTTAAGTGAAGATAAAGATAAAAAGTGAATGTATTAACAAAATGTTTATTAATATTGATTATGTGAAATACAAGGACACACATTTTTTTTAGTAGTTTGCGTAATTTTTTTGTGTTCCCTTTCGCCTTTTTAAGAAAAAGGTTTTTGGTTTTTATTTAAATTTTATTTATTTTTTAATTGATTAATTAGAAATTTATTAATTCAGTTCGAGGCCAATTTCCTTATTATGAATTAACATAATAAGTACTTTTTTCAAAAACTGCTATTTTTCTTCATCAGGATCAGGACAAATACTTCACAGAGTTTTTGCTTTCAAAAACCTCTACACTTTCAGGAATGAAAAGACGACCGTTTCGGGAATTTTCAAGGTCCCCTTCATCAGTTTTCTTTAGAAAGTGGTGGCAGTAGTGCAATGTAATTGGAAGCATCAAAATCTCATATTAAATGTAGTCTGCTACATTAACAAAATGGGAATGGAGCAAGCAATAAAATATGTTTCCGAAGTCTTCTGCAAGGCATAGCCAACAATAGAAATATTATGAAAGTTTTATAATATGAAAGCCAAAGGTTATTTAATTTTTTTGTTATTTAGAATTGTCTACTTATGCGGAAGACATTTTAATATTTTACGAAGTTTCCTAAATAATGTTCGAAAGAATAACAAAAACACAATTTTTAGACTTAAATTTTCAGCAAATAAATTAACTAAAGTATAATTTCTCTGCAAATTTTTTGGGTTTTTTTCAGTCTACTAATATTTAGCAAAAAGTTTTATTGATTTAAGCAAATAATTTTCCATTTGCAATCGACTAAATGTTAGCAAAACTTTTGCTGAGATTACTTTTTTTTTGGTAAAAATCAAGTCGCTGATTTTTAGCAAACTACACAGACAGAATTTTACTGGACGAGTTTTAATGACATTTTTCAGTAATGTGATTTGATAATTTGTTCGCAACATTTTTCAAATAATCTTTCAACTGAAAAACGAATTTTGTATGTTTTCTTTCTACCTCCTCTTTTTATTTCTTACTTTTATTTAATATTTCTTCTTCCTTTCCGTTTGGTCACAATTGTCTTCTCTTTCTGCAACTTATCCTTCTTCGTTCGTTCGTTCATTTATTTATTTTTATGCCATGAATAAATTAAATAACTGTGTCTTCACGACATATCTGACCATGTATTAATCGGAAATTCAAATATAGTGTTTTCTAGTTTGGAAAATGCGTTTTATGTTTAGCTTTTTATTTACTGTACCTCAGGGATGATAAATGGGATTTTTAAAATATTACTAACCAGCTTAAAAAATAGTACTTTTTTGACCTCTTAGTACCAACATTTTTTTACATTTTATTTTATTATCATTATAAAGTAACAAATAAAAACTCATAAAAAATAAAGAGGTCTTTTATATCTTACTCATACAGCAAAGAAAAGCATAAAAATTTGAGTTAAATTTATTAAAAATTAGTCAAAAATTATGTTGCATAAAAATATTCTATGAGATTACTTTTGTAAAATATTAGTAAGATAAGAACAGCAAAAACCAAACTGTTAAATACATATACAAAATCTTAGTTGTATTTGAATAAATTTAAGTTAACAGAAAATAACTTAGACCTGTTAACTTATCTTAACTTATCTCAGCACTAAACTTAACCATACCCAGTGTAGAAAATCATTACCAGATATATGGTTATGTAACTACATACTTGGTAATGGTAACTAGTTACTTTTATTATTACATTTCTTATTACCTTTATATGGCGATGTCGCGAAAAATAATGAGTTATGCTTACACACCAACATACGAAAAATCAAAAAATATATCGTTACCTATGTGCTTACCAGTACTGACAAAAATAATGAGTCTAAAAATAGATTTTCAAAAAAATTAATTATATAAAAAAAATATTTTTTATTGTATTTTTTTTTAAATAAAATTTGCTGATGCAGGAATCGAACCTGGGTCTACAGATTGCCAGTCAATAGCTCTATCATCTGAACTATATCGACATGTAATATTTAATAGATAAAAACATAATTGACCTGCTGCACACAAGTAAGCTTACTCGCCAACATACAAAAAATCAAAAAATATGTGGTTACATACATATATCCTTACCAGTGTTTAAAAAATATTGAGTCTAAAAATAGATTTTAAAAAATTTACAAAAAAATCTAGAAAATTATTTTCTATTTGAAATAATGATAAAAATAAGTCATTATCAGTAACTCATTATTATATGTTTTAAAATAATGTAGAAGGTAAGTGGGTGTAATTACTGGTAGTCCAAAAAATAATGATATGTCATTACCGTTTCTACACTGGGTAGTTATGAATGTCAATTAACCTGCTAAATTTAGTCAAAGTAGACTAAGAATCACCAAAAATTAGAATTTTTTTTTTTTTAATACGAATAAAAATCTAGTCTTCTGAAATCAGCAATTTACTATTTTTAGTAACCATTTCCGTTGATTTTACCGGGATAGACTGCTCTTTTCATTAAACTAAATTTAACTTAAAAGTAACAAAAATTTTGTAGATATAACAGTTTATTTTTGCTATTTTTACTCTACTAATATTAATATTTTCTACAGATTTTACAGTATAATTTGTTATTTTCAATGAAATAAAAAATATATATAAAAAAAATCGGCTAACCTCAGCAGTTTCTTCTATTTTTAAAGGCTTATTTCTGTGAGTGTAGGGTTCAGAATTTAAAGTCCCATACGACTTCGTTTTAAAGCGAATATTATTTTAAAGTTATTTAAAAGTCTATTCTACCTTGTAAAGTCATAATAATATGATTTTCCTATAGAAAACATAGCAGTTATTTTATTAGAATAAGAAAGAATAATGCGCTTTCTTTCTAATAATAACTCAGATTCCATAACCTTATTCTAATAAAATAACTGCTATGTTGTCTATAGGAAAATCATTTATATCGCCAGATATTTTACAGCAACATTTTTGCAGAGTTAAAAGGCTTTTTTCAACAAAACGTCTTTAAATAACATGGTTTTTTTTAGTGAAAAGGGTTTCAGAATCTGATGTAATTTTGTTGAATAGTATGGAACATTTTTTTACAGGACCCAGAACTATTCTTCTCAGATTCTTAGAACTAATCTGAGTATTTTTCTAAAAAGTTCTCAGAGAAAGTATCAGATTTTGTGATAATTTTTGTCAAAAAAATTTTCCTATACAGTAGGGTGTCCAAAAACCGGCCATTTCGGAAACCCGGTTTTCGGTTTGTTCGAAAATTACTATTTTAAAAAAACCGTTTTCGGTTATGGTTTTCTTCAAAAAACCGGTTTCGGTGTTTTTTTTGTTATGAAAATAAATTTGTACAAATAGCAGAAAAAGCTAATAAAAATCAGTTAAAAGCGCCCTGCAGAAACAACTACTAAAATCAGCTGAATCTGTTTTCTAAAGCGGAATTTAAATTATCTGATTTTATGTCTGATAAATAAAAGAAAAAATCCTATGAGATGATGTGATTGCCAAACAAATCTTTTCGCAAATCTATTTGCGTTTACATCAACAGATGTTCTTTTAAGAACAAAACTCGCAGGCAGGCACAGAAAAGCGCTAAATTATAAATGTGATAAAAATAGGTAGTTTCCAACTAATTTATGCGACCAAGCATTTAAATAGCACTAAAAATAATTATTATGTTAAAATATAATTTAATATCACATTATTATGAAAACAATAAAAAAAGACATTTAAATTAGATAAAACTCTATCAATATAAAGATTTCACCATAAAGCGCTAAATAAAAAATAGAAAAACGTCAAACTAGCACCTTTCTATAAAAAGCGCTAACCGAAAATAACGCTAGTTTTGAGTCATACAAAAACGCCAAGGATAACACGATCAAATGTAATTAGACAAAAATTTAAATTTTAGTTAAATGCAAAGAACATTTTACACTACTGAAATCAGAATGCTGAATATTAGTAAATTAATAAATTAACATCACAGAAAAAGAATTACATTTCCAAAATTTAATTTATATTTTTTTTAATGGGAAGACAATCTACTCTTCTAAAAACAGCATATTTTCGCTATCTTAACTCTACTAATATTCAGTAAAAATGTCTACCGGTTTTAGCAGGATTGAATCTTATTTGTATTCAACTAAAATTTATTGAAATATAACTAAAATTTTTGTAGATTTAACAGTTCTTGTTTCATCATCCTATCGTATATATTTTTCTTAAATGGAACCAATTAATTACGCAGAAAAAAAGTAAATATGTTTTTTGTAGCAACATTCATTAGTCACCCAAAGGACTTTCGTATCTTATTTATTTGAATACATGTGAAAAGTTTTTTTTTTATATAAAGGAGAACCAAACTGCAGTTTCGTTTACTAAAATTAAGCCTTTAAAAATAAAATGCAATCGAAATATAGAATTTTCGAATGATTAGCTTAAAAATAGTTTTGATAAAAACATCTTTTAAAAAAACCGGTTAACCGACAAATAATAACCGGTTTTCGGTTTATTCGAATTTATAAATTATTCGAAACCGGTTGGTTTTTTGAAATTAAAAAAACCGGTTAACCGGTTTTCGGTTACGGTTTTGGACTCTCTACTATACAGTTATTTTATGAAAAAAGTTTAAATTCCCTAAATTAGCTAAAATATTTCTAAGAATGTAATGTTTATTCAATAATTTAAGAATTTTTGTAATATGTATCTCTAAAGTAATTTTATATTCTAATTATTAAATAAAAAAAAAAATCAAATAAAAAAAATATTGGAAATGGTGTTTTATTTAATTTGATAGGAATTAAAAAAAAATCGGTTGGATCTACCAATTGTGATTTTAGTATAGATATCACAACTGAAAATTATCGATAGACGCAACCGAATAATGTGATAGTACATGTAACTACCAAAATTCAGTTGGCAACGAATTCGGTTGTCACAACGAATCTGTTCTCTGTGTGTATTAATTTTTAAAAGTCAAGATTTTGTCATGCAGTGTAATTTTGAAACGCCAAAGTCTATTTTTGTAATATAATAGTTGTAATTAAAGAAAAATAATAAATTGAAAAAATGATAATTAGGATTTTGTTTGGGGAGCGACAACTTTCCAGGACATTTTATGAAAATTGATTATTTTTTCAATTGGAATTGGGCTGTTTTCACAAAATTTTGCACAAATTTCCAAAAAGTATCAACTTAATATTATCATGTTATAATTATCATTATTTTTATTTAAAAAATCTTTAACTCTTAGAGTCCTGGGGGCAAAAAAGACCCATGAAGCTTATTTAATTTCTGACTCCAGGTTTCAAAAATTTTGAAATTACCCCTTGATGAAAAGTATTATGTAACCTGATCCACACAGGATTAATATTTATTTAAAAAAAATTTTAACCCTTAATATCCTGGGGACAAAAAGTCCCATGAAACTTATTTAATTTCTGACTATATTTTTCTGAAATTGCTCGAAACATGTGTTCTACTTGATAAAAATTACTATTTTATACAACCTGATCTATACAGGGTTAATATTTTGACTTCTGGTCAATAAAAAACCCAGTTACTAAATAGAAAGCTTGTAGGATACTGCCTTTTAGGCGAACTTTCAGACTGTAATTAAATTTGGGTATATGAAATATTAATCTAAGTTATAAAATATGCTCTATTCTTTACGGTCCAATCTCACAGTTTAGGGTTGAAAAGGTGGGGCCAAAATGGCCCTAGTTTCCTTTTCTATGCATAATAGAATCTGCGATGAAGCTCTAAATTGTTTTTGCCGGAAATGTAGAAATTATATTCCTTTTTTAAACAATATTGCCTAAGTTTCAGAAAAAGTTACAATGATCTAATATTATGGTACGTCAAAATTGAAAAAAAATTAAGTTATTAAATTTTTTTTATTACTACCCAGCCAACAAAATTCTTAGCACTCATAAATTACGAGTCTTAAAAGACTCCAAAATATGTGTCTTTTGTGAGTGCTCATAATTTTGAGTCCAAAATTATTCATATTTGATTCTTTTTTATGAGCCTTTCAAAACTCACACACAGAAAACACACTTATTTTTGATTATTTTCTGAATACTCATAAAAGGTTCAAAAATGAATCCGATATGAATAGAAAATTTTTTGAAATGGGAAATTTTAAATGACATGTTCAAAAATTGTTCATATTTAAGAGGGATTTCGGAACACAGAATCAAGCCGACCAAAATAATCGGCGGCGGCGGCACAAGCAAAAAATCGGCGGCGGCGGCGGCGATTGAGCCGGATAAAAATCGGCGGCGGCCTCATTTGTAATGTGATTTGAAAACGTTTAGCTTTTTTACCAAAGATAGATATTTTACTATCACTCTATATGCCTTTACGTTTTTTGCCATTACTCTTACCTGACCATCTCTCAAAGATTTGTACGAATAATCTTCAAGGTTTACTATTTTTGAAAAGTTATTCATCATCGCTCTTATATCTGAAACATTTGGAATAATTATTGGAGGCGGTTTTTCTTAAGAAAACTCTTTGTTAGCAGCAAACATGTTGTTGCTAGTAGGTACTTGGTATATCATCATTGGGGTAAGGAATTTCATGCACTTAAAAATGAAAAATATGCGCCTAAAATATGCGGTTAAAAAAGAAAAATATGCACTAATAATATAAGAAATATGCACTAAAACTATAATTTTTGCAAAAATAATGCACTTTAAAACTTAAAAATATATTTAAGTTAGTTATTTTGCAAACAGACACAGAACTCTAAGATTTCCCATAGGTCAATAAAGTTTTAAAAATGTTTATTTTGATTGAATCAAAATATGAAAACGTATCAATTTTTTATATTTTTTTACAAAATAAAAACTGCTACTAAAAATGAAAAATATGCACAAATATGCATTAAAAAGCACAAAATATGCATTAAAAAGCCACCAAATATGCATTTAAAGTCGAAATATGCAAAAACATGCATTTATGTCAAAATATGCAACTACAAATCGATGCTAGTTTGTTCTAAATTTGATGAGTCGGATAAATGTTTAGTCCATATTAGTTTTGGACTATCGAGAAATAACATGCATTTGCATGGAATTCCTTGCCCTAATCATCATTGTTGGTAGTTTTTGTTATTTTGATTGCATGCTTAACTTATAGTCTTGACTAGCCATGGATTTGTGCGAACATGAAACAAATCACACGTGAAACAACAACAAATTTTATTTGTTGTTTTTGTTTTGCATGTAATTCGTTTAATGTTCGCACAAATCGATGTCTCGTCAAGACGCTAAGTAACTAATTCTGGTGATCGATTTTGTCGTCGTTTTGTTTTCAGCGACTGTCTACCAGACAATATCGCTTTCTTCAGTAGACTCGCTGCTACTATCCATTCTGCTGTAACAGCAGAGGATTAGTATAGCAGAATATTAATCCCTTTGTTTACTACTTAATAATCTCTATATATAAAAGAATAACGTGACTGACTGACTGACTGACTGACTCAACATCGCCCAGCCCAAACCGCTGAAGCTAGGAAGTTGAAATTTGGTATGTAGGTTCCTCTTTCGGGGTAGACGTCCGCTAAGACGGGATTTTTGGAAATTCCTACCGGAACGGGCAAAAAGGGGGAAAGTGTCCCCCTTGACGGCCTGCCAAAATCCCTTTGGCTAGAAAGCTGAAATTTAAGATATGTGTTCATTGGAGTAGGGGCTAACTTTTCTGGAAAGTACTTTCTAGAATTTTGGACAGGGACGTTGTAAAAATGGGGGTTAAAAAGGGGAAAAAGGCCCCCCTTGACGGCCTGCCCAAACCGCTGGAGGTAGGAAGTTGAAATTTCGTATAAAGGTTCCTCCACTATCGTAGACATCCACCAAGACGGGAGTTTTGGAAATTTTTACAGGGACGGGCAAAAAGGGGAAAAAGTCTCCCCCTTGACGGCCTGCTCAAACTGCTGGAGCTATGAAGTTGAAATTTGGTATGTAGGTTCCTCGACCGGTGTAGACGTCCGTTGAGACGGCATTTTTGGAAATTCGTATCGGGAGGGGCAAAAAGGGGACAAAAAAAGTACCTTTTTCCAAAAAAGTACCTTTTTCCAAAAAAGTACCTTTTTCCAAAAAAGTACCTTTTCCCAAAAAAAGTACCTTTTCCCAAAAAAAGTTCCTTTTTCCCAAAAAAAGTACCTTTTTCCAAAAAAGTACCTTTTTCAAAAAAAAGTACCTTTTTCCAAAAAAAGTACCTTTTTCCAAAAAAAAGTACCTTTTTCCAAAAAAGTACCTTATTCCAAAAAAACTACCTTTTTCCAAAAAAAGTACCTTTTTCCAAAAAAAAATTCCTTTTTCCAAAAAAAGTACCTTTTTCCAAAAAAAGTACCTTTTTCCAAAAAAAGTACCTTTTTCCAAAAAAAGTACCTTTTTCCAAAAAAGTACCTTTTATATATTATTTTAAATGGTACTTTTTGGAAAAACGAAATTTTTTGGAAAAAGATACTTTGTTTTTACAAAGTACTTTATTTGTACTTTTTTTGGAAAAGGTATTTTTTTTTTAAAGGTGTTTTTTTTTGGAAAAATGTATGTTTTTTGGAAAAAGGAATTTTTTTTGGAAAAGGTACTTCTTTTGGAAAAGGAAAATTTTTTTAGAAAAAGGTACTTTTTTTTGGGAAAAGGTACTTTTTTTTGGAAAAGGTACTTTTTTTGAAAATAGGTATTTTTTTGAAAAAATGTATGTTTTTTGGGAAAAGGAACATTTTTTTAGAAAAAGGTACTTTTTTGGGAAAAGGTACTTTTTTTGGAAAAGGTACTTTTTTTGAAAAAGTTATTTTTTTGGAAAAATGTATGTTTTTTGGGAAAAGGTACTTTTTTTAAAAAAGGTACTTTTTTTTGAAAAAGGAATTTTTTTGGAAAAAGGAAGTACCTTTTCCAAAAAAAGTACCTTTTTTCAAAAAAAGTACCTTTTTCCAAAAAAAGTACCTTTTTCCAAAAAAAAGTACCTTTTTCCAAAAAAAGTACCTTTTTCCAAAAAAAGTACCTTTTTCCAAAAAAAGTACCTTTTTCCAAAAAAAAAAACTCCTTTTTCCAAAAGTACCTTTTCCAAAAAAAGTACCTTTTTCTAAAAAAATGTTCCTTTTCCCAAAAAACATACATTTTTTCAAAAAAATACCTATTTTCAAAAAAAGTACCTTTTCCAAAAAAAAGTACCTTTTCCCAAAAAAGAGTACCTTTTTCTAAAAAAATTTTCCTTTTCCAAAAGAAGTACCTTTTCCAAAAAAAATACCTTTTTCCAAAAAACATACATTTTTCCAAAAAAAAAACACCTTTTAAAAAAAAATACCTTTTCCAAAAAAAGTACAAATAAAGTACTTTGTAAAAACAAAGTATCTTTTTCCAAAAAATTTCGTTTTTCCAAAAAGTACCATTTAAAATAATATATAATTTCAAAAAAAACTACTTTTTTTCCTCCCCCCACGGATATCTCCACTAAACAAGGTTTCTTGATATTCGGCATAGACGTGCGCTAAGACGGGATTTTTGGAAATTCATACCGGAACGGGCAAAAAGGGAAACAGTCTCACAAATTGGAAAAGTGCCTGAACCACTGGAGGTAAGAAGTTGAAATTTGGTATAAAGGTTCCTCCACTGTAGTAGACATCGACTAAGTTTGTATTTTTGGAATTCCCTACAGGATATCCCAAAAGGAAAGTCGGTATGTGAGTTCCTCCTTCTGTGTAGGCGTCCGCTTAGACGGAATTTTTGAAATTCCTATCGGGAGGGGAAATAAGGTAAAAGTCTCCTCCTGACGGCTTGCCCAATCCCTTTTGGCCAACCTAAAATTTTAAATATGTATTCCTTGGAGTAGGACTAACTCACCGGCAACGTAATTTTTCTATTTTGGAACAGGAACATAGTAAAAATGGTGGTTGAAAGGGAAAAATGTCCCCACTAACGGCCTGCCCAAACCGCTAAGGCAATGCAGTTGAAATTTGGTATGAATGTTCCTCATCCATCGCAGATAGCCGCGAAGATGGAATTTTTGTAAATTCCTAAAGGGAGGGGCAAAAAGAAGAAAAGCCTCACCTTGGGGGCCGGTAAAAACCCCTTCGGCTAGAAACCTGAAGCTTAAAATGTGGGTCCCTGGAGTGAGGGCTAACTTATTAGAAAGATACTTTTCTGAATTTTGGAGAGGGTCGTTATAAAATGGGGGCTCAAAAAGGGAAAGTTGCCCCTTAACGACCTGTCCTAACTGCTGGAACTAGGAAGCTGAAATTCGGTACTTAAGTTCCTCTCAGCCTGCTCAAACTGCTGGAACTAGGAAGCTGGAATTCCCTGTCGATGGATTTTCGGAAATTCCTACCGAGAGGGGCACAAATAGTAAAAGTTGGCTAGAAACCTGAAATGTAAAACATATGTTACTTGGAGTATGTGCTCACTTACCGAGAAGGTGCTTTTTGGACAGGGACATTGCAAAAATGGGGATTAATGAAGAGAAAAGTGCCGCTTAAAGGCCCAAACCGCTGAAGGTAGGAAGTTGAAATTTGGTATTAAAGTTCCTCCTCTATTGTAGACATCCGCTAAGATGAGATTTTTGGAAATTTCTACAGGTAGGGTCAAAAACAGGAAAAGTCTCCCCCTTAACGGCCTGGCCAAATTGCTGGAACAAGGGATCTTAAATTGGGTTCCTTCTCCAACGTTGACGTCCCCTAAGATGGTATTTTTGGAAATTCATACCGGGAGGGGTAAAAAGGGAAAAAACTTCCCCCTTGACGGCCTGGCCAAACTGCTGGATATAGAGACCTAAAATTATGTATGTAGTAGGTTCCTCCTCCAACGCAGACATCCTCTAAGACGGAATTTTTGGAAATTCCTACCGGGAGGGGTAAAAACGGAATAATTCTCCCCCTTGATGGCCTAACCGAACCCTTCGGCTAGAAACCTGTAATATATAATATGTTTTCCTTGGAGTATGGGCTAACTTATCGACAAGGCATTTCTAGGACTTTGGACAGGAACGTGGTAAAAATGGTGGTTCAAAAGCGGAAAATTGCCCCCCCCCCCTTAACGTCTGCGTCTTTAGCTAGAAACCTAAAACTTAAAGAACAAGTGTATATGAAACACTAAAATTAAGAAACTAAATAGGAAACGAGTGGGATTGAAACACTACACAAGTGAAATGAAATGGATATAAACGTTGAACGAGTGGAATTGAAATTATAGACAATGCAAACGGATTGGAAGAGGGAATTACCTGTTCAAACACTATCAACGGAATATGAAACTTATGTAGCATTGAAACATACTCTCCAAAAAGTTAAACAAATTTTCTGAAAGAGAAAAAACCTTAGAAAAGGAATGGAACTTATATATTCCGATATTTAAACTTCATGTAACGAAGCACCGGTGGAAGAAACCGATGCAGTAAATTTTCCAACTGAATTTGTGAATTTACTTGAATTGCCAGGTCTACCTTTACATAAACTGGAATTAAAAAAAAACTTTAAGACACGCTAACAACGTAGCTTTGCCCGCTATTTTTAATATTATAAAATGCTTTCCATTGCGAAAGCAGCCCCCCCCCTAAACCTTAAGGCATGCCAACAACGTAGCGGGCTGTGACCGCTATCTTTAATATTATAAATCGCTTGCCAACCCTGCTTTACGTTTTTTATTTTTATTTAAAACACAAATGAATAAAACTACTTACGGGTCTATCTACCTAAGTTCGCACTTTACCAAATTATCTTGACATACACACGTATATTGCAAAAACCAAACTGTTAAATACATATACAAAATCTTAGTTGTATTTGAATAAATTTAAGTTAACAGAAAATAACTTAGACCTGTTAACTTATCTTAACTTATCTCAGCACTAAACTTAACCATACCCAGTGTAGAAAATCATTACCAGATATATGGTTATGTAACTACATACTTGGTAATGGTAACTAGTTACTTTTATTATTACATTTCTTATTACCTTTATATGGCGATGTCGCGAAAAATAATGAGTTATGCTTACACACCAACATACGAAAAATCAAAAAATATATCGTTACCTATGTGCTTACCAGTACTGACAAAAATAATGAGTCTAAAAATAGATTTTCAAAAAAATTAATTATATAAAAAAAATATTTTTTATTGTATTTTTTTTTAAATAAAATTTGCTGATGCAGGAATCGAACCTGGGTCTACAGATTGCCAGTCAATAGCTCTATCATCTGAACTATATCGACATGTAATATTTAATAGATAAAAACATAATTGACCTGCTGCACACAAGTAAGCTTACTCGCCAACATACAAAAAATCAAAAAATATGTGGTTACATACATATATCCTTACCAGTGTTTAAAAAATATTGAGTCTAAAAATAGATTTTAAAAAATTTACAAAAAAATCTAGAAAATTATTTTCTATTTGAAATAATGATAAAAATAAGTCATTATCAGTAACTCATTATTATATGTTTTAAAATAATGTAGAAGGTAAGTGGGTGTAATTACTGGTAGTCCAAAAAATAATGATATGTCATTACCGTTTCTACACTGGGTAGTTATGAATGTCAATTAACCTGCTAAATTTAGTCAAAGTAGACTAAGAATCACCAAAAATTAGAATTTTTTTTTTTTTAATACGAATAAAAATCTAGTCTTCTGAAATCAGCAATTTACTATTTTTAGTAACCATTTCCGTTGATTTTACCGGGATAGACTGCTCTTTTCATTAAACTAAATTTAACTTAAAAGTAACAAAAATTTTGTAGATATAACAGTTTATTTTTGCTATTTTTACTCTACTAATATTAATATTTTCTACAGATTTTACAGTATAATTTGTTATTTTCAATGAAATAAAAAATATATATAAAAAAAATCGGCTAACCTCAGCAGTTTCTTCTATTTTTAAAGGCTTATTTCTGTGAGTGTAGGGTTCAGAATTTAAAGTCCCATACGACTTCGTTTTAAAGCGAATATTATTTTAAAGTTATTTAAAAGTCTATTCTACCTTGTAAAGTCATAATAATATGATTTTCCTATAGAAAACATAGCAGTTATTTTATTAGAATAAGAAAGAATAATGCGCTTTCTTTCTAATAATAACTCAGATTCCATAACCTTATTCTAATAAAATAACTGCTATGTTGTCTATAGGAAAATCATTTATATCGCCAGATATTTTACAGCAACATTTTTGCAGAGTTAAAAGGCTTTTTTCAACAAAACGTCTTTAAATAACATGGTTTTTTTTAGTGAAAAGGGTTTCAGAATCTGATGTAATTTTGTTGAATAGTATGGAACATTTTTTTACAGGACCCAGAACTATTCTTCTCAGATTCTTAGAACTAATCTGAGTATTTTTCTAAAAAGTTCTCAGAGAAAGTATCAGATTTTGTGATAATTTTTGTCAAAAAAATTTTCCTATACAGTAGGGTGTCCAAAAACCGGCCATTTCGGAAACCCGGTTTTCGGTTTGTTCGAAAATTACTATTTTAAAAAAACCGTTTTCGGTTATGGTTTTCTTCAAAAAACCGGTTTCGGTGTTTTTTTTGTTATGAAAATAAATTTGTACAAATAGCAGAAAAAGCTAATAAAAATCAGTTAAAAGCGCCCTGCAGAAACAACTACTAAAATCAGCTGAATCTGTTTTCTAAAGCGGAATTTAAATTATCTGATTTTATGTCTGATAAATAAAAGAAAAAATCCTATGAGATGATGTGATTGCCAAACAAATCTTTTCGCAAATCTATTTGCGTTTACATCAACAGATGTTCTTTTAAGAACAAAACTCGCAGGCAGGCACAGAAAAGCGCTAAATTATAAATGTGATAAAAATAGGTAGTTTCCAACTAATTTATGCGACCAAGCATTTAAATAGCACTAAAAATAATTATTATGTTAAAATATAATTTAATATCACATTATTATGAAAACAATAAAAAAAGACATTTAAATTAGATAAAACTCTATCAATATAAAGATTTCACCATAAAGCGCTAAATAAAAAATAGAAAAACGTCAAACTAGCACCTTTCTATAAAAAGCGCTAACCGAAAATAACGCTAGTTTTGAGTCATACAAAAACGCCAAGGATAACACGATCAAATGTAATTAGACAAAAATTTAAATTTTAGTTAAATGCAAAGAACATTTTACACTACTGAAATCAGAATGCTGAATATTAGTAAATTAATAAATTAACATCACAGAAAAAGAATTACATTTCCAAAATTTAATTTATATTTTTTTTAATGGGAAGACAATCTACTCTTCTAAAAACAGCATATTTTCGCTATCTTAACTCTACTAATATTCAGTAAAAATGTCTACCGGTTTTAGCAGGATTGAATCTTATTTGTATTCAACTAAAATTTATTGAAATATAACTAAAATTTTTGTAGATTTAACAGTTCTTGTTTCATCATCCTATCGTATATATTTTTCTTAAATGGAACCAATTAATTACGCAGAAAAAAAGTAAATATGTTTTTTGTAGCAACATTCATTAGTCACCCAAAGGACTTTCGTATCTTATTTATTTGAATACATGTGAAAAGTTTTTTTTTTATATAAAGGAGAACCAAACTGCAGTTTCGTTTACTAAAATTAAGCCTTTAAAAATAAAATGCAATCGAAATATAGAATTTTCGAATGATTAGCTTAAAAATAGTTTTGATAAAAACATCTTTTAAAAAAACCGGTTAACCGACAAATAATAACCGGTTTTCGGTTTATTCGAATTTATAAATTATTCGAAACCGGTTGGTTTTTTGAAATTAAAAAAACCGGTTAACCGGTTTTCGGTTACGGTTTTGGACTCTCTACTATACAGTTATTTTATGAAAAAAGTTTAAATTCCCTAAATTAGCTAAAATATTTCTAAGAATGTAATGTTTATTCAATAATTTAAGAATTTTTGTAATATGTATCTCTAAAGTAATTTTATATTCTAATTATTAAATAAAAAAAAAAATCAAATAAAAAAAATATTGGAAATGGTGTTTTATTTAATTTGATAGGAATTAAAAAAAAATCGGTTGGATCTACCAATTGTGATTTTAGTATAGATATCACAACTGAAAATTATCGATAGACGCAACCGAATAATGTGATAGTACATGTAACTACCAAAATTCAGTTGGCAACGAATTCGGTTGTCACAACGAATCTGTTCTCTGTGTGTATTAATTTTTAAAAGTCAAGATTTTGTCATGCAGTGTAATTTTGAAACGCCAAAGTCTATTTTTGTAATATAATAGTTGTAATTAAAGAAAAATAATAAATTGAAAAAATGATAATTAGGATTTTGTTTGGGGAGCGACAACTTTCCAGGACATTTTATGAAAATTGATTATTTTTTCAATTGGAATTGGGCTGTTTTCACAAAATTTTGCACAAATTTCCAAAAAGTATCAACTTAATATTATCATGTTATAATTATCATTATTTTTATTTAAAAAATCTTTAACTCTTAGAGTCCTGGGGGCAAAAAAGACCCATGAAGCTTATTTAATTTCTGACTCCAGGTTTCAAAAATTTTGAAATTACCCCTTGATGAAAAGTATTATGTAACCTGATCCACACAGGATTAATATTTATTTAAAAAAAATTTTAACCCTTAATATCCTGGGGACAAAAAGTCCCATGAAACTTATTTAATTTCTGACTATATTTTTCTGAAATTGCTCGAAACATGTGTTCTACTTGATAAAAATTACTATTTTATACAACCTGATCTATACAGGGTTAATATTTTGACTTCTGGTCAATAAAAAACCCAGTTACTAAATAGAAAGCTTGTAGGATACTGCCTTTTAGGCGAACTTTCAGACTGTAATTAAATTTGGGTATATGAAATATTAATCTAAGTTATAAAATATGCTCTATTCTTTACGGTCCAATCTCACAGTTTAGGGTTGAAAAGGTGGGGCCAAAATGGCCCTAGTTTCCTTTTCTATGCATAATAGAATCTGCGATGAAGCTCTAAATTGTTTTTGCCGGAAATGTAGAAATTATATTCCTTTTTTAAACAATATTGCCTAAGTTTCAGAAAAAGTTACAATGATCTAATATTATGGTACGTCAAAATTGAAAAAAAATTAAGTTATTAAATTTTTTTTATTACTACCCAGCCAACAAAATTCTTAGCACTCATAAATTACGAGTCTTAAAAGACTCCAAAATATGTGTCTTTTGTGAGTGCTCATAATTTTGAGTCCAAAATTATTCATATTTGATTCTTTTTTATGAGCCTTTCAAAACTCACACACAGAAAACACACTTATTTTTGATTATTTTCTGAATACTCATAAAAGGTTCAAAAATGAATCCGATATGAATAGAAAATTTTTTGAAATGGGAAATTTTAAATGACATGTTCAAAAATTGTTCATATTTAAGAGGGATTTCGGAACACAGAATCAAGCCGACCAAAATAATCGGCGGCGGCGGCACAAGCAAAAAATCGGCGGCGGCGGCGGCGATTGAGCCGGATAAAAATCGGCGGCGGCCTCATTTGTAATGTGATTTGAAAACGTTTAGCTTTTTTACCAAAGATAGATATTTTACTATCACTCTATATGCCTTTACGTTTTTTGCCATTACTCTTACCTGACCATCTCTCAAAGATTTGTACGAATAATCTTCAAGGTTTACTATTTTTGAAAAGTTATTCATCATCGCTCTTATATCTGAAACATTTGGAATAATTATTGGAGGCGGTTTTTCTTAAGAAAACTCTTTGTTAGCAGCAAACATGTTGTTGCTAGTAGGTACTTGGTATATCATCATTGGGGTAAGGAATTTCATGCACTTAAAAATGAAAAATATGCGCCTAAAATATGCGGTTAAAAAAGAAAAATATGCACTAATAATATAAGAAATATGCACTAAAACTATAATTTTTGCAAAAATAATGCACTTTAAAACTTAAAAATATATTTAAGTTAGTTATTTTGCAAACAGACACAGAACTCTAAGATTTCCCATAGGTCAATAAAGTTTTAAAAATGTTTATTTTGATTGAATCAAAATATGAAAACGTATCAATTTTTTATATTTTTTTACAAAATAAAAACTGCTACTAAAAATGAAAAATATGCACAAATATGCATTAAAAAGCACAAAATATGCATTAAAAAGCCACCAAATATGCATTTAAAGTCGAAATATGCAAAAACATGCATTTATGTCAAAATATGCAACTACAAATCGATGCTAGTTTGTTCTAAATTTGATGAGTCGGATAAATGTTTAGTCCATATTAGTTTTGGACTATCGAGAAATAACATGCATTTGCATGGAATTCCTTGCCCTAATCATCATTGTTGGTAGTTTTTGTTATTTTGATTGCATGCTTAACTTATAGTCTTGACTAGCCATGGATTTGTGCGAACATGAAACAAATCACACGTGAAACAACAACAAATTTTATTTGTTGTTTTTGTTTTGCATGTAATTCGTTTAATGTTCGCACAAATCGATGTCTCGTCAAGACGCTAAGTAACTAATTCTGGTGATCGATTTTGTCGTCGTTTTGTTTTCAGCGACTGTCTACCAGACAATATCGCTTTCTTCAGTAGACTCGCTGCTACTATCCATTCTGCTGTAACAGCAGAGGATTAGTATAGCAGAATATTAATCCCTTTGTTTACTACTTAATAATCTCTATATATAAAAGAATAACGTGACTGACTGACTGACTGACTGACTGACTCAACATCGCCCAGCCCAAACCGCTGAAGCTAGGAAGTTGAAATTTGGTATGTAGGTTCCTCTTTCGGGGTAGACGTCCGCTAAGACGGGATTTTTGGAAATTCCTACCGGAACGGGCAAAAAGGGGGAAAGTGTCCCCCTTGACGGCCTGCCAAAATCCCTTTGGCTAGAAAGCTGAAATTTAAGATATGTGTTCATTGGAGTAGGGGCTAACTTTTCTGGAAAGTACTTTCTAGAATTTTGGACAGGGACGTTGTAAAAATGGGGGTTAAAAAGGGGAAAAAGGCCCCCCTTGACGGCCTGCCCAAACCGCTGGAGGTAGGAAGTTGAAATTTCGTATAAAGGTTCCTCCACTATCGTAGACATCCACCAAGACGGGAGTTTTGGAAATTTTTACAGGGACGGGCAAAAAGGGGAAAAAGTCTCCCCCTTGACGGCCTGCTCAAACTGCTGGAGCTATGAAGTTGAAATTTGGTATGTAGGTTCCTCGACCGGTGTAGACGTCCGTTGAGACGGCATTTTTGGAAATTCGTATCGGGAGGGGCAAAAAGGGGACAAAAAAAGTACCTTTTTCCAAAAAAGTACCTTTTTCCAAAAAAGTACCTTTTTCCAAAAAAGTACCTTTTCCCAAAAAAAGTACCTTTTCCCAAAAAAAGTTCCTTTTTCCCAAAAAAAGTACCTTTTTCCAAAAAAGTACCTTTTTCAAAAAAAAGTACCTTTTTCCAAAAAAAGTACCTTTTTCCAAAAAAAAGTACCTTTTTCCAAAAAAGTACCTTATTCCAAAAAAACTACCTTTTTCCAAAAAAAGTACCTTTTTCCAAAAAAAAATTCCTTTTTCCAAAAAAAGTACCTTTTTCCAAAAAAAGTACCTTTTTCCAAAAAAAGTACCTTTTTCCAAAAAAAGTACCTTTTTCCAAAAAAGTACCTTTTATATATTATTTTAAATGGTACTTTTTGGAAAAACGAAATTTTTTGGAAAAAGATACTTTGTTTTTACAAAGTACTTTATTTGTACTTTTTTTGGAAAAGGTATTTTTTTTTTAAAGGTGTTTTTTTTTGGAAAAATGTATGTTTTTTGGAAAAAGGAATTTTTTTTGGAAAAGGTACTTCTTTTGGAAAAGGAAAATTTTTTTAGAAAAAGGTACTTTTTTTTGGGAAAAGGTACTTTTTTTTGGAAAAGGTACTTTTTTTGAAAATAGGTATTTTTTTGAAAAAATGTATGTTTTTTGGGAAAAGGAACATTTTTTTAGAAAAAGGTACTTTTTTGGGAAAAGGTACTTTTTTTGGAAAAGGTACTTTTTTTGAAAAAGTTATTTTTTTGGAAAAATGTATGTTTTTTGGGAAAAGGTACTTTTTTTAAAAAAGGTACTTTTTTTTGAAAAAGGAATTTTTTTGGAAAAAGGAAGTACCTTTTCCAAAAAAAGTACCTTTTTTCAAAAAAAGTACCTTTTTCCAAAAAAAGTACCTTTTTCCAAAAAAAAGTACCTTTTTCCAAAAAAAGTACCTTTTTCCAAAAAAAGTACCTTTTTCCAAAAAAAGTACCTTTTTCCAAAAAAAAAAACTCCTTTTTCCAAAAGTACCTTTTCCAAAAAAAGTACCTTTTTCTAAAAAAATGTTCCTTTTCCCAAAAAACATACATTTTTTCAAAAAAATACCTATTTTCAAAAAAAGTACCTTTTCCAAAAAAAAGTACCTTTTCCCAAAAAAGAGTACCTTTTTCTAAAAAAATTTTCCTTTTCCAAAAGAAGTACCTTTTCCAAAAAAAATACCTTTTTCCAAAAAACATACATTTTTCCAAAAAAAAAACACCTTTTAAAAAAAAATACCTTTTCCAAAAAAAGTACAAATAAAGTACTTTGTAAAAACAAAGTATCTTTTTCCAAAAAATTTCGTTTTTCCAAAAAGTACCATTTAAAATAATATATAATTTCAAAAAAAACTACTTTTTTTCCTCCCCCCACGGATATCTCCACTAAACAAGGTTTCTTGATATTCGGCATAGACGTGCGCTAAGACGGGATTTTTGGAAATTCATACCGGAACGGGCAAAAAGGGAAACAGTCTCACAAATTGGAAAAGTGCCTGAACCACTGGAGGTAAGAAGTTGAAATTTGGTATAAAGGTTCCTCCACTGTAGTAGACATCGACTAAGTTTGTATTTTTGGAATTCCCTACAGGATATCCCAAAAGGAAAGTCGGTATGTGAGTTCCTCCTTCTGTGTAGGCGTCCGCTTAGACGGAATTTTTGAAATTCCTATCGGGAGGGGAAATAAGGTAAAAGTCTCCTCCTGACGGCTTGCCCAATCCCTTTTGGCCAACCTAAAATTTTAAATATGTATTCCTTGGAGTAGGACTAACTCACCGGCAACGTAATTTTTCTATTTTGGAACAGGAACATAGTAAAAATGGTGGTTGAAAGGGAAAAATGTCCCCACTAACGGCCTGCCCAAACCGCTAAGGCAATGCAGTTGAAATTTGGTATGAATGTTCCTCATCCATCGCAGATAGCCGCGAAGATGGAATTTTTGTAAATTCCTAAAGGGAGGGGCAAAAAGAAGAAAAGCCTCACCTTGGGGGCCGGTAAAAACCCCTTCGGCTAGAAACCTGAAGCTTAAAATGTGGGTCCCTGGAGTGAGGGCTAACTTATTAGAAAGATACTTTTCTGAATTTTGGAGAGGGTCGTTATAAAATGGGGGCTCAAAAAGGGAAAGTTGCCCCTTAACGACCTGTCCTAACTGCTGGAACTAGGAAGCTGAAATTCGGTACTTAAGTTCCTCTCAGCCTGCTCAAACTGCTGGAACTAGGAAGCTGGAATTCCCTGTCGATGGATTTTCGGAAATTCCTACCGAGAGGGGCACAAATAGTAAAAGTTGGCTAGAAACCTGAAATGTAAAACATATGTTACTTGGAGTATGTGCTCACTTACCGAGAAGGTGCTTTTTGGACAGGGACATTGCAAAAATGGGGATTAATGAAGAGAAAAGTGCCGCTTAAAGGCCCAAACCGCTGAAGGTAGGAAGTTGAAATTTGGTATTAAAGTTCCTCCTCTATTGTAGACATCCGCTAAGATGAGATTTTTGGAAATTTCTACAGGTAGGGTCAAAAACAGGAAAAGTCTCCCCCTTAACGGCCTGGCCAAATTGCTGGAACAAGGGATCTTAAATTGGGTTCCTTCTCCAACGTTGACGTCCCCTAAGATGGTATTTTTGGAAATTCATACCGGGAGGGGTAAAAAGGGAAAAAACTTCCCCCTTGACGGCCTGGCCAAACTGCTGGATATAGAGACCTAAAATTATGTATGTAGTAGGTTCCTCCTCCAACGCAGACATCCTCTAAGACGGAATTTTTGGAAATTCCTACCGGGAGGGGTAAAAACGGAATAATTCTCCCCCTTGATGGCCTAACCGAACCCTTCGGCTAGAAACCTGTAATATATAATATGTTTTCCTTGGAGTATGGGCTAACTTATCGACAAGGCATTTCTAGGACTTTGGACAGGAACGTGGTAAAAATGGTGGTTCAAAAGCGGAAAATTGCCCCCCCCCTTAACGTCTGCGTCTTTAGCTAGAAACCTAAAACTTAAAGAACAAGTGTATATGAAACACTAAAATTAAGAAACTAAATAGGAAACGAGTGGGATTGAAACACTACACAAGTGAAATGAAATGGATATAAACGTTGAACGAGTGGAATTGAAATTATAGACAATGCAAACGGATTGGAAGAGGGAATTACCTGTTCAAACACTATCAACGGAATATGAAACTTATGTAGCATTGAAACATACTCTCCAAAAAGTTAAACAAATTTTCTGAAAGAGAAAAAACCTTAGAAAAGGAATGGAACTTATATATTCCGATATTTAAACTTCATGTAACGAAGCACCGGTGGAAGAAACCGATGCAGTAAATTTTCCAACTGAATTTGTGAATTTACTTGAATTGCCAGGTCTACCTTTACATAAACTGGAATTAAAAAAAAACTTTAAGACACGCTAACAACGTAGCTTTGCCCGCTATTTTTAATATTATAAAATGCTTTCCATTGCGAAAGCAGCCCCCCCCCTAAACCTTAAGGCATGCCAACAACGTAGCGGGCTGTGACCGCTATCTTTAATATTATAAATCGCTTGCCAACCCTGCTTTACGTTTTTTATTTTTATTTAAAACACAAATGAATAAAACTACTTACGGGTCTATCTACCTAAGTTCGCACTTTACCAAATTA
The DNA here is from genome assembly GCA_949987735.1 of Leucophora obtusa. Lineage (NCBI taxonomy): Eukaryota > Metazoa > Arthropoda > Insecta > Diptera > Anthomyiidae > Leucophora > Leucophora obtusa. The sequence continues at coordinate 35,450,652 of OX465297.1, read as the reverse complement.
TCTTGACATACACACGTATATTGCAAATTATTATGGATTCATTACTAACAAACCACTTTCATGAGAAAAAGTGATCAAATATTTATTTATTTTAAACCCATTGTTGTGCAGAATTATTTATTTGTGGTGGCTGGGTGACCGCTTTAAATAAAAAAACTTTAAATAAAAAACGAATTTAATAAGAATTGTAGGGGACGCAGCCCCCCAGGGGGAGGGCGAAGCCCCCCCCCCTTAACCTTTAAGGCACGCTAACAACGTAGCGGGCTGCGCCCGCTAGTAAGTAATAATTTGTCTGGCCGTTATGGCAACACTGACTATATCTAACAAATGGTCCTAAATATTTAATATAACATACAAGTTTTATTTAATAAATTATAAACATACCCTTTTAGTACCAAGTCCTTTTCTTTGAAACATAACTTGCAAAATTTTAATTTTGCCAGCATATTTTTTGCCAATGTAAAGGGCTCCAAAGTAATCTCAACATTGGGAAAATGTAACCCCCTTGGAACTCAAAACAATTTTTGCCTCTTATAGAATTTTCAGACAATTAAAGCATACTGTGAATCAATTTGTTTTTATTTATTCTTTTTAATTTTAACAAATTAAGGAATAAATAAAGACCATAGAAAAAATACATATCGATTGATTTAAGAAATTAAACTTGTTTGAAGACTTTTGAATGGAGGCTTTGTTAGAAAGTTTGGGCAGGATGCACATATCTTGTAGGGATCCATTTGAATTAGATGCCCAATCAATAATGTCCTTAAATGATGAAATTGTGTGATCAATTCGAACATTGGTTTGAGCATTTTATCCGTAAAAGTGTCCTTTTCTAAATATTATAGAATTTTACAATATCTTTTATTTTTACTTGTTCATTTATTTGTTACAAAATGTTTAATTTATCCAAAATATTCAACTGGACCATTTTTAAAAATGTATTTTAGAATTGAAAAAATATATATGGGTGATATCAAAAAATGTGATAAAATCCATGTAACCAGCTAATTTCAAATGCATGGATTACATTTGAGTTATATATTTCGATATATATCAGCGCATTGTCACCTGTTTTACAAAATTTATAACAATCTGACCAATTTTTGGTTAATACATAAAATTTGTAACCAATTTTATAGGCCAAATGTAAACTCCGTAACCAGTAACTCATAAGGTTTTTTAACTTTAATAGATTATATTTTAATAACCAATGAAGCTAAACACTAACTGTAAGAATTTATATGAAGAGGAGAAGTAACGCTTTTAACAAAAATTAATAAATTTTACAAACTTTTTCGTAATCTATGCTAACTCGACTTCAATTCTGTAACGATTTTTCGTCATAATTTTTGATAAAAATGCATACACCAAATACATATATTGAGTTTTAAATGCAAAGTTAAGCAGCTATGTTTTTTTATTAATTGATTTTTTGCACATCTGCAAAGAGTTGCATTCTGAAGTATTATATTAACCCATTAAGAACTTTTTTTTAAAAAAATTTTTTCACAGTATAAATTTACATAAGCTTTTATAGCTTAAAAAAATTATATTTAGAAAAATTTACCCCTAAATTCATAAACGCTTTGTAAAATTATAGGAGGTTTATTGAACATATTTTGTATGAAAATGACGTTTTGTAAACCTGCTATAACTTTAAAAAGCATTTATGAATTGAGGGGTTAATATTTAGAAGATTTTAACTTTTTTCTCTTCATATAACAAAATTGTTTTTAGCTCTGGTTGTTCAAGTTTAATGAATTAGTAAATTCTTTTTAAAAAATATATTTATTATTAAATTTTTTATATTTGAAAATTGATACTTCCAGCCGAAATGAGCCGAAAAAAATCGGCGGCGGCGGCTGAGGCAAAAATTACCGGCGGCGGCGGCTTAAACGGCTCACGGCGGCTGGCTTGTTTCTCTGTTTCGGAAGGCTCAAAAATATGAGTCATACAAAGTCAAATATTTGTACAAAAAAATTATTATTAGAACGATCTAAAGCTGCCTACACACTAGGGAACATACTTAAAAAAAGAGAGCATTTTTTGTGAATGTGTGAGTGCGTTTGTGTGTGTGTGAGTGTTGAGAGCGTGCATTTCGTGTTTACAAAATTTTTTGATATTTTTTGTTCCCTCAACCATGTTCCCTAGTGTGTAGGCAGCTTAAAAGTCAAGCAATTGTTTTTTTTATTATTTATAAAATAAATATCTATAAACTAAACAAATTATTTATTATTTTCCGTTGTTAAAATAAAACTGGAATGCAATATCATTGGAGGATATATTTCATTGTCCCGTACAATCTTTTTATGAAAAATGCCGTTGTGGAAGCCCAAGATAGAGAAGCATGTATTATAAGAAGTCAAGATTTCTGTTTTACTCAAAATGTTTCAAGACTGGATATTTGGTAAAGGCTCAACTGGGTATTTGGAAAAGTCTCATCTAATAAAAAAGACCGAATGTTTTTATAAAAATTTTAACTCAAGAATTTGTCATGTAATATATATATATGTAACTAATCACTATTAACTAATAATATGTCACTATAATCGCTCGTACTATGAGTTAACAGTTTTTTGTAATAAATATTTTAATAAATTAAATATCGCTAATAAATACAAAATTAATTTTAAACAACAGTACCTAATTTCTTATTCAAGAGTAGCAAAACGGCTCTGAAAAGGGTGTAAATTTGATTAGAAACTACTCAGAAAAGACTCATAAAAGATTCCTAAAAGACTCTTAATTCATGCAAACAAGAGCGTTTTTCGTATAAATAAAGTCCCTCTCTCTGTACACTCTTAAATTACTCAGAAAATGCTCTAAAAAAGAGGGAAATTTCGCCTCCTAATGTTCATTTTTAGGAGTCTTTTATGAGTCATAAAAGAAAAACACCCTCATAAAGCTATGATTTCAGAAGGTCTCAGGACTCTTTTATGAGTCTTTTCTGACTCCAATTGTACACTGGGTATAAAATATTAACCTTATTTCGATGTAGTGTGTAATTTTTTTTAAACAACATAAGAATAAATGCGGAAACCCTAAAATTTTACAAAATAAAATAATAAATTATCAATTTTTTTACAATAACTGAAATTCATAAGGGAGGTGAAAATTTCCTGATACCAAATAAAATAAAATTTGCCAAAGAGTTAAAATTTTTAAATTATAATTAGTTTTTAGTGCATTTTGATCATAAATGTAGCTTAAATTTAGTTTTTTAGAAAAAGGATATATGGGAGACTAACGGGCGAAGCCCGTTACGGGTTTAGCGTGCCTTAAAGTTAAGAATTAAATTTCTTTTAGATAAAATAAAACACAATATTTTTTGTTAAGGTAAAATAATTGGTAAGGTAAATTTATTGTAATGTTTAAGTACAAATCGTTAGCTGAAATGCAAAACCACGTAACTAACAAAAAATTCAAAATCGGTTTTTTGATCGATTATGATGCATATCAACGAGGTCCACGTCTTCTCCAATTTTTACTGTCATATAATAAAAATTAGACATATTATTAGCGAAAATCGAAAGCACGTAACTACATACTTGTTGCTTGAAAATTGTAACTAACACATATTTATTTCTATTGAATTTTATTTATTCATAGTAGGATTTGAATTTTTATATTTCACTAGCGGATAGTGCTACTACGCTCCCCTCCCCTAGTAGTCCTATTTTCTCATAATTATAGTGATTATAGTTTGAAATTTTTACTTTGTTAATTATAATAAATTTTTTTTTTGGAGATCCCACTGTCAATATGATTCGTGTATTAGCGTATGATCCCTCTGGAGTAATTTATTTTAAATTAAGTGCAACAGATGAGTTTAAGGAATTTCCACAAAGAATTGGAAACAAATTAAAAGCGTTTGAAACTTTGAAGTTGCATTTACAAAGAATAAAAATTTCAAGCAAAAAATGGCAACATCTTCAGGACCTTAAACCATTTCTTCCACCCGATTGTCATTATTATTACAATGAAATTCCATTTGAGAAGTAAAGGTTTAATTTTTTCCTTTATTTGTATTGTAGTTATTGTTGTTAATTATCTTTTGCTTTTGTAAATCATTTTTTATTTTCATATTTAAAAAAAAAATAATAAATATATAAAGCGATATATTAAATAACAAGAGAACAACTTCTTTTATTCTACATTTTATGAATGCAAAACAAAATTTTCCTTGAAACTTAAAAAAAATTCATTGTAGTTACGTGTTTTTGTTTAAGAAAATACGAGTTCAAAAGCGCATAACTAACTTAACTCTTTGAAACATTAATAAATTATTACTTTTATTCCAGAAATGAATTAATCAGTCTATATTTAGAAAATCTGCGATATTTGATTACCAAAACTCCATTTATTTTTCAATATATAACATTTTTTGTTTCTCCTGTAAAATAGTAAAAATGTTAGTTACGTGGTTTTGCATTTCAGCTAACGAAATACTATTTCTTGCCTCTTAATTTTTATATAAATAAATCATTTAGTATACCAACACGTGAGCATGTAACAACTAATTGTCTGTTGTTCAAGCCATCGGCGTAGATAGGTCGTATTTGTGGTCCAAATAGTCCAAACTGCCCAACAATTATTTTAAATTCGTTTTGTTATTTAAAGTACAGTTTTTATAATAAAAGCCTTCACCCAGCCACCGCAAATAAATAATTTTGACACAACAATGGGTTTAAATAAATAAATATTTGATCACTTTTCTCATGAAAGTGGATTGTTAGTAATGATTCCATTATAAATTGCAATATACGTGTGTATGTCAAGATAATTTGGTAAAGTGCGAACTTAGGTAGATAGACCCGTAAGTACCCAGCAAAAATTTTTCAAAATAGAGAATCGAGTTGGGAATCAGTTATTTTTGGTAGAACGCCTTCCCAATTGGATTACCAACTTGTTTCTTTTAACAAGTCGTGAGACTAAATGCAATTGATTCTTTGGAATCGCAATGGTAGCTAGTTACTATTTTTCTTACAGAACACTTTTGATTTTTAGTAAAAGAAGGTGTTCTAATAATAAAAAGATTAAGCGAGTTTCTAAAACTAGATATTCTCAAAATAAAATTTACGAATTAAATTTTAAAATAAATAAAAAAAAACTTACACATGTGTTTCGTTTTTGGGATTTGATCCCTGACTTTCTGCGTGTCAGGCGGATACTCTTCCACTGAGTCACCATCTTGCGTGATAATTTATATCTTAAATCAGATTTTAGTTTTTTATAATTACTTTATACTTTTTAGCACAAGCTTGTTTTTTTTTTTTTGATAAATGAGGTAGTTCTTTAGAATTTATATATACCCGAATAAAAAAAATTGATCTCGCGCAATATCTAATCATATCCAATTTGATATTGTTTAAGATCTGCTGTAATATATAGCTGATCCACTTAGATCTCAAAATTGGGTATATCCAATGATATAGTATTAGATCCGATTGTATATATGGGGATAAACTAAGATCAAGTTATATATCAAAATTGGGAGGTCCAATGATATCTTTGGGGATAAACCTAGATCTAATTTGATCCGAAAAATGGCGGATCGAATTAGATCTAGTTATATATTTGTGGATAAACTTAGATCTAACTTGATCCGAAAACGTGGCAGATCGAATTAGATCCAGCAATATATTTGGGGATAAACTTAGATCTAAATTGATCCGAAAAATGGCAGATGGAATTAGATCCAGCAATATATTTGTGGATAAACTTAGATCCAATTTGATCCAAAAAATGGCAGATCGAATTAGATCCAGCAATATATTTGGGGATTAAGTAAGATCTAAATTTATCCAAAAAATGACAGACCAAATTAGATCCAGTAATATATTTCGGGATTGCGTAAGATGTTAACTTTTCCGATAAATTGCAGATCGAATTAAATCCAGTGATATATTTGGGGATTAGGTAAGATCTTAATTTATCCCATAAATTGCAGATCGAATTAGATCCAGCAATTCATTTCGGTATTAAAATGGCAGATCGAATTAGAAACAGCAATATATTTGGGGATTCACATCTAGAACTATCCAGAAAAATGACAGATAAAATTAGATCCCGCATTATATTTGGGTACTACGTAAGATCTCCATTTATTTGGGATTAAATAAGATCCCAGACAGATATTGACAACAGTTCAAAAAAGAATACACTGGCAGAGCACTGATTTTATAAAAATTACAATATTTTGTTAAAATAAGGTTTAAACTCAGAAGGTCTCGAGTTCGATACCGTTGACGGCTATGCATTTTTTTTATAAAAAGAATTTCTTTTTATAAAATTATAGTTTTATTTTCTATAAATGCTTTTATAAAATTATATTTTTTTTTTATTAAATTGTATTTAAAAAAAAAAATAATTTTATATACATCTTTTTAACGCTCTACACCATTTCCAATTGTATCATTTGTTTTTAAGATTTATCAATTGAAAAAAGAAATAATCAATTGAATTTCAGTTTTATCAATTGTATTTCAGAACTTATCAATTATTTTTCAGATTTATGAATTGCATTTATGAATTGTATTTCAGAAATTATTAATTGTATTTTCGAAATTCACAACTGTATTTCGGAAATTATCAATTGTATTTCAGAAATTATGAAATGTAATTTAGAAATTTTTCTCTATTAACTATGCACACATAATAATCCATGCATAAAAATACGAAAAAATGTCAAAATAACAAAAAAATTTGTAAAATATACGAAAAATGGTTTATTTTACGAAAGTTTTTGTTGTTTTGACATTTATTTCGTATTTTTATGCATGGATTATTATGTGTGTGATAAACAATCAACAAGTTCTGAAATAGATTTGATTATTTCTGAAATACAATTAAAAAATTTCTAAAATACACTCCATAATTTCTGAAGTACATTTAAAATTTCTGAAATACAATTAATAGCTTCTGAAATACAGTTAATATTGTAGTTGCTGATGAGTTACCATATACGACCATATATTGTTTAAATATCACCATACATATATGACAATATATTGTTTAAATGGCACCATATACCATATAATATATAACCATGTAATATATAACTTAGCCATGTACCATTTGATCCGAAAAATGGCCCGATAAAATTGTATCAGTTGTTTATCAGTTTTTATCAATTGCATCAGTTTAGATCTGACCTGATTAAATTATGTGTTAATCAGATGAAATTGTATCAGATTTTTGACCTGATACAATTTTATTGGTTTATATCACATGGTATCAGTTTAGGTCCAAATAGATATATTTGTATACAAAATTATATAGTTATATCCCAATTTTGACCTGATATCAGTTTAAAACTTTAATACAATTGTATAAGGTAAATGTCGGAGACAATTATATTTTATTTATATAAAATTGAAACAATTACGATAAAATCTGACACCATTACATATAAACCGATAAAATTGTATCAAGTCAAAAATCGGATACAATTTCATTTGATTAACACATAATTTAATCAGGTCAGATCTAAACTGATACAATTAGATAAAAATTGATAAACAATTGATAAAAATATATCGGGCCATTCTTCGGATGAAACTGTATATTTATACAGATATAATTTAATCAAATATATGACTATATGTAACTATTTTTACTCGGGTTTTTTAAATGATACGATATATCAAAGTATATGGTCCTATATATGGTAGCATATATTATCATATCTGGAACTGTATTAAAAATGTTGTTCATAAGGTACCATATATGACCATATATTGTTGAAATGGCACCATATATCATAATGTATGGTTTAAATGTCAATACATATGATACCATATATCAATATCTATTGCACTATATATAGTAGCATATATTATTATATCTGGAACTGTATTAAAAATGTTGTTCATGAGGTCCCATATATTAGCTATACTGTTTAAATGGCACCATATATGATAATATATGGTTTAAATGGCACCATATATAGTAATATATCACTTAAATAACACCATATAAAAATATATATGGCACTATATATTGAATCATATATTATCATATCTGCAACTGTATTAAAGATTTTGTTCATGAGGTCCCTAGTAAAAATGATTTTTATATAATCAGATATGATTTTTATACAATCATTTATGATTTTATACAATTATAACTTGTCAAGTATTTTAATTTATTGATATTTCCGACTATTATTAATGATATTAATGATATTTATTTATTTAATTGATTCCATTTCCTGTACAACAAGACTGAGTCTTATATTTATAGTACGTTACAAAAAAAATTATTTTCATATTATTAATTAATTATAAATTATTAACATAACAAACTTATTACAAATATAACAATATTGATAATCATAAAGAGAAAAAAATAAAAATTATTTGAAAAAATTAAATAAAAATATTTTGAAACTATTAGCATTGCTATTTACTTGTTGACTTAGTGGAAGATTATTCCAAAGACGAGCGGCATGTACATAAAATTGCCATTCAGACATTAGGAATTGATGTCGAGGTATTACAATATTTCAGTTTCGTGGCGATTGGAAAAAACGTATTTTGTCAAATAAATACCTGGGGGTTTGACTGTTTATTAATTTATGCAAGAACATCAGGGTGCGAATTTTTATCAGATTTTCGAAAGAGACTCCGTAAAGGTTATTTGAAACAGAGGAAACATGATCAAACCTTTTCAATCCATACACATATCTAATAATATTGTTAAATAAGACATTTAGTTTTCTATAGCTAACTGAATCACAGCTTCCAAATAATTCACAACCATACATCAGGGAGGGAATCAAGTACGTCTTGGCAAGTAATGCCCTAATTCTTAACGGGGTGAAATATTGTGTTGACCAGACAGCTCGTAGCTTTACATAGGTTTGACCAACCAGTGAATTGACATGATCAGTCCATGTCAAATTGCTATTGAAAATTATACCAAGATTCTTCGCTGTGTTAACAATTTCAATCTTCTCACCATTTAAAACAATATCCTCAGAAATCGAGGGAACTAAACTTTTCTTTCGTATTACAATGCATTTAGATTTACGCGGGTTCAGACAGAGTCCATTTGCAGAAGCCCAAAGGTAGATTCTGTTTAAGTCATCATTTAGATAAGCTATACCTGAAGCAATATTTTGAACTGGGCTACTTAAAGTTAGCTGCACGTCATCTGCGTATAAATGTACTTTACATTTAGTCAGTTGCTCTGGCAAATCATTTGCGTATAAGGAAAATAAAAGTGGACCTAAAATAGAACCTTGAGGCACCCCCCTAATAAGGGATAAGCTATCTGAATATACATTGTTTACAAACACCGATTGTGTGCGGTTCGAAAGATATGATGATATAAGTTTAGTAGATGTATCGTTAAATCTAAAAAAGTATTTCAGTTTTTTAATGAGTATATCATGGTCTACCGTATCGAAAGCCTTAGAATGGTCCAGAAGCACTAAAAAATTAACGTTCCCATTTTCCAGTCCTTGCCGTATATTCTCACTTACTTCCGCAAGAGCCGTAACGCAGCTATGATTCTGACGAAAACCAGATTGCATACTGTTAAGCAAATTATGATTATTGACATATGTAATCGTTTGTTTATACAAAAGTTTTTCTAAAACTTTCGATAGGAAACACAAGATGGCTATAGGTCTGTATTCTCCATTCGACTTAGGTAATGGCAAAATTTTTGCATGTTTCCAGTTTAACGGATACATACTTGACATTATAATAGTATTAAACAGATGAGTAACATACGGCAAAATCAAGGGCAAAAGTAATCTTATGAATTTTGGGTGTAAGTTATCACTACCCACTGCGTTTGATTTTATCAAAGAACATGTTGTAATAACGTCATATTGAGTAACGCAAGAAAATTGAAAATGTTCACCGATTATCTCATTATCAGTATCTAACGTGTCTGAGGAAAAATTAAAAAAAGTGGGATTTGCTTGGGTTACAGGGGTGTTAGTAAACGTTCTGTTAAGCATATTTGCATCCACTTGGCAGTCAATATTGTTGTTTGCATTGCCAATTCCTATTTCACGAATAGTGTTCCAAGTTTGTTGAGTATTGATTGCAGTACTAAATCGTTTGGAATAATATTCGGTTTTTGCAAATCTGATACGTTTATTAACATGTTTTCTGGCAGCGGAATATTGTATTTTAAGCTCGGAAGTTTTAAATCTTTTCCACCTGGCATATGCAAAATCTCTTTGGTGTATAGCATTCTCAACGGCATTTGAAAACCAGAGTTTTTGTTTAGGTGTTGTTTTCTTATATTTCAGAGGTACAGTTAAGTCAAAAAGATGTTGAATATTGTGCTCCAAAAATAAAGATTGCTCATCAACGGAGGACATAAAATAGATGTCACTCCAGGCAATGTAAGAGGAATATTCATATAAACGATTAAAATCTAGGTGTTTAAAGTCACGATAACTGAAACACTGTTTAGCTTGTTGAACTTGAAAGTTATAAGTTAGAAAAATAAGGTCATGCTTAGAAAAACATGGCGCAGATATCTGATCATACAAAATTACGTTAGCTGTGTTAGACACAAGGAAAAGGTCAATCAGCGTGCTTGTTGTGGACGTATGGTGTGTTGGGTTTGTCATGTTAACTGGAAAAAGGCCAAGCGATAACATATTATCAGGGAGTGCCGTCTCCATTAAGACATTTGAATTAAAATCTCCAGTAATGACTATATCATCATACTCTGAGGCAAGATTATTGTGAAACATATATTTTTATATGATTATATCAAAAGATATTTAATTATATAAAATTATATTATTCAGATCCACCATTTTCCGGATCAAATCATGTATGGGTTAATATAATTATATAAAAAATATGTTATTTGATCCGAAAAATGGTGGATCTGGTTAATATAATTTTATATAATTTAATATTATTTGATATAATCATATAAAAATATATGTTTCACAATACTCGACAAGTTATAATTGTATAAAATCATAAATGATTGTATAAAAATCATATATGAATACATAAAAATCATTTTTACTAGGGGTACCATGATATTGTTTAAATGCCACCATATATGATAATATATAGTTTAACTGGCACCATATATAGTTATATATTGTTTAAATGATACCATATATAATTATATATTCCTATAAATAATAATAAATAAATAAATGCCGCCATATATATTAAAATATAGCTATATATATAACTATATATGCAATAAGATCAGCCATGCTATGCAATATATAATCATATATACCATATCTAATATTATAAAGGCCGATATCTAATTAGATGAAATTATATATGGCATAATATAAATAAAAATTTTGAAAAAAGACGTCATATATAATTATATATGGATATACATAACGACATGTCTAATTATATATTTTAATATATGCCACATATGATTATATATAATTTTTTTTACTCGGGTAAGGCCTTACAATACACCTTGCAAATTACAAAAAAGGGAAGCGAATATTTAAAATCGCTTTATGGTTATGGTTAAACTAATAGAATTCGACTTATACTAAATTAGACAAATACTAAATAGCATATCAGGTTTGGTGTATATTTATTATATTAGCTGTACTTCCACTCTTACTTATCAACATTAAATAAATAATATATAATAAAATATAATAAAATAAAATAAATTAAATAAATTAAAGTAAATAAAATGAAATAAATAAATTAAATTAAATAAATCAAATAAAATAAATGAATTAAATAAATTTTTTTCTATAAATTCATTAATTAAATAAATTAAATAAATCAAATCAAATAAATTAAATAAATTAGATAAATTAAATAAATTAATTAATTAAAAAATTTATTAAATAAATTATTAAATAAGTTAAATACATTAAATAAATAAATAGATTAAATAAATTAAATAAATGAGTAAATTAAATAAATGAATAAATAAATAACAACAAAATTTCAATTGTCCTAACAACAATATCTGAATGTTTTTATGTAGAAATTTTGAATGGAAAAGTTCCCACTTTTAATGGAAAAAGTAGTCAGAATGTGAACGTTTTTCTATGGCAGAAATCAATCAGATTTTAGCAAAGAGAAAACATATTTGTTCTGACGGCACACTTTGTACACTCACTAAAATTTGTCGGTAGAATCTACTGAAAATGTCAGTTAAAACAAAGATATATGCAGTTAAAAAGGCGACAAAGGTATTTACATTTAAAATAACTAAAAATTTTGTTATTTTTAACTGTTGAAAAATAACTAACAAATGCATTAAAAATAACTACCAATGTCGTAAAATTAACTGAGAAATTTTTACTACAAAAATTTCAAAATAACTGACGAAATCGGTAAAAACTCCTGTTTTTTATAGTCAATTCTTTTTGTCTATAAAAGTTATATTTTAATAAAAATATTTGTTTTCTTTCGATCACAAAAATATGTGTTATTACTTCAGTCTATTTAAAACTCGAAGTAAAAATTCCAAACCGTTCTCCAGTTGTTATGCTTTTATGCATTGGAGATACAATACAAGTTTCTCATTTTTATTTGCAAACTAGAAATATATCAATAATAACGAATATAAACTAAACAAGAATTTTTAAATAAAAAAAAATCAAGGACATTTTTTATTTTTATTTAACTACCAAAAATAACTGTTTGCTGTAAAATTACTGTTTTTGTAGTTGTTTATTATGATATTAAAAATAACTACTTTAAACAACTGTTACAAAATTACAATACTTTTAGTTGTTATCTTAGTTGTTTTGAATTTTTCTATAGCAAAACAACTGTAATTTCCGTTAAAAATAACAACTACTGATTACTACACAAACAACTGTCAAACTTTTTTGAGTGTAGCCAATCGATTGGTTCGTTTACTAGTGGAATATATCGTTTGTATCCATCAAAAAATTAGTTTTGCAATGTAATTTATTTCCGAGAACGGAAATTCGGTAGTATTATCCGAAAAAATTTGTTGCAGCAACTGAACCATTATATTGGCATTATAATTGTTTTTTTTTTTGGTTATATTTCAAAAAATTTGTACTGATTTCAAGTCAGAAAAAAATGGTATGTATCATATGAAAAATATAGGGTTTTGTTGGCCTTTTTAAACTACTTTGCCAAAAGATTTGTTTTGAACGTTTTGCATAATACAAAGCAATAAATTAAAATTAATAAATTAACTGACAAAATCGCCAGAGACAATAGATTTTCCTTTTATTTTAATTCTCAATATAATAACTTAAAAGAAATTTTAGTAATTTTTTATATTTTGTTTTGAATAACTGCTAAGAAAAATTAAAAAATATATTTCTCTGTAATGTTACTATTTATTTAATCGAAAACAACTTTTCTGGTTTACTTTTTTAATTATCATTAAACATTTATTTACTTTTCATACAGTGATTATGTATATCAAAACGAGTAAAAAGGTTAAAGTCGGGCATGCCGACTATACAATACCCTACACCAGTCTGGTTAAAAGCCAACTAATGTTTGGATCCGAAATTCGAATGGGTTAAAATGGGGCTTGTGTCAAAATTTTCTATAATGTGAGTCAGCGCACCAAATTTCATTAAAATATCTTAATATTTGCGACCTGCAGTTTGTAACCAAGCCAATTTTGGGGGGACCCTTATATGGGCACTAGGTCTAAACATGGACCGATGTTCACCAAAATCAATAGGCTTCGTCCTTGGCCAACATAGGTCTGTATACCAAATTTCATCGAAATATATTAATATTTGCGACCTGCAGCGTATAAACAATATAATTTTGGGGGGACCCTTATATGGGCACTAGGACTAAACATGGACCGGTGTTAATCAAAATCAATAGGCTTTATCCTTGACCTGACATAGGTCGGTGTACCAAATTTCATCAAAATATCTTAATATTTGCGACCTGCAGCGTATAAACAGTATAATTTTGGTAGGACCCTTATATGGGCACTAGGTCTAAACATGGACCGATGTTCACCAAAATCAATAGGCTGCGTTACTGGGCCAATATAGATCTGTGCACCAAATTTCATCAAAATATCTAAATATTTACGACCTGCAGCGTATAAACAATATAATTTTGGTAGGACCCTTATATGGGCACTAGGTCTAAACATGGACCGATTTTAACCGAAATCAATATGCGTCGTCCTTGGGCAGACATAAGTCGGTGTACCAAGTTTCATCAAAATATCTTAATATTTGCGACCTGTATAGTGCGCACAAGAATGCATGGACAGACAGACGGACGGACGGACAGACGGACAGACGGACATCGTTAAATCGAAATAAAAAAAAAATCTGAGCCGATCGGTATACTATAAGGTGGGTCTAGGACCAATATTTTTTGGTGTTACAAACATCAGCACAAACTTATAATACCCTGACCACATAGTGGTGTAGGGTATAAATACTATTTGTGATAAAGCGCAACTTTATTGTAAAGAAATGGGAAATAGTCCTTTAAAAATTAAAATCCCGTATTAGCACAAAATTTTTAAAATAATTTTTTCACTGTTATGTTTAAAAGTAAATAACTTCTCTTTTCAAAATGTGGAACTACTTCTTAATTTGTTGTTTTACTACCAAAATATAAACGGTTACTTTCTAAGATCAAATAATTTAAAAAGTAAACTATTAATTTCTGAAAACTTTTGTTAGTAAATAATTATATTTGAATGACATGAAGGCATGAAGCCTTGTTTGTTTTGATTTTTAGAATTGATTACAATACCTCTTACTTTTTTTACGATCTTGTTAGAATGTGTTTGGTAATGTAGTAAAGAAATTTGGCAATGAGATTTGTAAGGGGTTATATGGCAATGCCTTGTTAAGGTAATGGGTAATTTTTTCTTGGGTAGTTTTGTTCATTTGTGTTTTGAATGAAAATAAATAACGTAAAGCAGGGTTGGAAAGCATTTTATAATATTAAAGATAGCACGCTACATTGTTAGCGTGCTTTAAAGTTTTTTTTAATTCGAGTTTATGTAAAGGTAGACTTGGCAATTCAAGTAAATTCGCAAATTCAGTTGGAAAATTTACTGCGTCGGTTTCTTCCACCGGTGCTTCGTTACCTGCAGTTTAAATATCAGAATATATAAGTTCCATTCCTTTTCTAAGGTTTTTTCTCTTTTAGAAAATTTGTTTAACTTTTTGGAGAGTATGTTTCAATGGTACATAAGTTTCATATTCCGTGGATAGTGTTTGAACAGGTAATTGAAAGAGGTTCTTCACCCCTTTTTGTTCCTCCCAGTAAAAATCCCAAATGTATATAATCTTGCCTCAATCGCATGCGAAATTTAAAGTACCAAACTCCGGCAGTTTGAGTCATTCAAATTCCATTCCATTTTGTTTCACAATTTTAGTGTTCCAATGCAACTCCTTCCAAGATTCCATTTCGTTCACCATTCCATTGTATTTCGTTCCCATTATCTGTTATTATACCCTACACCACTATGTGGTCAGGGTATTATAAGTTTGTGCTGATGTTTGTAACACCAAAAAATATTGGTCCCAGGCCCACCTTATAGTATACCGATCGACTCAGAATTTTTTTTTATTTCGATTTAACGAAATTGTCCGTCCGTCCGTCTGTTTGTCTGTCCATGCATTCTTGTGTGCACTCTACAGGTCGCAAATATTAAGATATTTTGATGAAACTTGGTCGGCCCATATAAGGGTCCTACTAAAATTATATGGTTTATACGCTGCAGTTCGCAAATATTATGATATTTCGTATACAGACCTACGTGGGCCCAAGGACGAAGCCTATTGATTTTGGTTAAAATCGGTCCATGTTTAGACCTAGTGCCCATATAAGGGTCCCCCCAAAATTGGCTTGGTTACAAACTGCAGGTCGCAAATATTAAGATATTTTAATGAAATTTGGTTCGCTGACTCACATTATAGAAAATTTTGACACAAGTCCCATTTTAACCCATTCGAATTTCGGATCCAAACATTAGTTGGCTTTTAACCAGACTGGCATTGGCGGAATTAGGCCGGTCTGGGGTGGGCTAAGCCCATCAATATCTTGTGTATCGATATTGATATCAGTCGCTTCTATTTCCATTCCATTTCTCTGCACTTGCTCCGTTCCATTCCTCTTTTAACTGCAGTGTTTCAATTCCACTCGTTCCCCATTCTATGCCATTTCGCTCCTCATTCCATTTCGATCCCTCTTCCAATCGATTTCCATTGTCCATAATTTCAATTCCAATCGTTCAACGTTTATATACATTTCGTTCCACTTGTGTAGTGTTTCAATTCCACTCGTTTCCTATTTAGTGTCTTAATTTTAGTGTTCCATATACACTTGTTCTTTAAGTTTTAGGTTTCTAGCTAAAGATGCAGACGTTAAGGGTGGGGGGCAATTTTCCCCTTTTGAACCACCATTTTTACCAAGTTCCTGTCCAAAGTCCTAAAAATGCTTTGTCGATAAGTTGGCCCAAAATCCAAGGAAAACATATTATATATTACAGGTTTCTAGCCGAAGGTTTCGGTTAGGCCATCAAGGGGGAGAATTATTCCGTTTTTACCCCTCCCGGTAGGAATTTCCAAAAATTCCGTCTTAGAGGACGTCTGCGTTGGAGGAGGAACCTACTACATATATAATCCAGCAGTTTGGCCAGCTCGTCAAGAGGGAAGTTTTTTCCCTTTTTACTCCTCCCGGTATGAATTTCCAAAAATTCCGTCTTAGGTAGGGTTTTACTTTTCCCGGACTTTTCATTTCCCGGGCTAAATATAAAAAATCCATGTCTTCCACTTTTTCTAGATCAATTCGCCTAACATTTTAAATTGCGAATTAATATTGAGGTAATATATTTATATGGAAGGCCGTCTTAATTTAAAAAAACTCTTGGAAATAACTGTATTAATTCACGTTTTAAACGATTAAACGAATTAATAAAGACAAAGTGAAAGACACGGGTATTTTATTTTCATCATATTTAGGACATATTGGAATTGCTCGTGGGTGCAAACTTGTGTCGGACCAGTTTTATAGTCAGAATTAAGATCGATTTTTTACTTAAACATTTCTTAAGTATGGTATCCAAAAATTTCTATTTCTAGATATTTTGTTTCTATGGAGATTTTCAGAAGAATTCGTTTAGAATTATTTTTATAAAAAAGTTTAAAAGGAAGTATTTTTCACACAAATTTTTAGGTTAATTGGCTTAAATCTTTTTATAAAAATAGAAAATAAAATATTATTAAATAATTTTTTAACTTTAATTGGTATTTTTTGATTAGAAATTTTTAAAAATATATTCCCAGCCAGCAATTTCGGAGCGCTCATAAATAAGATTCTTAAATGGCTCATAGAAATGGTTATTGTTTTTTTGAAAACACTCTTTTTTTTTGGTAGAAAATATGAACCCTCAGAAAACAACCCAAAAAGTTGTCTTTACAATCCAAAAAGCTGTCTCAAAATAAGGGTTAATTTTTCAGACTCAAAGAAGATTCCAAAAATTTTTAAAATTATGAGGAAAATTTGGACTTTATATGTTCTTTTTTCTGAGTCATTTCTGAGTACACAGGGGGCTCTTTTGGACGGACCACTTTCATAGGAAAAAGTGGAAAAATATTTTTGTTTTTGGAGCTAATTTCTGAGTCATTAATGATCATTTTTGTTTGCTTGGTTATTTAATTTTTATAGTTGCATTTTAAATTAACAATCCAAAATAATTTGAAAAAGCATCTGATGCATTATTTAAAAAATAAATCATTTTTAAAAAAATACAATTAAAATAAAGGAGTAGCAATTGAAATTTAAATGAAATTATTTGAAGTAAAAAACACTCAAATTACTTATATCAGCTGAAAATACGAAAATATTACTAATCTTTTTAATTTTAATGCACAGGCTTTTTGGAGATACTTGAACTCAAATAATGAATTTCAAATTCTTACCTCCAGTGGTTTGGGCAGGCACTTTTCCAATATGCTTATCAAAAGCAATATATTTGAAGTCCAAAGCGGGAATTCGAAGTCATTACTAATGTAGCAATGAAAAGTTCCAATCAACTCCTTTACAAAGATGACATTTGGATGGAGTTATAGCACTATTCCCATTTATCATAACGCCCAGGTTAGAAAATACACATTCTTAGACCACATAATTGATATCGGTGATGAAAAATCCATAAAATTAAAGTTTTGTTCTATTTCTTCTGCTACAGGGAAAATGTTGAGTGAAGAGGTTGATAGGATGATTTCTTTAGTGGTGATAGAAGAATTTTAGAGTTTATCGCGGTCTTTTCGGTTGTGTTGGTTGTTAAATTAAATAAAATTTGGTTTTGCTTGGATTTAAAAAGAAATTAACGATGTTACTGTTAAAAATGCATATCCAATGCCCAATGTTGATGGCTTAACATCACAATTACTTCTTGTCAATATAATTTACCAAATCGATTTGAAAAATGCCTTTTGGCGGAATATCCTGTGTAAAGAATTCAAAACTACTTTTGCCATACGAAATATTCCAGTTTATCAATTTTGATGCATATCTTTTGCCATCTGAAACTCTCCACAAACAATATATCGACGCAGGGATAAGATAGTTTCATAATAATTTGAAGAGGCATGTATTGTAAATTTCGGAATTGAGTTAGTATAAAACAAGTTAAATATTTTGGTTACTTACTTACTTCATTGGCGCTATAGTCTATCTATCAATACTTATCTACTTCTTTCGATCTTTCGCAGCTGCTCGTGAATGAATCTTTAACGTATGCAAGTCAGTTATCATTCTGTGGGATCTTGTCCTTCCTAATGCTCTTTTACTCTCTGGTTTGTCAAAGTACACACGCCCAACAGTAGAGTTTGCGTCTTAGCCGTTGAGATTTAATATGAGCTAATAAGGAAGAAGCACTTAAAGCTGTCATTAGTTCTTCCTTAGTTCTTTTTCTGCACAAACTAACCGTTAGTTTTATTTGATATAGAACTCGCCTGAGAAATCTTCGCTTATCAACGTCAGATACGTCGGTATCAGATTTTTTCAGAGTCCATGCTTCCCAGCCACATGCAAGTAATGAGTTTCATAACAGATAGAATATTAGCAGATATTACTACGTCGCTATCAGCTACAATATTTTTTAGAGTCCATGTTTCTCATCCCTGAGTTTCATATCGGATGGAAAATTACTATATTTAAAATATGCTATGAGTGCGCAAAATGTTCTTATTTTGGTTTATGTGATTGGAAAAGGTACGCTGGCGTTTGAGCAAGACAAGAATGAGGAAACTGTAGATTACCCCGTCCCAAAGTCCATAAAACAATTACACCAGATTCTTGGTATGGCAGAAGAACATAATATTCCCATTGACCGAATTGCTTATTAAAAGGAGATAGTACAAAGAGAAAACAGATTCGAGCTTACCATCGAATTTGTTGCGAATTGAATGGTTTGGTTGTGGGAACCGAATTTTTTTTAGTCATTTGATAATGGCAACAGAATTTCTATTGCCTCATAAATAAATCGTTAGTCAAAACTGAAAAATATTGTGGTCACAACCGAAGCATTCGATTGGCACTAAATTTGGTTGTAAGCACGAATTAGACAACATAAGATCTACGATAAGAAGCAAGGTAGGAGTAGGGGCGGTATTAACCCAGAAGGGTGAGAATAGTGTTCCAAATGATATGGAATGTTTTGCGATTACGATTAATAGATTTTAATCACAAATAAATTTAGAAAGCACATCGAGGGACATAGTTCCGCCGTAGTGACAGACCACGAAAGTCTGAAATGGCTAATCAAACTGCGGATATGATTTGTGATCGCTGAAAATACAGGGGTTTTATTTCGATATTGAGCACAGGAAGGACCAAGAAAAAGTTGTTGTGCCTGAGTTGGGAGTTTTTATGATGAGAAATAAACATAATTTCGCTTAGAAAATTTACTCTTTATTGACAAAGAGGAAGATGCATTTGAATCTTAAAACTGCAAATCTTTGGGGGAGAAGAGTCAATCTGTGCATTACACAGTTACAGATAAATACATATATTATATGACAGACTTCGGTGAGTTTTCAAAGTTCACATATACACTCGAAAAAGTTTGTCGGTAGAATCTACTGAAATTGACAGTTAAAACAAAGGTATATGCAGTTAAAAAGGCGACAAAGGTATTTATTTACCTTTACAATAACTAAAATTTTTTTTATTTTTAACTGTTGAAAAATAACTAACAAATGCTTTAAGGGGTTACATGACATTCGCGGCAGAGAAAACAGACCTTTTTTTAAAAATTCAAAAACAAACATTTTTCCAAATTTTTTTTTATTATAGTAGAGAATTGAACAAATTACAAGAAAAAAAATTCAAAAAAATATATTTTTCACTCCAACATGGTTTTACAGAGCTCCAAACTGGCGGCAGAGAAAAAAAAAACGGGCCCTCGTGGTTGCAGCGCTGGGAGTCGCAAAAATTGTCCGATCTGGAAAAAAATGACTTTTTTAAATCTTAACAAAATTGGTTATCGTATGAATAACCAATCGAATGATAATAAACTTTTTTTCAATTTTTGGTGATGTTCCAAATTTGAAAGTGTTTTTTCGAAAAAAAATATTAACTTTAAAAATTCATAAAAAATCGAAAAAAAATTTGTTTTTGACTTAGTTATGAATTTTTAAAAAAAAGATCTGTTTTCTCTGCCGCGAATGTCATGTAACCCCTTAAAAATAACTAACAATATCTAACAAATTTTTACTACAAAAATGTTTAAACAACTGACAAAATAAGTGAAAACTACTCCTTTATGGGCCTATGTTCCTCCTAGGAATTTAAAGGATTATATATGTACTCCTTTTTTATAGTTATTCCTTTTGATAATATAAAAGTATACATATTTTAATTAAAAAAATTTATTTTTTTCTTTCGATTACAAAAATATGTGCAATTACTTCAGCCTATTTTAAATTTGAAGCAAAAATTCCAAACGGTTCTCCCGTTATTATGCTTTTAGGCATTTGAGATACAATACAAGTTTCTGATCTTTATTTGCAAACTCCACTCAAAAAATTCCGTAGTTGGATAGTTGAAAAAATTCTTGGTGGAATTAAAATATATTTAAAACAACTATATTAATTACAAACAACTATTGGAGTTAATTTTATAATTACCCTCTAAATGAAAAATTCAATATAAAATGCCAAAAACAAAACAACAAGAATTTCAATAAAAGAAAAGTAAATTAAAAACTCAAAAGTTTTTTATTCAAAATCATAAAAAATTATGCAAAATATAAAAAATCAGATTCAATTTTAAGATTTTGTGGTAAGTTTCAATTTAAATGATTCTTCTATAAGACGTGTTCATCAAATATTGCATTTAATTTTATTATGTTTTCAGATCGTAGCCAAAAATGATAATTTCTGAGCTGAATAATAATTATAAGTTTGTTCCTCGTCGATACCGCGGGAAATTTACCCGAAACAACAACCATTTACATACAATTTTGAGAAGAGAAAAGATTTTTGATAAAATTGGGAACCAGCGGTAACGAAAGTGGCACAGAGCTTACATATATTTGCAAAAATTCTTTACGTGTTTGTAAAATGTTAAAATGAACAAAATATAAAATAACTTTTAATTAAATTTATAATAAATAATAAAAATATCGATAATTTCTGACAACCAAGTTCGATTTTAAGTCGTTATTTTCAACTAATTTGCAGGTTCAACTTAATTCAACTATAATAATTGTTGATGTTTATTTTTCAAAAACATTAGTTACTTACAACTAAATCAAATCAACTAAGATGTAGTTAGAGGTATTTTACCTACGAGATAGTTGAAAATTTAGTAAGAAACAACTAAAAAATTTTTGGGTGTAGGGATATATCAATAATAACAAATATAAACTAAACAAGAATTTTTAAAATTAAAAAAAAAAAATCAACTATATTTTATATTTTAAATAACTAACAAAAACAACTGTTTACTGTAAAAATACTGTTTTGGTAGTTGATTATTATGATATTTAAAATAACTGATTTAAACAACTGTTACGAAATTAAAGTACTTACCCTTAGTTGTTTTCTTAAATAACCATAATAACAGTTGTTTTGCATTTTAGAATAGAAAAACGACAGTATTTACCGTTAAAAACAACAACTACTGATTACTACATAAACAACTGTCATGTAGTAACTGTCAAACTTTTTTGAGTGTAGAAATTTTTTGTCAGTTTCCAACTAACATTTGGTTACTACCATGATTTTATAATGGTGTACTGAAGATTGCTTTTTTGAACAGAATTAATTTTATACAATAGAATTTTAATTCTGGAATCACATTTTAATATGGTTCTGCTGACCGAATTTATTGATTGTAGCAACCAAAATCCTTTTTTCAATTCAGTTGGTATTTTATTTTTCTCTGTGTATTAACTTCTGGTATTTTATTCTTGTTAAAATAATAATACACAAAAAATTAAAAAAGAGTTTTAATTCAATTTCACCTATAACGTAAAGGATATTATTATTTACTAAAAATTGTGTACGATTAATTGTTGCAATTAAACAATTCGAATAATTAACTGATTCAATTAAATAATTGCTTAAAAACGAATTTTATTTTAAACAAATCTTTTATTATATGTGTGGAAAGGACTTACAGAGGATTCTAAAAAACCAAATATTTTAATTTTTTTTTGAATCACAGATTTTTTTGCCACGATATAGGAATGTTGGCAAGTTAGTGCAAATCAACAGTTGGCCTCTGTTATCAATCGGGCCAACGCATAACCGACCATCGCCTACGATTTTCTAACACTATAGCGAACATATTATTCTGTCTGCGTATGGGTCAATAAAAACAAAATTTAGCAACCTCGAGAGATTTAAAGTAATCGTTTATAGTAATATTTCAAATTCGTATTCCATAATTAGAAAATACGCATTTACGTATTAGTAAAAAGATTGTAATACCGCACCCAAAATGTTATTTTAAAATAACATACTCATTCAACCACATAAATTCGAATAGAGATTCAAAATATATAGTGTAACAATGACTTCCATAACTAAAATTTTGAAAAACTTTTGTAATATTATACGAGAATTTGTTAAGTAGGGTGTCCCGATATTTCACAAATTTCCGAATCGTGATAACTAGCGCAAGGAATTTTGCAAAAATTGTGAACTTTAAAACATAAAAAGTATGTAAGTTACTTACTTCGCAAATACAGAATTTAGAGCTTAGGTCAGCAACATTTTTAAGAACGTTTATTTTTACAAATAACTAAGAAAAAATATTTTTAAGAAAATGTACCCATTTTTATAATTTTTTTGCAAACTAAAAAAATATGCTACTGAAATGTAAATTATGCAAAAATATGCTTTAAAAACACAAAATATGCATCAAAAAGACAACAAATATGATTTTAAAGTCAAAATATGCAAAATCATGCATTTTTGTCAATATATGCATATAATGCAGCTACAAATAGATGCCATTTTGTTTTACAATTGATAATTCGGATAAATATTTAGTTCATATTAGTTTTGGACTATCGCGATAAAACATGCATTTGAATTTGGTGCCATAGTGTTGACTCCTAGCACTCAACCAATGCATCATAATTGTAGCTGGCTATGGGAAAATAATCAAATATTTTTTGGATGCTACTCAAAGTTTGCAGTTTGTTTTTTGGCAAAAAAAGGTTTTTTTTTTGGCGAAATAGCGCTTATTCACTTACACAGATAAAAACATCACAAAATTTTAAGTGATAAAATAACTGTTAAAATTTAATTTCCATTTGAACAACTTTTTAATTGAATTAATTTAATATTTTGTTGATTGACAAGTTTCCAATTTTTTTTTTATTAAACCTGTTGTTTCTTGTTTCGGTATTAAAAATAAAAAAATTGATTGTTTAAAAATTGTTGTTCTTTTTAGGAAATTTGACTGATTTTTTCTTAATTTCGAACAACAAAATTATGATTTTCTAAAAACACATTTCAATTTCAAATTTATTGGAAATAGATGCAAACAGTTGTTACAAGATCGAAAAATGATGATCAGTTCATATCATTAAAATGGTGAATCGTTCAATTAAACTATTTCGTTCATGAACGACACAACTCTATTATGCACAGGCGTAAATTAAATAAAAATAATTAATCAAAATATTTTTAGGAAATATGTCAGGTTTCAAAATACATCGACTTGTCAAATTCGAGTGGTTCAGTTGGTTTAGACTAGGGATGCCAAACGGGAAATCCCAATATCACGGGATTTTCTTATTTTTTAATATTAATATAAACACAAATAAACAAAGTGAGCAATTTTAGATTACATACGTTTTTTCTTGAATTTTCGTATATTTATAAGAAATTGATGCCAAGATATTGGTAAAATTATAAATTAAGTAGATTATTCGAGTAAACTATGCAAAGACTTTTCAGAAAAATTTTAAAATTTGGTAAACAATGAATGTTATTTTTAGTTTGACTCAAGATCATAAATTAATATCACTTTCTGTTTAAATTATTTTCAAATCATAGAAAGATGATACAATATTAAGTTTTTGAGTAATTCATGCGAAAAATCAAGTTTGTTTGTTATTTTACCGGTTTATTCTTCCAAGCGAAATTCCATTTCTGAAACCTAATTTTCGCTGGGACTGTAAGTTTGAATTCTTCCAATTAGAAATTTATTAATTCAGTTCGAGGCCAATTTCCGTATTATGAATTAACATAATAAGTACTTTTTTCAAAAACTGCTATTTTTCTTCATCAGGATATTCTCCTAACAAATACTTCACAGAGTTTTTGCTTTCAAAAACCTCTAACACTTTCAGGAATGAAAAGACGATTCAATGAAAACATTTGATAACGATAACCAAATAACTTTGTTGCTGTAATTACACGATCTAGTGGGCAAGGTTGTCGCAACGAATCTGTTTTAAAATCTGCTTACAAAATACTGGACGAAAGTGCACTTAATGGCAGGCTTTCATATATTATCCCAGCCAGAAAAATACAAACGGGAAAGCGATGGCAAGGTATTTTAACAGATGGTACAAGTACTGGCAAAAATTGCTTTCCTATTTCCAAAATGATAACGTCAATAGACAAAAGGGCCGGCAGTTCAAAAAGCGCCGGAAAAGTACTGGAGAAACAAAATTTTTAACGTTGGCAAAACCAATAAATAGGTGGTCTGGAATTATATTTTCCAAAATAAAATTTAAAAAAAGTTCATATGTATGTATCTTTTTTTCGGCCCTGCCTTGATATGAACCCAGGCCGTCATATTGGCAGCCGACAGCTCTACCCACTGAACTTACTAGACATATAATACATGGTGGCTAATAACGTAAATGAATGATAACAACTGGGCAACTACTGGCTGTACTAAAATGCTAGCACTTGCAAAGTTTTTTGGAACTAATATGCCAGCGTTGGAAAAACAAAAAAAAAGTTCGTCTAAAAGGAGCTTTTCCACAAACAAAAAATTTAATCTTATAAAACGAAAAAAAGTCTAAATTAAAAAAAAATTTTTTTTCCTCGTAACCGGATTTAAACTCGGAACCTCCACACCAAACACACCATTTTTAACGAAGCCTCATCATTTTTAGGTAGCACTGGATAACCACTACCCAGTGTAGAAACGGTAATGACATATCATTATTTTTTGGACTACCAGTAATGACACCCACCTGCCTTCTGCATTATTTTAAAACATATAATAATGAGTTACTGCTAATGACTTATTTTTATCATTATTTCAAATATAAAATAATTTTGTAATTTTTTTTAAAATTTTTCGAAATCTATTTTTAGACTCAATATTTTTTTAAACACTGGTAAGGATATGTGTAACCACATATTTTTTGATTTTTTGTATGTTGGCGAGTAAGCTTACTTGTGTGCAGCAGGTCAATTATGTTTTAATCTATTAAATATTACATGTCGATATAGCTCAGATGGTAGAGCTATTGACTGGCAATCTGTAGACCCAGGTTCGATTCCCGCACCAGCAAATTTTATTTAAAAAAAAGTACAATAAAAAATATTTTTTTTTTTAATTTATTTTTTTGAAAATCTATTTTTAGACTCATTATTTTTGTCAGTACTTGTAAGCACATAGGTAAGGATATATTTTTTGATTTTTCGTATGCTGGTGTGTAACCATAACTCATTATTTTTCACGACATCGCCATATAAAGGTAATAAGAAATGTAATAACAAAATTAACTAGTTACCATTACCAAGTATGTAGTTATATAACCACATATCTGGTAATGATTTTCTACACTGGGTAGTTGCTAACGTTGGCATATTACTCTAAGCCCACTCTTTGCCAGTAGTTATTTTATAAACCACCGAAATTACTGCAAAACAAATACTGTAAAAAAATTTTTTGCAAACGCTGCTCTGCCAGTCATTTATTTTTAACACCGCGGTTACCCAGTGGTATACAGGTACTTGATTTTTTGGCAATTTCTATCTGTGGTGTTTCAATATTCATAAAATGTACCACATTATTAATTAACAACTATTAAATACCCAGGAAAATTGTTTACAATCGGTAGCCAACCACACCCATTCTACAACTGGTTCCACTGCAATAGATTCCATGGAACTGGTTCCTAGGATCCTATATGGAAGGTGTGGTTGACGTATAATCAGTTCCAGAACTGATTCTAGAGCAACTGGTTTTACTTTGGAGCTATAGAAGGGGTTGCTTTTGGGAAAATTTCAAACAAAAAGAATCGGTGTTAGAATCGACAGTAGAAGGGGTTGTGAATGAAAAGTAGCTATTCTACAACCGATTCTTTGGAACAGAAAATTTTCCTGGGTAATTATAAAACGCTTTATTCTATAAAAAAGTTAGTTACAAAACATAAAAATTTTTAAAAATAAAGGAAAATTTAAATCCCGAAATCCCGTAAAATCCCGGGATCCCGGGATTTTCAAATATCAATCCCGATTGGCATCCCTAGTTTGGACCAAGAAAAATAAATCGTTGCCTTTATTTTTAAATATCAAAATAGTGGCTAAATTTGTCCCTAATTGCAAAATTTCAGTGTTGTTAACTTTATTTAAAATCGCTAAAAACAAATAAAATTTTGGTCATGTTTAAGGTACTTCCATTTTAAGTCTGGCGACTATTTGTAGATCAAAATAATGGAATACTTAAAGAAATTTTATAGTATTTCCAAAAATATATTGATAGTACAGAACAGTGTTGCAATTTTAGCATATTTTCTCCTAGATTTAGCAGATTAAGTTGGGCAATTGCATATTTTTTTTGTAAAAATATGCTAACATATATTTAGCGTGTTTTTTAATCACCTGGATTTAGAATTTTTCATACAAAAAATGGATTTATTAAATCCAAAAAAAAAGCTGGATTTAATAAATCCATAATAAAAGCACAAATATATGAAACAGCCTGTTAATTTAATGTCAGAAAAAAATACGAATAAAAATTAAAAGAGAAACAAAAAAATTGAAAAACTAACAAATAAAAAGTTTTTCTTAAATTTTTTTTTATGAAATATGTTTAGAAAAAAAAACTACACCTCACCAATTACATATTTTTCATCTTGGACATGGAGAAATAGCTTAAATAGAAATGGCAATTTTTCACTCTACTGTAAGTAATTTAATTACATAGTGAATGTTAAATATTGCAATGGAATTTTTCAATTGTGTAAAAATATAAATTTTAAAACTGAAAAGGCAGACTGTCTATCGCTGTTTTATATAATATATAATTAAAACTTAAAAGTTAAAGTAAAATCCTTCATCATCGAATTTGGTATTAAAAATTAGGGTGAAAGAAGTGTCGGACAGAAAATTCTTTTTAAAATAGGGAGAAAAAAAATTACATAGTTGATGATCACTATTTTTTCAACTAGGTCATAGGTGAAGTAACCCTCACTATGACATAGTCAATACGAAGTAGTGAAACGCAACTACGTTTAATTAAAATCTTAAAATCAACTATTGAAAAAGTTATTGATAGCGATTTTCTGGTAGAAATCTCATAGAACCTAAACATAGTAGATATTTACTAAATTTGAATAAAAATAGTCAAAAGAGACCACGGATTTTACCATTTTACTCCCTAATCAACATCTGCAATAAAAACTTTTATGTACTACATTCAGTTCACTTCTTTATTTATTTTTGTCAATCTTTACATTGCAATTTTCACCGATATTTTTCATGTGTTTAAGTTGTTAAGAGCTTCGTTGGATTCGCGATATTTCGCAGGTTAAACAACCTGAAAAATATAAATTAAGATTAATATGAATATCTATTATTACATTAAAAATAACTAAATATAAAAACTTACCAACAAATAATGAAATTTTGATTAGCGTTGTAGGATTGTTAGAGATTTTACATCTGGTACTTACACCAGGTACTCATTAATTTTGTTAGTATTTGATCTGCAAAATATGATTATGAATTGAATATTTAATTTACAGCTGAAATAATAACAAAATAGCTTACCAAAATTTTATTTTTAAGTATTTTTTTTTAAAGAATTTGATTTTTAAAATTCATTTGTTGAAATGTTTATTAACAGGGTAACTAAACTATTTTTAAAATTAATGACACCCATAGTTGTTCTTGATTATTTTAGTTATTTTAAGAAATTTTTAAATTGACTATGGATTTCATTCACTATCCAACTATGAAATTTTATGGGTGCATCTGTTGAGCACTTTTAGAACTACTTTTTGGATTTATTAAATCCAAGTGATTAGAAAAAGCTGCTAATGTTTTCATAACTTTTTATTTCATGCGTAATTATTCTATTCTTTTTTGAATGTAAACTTTTTTAGTAGTATTGATATACTACTATAATTTCAAAATGCTACAAAAACCATAAAAAATTTTGCAAAAATTTTAAATCAGTTATGTTTATTGTGAAAAAATTAAATGAGAAAGTTTATTTTTTTAGTCACAAAGAAAGATTAAACAGTATTTACAAAAAATTATCTTTTCATACTTTTTTAAAGTATCTTAGAATAAATGTAAAAGTTTACCTCTCAATTCATAAACACTCTGCAAAGTTCTAGGAGGTTTACAAAATAAATTCTTCACATAAAATTTGTTCGATAAACCTCCTATAACTTTTGAAAGCATTTATGAATTAAGGGGTAAATTTTTATATTTATTCTAAGATAGTTTAAAAAAGTATTAAAATATAATTTTTTATAAACATTGTTTAAAAAAAGTATTTTTCCATTAATAAGACTTTATAAAATAATACTAAAAAAATTATTTATCAGATTTTCAGCATATTTTTTGTATTAAATTTAGCAGATCTTTAGCATAATGAATATAATAAAAAATTGCGATTTTTTAATTTAGCATATTTTAAGCATATATTTTTTATTTTAGGATTTAGCAGATTTTAGCAGAAATATTTTTAGGAATCTAGCATATTTCCATCTAAGAGTTCTGGCAACACTGGTACAGAACCGATCAGTACTCTCTAAATTTTACTATGTAATATGATAAAAGGTTGATATTGCTAATTTTTCGTTGAAAGCCACGCCCACTTAAAATAAGTGACAAAGTAAAAAAAACAAACAAAAACAAATTTTGTACAATTTTCTGAACCAACTCCTCGCCTTTCGGGGCAAATTTAGCCACTATTTTGATTTTTAAAAATAAAGGCAACCAGAATAAAATTAGGAAAAACTTGAGTCGTTTCTATTATATTTTCCACCACTGTATGTATTTTTTATTCAAGACGTGTTTTTTATTTAAAAATAAATTAAAATCAACAAATTCGATTTTTAAATTTTGCTTTGTATTTCAAAATATCGTTTTTTGATATGGCAACATCGATTGTTAAAATTTGCTTCGAATTTCAACAAATGTGTTTGTTGGCTATTTAATTGAAAGAAATTCAACAATCAACTAACCAACATGTTGTTTGTATTTACAAAATCAATTGTAGGCGCAATTTCAATTAAAAGTTTAATTATATTTACAAATAGTTTAATAGTATTTATAAACTATTTTTGTCTGTGTAGGATTTCCAAAAATATTCTCAATTTTGGTGCACAATTTAATTTTTAGGTTATTAGCATGTAGGCAATTGTTTTTTAAATAAAAACTATTTTTTATTTTGTTTTAAGAATTTTCCCTTAATATGCATAATTTTTTTGATTTTATTTTTCTGGACATCCTATTACACACACTACCGTACATACATACATAATACATTTAACTTGGATGATTTAAAAAAAAATAGAATTTCTTAAAAGAAATACTAAAACATTTATTCTAAAAATAACTCTTGATCTACACATTTCAAATAATTAATACTCGTAGATGTACAACGACAACGATACCAAACTACTATACGAGTATGAAGATGATGTACTTGTTGGGTTGTAAATAAACATATGGATTCAACAAATAATAATAAAAAATAAAAAAAAACAAATGTGCACATCCGACAGAAGTATTTAAAAGCACCCAAAATAACACAAACGTTATTATAGGAATATGAGCAGACATTTGTGTTCTGCATGTATGGATGTTTAATATAGTGTCCCGATAAGAAACAAAATTATGTAACAGCACTCAAATGATGTATTGGTCAATTCTTTGAGAACCTATAGTCATAGGAAAACTACAAAAGTACAACCATACTTACATATCAGGAAAGTCAATAACAATCTGTCAAAAAAAAATCTAAAAAATTTCAACTTTAAAATGACATTTAGTTATTTATTGTCTAGAATGTCGTCAATTTCCTAAGTTTTTTCTCTGTTTTTAGCGCCTTTTTCTGTGGAGCAAAGTTACTCCACAAAATTGTTTTTTATATGTATGATTTTCTTGTCGTTAATAATTGCGCGACTAAATTCACAATTGTTTCGTTTACAAAATACACTCCTATCGTTATCTCCAATGACTGGCAAGGGACTAAAGATCCCTCTAAATTGTATTATTTTTGCGTATTCGCAAATAAAATTATATACCGGGACACTCTAATATATAAGTAGAAAATAGAGATTGTAGCGTCATCTCAGTTGTGGCCTTTTTAACCCAGATTTACAGTTATGATACCAATACTACACATATGTACTACTATTTGATAATTTTTATAACTATTCGTATTAGAGATGGACACGTGAATGATTTCGACTCACAATCCGTTCGCACACAATCACTCACGAAATCTTCGTCCTTACTCACACTTACTCAGGCACAGGTGAGTAAATCAAACATTCACTCATGAGTGCTTCAAGTGATTCAAATTTACCGGAAAAAAATACAAAACATTAAGGAAACTAAACTTGGAACAGAGCTTTGAGGAATTGTTATTTTTTTAATGAATCCTCATTAAATCGAATTCAATATTTATCTAAAGTGAACGAATTAATTGTTTAACCAAATCAGGGAAGTCATTCAATTGAACGCGTTCAACTGCAAGAATGATTTAAAAATGTATTCAATTGTAACAGCTCTTCCCAGGTGGAATTTGCCCACGGTAGAAAAAAATAGTACTGGGAGAGCACTGTTTTTTTATTATGCCAGTACCACTTAAAATGTGCTTTGCCACTGTTTTCTGCTATTTTAACAAGATTTTTTTATCTGCCACTTCTTTTACCCTAATTTTTAATACCGAATTCAGTCATGAAGAATTTCAATATAACTTTTTTCATTATATTTTATATAAAACAGCGAGTAACCAGAAAATTTAAGAAAAACTTTTTATTTTCTAGTTTTGCAATTATTTAATATTTTATTACACAATAAAAAACAACAAAATTAATTTGAAATAAAAATATATATTTTTTATTATTTTATTAAAATTTATGGTGATTCACCACCAGATTTTTAATTGTTTTTATAGTACTGGCTATACACTGATTTTTTGTATTTAAAGTACTGGCAAGTTACTGAATATTTTTAATATATAGTACTCGGAAAACACCATGAAGTAACAAAATCCAACACTGGGCCAACGTGGGCAAATACCTACGGCCAAGCGTATATTGGTGTTATCATTTCGACACCGTACCAGTACTGGAAACATAAAAAATCCGACACATCGCCAGTACATGCACTACCGTCTCCAACACCGAGCCAGTACTGTGCCGTTCGTATTTTTCTATCTGGGTTTTTATCCAATATTCATTCACTCAGGGAGAAAGGAAATCGTTCAATTGCAATCACTTAAGATTTATAACCCATTCAGTGTGAACGGCAAATTTTACTCAACTGTTTTGAGGTGAATAAAATTTCACTAGCCCCTAGGGCTAGTAGAATTTTTGACATAAGCATTGAAATATTTGACATTTTAAAATGTGAAAGTTTCTAAAAGAAAAATTAAGAAACTATGGTGCCTATTCCTACGAAAAGTATGTGACTCTTAGTTATGACTGTATTCCCCATGTATTTGTTGTTGCAAAGTCTTAATAAATTATAATTAATCAAATTTTTGTTTGAAAACTTCAAAAAACATTAAGACCTGGTATCGATACAATCATAACTTTGACAAATAAAATTTGAATTTTATTGTTGTTTTGTATGAAAAATAAAAAAATAAGACGGTCACAATGAGTCACAAGTAGAAATAGGCACATATATACAAACGAAAAATGCTGAACAAAAACAAAAAGGATTTAAAATTAACGTATCAGAAAAGAAGTAGAAAAAAATTACATTACTTCTCGGCATCGTCTATTTTGTTATGCAAAATTAAAACTTCCATTAACCCATATTATCCTAGCGTCGTCATATGACGACATGAAAAGCCATATTTTTAAATGTGCATAATACCGTTAATTTAAACATGGAAGGAGATCTGTTAAGAGTTTTGTAAACAAAAAATGTCAAATATTCATTCTGTGTTTAGTTTATTCACTTTGGTTATTGTTTCTGGACACAGTGAATGACCGAAAATCACAAAAATTCCAAAACTGCAAAAATTGTGATTTCTTTCAATAAACAAGAAAAAAAATTTAAATTTATTACATTAATATATTTTTTTGTTTGGTTTTTCTAAAAGCCATCTGAATTTGCTCCATGTTGATAAAACTACAATGTCCTCAACGTAATTTGGAAAAATTATATAATTTAATGCATTTGGGTGTCGACGCTAGGAGAATATGTGTACAAAATGTACAAAATTTTTATTTGTATTAATTTTTAATATAGCAATTTTGGGCTGTCTTTGACCGAGTTTGGAGCTTCGTACCTTACCTTAATATAGATCGACAGGAAAATAGCCTAAAACTTCCCGTAGTAGATACTTTACATTATGGTCTAATAGAACACATCCTAAAAAGAAGCCACAATGATAAGCAAAGACAATGTCGAGGCCTCGATATCAAATCAACAGGTCGGGCAGAGTGTTCCAAATGCGATGCTGGATCTTCTTTGTATATGTATATGCCACTTACGAGAGTTTTTATTTTAATTTTCTATAGCTATTCAATGAAATGATGTTAGTTTATTTAAGAAATTAAAGTATATTTGAATTTATTTTGGAAAATAATTCTAATTTTCTATACCTTTAATGGAAAAATGTAGTTTTTAATAAATATTCCTATTATTCTTAACAATTTTTTTAATTTTTTTATGTAACAATTGTATACATATTCTCCTAGCGTCGTCATATGACGACAGGCAATAACTACGGATCTATATGAGATAAAATAATTTCAACCTCAGTTTCGTTTCCCTAGGGCACAATTATTTCTTAATTCAGGAGAATATGGTTTAATTGCAACGATTTGATTTGTAGGAGAATTGCAATTAGCAAACGCATAAATTTCCTAAAAATATTTGTTTCCTTTTATTTCTTTATTCACTATTTTTTACAATTGTCAAACATTTTGTATTGTCGAAAAACATTTCATTTCACACAGAAAAATTTAAACTTTTGTCACCATAGACCAAATGTTTTTCACCATGATACTTTGCTATCGTTGCACACACACCAGTGATGGTATTTGAGAATTTTCGTTTAGTGCCTAAATGATGCCAAAAAAGTGCCAAAAAAGCTTTAAAAGTGCCAAAAAAAAAAAAAAATTAAGCAACATGCAAATGTTTCAAAAAATATGTTCAGCTTTTATTTCAAATATTTATACATTTACACCCTTATTATAAACTTTATAACAATAACAAAATTGTCACAAAACTGGTGTGAATGGAAATTATTATAATTTTGGTATTCTAAGAAAAATTGTCACAGCAAAACCTTGACAAAATTGTCATGTAATAAAAAGCACATATATTTTCATTCGTCAAGAATTTAAAATATAAGTTTTATTTTCTTTTGAAGAATTTTATAACTTTTCTTTACAGAAATATAATACGAAATACCTCATTCATATTTTGAGATATTTAGTGTGTTTTTTAATCACCTGGATTTAGAATTTTTCATACAAAAAAATGGATTTATTAAATCCAAAAAAAAGGTGGATTTAATAAATCCACAATAAAAGCACAAATATATGAAACAGCCTATTAATTTAATGTCAGAAAAAAATACGAATGAAAATTAAAAGAGAAACAAAAAAATTTAAAAACTAACAAATAAAAGGTTTTTCTTAAATTTTTTTTATGAAATATGTTTAGAAAAAAAAGAACTACACCTCACCAAATACATATTTTTCATCTTGGACATGGAGAAATAGCTCAAATAGAAATGGCAATTTTTCACTCTACAGTAAGTAATTTAATTAAATCCAATTAGTGAATATTAAATATTGCAATGGAATTTTTCAATTGTGTAAAAATATAAATTGAAGTGATAAAACTGAAAAGGCAGACTGTTTATCGCTGTTTTATGTAAAATATAATTATAAATTAAATGTTAAAGTAGAATCCTTCATCATCGAATTAGGTATTAAAAATTAGGGTGAAAGAAGTGTCGGACAGAAAATTTTTTTAAAATAGGAAGAATCTAACCCCACATCTGTTGAGCACTTTTAGAAATACTTTTTGGATTTATTAAATCCAAGTGATTAGAAAAAACGGCTATTATTTTAAGATGCATCGAACCTTTTACCGATTCTAAAATTCCTGCAAATTCCTCCAAAAGATTACGTAGTAACATGGGATTTTTGGGGCTAAAGTTGTTAGGAATAAGCTCAAAAAACTTGATGCTAAAATTTAAAGGAAACTCCAAGTGCTTAGAATTAGTTCTCTCGTGTTCTGCGGTTCCTGGACATTTTTTTAAGTTTTCATTTCATTTAAGATTTCATAAAATTATCGAAATAATCGTAATTTTTCACAAATTACAATTTTTTGATCATTTTATATTATTTTTGGCAGATAAAGCTTTCACCCAGAGACTATTAATTATAGAGATAGGAAATCAAAACTTACACTACTTTTAGGGGGCGCTGAAATTTAGTATCACCTGTGCAACTATTTAGTATCACTTTAGTATCAGCTGAGCCTATATTTAAAAACTCAAAATTTGTTGAAAACTGCGCAAAATAAGAAAAATAAAGCGCAAAATATGTCTAAATAATAAGATTTGAGAATTCCTTTTTTTTTTTGTTTTGCTTTTTTATTTCTTATTATTTCAATTTAAATCAAAAAAGAAAATTGTCAATTTTTTGAACAAAGTGCCATCTAGTGATAACGATGTCGTTATAACTTTTGGTTTTGGTGATGCCATACCCCTGCTTTCACCATTGTATGGTGAAATTTCTAAAACTTTTGCTTGTCATAAAAAAACCAGAATACCATAACAAATTATTGAAAAATTCCAGTAACGGACAATACAATAGAATCAATTAAAGTTTTTATAATTTTATCCCCATTGCTTTTATTTTTAAAGATCAAAATAATTATTAAATTGTCCCCAAAGAAGTGGAAGGTGGTCCAGAAAATTGTAGAAATTTTAAGTGTGGCATTTGTTTTTTAATTTTGCTACCCGTTCTAAGTAGACGTGGCTTTTAATGAAAAACCAGCGTTATCGACCTTTTATCAAATTATATAGAAATTTTCTTAAAAAGTGCCAAAATTCTATGAAGAGTGCCAAAGTGCCATTGAACATTCAATAGTGCCACAAATGGCACTTTTGTGCCACTTTTACCAACAGTGACACACACCGTTAGTGATTTAAAAAACTACATTGCTAGATCTGTAAAACAACAGAGTAGTTTTTATGAATGTGGTAAACCAAGTTGTGCTAACATTTTATTGTTGTTTTTGTTTTTTCTTTGATATGTATGTGTAATGCTGATTAACGCTCCTAGACGAGAACAAGAAATTCTCACAGAGCAGTAATTTAAAAACAGCAACGAGAATTCGCTTGAAATTTTAATTTTTTCCCGGCAAAACGCGAAATGGTAAAAAACTCGACTTTAATAACTTTTTTATAAACAAAATACATTTAAGTATTTATCAAAAACGTGTAAAACCATTATATGTGACCTTCTGCGAGAAAAGGGACCTAGTGTGTCAAAAAACGGGTTTGGACTTAAGAGTGGATTCTGGTACCTAAAAGAGTGTAGAATAAGATGAAATGAGTTAGATTTCTGATAAAAATTTATTTACCCCATAAAAACGTACAAAACGAAATTGTGTGTTCGAAGCATGGGTGGTAACCGACACGATGGGTAACGGTATTTGAGATTATTTCGGTAACGGTATTTTAAGGTTAGCGATATTTCAGTTAACGGTAGTCAGTTATTTCGATGCATCCCCCAATTTTTTTTACAAAAAATAAACGAGATAAAAAACAGAACCAATTTACCAACTTAAAGTACGAAAAATACTCAATAACCACATGCAATTACCAAAAGCAGATAATTAAAAATAACGGTAACGGTATTTTAGGGGTAACGGTATTTAATTTATTTCGGTAACGGTATTATAAGGGTATCGATATTTCAGTTGTTTCGGTATCGGTATTTTAAGGATAACGGTATTTCAGTTATTTCGGTAACGGTATTTTAAGGATAGCGGTATTTCGGTAACGTTATTTTAGGGATAACGGTAGTCAGTTGAAAGGGTTTTTAATCGATAACGGTATTTTAGCGGTATTGCCTGCCAACCCTGGTTCAAAGTGATAATGCGTTATGAAACTTTAAATGCGTTCTTCTCAAAACTTCATTTTCACACACTAGGTCCCTTTTCTCGGAGAAGGTCACATATTTGAATAATAAACTTGTAGCGAGTTGTTTATTTTTCAAATTTTGTTAGGCTTAAAAACTTATTATTAATTACAGAAACTTTAAATATAATTATCATGAACACAAAGCGTCTATTCTAGAAAAATCTAGCAAGTCAACTGACCGTGTTGTATAATGTAAAAACATAAAGTAAACAAAAAAAAGGTTAAAGTCGGGCATGCCGACTATACAATACCCTACACCAGTCTGGTTAAAAGCCAACTAATGTTTGGATCCGAAATTCGAATGGGTTAAAATGGGGCTTGTGTCAAAAATTTCTATAATGTGAGTCAGCGCACCAAATTTCATTAAAATATCTTAATATTTGCGACCTGCAGTTTGTAACCAAGCCAATTTTGGGGGGACCCTTATATGGGCACTAGGTCTAAACATGGACCGATGTTCACCAAAATAAATAGGCTTCGTCCTTGGGCCAACATAGGTCTGTGTACCAAATTTCATCAAAATATCTTAATATTTGCGACCTGCAGCGTATAAACAATATAATTTTGGGGGGGCCCTTATATGGGCACTAGGTCTAAACAAGGACCGGTGTTAACCAAAATCAATAGGCTTCGTCCTTGGGCCAACATAGGTCTGTGTACCAAATTTCATCAAAATATCTTAATATTTGCGACCTGCAGCGTATAAACCATATAATTTTGGTAGGACCCTTATATGGGCACTACGTCTAAACATGGAGCGATGTTCACCAAAATCAATAGGATGCGTTATTGGGCCAATTTAGGTCTGTGTACCAAATTTCATCAAAATATCTGAATATTTGCGACCTGCATCGTATAAACCATATAATTTTGGTAGGACCCTTATATGGGCACTAGGTCTAAACATGGACCGATGTTCACCAAAATCAATAGGCTGCGTTATTGGGCCAATATAGGTCTGTGTACCAAATTGCATCAAAATATCTTAATATTTGCGACCTGCAGCGTATAAACAATATAATTTTGGGAGGACCCTTATATGGGCACTAGGTCTAAACATGGACCGATTTTAACCAAAATCAATAGGCGTCGTCCTTGGGCCGACATAAGTCGGTGTACCAAGTTTCATCAAAATATCTTAATATTTGCGACCTGTAGAGTGCGCACAAGAATGCATGGACAGACAGACGGACGGACGGACAGACGGACATCGTTAAATCGAAATAAAAAAAAATTCTGAGCCGATCGGTGTTACAAACATCAGCACAAACTTATAATACTCTGACCACATTTAACAACACTATCATTATACCCTACACCAGTATAATGATAGTGTTGTTAAATACAAATAAAATTCAAATGAAATTGTTACTCCACAAACTTTTAGATTTAGTATTCGAAAGCATGTTTGTATTACGAAAGTAATAATTTTTCACAGCTGTTAATTTTTCGAAATGTTCCGAAAAGTAACAATTAATTATGATAATTGTCAAATTTGTTAAAATTGTAATAAATTTTAAATTATATGAGATAACACATCGGCTGAAAAATCCATAGATATGATATTTTGGAACCACCAGTCTTCAAATGATACCTGTCAAAATGTAATAACAATTCGTTCATTAGTGAACAACCCAGTCAGAAATCGCCAGTAGTACAAAAAATCAAGCACTGGCATACCACGGTGTTTAAAATAAATGACTGGCAGAACACTCATTTGGGACGTTTTGCCAGCGTTTGCAAAAAGCGTTTTACCAGTATTTGTTTTACAAAAATTTCGGTGGTTTATAAAAAAAAACCACTGGCAAATAATTGGCATAGAGTAATATGCCAAGGTTTGCAACCAGTGGTTATCCAGTGCTACCTAGCCAATGCTACCAGGCGTACAAAAATCAATTCACTGGTAGACCAATGATTTTATAAAAATGCTGACGCTTCGTTAAAAAATGTTTGTAGTCAGGAGGTTCCGAGTTGAAATCCGATTGCAAGTAAAAAATTTTTTTTTGGATTTTTTTTTTAATTTAAAATTTTTTTGTTTTATGAAATCAATTTTTTTGTTTGTGGGAAAGCTCCTTCAAGACCAACTTTTTTTGCCCTCCCAACACTGGCATATTAGTTACAAAAAATTGTTTGCCAGTACTAGCATTTTGGCACAGCCAGTAGTTGTCCAGCTATTATCACACATTTATGTGTTTAGCCATCAAATATTATATGTCGCGTTAGCTCAGTGGGTAGAGCAATCGTCTGCCAATCTGATGGCCTGGGTTCAAATCACGGCAGGACCAAAAAAAAAATACATATGCACTTTTTTTAAATTTTATTTTGGAAAATATATTTCCAGACCACCTATTTATTGGTTTTGCCGACGTTTAAAAATTTTGTTCCTCCAGTGCTTTTTCGGCGCTTTTTGATCATTTGTCTAATGATGTTATCATTTTGGGAATGGGAAAGCACTTTTTGCCAGTACTTGTACCACCTGTTAAAGTGCTTTGCCACCGCTTTCCCGTTTGTATTTTTCTGACTGGGAAGTTACAGCTGTTTTAGTGACGTTACTTTTGCGATTTTGAAAACAATGGATTCAAAGCAATTTCGTGTGTTGATTTATCATCGCTTCCCAGTGTAGAAACGGTAATGACATATCATTAATTTTTGCACTACCTGCAATGACACCGACTTACTTTCTGCATTATTTTAAAAGATATAGTAATGAGTTACTAATAAATACTTACTTTTTTCATTATTTCAAAATAAAAAATAATGTATTACCAATAATGACTTATTTTTATCATTATTTCAAACATAAAGTAATGTTCTAGATTTTTTGTAAATTTTTTTGAAATCAATTTTTAGACTCAATATTTTTTCAACACTGCCCTACGAGGAAGGGACCGGTCCAAAGTGACACGCAGGATAGGTCCCAAGGGGACATGGACCGGTCCTTGATCGTCCTTTTTGTTTGAAAGAGACACGTCACTATAACATGGCGTTGTCATTGGAAATGACCAATTGCCACAGTTTCGACACTTTGTGACAGTAAGGTGGTGTGTCTAAAAATAGCTTTTCATATAAACTTATAAAAAAACGAGTAAAAAGGTTAAAGTCGGGCATGCCGACTATAGAATACCCTACACCAGTCTGGGTAAAAGCCAACTAATGTCACCAAAATCAATAGGCTGCGTTATTGGGCCAATATAGGTCTGTGTACCAAATTTCATCAAAATATCTTAATATTTGCGACCTGCAGCGTATAAACAGTATAATTTTGGTAGGACCCTTATATGGGCACTAGGTCTAAACATGGACCGATGTTCATCAAAATCAATAGGCTTCGTCCGTGGGCCAAAATAGGTCTGTGTACCAAATTTCGTCAAAATATCTTAATATTTACGACGTGCATCGTATAAACAATATAATTTTGGGGGGACCCTTATATGGGCACTAGGTCTAAACATAGACCGATGTTCACCAAAATCAATAGGCTTCGTCCTTCGGCTGCCATAAGTCGGTGTACCAAATTTCATCAAAATATCTTAATATTTGCGACCTGCAGCGTATAAACAATATAATTTTGGTAGGACCCTTATATGGGCACTAGGTCTAAACATGGACCGATGTTCACCAAAATCAATAGGCTTTGGCCTTGGGCCAACGTAGGTCTGTGTACCAAATTTTATCAAAATATCTTAATATTTGCGACCTGCAGCGTATAAACCATATAATTTTAGTAGGACCCTTATATGGGCACTAGGTCTAAACATGGACCGATGTTCACCAAAATCAATAGGCTGCGTTACTGGGCCAATGTAGGTCTGTATACCAAATTTTATCAAAATATCTTAATATTTACGACCTGCAGCGTATAAACAGTATAATTTTGGTAGGACCCTTATATGGGCACTAGGTCTAAACATGGACCGATGTTCACCAAAATCAATAGGCTGCGTTATTGGGCCAATATAGGTCTGTGTACCAAATTTCATCAAAATATCTTAATATTTACGACCTGCAGCGTATAAACAGTATAATTTTGGTAGGACCCTTATATGGGCACTAGGTCTAAACATGGACCGATGTTCACCAAAATCAATAGGCTGCGTTATTGGGCCAATATAGGTCTGTGTACCAAATTTCATCAAAATATCTTAATATTTACGACCTGCAGCGTATAAACAATATAATTTTGGTAGGACCCTTATATGGGCACTAGGTCTAAACATGGACCGATGTTCAAAAAAATCAAACTTGTTCGTCCTTGGGCCAACATAGGTCTATGTACCAAATTTCATCGAAATATCTTAATAGGTGCGACCTGTAGAGTGCGTACAAGATTGCATGGACAGACAGACAGACGGACGGACGGACGGACGGACGGACAGACGGACATCGTTAATTCGAAATAAAAAAAAATTCTGAACCGATCGGTATACTATAAGGTGGGTCTACGACCAATATTTTTTGGTGTTACAAACATCAGCACAAACTTATAATACCCTGACCACATAGTGGTGTAGGGTATAATTAAGAATTAAAAATAATCTACTTGGCGTCGAAGTAGGGCTCATAACACAACCTTCTGCTTGTAAAGCAAATGCTCTACGGTCCGAGCTAATGTTGCTTATGCGTTATGGCTGGCTGATGGTTAAGTTATATATTTTTCGTTTCTGTTCAAATAAAAAAGATAAAGCAGACACTACAAGCAAATAAAAAAAAATGGAAAAGAAAAAATAGAAAAGAAAACAACATTAACACACACACAAATATGGTGGAAGTGCCTTGAATATTCCCCCGATTGACCGGTCATGGGATAGGTCCTTTAATGGCAGTTGACTAGTTTTTTAAGTTGGTCATAATTAAATTAATAAAATCAATTAAAAATTAGAAAATTACCTCAAAAACTCTGATAATATAAATAAAAATTTTAAAATTCCCCTTAAAATAAAAAGAAAATTAAATGAAATACCAATTGTTAAAACTAAAACAGCTTTTCACAGCAGATCAGAAAATATTTAGAAATTAATTCATTCTCTTTTGTTCATATTTGTACTAATTTAGTAATATGCCTTTCGTTGACCGGTCACGGGATAGGTCCTTGGAGGGCAATTGACTCCTCATTCCCCGTAGGGTGGTAATGATATATGTAACCAAATATTTTTTGATTTTTTGTATGTTTGCGAGTAAGCTGACTTGTGCGCAGCAAGTCAATTATGTTTTTATCTATCAATTATTACATGTCGAGCTAGCTTAGATGGTACAGCTATAGACTGGCAGTCTGGAATCCCAGGTTCGAATCCCGCACGAGAAAATTAAAAAAAAAAAAATTTTTTTACATTAAAAAAATATTTTTTATAAAAAACTTATTCTTCTGAAAATCTATTTTTAGAATCATTATTTTAGTCAATACTGGTAAGCACATAGGTAACGACATATTTTTTTGATTTTTTGTATGCTGGTGTGTAAATCATTATTTTTCGCGTTATCGCCATAAAAATGTAATAATAAAAGTAACTAGTTACCATTACCAGGTATATAGTTACATAACCACATATCTGGTAATGGTTTTCTACACTGGGTTTTTAATGGAAAAAAAACCGTTCAAGCCAAAGCTTGGCTTGATAAGTGTTATTCGGCCACTGCCCCATCGAGACAAATAGTGAAAAAGTGTTTTGCTGGCTTTAAACGTGGTCGTATAAACACCGATGACGCCGAACGCTCTGGTCGCCTAAAAGAGGTGCTGATACCGGAAAACATAAAAAAAGTTCACAAAATCGTTTTGGAAGATGGTAAAGTGAAGATGCAGGAGATAGCTGATACCTTAAAGATATCGAAGGAACGCTTCGGCTTTATTTTGGATGAACATTTGTCCATGATTAGGCTGTTTTCGAAATTGGTGCCGCGTTTGCTCACAGTGCACCAAACACACTGATTTGGTTGCCAGAGATTTTTACCTGTTTTCAGACTTCAAAAAAATGCTTCTTGGAAAGAGATTTGGTTCGAATGAAGATGTGATTGCCGAAACAGATTTTTATTTTGAGGCCAAAGATAAATCATTCTATAAAAAAGGTATCGAAATGTTAGAAAGGCGTTGGGGTGATTGTATCGCTCTTGAAGGAGACTATGTTGATGAATAAAGTCGAATTTTGTCAAAAAAAAACTATTGTTTTATTGGTTGTCCTACTTTTCAGCTGATGTGTTATATTGGAAGCTCTTCATCTCTCACCACCTTTTATATGTCCTCTATCTTCATTCCAAAGAAAGAAGCATATGATTTAATCTGACGAATTTCTTGAGTTTTTTTTGCTTTTATGAAAAATATTTCGGATTCTGGGAACTGTTTCTTAATAAAATCTCTTTTTTTCCCCTTTAATACAGTAGACGGACTCACGAAAAAAAGTAAAAGATGTGCCCCCTTCAGAATATACCTTGATTTATTATATGATGATTGCCAAAATATTACGGGTCTAGCAATGACAACTAAGAGTTGGACCATTTTTAAAAACCTCTGTTTTTTAGTTTTTGTAAGAATTTTCCCATTGTACTAAAGATAACATAGCAATATGGGTTTTTCAAGGCATTTCCAATGGTATATATAACATATCCAGATATGACCCATTTTAAGGGATAAAAAACAATTTTTTAGTCTTTGTACGGAGAGATTTGTGATTTATTAACACATTTAACCTCTAGTCGATTCAAGTGAATACGTGTTTCAGATTCTTTTTTAAATTCTTGCTAGTTCGCGTTTACCAAAAATTTAACTGGGTGGAAACACGTTATTCTATACAGGGCAATATGGGTGTAAAAAGTCAGACCGCCTCAGAATCCGTCCATGCATCGTATTCTTGTGCTTACGCTACAGGTCGGAAATATTAAGATATTTTTATGAACTTTGGTACAACGACTTATGTCGGCAAAAGGACGAAGCCTAATGATTTTGGTTTAAACCGATGAACGTCTAGAACAAAAATGTCCTCCCAAAATTGGCTTGTTCGTACGCTACTAGGAATGCCAAACTGGATATCCCGATTCGAGATTTTGCCAATCCCGAAAATCCCGGGAGTATTTCTCAAAAATCCGGGGATTTTCTTATTTATTAATATTAATATGAACGCAAATAAACAAAGTGAGCAATTTTAGATTACCGACGTTTTTTCTTGAATTTTCTCATTTTTACAAGAAATTGATGCCAAGATAGTGGTAAAATTAGAAGTTAAGTAGATTTTTCGAGTAAACTAAGAAAAGACTGCAGAAAAATTTTAAATTTGAATTCATGCGAAAAATCAAATTTGTTTGTTATATTACCGGTTTATTCTTCCGAGTGAAATTCGACTTCTGAAACCTAATTTTGGCTGG
The DNA here is from genome assembly GCA_949987735.1 of Leucophora obtusa. NCBI lineage: Eukaryota > Metazoa > Arthropoda > Insecta > Diptera > Anthomyiidae > Leucophora > Leucophora obtusa. Next base: position 35,406,250 of record OX465297.1, on the reverse strand, counting down.
GGTAAGTTTGCATTCATCCACGAAAACAGAACCAAATAACTTTGTTGCACGATTCAGTGGGCAAGGTTGTCGCAACAAATCTGTTAAAAATCTGCTTACAAAATACTGGGCGAAAGTGTACTTAAGTTCAGGCCTTTATATAAAGGGTTTTCCAATAGGTACTTGACAACTTTGAATTTAATTTGTGAACGCACTATTTCACTGATCATCTAACTGTTACTTTCCTTTTTTTCAGTAAACTCAACATTTCCATCATGGTAAAGTACACGAACGAACAACTTATGCAAAAATGTACTACCGAAATTCGGAGTCAGTGACCGCAACTTTAAGAGCGTTAACTCCAATTCTAGGTCGTTATTCTTGCCCTAGTAGACAAGGAATAACAAGTTTAGTGCAAAAATTTGAGACTACATATTCATTGTGTGATGCTGCCGTGCCAGTGAGACAACGGGTTGGTCGAAGTGACGAAAATATCGCTGCCGTTCAGGCGTCCGTAGCAAACGATCCAAATCAGTCGATTCCGCGGCGTTCTCAAGAACTGGGCATCGCCAAGACCATTTTATGGGGAATTTTGTGTAAAGATCTTGGTTTACACCCATACAAGATCAGGCTGACTCAAGAATTGAAGCCGATGGACCATTTGACGCGACGTACGTTATTTAACAAACAAGTTGTCAAGTCCTTATTGGAAAACCCTATATTATCCCAGTCAGAAAAATACAAACGGGAAAGGGATGGCAAGGTACTTTAACAGGTTACAAGTACTGGCAAAAATTGCTTACCCATTTCCAAAATTATAACGTCGTTAGACAAAAGAACCGGCTGTTTAAAAATCGCCGGGAAAGTACTGGAGAAACAACATTTTTAACGTTGGAAAAACGCTGGCAAAACCAATAAAAAGGTGGTCTGGAATTAAATTTTTCAAAATTAAATTGTATAAAAGTTAATTTGTATCTTTTTTTGGTCCTGCCGTGATATGAACCCACGCCGTCATATTTGCAGACGACAGCTCTACCCACTGAGCTAACTAGACATATAATACTGGCTGTACTAAAATGCTAGCACTCGCAAAAAGTTTTTTGGAACTAATATGCCAGTGTTGGAAAACAACAAAAAAAAGTTGGTCTAAAAGGAGCTCTTCCACAAACAAAAAATTTAATCTTATAAAACAAAAAATTTAAATTAATAAAAAATTTTTTTGGCTTGAAACCGGATTTGAACTCGGAACCTTCTCACCACAAACCTTTTTTTTAACGAAGCGTCATTATTTTTATAAAATCATTGCTCTACCAGTGAATTGATTTTTGTACCGCTGCAATTTTTGACTATGTAGCACTGGATAACCACTGGTTGCTAACGTTGGTAAGCACTCTAAGCTCATTCTTTGCCAGTGGTTTTTTTTTTTAATAACCACCTAAATTTTTAAACAAATACTGGCAAAACGCATTTTGCAAACGCTGGCAAAACGTCCCAAATAAGTGTTCTGCCAGTCATTTATTTTAAACACCGCCGTTACCCAGTGGTATGCAGGTACTGGATTTTTTGTACCACTGGCAATTTTTGATTGGGATATTTCAATATCCATAAAATGTACCACATTATTAGTTAACAACTATTAAATAAATATAAAATGCTTTATTCTATAAAAAAATTAGTTACATAACAAAAAAAATTTTATAAATAAAGGAAAATTTAAATCCCGGAATCCCGAAAAATCCCGTAGTCCCGAAAATACCGGGATTTTCAAATATCAATCCCGATTGGCATCCCTACACGCTACATGTCGCAAATACAAGATATTTCAATGAAATTTGGTACACTGATTCACATGGGCTCATTGGCAAAGCTTATCGATTTTAGGTAGAATCAGTCCAGGTTTAGACCCAGTACCCGTATAAAGGTCCTCCAAAAATGGTCATGTTCGTATAATACAGATCGCAAATATTAAGATATTTTGATTAAATTTGGTACACCGACTTATATGGCCCAAGAATGAATCCTGCTGATCTTGGTTAAAATTGGTCTATGGTTTAACCCAGTGTCCAAATAAATGCCCCACCCAAAAAAAAAAACTGGGCTTTTCCAAAGCTACAGGTCGCAAATACGAAGATATTTCAACGGCATTTGGTATGCCTACTCACATGTGCCAAAGGACAAAGCTTATTTATTCTAGATAGGATCGGTCATTATTTGGACCTATGGGCCATATGGACTTTACTCCAATTTTTTTCTTAAATACGCCTAACATTAGGTAAAATCAAAATTTCTTACAGTTATTCTATTTATACCCTACACCACTACTTGGTCAGGGTATTATAAGTGTGTGCTGATGTTTGTTACACCAAAATATTGGTCCTAGACCCACCTTATAGTATACCGATCGGCTCAGATTTTTTTTTTATTTCGATTTAACGATATCCGTCTGTCCGTCCGTCCGTCTGTCTGTCCATGCATTTTTGTGCGCACTCTACAGGTCGCAAATACTAAGATATTTTGATGAAATTTAGCACACCGACCTATGTCAGCCCAAGGACGAAGCCTAGTGATTTTGGTTAAAATCGGTCCATGTTTAGACCTAGTGCCCATATAAGGGTCCTACCAAAATTATATTGGTTATACGCTGCAGTTCGCAAATATTAAGATATTTTGATGAAATTTAGCACACCGACCTACATATGTCAGCCCATGGACGAAGTCTATTGATTTTGGTGAACATCGGTCCATGTTTAGACCTAGTGCCCATATAAGGGTCCCCCCAAAATTATATTGTTTATACGCTGCTGGTCGCTATTTGGTTTTGAGTTTTTTTCAGTCTACTAATATACAGCAATAAGTTTAGTGATTTTAGCAAGAAATTTTTTCATTTGCAAGCGACTAAGTGTTAGCCTGGGTAAAAATCTTAATATGATGTCATATATAATTATGTCTTTTCTAATAAATCCCCATATACAACGACATACAACTTGATCCGAAAAATGGGTCATCTACATGTGTCTAATTATATCAAATTAGATATTGATCCGAGATTTGTCCATATCCAGGACATCAAATTATATTTAATTCGATATAAAAATATCTGATTTTATAAATTTTGTCAGATAGTAGGCATACATTTTATGCATACCAGCTATTAAATTGATATTTAAATGTCTATGGTTTTAACAATTTTGAAGACTCAAATTTTAAAACATAAAATGAAAATTTATTTGAATACTTTTGTCTTCTAAATTGTACGCATAATTTTTTAATATGATTTTACATGCAAAAACATCACGTGAATATTATTTGGCTATGGAGTAATTAACTCTGAATTTGCAGATAACTAAAATTGATGTTGAACTATATTAATTTGTATGGGATTATATAGAAAGTTATATAAAATTAAAATATATTTTTAGTACGACGACACATACAGTGTTATAAAACTTAGTATCAAATCATATATAATCATATCGGTCACTACATATAATTTCATTAGTTTTATAACGCTTATGTAGTTATTATGTAGTCAGATTTGGGGATATGTAATAATATCAATTAGCATACAAAAAATTCGTTGAAAAATAATATCAGATGTAGTTGTACATAATGCTATGTGTCTTAATGTGACTCCGTTCATTGTCAGATATATCCTAATCACATTATACATGACAATATATAACCATTTTTACTCGGGAGAAAAACTTTTGCTGAGATTACTATTTTTTTTTTAAAAATCAGCTCGCTGATTTTCAGCAAACACCTTTTGCTGAAATTACCAACTTTTTTGCAAGCATGCTCCTAACTAAAAATTTGCTGACACAGCAACATTTTTTGTTGACTTTACTAAGTTTTTTTTGAGTGTAGATTTATTAACATCAACAAAGAATTTCAGGTATTTTGGGCTGCTAAACGTATAAAGTAAAGCATAAAAAGAATAATATTGCCCCATGGCAACAACAATCCGCTGGCCACGTGTTTCTGCTGCTACGTGTAAATTTAAATGAAATTTACATAGTTTACTTGAAGAGTGTGTGGAGCAGAGAACTGCAACTGCGGATTGCAAAACCATCATACGTAACAACAACAAAATAAACATTCGTTTGCATTCAAGCGCCGAATATACTCAATTACACATATTCGTTGCTGATTTTAAATAAATCAAACAAAGAGATTTTTTTTTGCATCGTTGATTTAATCTTTGTCGTTTTCATACCATTGATTTCATACATATTCATTCGGATCACCGATGATTATTTTTATGTAGAATAAAATCAGAAAAAACAAAAATAAACGCATATGAGTTTATTCATGATTGCAACCAAATAAAATCAGCAATGACTATATTTTGTAGAAACACATTTAAAGCAGGCCATACATTTGCAATATTATAGTACAACTTTCCAAGTGGTGCAAGCATATTGACGGTCTATGTACTAAATTGAAAGTTGAGCAATATTATGTACACCGAAAAAATTTCTCAGTTGCTGGCTACTGAACTTTTAACTGAGTCTCAGGTGAAATACCCCTTACTGAGCTTTAGTTGATTGATTTAATTAAATTTAACTAATTTTGTTTCCAATATTTTACTAACGGAGGTTTCAGTTACCGACAACAAATTGTTAACTAAAATGAAACATATTTTATTTTAGTAGCTAATAATCAATTAGAAACCGCTAATAGGAACAGCAAAGATTTGTTTTTGGTTGTCACTTTTTATTTATATTAAAAAACAAGAAAAATACAAATTAGATCACAAATAATTCTTACATTATAATATTTTTATTATCGCGTATTTCTTTGCAAAATATTCCAGGATTTTTCAATCTTTACAATATTTTTTATATTGACACCTATTACTATAAAATTATTAGTTATTAATAAATCAACTAACAAAAAAGTATTCTTTTTAACTTAAGGAAAAGTTAATGATAATTATTTAATTTATTTTAATATATTTTAATTTCAACTGATGTTTGATGTTTTTCGTAACTGAGCCACTGAGGAATTTTTTCGGTGTAGTGAATCAAAATATTTTTGATTTTTATTGGAGAACTTGAAATATTGCATAATCTATTGGCAACACTGTGCAATTTTAATTTTGCGCTGTTTATGTTTGTGTGCATTTTGGGGTTATGTTGAATTCATTTATTGTATAAAATATTGCGGCTATCTTTTTTTACATATATGTTGCAATTTATTGTATGGTGTGTGGCAAAACGAGAAAAATACTGTGCCATTATATTGGACATAATATTGCAAATGTATGGGGGGCTTAATAAATGGTACAGTGTACATTCCCATCGTAAAACAATTAGTGCTAAACTTTCAGTAGGTGTTGTTTATCTTCCTAATGGAAATTTACCTAAATTTGAGAAGCACCATCGTGATCTCTTCTCTAAATACTCAAACATAATTGCTGCTGGAGACTTCAATTGCAATTTGTTTAACCCTTCTAGGGCTAATTTATTATGTTCTTTGTGTTTGAGGTGTAACTTGGCTGTTGCTCATAATTCAAGACCTACTCATTTTGACTTAGAACATGGGTCCACATCTTTACTTGATTACTTTTTGGTAAATAATGTTTCAATGGTATCTTACTCTAACCAGGTACGGAATCCATCTGTGTCTGATGATGCTCTTATATAGGCTACCTTTTCTTTTAATATTTAACGTATTGAGGAATTTATTGAATATCGTGATTTTAATAGCATAGATTGGGATGGGTTAGTTCAATATCTGCATGAATGTGATTTATCTTATATTTATAATACCTCTGATGTTGACCTTAAGTGTTCCTTTATTAGCTCTCTTTTTGAAGGTTTATATTCCTATGTTCCTGTTGTTAGGAAAAAAGTTCACTGTGGGGATAGCCACTGGATTAACTCAAGAGATATTGTCTTGGCGAGATCTCTTAGAGATCTGATATATTCAGACTTTCAATCTGATCGTTCATTTCAAAATTGGCGGACTTATTGCAGGCTCCGAAATAGGGCTAAGAATGTTATTAGGAAACATAAAAGGAAGCATTTTTCCAAACTATTTGATGATTTAAACTCTGCTGGGCTATGGAAAGTTTTTCGAGGAGCTGGGTGTGTTGGTAATAATGATGTTGTTCTTGAACATGATGCTGATACTATAAATGATTTTTTTGTTAATACGGGTGCTAGTGGTGATGGATACATAGACCTTAATAATTTATATGATTCCGAGGACTCCTTTTCTTTTTGCTGTGTGAGTGAATTGGAGTTATTTGAGGCATTATGTAAAGTGAAGTCTAAGTCAGTAGGAGTGGATGGTATCTCAATCCATTTCATTAAACTTGTATTTCCAACAATTAAGTGCAATATTTAATATTGGATTTAATTAATTCGATTTTAAAAACATCTATTTTAGCTGTTGCTTGGAAGACGGCTCGTGTTGTACCAATTCCAAAGTCTAAAGTTGTCCATGGTCCTGATGATCTTAGACCTATTTCAATACTTCCTGCTCTATCGAAGGTAACTGAGCATATTCTAAAGAACCAGATGCTTCAAACTACTCTAGGCAATATTTAAGAGTCACAATATGCCTTTCGTCAAGGTTTTAATACTACATCCCTGCTTCTTAAACTTACAGATTCAATAAGGGAAAATATTAATAATGATAAATTGAGTGTTTTAATTTCTCTTGATCTCACTAAAGCCTTTAATTCAATTAATTACGTTACTATGATTTTGAAGCTAAAAAACGAATACAATTTTTCTAAGTCGGCTTGCAGACTTATATAGTCTTATTTAAATGGTAGATCTCAATTTGTGGTGGTCAATGGCATTGAATCCAGCATTCGTTCACTTTTTTCTGGAGATCCTCAGGGTTCTGTTTTGGGGCCTCTCTTGTTTATTCTATATATAAATGATCTTCCTGAGGTAACTAACACTAGAGTCTGTAAAACATATTTATTAGCTGATGACGTGTTCTTATTGTTTCAAGGTAACCGTAGGTATTCTGAAGTTCTTGAAAGTAATTTAAATTCCTGTCTTGATCGCGTTTTGCAATGGTCTTCTGGTAGCTCCTTAACTATCAATTTATCAAAATCTAAGGCAATGCAATTTGGACCTACTAATCGTTTTTACTTTGATATGAACATTTTTTTGGGGGATGATGGAATACAATTTGTTAGTCATCACAGGTGTTTGGGTATTGTGCTTGACAGTAAACTGTCGTTTACACACCACATTAAACAATTATCAGGCAGAGTATGGGGATCCCTTCGTAGAATTTATCATACTAATATTTTTCTACCTTATCGTATAAAACTTAGATTAGCGAAAGCACTGTTAATGTCACTTGTGTTGTACGGCCTTGATATATTTTCTGGTACCATTGGAATAAATATTACTCGATTGAAACGCATTATCAATACTATTGCCCGATTTGTATATAATGTACCACGTCGTGATCACATTTCTGAATATGTGACACGTTTCCTTCGATGTTCTTTTGATAATTTTATTAAATATCGAAGTCTGATTCTTTTCCATAGGGTTATTAAAAGTCGTACACCTTTGTTTCCTTATAATATATTTGCTTTTTCGCGTTCTAGGAGAAATTGTCAGGTTGTAATCCCACGGATTGTGAGATCTGCTTTTAATCGATCGTTTGTAATTAGAATTGCTCACAGTTGGAATGCATTGCCAAATTACTTACGTATTTTCTCACAATCTAATAATATATTTCGCTTAAAACTAATGGAATATTATCTTGGCCTAGAATGACAGTCATTGAGACTTGACTTTCTTTTCCTTGGCATTGATTAAGTTACCACTAATTTAGACCGTTTTGTTGTCACTTTTTTTTAAACTTTTTTTCTTGCTTTAAAATGCATTGTGGCTGGGGAGCCAATTAGATTTATACCAATTAGATTTATCTATTCAGTATGTAAATATGTGACAGCGCATAGAGAAAGGGACCTAAGGGTAAAAAAATCAATTTTTTTTTTTGATGTGGACAACATATGAGCATCGAATGAGACCGATCCCATGCCCCAAAAGTGTTCCCTCCCAGAGATATGAGCGTTTTATGAAAGTGAAGTCGACGATTCTAAGCGCAAATAGAAAGGGATTCGTCCACCATTTCATCCTAAAACAAACAGTAAGAATGTTATCAGTTTTAAATTATTTTCACGAATAACATTATAAGGTTATGTGAAAAAATTTTCGTACTAACAGAGTGATATTCACGATTTAAAAGAATTATAAATGAGTATTTATTATAATTCACAATTAATAATTTCAGAAAATAAAGCTGGATTCGAAAAACCGCGAGCAAAATTGATATCAAACTCATGGAAACAGCGCGCTAGGTAGAAAACAGTAAAAACCAACTACACCAAACGAGAGGTAAGGACGACCTACGCGCGTTTTCAAGGTTGACCAACACGTTCCTGACGTCATGAGATGTGTCGCTTTCAAATGAGACCAATACCAACACGCTCAGTGATTACACCAAAGATACACGTATTTAAATCTTTAAAATGGCTCTCCTGAACAAAACCGGTTTTTACCCTTAGGTCCCTTTCTATTTTGCGCGTCACATATATATATTTTTTTACTAATATAAATAACTCAGGTTTATTGTTACTATGTAATATATTTTTTGGCCTTATAGGCTTTATAATACGGAAAGGAATTAATAAAAATAAAAAGATGCAATTATCGTCCGACACGACATCGGATAAAACAGCTTTGCCTCTGCATCCAAAATGACAAATTGGCACAGACGAACTAGACTGATATTTTAGTGAAAATAATTAATAAGTGGAAAATGTATAGTGTTACCACGATCGCGTCGAGGTGAGTTCAAATGTCAGATGTTGCGTGTCGAGTTCGATGTCTTGTCCGATGAATTTTGTGATTCCTGAAGTTAAAGTCTTCTTGACCAGGGTTTCGGCGGGGTGTGAGATTTGGTTTAACACTATAAGAGATAACTCTGCCTTGGGCACAGATTTTCAAAGAGATCTTGATATGGAGTTGGCTGGATTGCCTGCCCCTGGAGATCGGAATCTGAATAACTCCGAGATAGATATTTATATCGGTCACTTTACTGATAGTGCTAATCAAGAGCTTAATGACCATACTGAATCCGTCGAAATGGGCAACAGAATTTTTTTTGTTCCTGATGATATAAAAAAACTCTTCAAAATAAAAAGCGCTTGGCAAAGAAGGTTAAAAAAGGTTTTCCACAGGATCTTCAACAGTAGAAACCCCGAATACTAAAGATATTAATTAAGGGAAGAGTGGAGATTAGTCAAACAAATACGTTTAATGATAGGCTGAAAAAACTAAGTCCGTTCCGAATGCTTACAAGCAGATATATAGTATAACTCGCTTAATACGAACTCGGATAAGACGAATTCTCGGTTAATACGAACTAATTTAGAAGTCCCGAAGGTTTGGCAACAATTTCAATATAAAAAAACATCGGTTAATACGTACTCGTTTAAGACGAACACTCGGTTAAAACGAACTGTTTGTGATGATCTCACAAACAAATTTCTGTATAATTTTCCACTTTTAATACGAACTTTACAAAATTCGACAATTTTTTCTATATTTTTTTGTTTTCTGACATATTTTAAACAGTACACATAGACATTTTTTCTTAAATATATTGCAAACAATATATTTAGGAAACCAAATGAAAAAATTGTAAAATTTTTAAAGTTGTTTCAAAGAAATTTAAATATTTTGTGGATAACACTATGGAACATTTTTGGGATTATTGTCTGGGGGGTGAGAAATTCCAAGTCAGGGTGATGGTACTAGGTCAGTATAGTAAAACCCTCAAAGGGTTTGGCGTTCGTATGTGTCATTTTTTTTTATGACCTTTTAAATTTTTTCCTTATCTTGATGTTTTTTCGCTTAGTTGTAACTCGAGAACCACTCGTCCGATTTTGATGAAACAAATTCAGAAAAATTTAGAATTACAATTTCTTTAATCCGTTCATATAACATTTTTCTTTATAATCAACAGTTTTGCCGGTAAAAATAAATTTGTGGAGAAAAAAAAATATTTTTTTGCCTAAAAATTAAATTTTTTTTTTTTTAATTCATAAAAAATTTTAATTTTTAGGCAAAAAAATATTTTTTTTTCTCCACAAATTTATTTTTACCGGCAAAACTGTTGATTATAAAGAAAAATGTTATATGAACGAATTAAAGAAATTGTAATTCTAAGTTTTTCTAAATTTGTTTCATCAAAATCGGACAAGTGGTTCTCGAGTTACAACTAAGCGAAAAAACATCAAGATAAGGAAAAAATTTAAAAGGTCATAAAAAAAAATGACACATACGAACGCCAAACCCTTTGAGGGTTTTACTATACTGACCTAGTACCATCACCCTGATTTGGAATTTCTCACCCCCCAGATTGGCTGTTGTACTGTGTAATTAGAACATTTTAAATAAATTTTACTCCGGTTACTACAAACCTCGCTTACAACGAACTAATTAATCTAATCCCCCGGAGTTCATCTTAAGCGAGTTTTACTGTAGTGTAATTGGAAATAAAAGAAAGGAGCACTTTCCAAAACTGATCCCATGAGCCTGATATTGATTCACAAATAGAATTAGTACCGGCAACGATATACGCTTTTAGTGATAATTTTGGATCACTCAATAATGCTGATTCAACCCACTTTACTAATACCCGAAATGTTTTCCATAATAATGTCTTTGAATGCGAAAAGATCTGCGGGAATAGACAAGGTATTTAATTTTCTCTTGAAAAACTTTCTATAGCTGCCGTGGAGTATTTGACCATAATTTTCAACAACTGCATAAATAATGGCTACTTTCCGGACTCCTGGAAGATCGCAAAGATTTATCCATTTCAAAAGAAGCCGAATGTCTATGACGTAAATAACTCAAGACCGATATCTATGTTGTCAAATGTGGGTAAATTGTGAAATTGTTTATAAGTTTTTTTTAGGATAGATATTTCTTTGTTCAGTTAAATCAAGTTTGTTCGCAGTTGGAGCCAGTTTTTAGTGGAGTGCCCCAGGGCTCTATTTTGGCCCCTCTACTTTATAGCATTATGGTTTATGATTTCCCTCATTATTTTAATGATTCTAGTAGTATTCTTTCTGCCCACCATGTGGTTATTAACAAATTTTACAGAAAGTGGAGTATAAAAATTAACGATGGCAAATCCGAGGCTATTTGTCTGAGAAATCCTTCTGGCAAGTGTCCCTACTACGTTGTTCCGGAGAGTAAACGCCTAAAATTGACTTTGAATGGCGTTGAAATTCCTTTTGGGAACAAGATAAATTATCTCGGTGTAACATTCAATAGACTCGTTAAATTTAATGAACATGCTCGGATGGCAAGGGCAAAAGCTCAGATAGTTAAATCAATGTTCACTGGACTAAATATTGATAGCCACTTGAGTCGCGAATCGAAACTTCTAATATACAAAGTGAACATCAGAACTCTATTATTTCTCATACGCACACAAAAAAATATAAGAGGGTATATTGCCTTGGCTGGCATACAGTAGTGGACTAAAGTGGATACATATTTGAATATTCTTAAATCTGTATTAATAACTTTTGTTCAATTTGTGATATCCAAGTGTAGTTTTTCCCGTTTTTGAAGTGGCCAGGTCAGAGCCCCGATTTGAATCCCATCGATAATTGGTGGGCAGTTGTCAAAAGAAGTCTCTCCCAATGCGAACGAGCACCGACCAACTTAGATGATCTTTGGTCAGTATCTTCAGCGGAATGGGCTAATATTCCACCTGAAACTATTAAAAATCACGTGGAAAGCATTCCCTCTCGCATAAAATCTGTTCTAAAGAACAAAGGACTTTCGACAAAATATTAAAGAAAGAACTTGCCGAAAATTTCAAATATGAACAATACTGGATAAAAGCGGTCACAATTTGCAATTCTTTTTTTATTAACTTTTTAGTGATATTATCTACTGTATATAGGTTTTTTATTGAAGAAGAATGTTTCAGTTTTATGCCTTAAAAAAAATCATTTAAGTTTCTATAATAAAATAAAAATTATAACAAATTTCGGAAAATGTTGAATTAATTTATCCACTTTAGTCCACTACTGTAGGTACCCCAATTTTCTATTCCATTTTAAAAAATATTTTTATTACATTTTACCTATTGGTAATGTAAATTGAACTATCGATAAAAGGTAACACTTCGAAAATTTTGGTAATTTATATTTTTGTTTATTTAAATGTCATTAAAAAATAGTTTCAAGATAGAAAAAAATTTTTATAAAATTTATACGATTTTGGATACTTATGAATGAATTTGCGAAAAAAATATGTATAAAGGGTAAGTTTTTTGGAGTTACATATAACCTTCTCATCATTTGGCAATTTATATCTAATTCTCAATTTAGAAATACAAGTTATTGGCCAGACGCTTTAGAGGAATAAACGAATTAATAATTATTTGATTTTTAACCTTCAGGATCTGCTTTAATCCTTGAACAGAATATATTGAACATTTTTTATTTAGCTGAAATCATGCTGGTGTGCTAAATGTCTGATTCTAATAACACCAATAGCTAATTCACAGTAACTCAAAGGTAATTACCTAGCTTACCTGGTTTCTCACCTGTATTGAGAGTGTCTTTAATCTATTTCTCCCACAGATAAGATATTTATCGAAATTCAAAATTACCCTGTGGGAGAAGAAAGCCCTTTTGGAAGTTTCAATCCATTTTTAATATCTACTATTATCCAGTATTGAGGATACAATTTGTCAAATTTTTGTAAATTCTCTTTTGAAAATGATAAATTGTATCCCTAATAACGGGAAATAGTAGATGCGAACGGTTAGGGATAGATACCGTATGTAAGCTTTAAGTGTATCCAAAAAAGTTTTCTGAATCTGGGATTTTCTATTAGAAAAATTATTATCTAAGAGTTTACTTGCTGGAAAAAGTCATCAAACTCTGGGCACTTTTCTTTAGCAAAACATTCCCAGCATTTGGTGTTTAAAAATAAAACAAACCTTTCGAACCTGACCTTTTTTCTGTAGAGAAAAATCCACAGAAGGAAATGTTTTTTATAAAAAAAATCCGCAAAACTTGAGGCGTTTTTATATAAATTTCCGAAAGAAAAAATAATTTTCTAATGGGAAAAAAATTTTTCAATAGAAAAAATTTATTAAAACCTTCGTGTTTTTTATATGAAAAACTTTTCAGAATCTAAGGGGAAAGCTCTAACAAAAAATTTCTCTCAGTTTTCCTAAGAATCTGTAGAAAAAAATCATCACAATCTGAGAGAATTTATATATGAAAAATCCCTCAAAATCTAGTTCAAGTTCTGAAGTTTTTCTATGGAAAAAGTCCTCAGAATTTTGTGAGTTTTCTATAGAAAAATTTCCTTGAATCTGAGAGTTTTTCTGAAATAAAAAGCACTTAGAATATAAAGGGTTTTCCCATAAAAATAGAGTTTTTTTTACAAAAAGTCATCAAAATCTTAAGGTTTTCTATAGGAAAAATCCTCAGAACAAAAGGGATTTTCTTCCACAAAGTCCCTAGAATATCTGGGGTTTCAATAGAAAGTGCCCAGAATTTGAGTGGTCTTTTGTGAAAATCGATCCTCAAAATTAAAAAAAAAATTAAAGGAAAAAGTCCCAGAATCTGAACGTTCTATAGAAAATCCTAGAATTCTATATCTGGGGCTTTTCTAGGTCACCAATAAGGGATTTATGTAGGCAAAAGAACTCAGAATCTGAAAATGACCTTAAAATAACTAAAACTCTTGTTATTTTTAACTGTTGAAAAATAACTAACAAATGCATTAAAAATAACTACCAACGTCGTAAAATTAACTGATAAATTTTTACTACAAAAATTTCAAAACAACTGACAAAATCGGTAAAAACTACTGTTTTTTACAGTAAATTCTTTTATTTTAATAAAAAAAATTATTTTTTTTCTTTCGATTACAAACATATGTTTTATTACTTCAGCCTATTTAAAATTTGAAGTAAAAATTCCAAACCGTTCTCCAGTTATTATGCTTTTATGAATTGGAGATACAATACAAGTTTCGGATTTTTATTTTCAAACTAGAAATATATCAATAATAACAAATATAAACTGTCCGAACAATAAAAACTTTCGGACTCTAGGGTAATTACAATAAAAAAATTACATTTTTTGTGCTGTTACTTAAGAGGATGTAGCGATTTTCTTTTTTCGAAAAATGCGAAATTGAGCGAAAACGCACCAAAACTTCAATATATATTATTCAAACTTATAAGCTTTGCTACCTATACCAAATATATTCTTTCTACCAAATTTCAGAAAAATCCGTCCATTCGTTTTGAAGTTAAGGCGATGTCCTTTAAAGGTATCCTTATGGAATCCTGTGCGTCCTTGGACCAAAGTAAGGAACTTTTTGAATAACTTAAGCTACAATCTTACTTCATGATCACTATCAATTGTTTTAGTCAATTTAAATATGTTTTTAAGATTTTTGAAACTTTTGGTTGTTTTAAAATATTTAATTTTTGAAATTTTACGAAATTTTATCTTTGACACTTTCTCGCTTCCAAACCGTGCATTGTATACAAAAAAATTCTTCACAAACAATTTTATAAATTTTGTTTTCTGTTGAAAAAGCATAATTTCTTATTAAAAAATACCCCTTTGGCGCATTTCTGGTCAGCGCCTGGAGGCGGGCTTGCCGGTTAGAGGGTTAAATAACCGCTGAACATATTCTGGCGTATTTTTCTTATAGAAAAAATCTGAGGATTTGTATAGAAACCTGCTAATATAAAGTTGTATATATAATGTAGAAATAATATGTTTAATTTGTATTTGTTAATCATTTGTGGAATTAATTTTTGTATTTTTTATGTATTTCTTAATAAATAAACTTAAATTGAATAAAATAAAAATAACGATTATTTTGGAGGCTTTTTGCAATAGAAACACCTAGTATCGAAATAAAATTTACTAATAAATTGCCTATATTGAAATCGCCCAGGAAAAAATTACCCATTACCTTAACAAGGCATTGCCATATAACCGCTTACAAATCTCATTGCCAAATTTCTTTACTGCATTACCAAACACATTCTAACAAGATCGTAAAAAAGCAAGAGGTATTGTAATCAATTCTAAAAATCAAAACAAACAAGGCATGAAAGTCATTCAAATATAATTATTTACTAACAAAAGTTTTCAAAAATTAATAATTTACTTTTTAAATTATGTGATCTTAGAAAGTAACTGTTTACATTTTGGTAGTAAAACAACAAATTAAGAAGTAGTTCCACATTTTGAAAAGAGAAGTTATTTAGTTTTAAACATAACAGTGAAAAAATTATTTTAAAAATTTTGTGCTAATACGGCATTTTAATATTTAAAGGACTATTTCCCATTTCTTCCCAATAAATTTGCGCTTTATCACAAATATTATTTTTGATATACACAATCACTGCATGAAGAGTAAATAAATGTTCAATGGTAATTAAAAAAGTAAACCAGAAAAGTTGGTTTCGATTAAATAAATAGTAACATTACAAAGAAATATATTTTTTAATTTTTCTTAGCAGTTATTCAAAACAAAATATAAAAAATTACTAAAATTTCTTTTAAGTTATTATATTGAGAATTAAAATAAAAGGAAAATCTATTGTCTTTTGCAATTTTGTCAGTTAATCGACTAATTTTAATTTATTGCTTTGTATTTTGTAAAACGTACAAAACAAATCTTTTGGCAAAATAGTTTAAAAAGGCCAACAAAACCCCATATTTTACATTTGATACATACCATTTTTTTCTGACTTGAAATCAGTACAAATTTTTTAAAATATAACCAAAAAAAAAAACAATTATAATGCCAATATAATGGTTCAGTTGCTGCAACAAATTTTTTCGGATAATAATACCGAATTTTTGTTTAGGACAGCGAATTTCCGTTCTCGGAAATAACCCTATTGGAAATTTTAACAAACTGTCACCGAACTGGCCCCTTTATATGAAATAGACTGGTCACTTTTACATGGCGTTGTCATAGGAGGGGGAAATTGACCCCTTGTGACTTTGTTTTTTTATGAGAGTTCAGTAACCTGTCCTAGGATTTGTCTTGTGACATGTCACAAGGGGTCCTATGACAACGCCATGTAAAAGTGACCAGTCTATTTTATATAAAGGGGCCAGTTCGGTGACAGTTTGTTAAAATTTCCCGTAGGGAAATTACATTCTAAAAACTAATTTTCTGATAGATACAAACGAAATATTCCACTAGTACACCGAACCAATCCATTGGCTACACTCAAAAAAGTTTGACAGTTGTTTGTATAGTAATCAGTAGTTGTTATTTTTAACGGAAATTACAGTTGTTTTTCTACAGAAAAATTCAAAACAACTTTTATGACGGTTATTTAAGATAACAACTAACGAAAAATACTGTAATTTTGTAACAGTTTTTTAAAGTAGTTATTTTTAATATCATAATAAACAACTACCAAAACAGTAATTTTACAGCAAACAGTTATTTTTGGTAGTTAATTAAAAAATAAAAAATGTCGTTGATTTTTTTTATTTAAAAATTCTTGTTTAGTTTGTATTTGTTAATATTGATATATTTCTAGTTTGCAAATAAAAATCAGAAACTTGTATTGTATCTCCAATGCATAAAAGCATAAAAACTGGAGAACGGTTTGGAATTTTTACTTCGAGTTTTTGTAATATTTTTTTGTGATATTTTTGTAATCGAAAGAAAAAAAATATTTTTTTTATTAAAATATAACTTTTATAAACAAAAACATTTGACTATAAAAAACAGCAGTTTTTACCGATTTCGTCAGTTGTTTTGAAATTTTTGTAGTAAAAATTTCTCAGTTAATTTTACGACATTGGTATTTATTTTTAATGCATTTGTTAGTTATTTTTCAGGAGGTAAAAATAACACAATTTTTAGTTATTTTAAATGTAAATACCTTTGTCGCCTTTTTAACTGCATATATCTTTGTTTTAACTGACATTTTCAGTAGATTCTACCGACAAACTTTAGTGAGTGTACAAATTGTGCCGTCAGAACAAATATGTTTTCTCTTTGCTAATATCTGATTTATTTCTGCCATAGAAACACGTTCACATTCTGACTACTTTTTCCATTAAAAATGGTTTATATACAATTTTAAGGTTTTGGGAACCTTTTCTATCGAAAAACCCTGATTCTGGGAACTTTTCCTTTCGAAATTTCCACATAAAAACATTCAGATATTGTTGTTAGGACAATTGAAATTTTGTTGTTATTTATTTATTTATTTATTTATTTATTTATTTATTTATTTATTTATTTATTTATTTATTTATTCATTTATTTATTTAATTTATTTAATCTATTTATTTAATGTATTTAATTTATTTAATAAAAATTATTTAATTTATTTAATAAATTATTTAATAATTTATTTAATAATTTATTTAATAAATTATTTAATAATAATTATTTAATTTATTTAATTTATTAACTTATTTAATTTATTTAATTTATTTAATTTGTTTAATTTATTTAATTTATTTGATTTATTTGATTTATTTAATTTATTTAATTTATATAATTCATTTAATTTATTTAATTTATTTAATTTATTTAATTTATTTAATTTATTTAATTTATTTAATTTATTTTATTTAATTTAATTTTTTCTTTTAATTTATTTAATTTATCTAATTTATTTAATTTATTGAATTTATTTGATTTATTTAATTTATTTAATTCATTAAAATTTATTTAATTTATTTATTTTATTTGATTTATTTAATTTATTTATTTAATTTATTTATTTAATTTATTTCATTTTATTTAGTTTAATTTATTTAATTTAATTTATTTTATTATATTATATTTTATTTATTTAATGTTGATAAGTAAGAGTGGAAGTACAGCTAATATAATAAATATACACTGAACCTGATATGCTATTTAGTATTTGTCTAATTTAGTATAAGTCGAATTCTATTAGTTTAACCATAACCATAAAGCGATTTTAATATTCGCTTCCCTTTTCTGTAATTTGCAAGGTGTATTGTAAGGTCTTATATATAAATTCTAAAGAACTACCTCTTTTATCAAAAAAACAAGCTTGTGCTAAAAAGTATAAAGTAATTATAAAAAAATAAAATCTGATTTAAGCTATAAATTATCATCCAAGACGGTGGCTCAGTGGAAGAGTATCCGCCTGACACGCAGAAAGCCAGGGATCAAATCCCAACGAAACACATGTGTAAGTTTTTTTTTTATTTATTTTAAAATTTAATTCGTAAATTCTATTTTGAGAATATCTATTTTTAGAAACTCGCTTATTCTTTTTATTATTAGAACACCTTCTTTTACTAGAAATCAAAGGTGTTCTGTAAGAAAAATAGTAAGTGGCTACCATTGCGATTCCAAAGAATCGATTGCATTTAGTCTCACGCCTTGTTAAAAGAAACAAGTTGGTAATCCAATTGGGAAGGCGTTCTACCAAAAATACCTGATTCCCAACTCGATTCCCTATTTTGAAAATTTTTTGCTGGGCGGTAACACACAAACTTTTTATGGTTAATTTAACAAAAATTATAGGTTATTTTTCGAACATAAAAGTCAAATAGAAAAATGCCTATTTTTTATGGTAATATTACCGTAAAACATAATAAACTCTATGTTGCCTTTGAAAATAGGTGATATCACCCTACAATTTTAGGCAATATTAACTATAGTTTTGTTTTTGTGTGCGGTTGCAAAGGAACTCGAAATTTTTGAACGTAGTGTGCTAAGACTGTGTGTTAGTTGTAATTTTCAGTTATATAATATAATATTTTCTAATAAGTATATTTATGAGGAAGCCAAAGTTACGCCATTATGTTCCTATGCCTTGACTCTGATGCATAACTTTGTTCGCAAACTTCAATTCCATGAAAATTCACTAATTTCTGACATTTATTATCGGAAAATTGATCTAGGATGGTCAGACTATCAGCATAAATTACCAATAAGTGTTCTTAGCAAGGACACTCTTACCTGAAGTTTATAAACATAATGACCGTACTTGCCATCGTGGCTGATGGCAGATATGGTCGAGTTGTACTACGCTCGAGGCGGAGCTTAGGACTGGTTTCTAGCGTGGTGTAAATCGCTAGAAACATAAAAAAGTACCCTTTTCCAGAAAAAGTCCCTTTTTCCAAAAAGTACCATTTTTCAAAAAAGTACCATTTTCCCAAAAAAAAAGTACCATTAAAAAAAACAAAAGTACCTTTTCAAAAAAAAACCTTTTTCCAAAAAAGTAAATTTTTTCAAAAAAAAGTATCTTTTCCCAAAAAAGTACTTTGTCAAAAAAAGTACTTTTAAAAAAGTAATTTTTTTTCTTTCTCAACTAAGACGGGATTTCTGGATATTCCTTTTTCCCAAGAATGACTTTCTCCAAAAACAAAACAGTACTTTTTAAAAAGAGGAGGTAGGAAGTTGAAATTTGTTATAAATGTTCCTCCTCTATCGTAGACATCCACAAGACTGGAGTTTTGGAAATACCTACAGGGGGGAAAGTCTCCCCCTAGACGGCCTGCCCAAACTGCTGCTGTAGCTTAAATTCGAAATGTAAGTTCCTCCTCCTGTGTAAATATCCCCTAAGACGGGATTTTTAGAAATCCTATCGTGAGGCGCGATAAGGGAAAAAGTCTCCCCCTTGACGGCCTGCCAAAAATTTTTTGGCTAGAAACCTAAAATTTGAAATATGTATTCCATGGAGTAGGACTAACTCACCAACAATGTAGTTTTTCGATATTGGAACAGGAACATGGTAAAAATGGTTGCCGAAAGGTAAATATGTCCCCAATAGGGATGCCAAACGGGAAATCCCGAAATCCCGGGATTTTTGGGATTGGCAAAATCCCGAATCCCGGGATTATTTCTCAAAAATCCCGGGATTTTCTTATTTTTTAATATTAATATACTTAAATGCAAATAAACAAAGTGAGCAATTTTAGATTACCTACGTTTTTTCTTGAATTTTCTCATATTGACAAGAAATTGATGCCAAGATATTGGTAAAATTATAAATTAAGTAGATTATTCGAGTAAACTATGCAAAGACTTTGCAGAAAAATTTAAAATTTTGGTAAACAATATTAAGTTTTTGAGTAATACATGCGAAAAATCAAGTTTGTTTGGTATTTTACCGATTTATTCTTCCAAGCGAAATTCGATTTCTGACACTGGGACTGTAAGTTGACAAAACGCTGCCAAAACCAATAAATAGGTGGTTTGGAATTATATTTTCCAAATAAAATTTAAAAAAAGTTCATATGTATCTTTTTTTTGCCCTGCCGTGATGTTTTGTAAAACAAATACTGGCAAAACGATTTTTGCAAACGCTGGCAAAGCATCCTAAATGAGTGTTCTGCCAGTCATTTATTTTTAACATCGCGGTTACACAGTGGTATGCAAGTACTTGATTTTTTGTACCACTGTCAATTTCTGACTGAGATGTTTCAATATTCATAAAATGTACCACATTATTAATTAACAACTATTAAATAATTATAAAACGCTTTATTCTATAAAAAAAAATTAGTTACATAACATACAAATTTTTACAAATAAAGGAAAATTTAAATCCCGAAATCCCGTAAAATCCCGGGATCCCGAAAAATCCCGTAGTCCCGAATCCCGGGATTTTCAAATATCAATCCCGATTGGCATCCCTAGTCCCCAATAACGGCCTGCCCTAACCGCTAATGCAATGAAGTTGAAATTTCGTACGAAGGTTGCGCCGCTATGTAGACACCCGCGAAAATGGAATTTTTGGAAATTACTACAGGTAGGAGCAAAAAGAAGAAAAGTCGCCCCTTGATGGCCTGTTAAAATCCGTTTGGCTAGAAATCTGAAATCTAAATTGTATGTCCCTGTGGTATGGGCTAATTTATTGGGAAGGTACTTTTTTATTTTTGGACGGGGACATTATAAAATGGGGGCTCAAAAAGGGAAAGTGATCATTTAACGGCCTGTCCAAACTGGAACTAGGAAATTGAAATTCGGTATATTGGTTCCTTCCCCAGAATAGACGTCCGTAAAGTTGGTATTTTTGTAACCAACCGGAAGGGGCAAAAAAAGAAAAATGTCCCCTTGACGGCCTGCCAAAACTGTTGAAATTCGGTGTGTAGATTCCTTCTCCAGTTTAGATGCTCCATAAGGAGGCATTTTCGTAAATTCCTACCGGGAGGGGCACAAATGGTAAAATTCTCCCCTTTGATGGCCTGGCCAAACTGCTACAACTGAAATTGTATATATAAGTTCCTCCTTCCACGCAGACGTACGCTCAGACGGCATTTTTGGAAACTCCTACCGGGAGGTGTAAAAAGGGAATAATATTCGCCTCTGGCCTGAAACCTGAAATTTATAAAATGTGTTCCTTGGGGTGTGGGCTAACTTATCGACAAGGTACTTTTTGGGAATTTGGAGAGGGACGTGGTAAATATGGGGGTTAAAAAGGTGAAATTACCCCTCTTAACGCCTGCCTCTTTGGCTAGAAACCTAGCATTTAAAGAACGAGTGTTTTTGGAAGGCAAAAAGAAAGAAAAAACGAAATGGGAAACTAGTGGAAATGAAACACAACACAAGTAGATTGAAATGGAAATGAACTTTGAACGAGTGGATTTGAAACAATAGACAATGGAAATGGAATATGGAACAAAATGGAATGGAATGGAGATGGCATGGTATGGGGAACGAGTGGAATTGAATAACTACATTTAAAAAAAGGAATGAAACGGAGC
The DNA here is from genome assembly GCA_949987735.1 of Leucophora obtusa. Taxonomy (NCBI): domain Eukaryota; kingdom Metazoa; phylum Arthropoda; class Insecta; order Diptera; family Anthomyiidae; genus Leucophora; species Leucophora obtusa. Next base: position 35,384,484 of record OX465297.1, on the reverse strand, counting down.
AAGTGCAAAGAAATGGAATGGAAAGAGTTACCAGGGATGGAAAGAAAGCTCGGAGCGAGCCAAAAATATATACATTTTTTAAAAAAGCTCGGAAGCCAAAATTAAAAGAGCTGCTCAAATAAAAAAAGTTCGCAAATAAAAAAATTAAAGAGCTTATAAAAATGAAAAGGCTCGTTTGCAAAACTGAACAGAGTTTTTTAAATCGAGCAGCTCGTATGAAAAATTTCATAGAGCTTTTTTTATCGAGTAGCTCTTTACAGAAATTTAATTGAGTTTTTTTGAAATCGAGCTGCTAAAAAAGCTCGCTCCCATTAAAATAAGTTACTTATTATAAAAAACAAAAACTGTAACTTAGTTACACTATATCCAGCAGTATTATAGTCCCTAGATTTTGAATTTTAGAAACCCACACGTAAAAATTACAAAATAATGGCGGATTGTGCAAATAAGCTTTGTGGTTCAAAAAATGCAATTTTTCTTTTTGGCAACAAACCACCAAACTTTGTTGTATGAAATGGGTGTTAAAAAACCGCACTTAAAAAAATTGCAAAATTATGGTGGAACGCGAAAAAAGACTTTATGGTAGAAAAAGTTAATTAAAACACTGAATCAGCGATTAACATTCTGCAATTTCGCGATTTTTTTTTTCAAACTGAGCATTAAACTTTGGTGTATGAAATTGGTATTGTATTCCCTGGATTATGAATTCAAATAAAAAACACTTAAAAAATTGCAAAATAATGGCGGAACGCGAAAAAAGACTTTATGATGCAAAAAGTTTATTAAAAAAATTAATCAGCAAATTACATTCTGCAAACAAATACTATGTTGATGTAAAAATTTTCTTTTTTGAAAATTTTTTTTTCCCGATTATTTTAACGATTTTTTTGCAAGTAGTCGCCAAACTTTGTTTTACGAAATAGGTGTTATAGTCCCTAAATTATAAATTTAAAAGAAAGGAACTTAAAAAATTGCAAAATAATGGCGGAACGCGAAAAAAGACTTTATGATGCAAAAATTTTATTAAAAAACTTAATCAGCTATTTACATTCTGCAAACAAATATGTTGATGGAAAAATTTTCTTTTTTGCAAATTTTTTTTTCGCGATTATTTTCCCGATTTTTTTTTGCACCTAGCCACCAAACTTTGTTTCATGAAATGGGTATTTTAGTCCCTAGATTATAAATTTTAAAAAACCGAACTTAAAAAATTGCAAAATAATGGCGGAACGCGAAAAAAGACTTTGTGGTGCAAAAATTTAATTAAAAAACTTAATCAGCGATTTAGATTCTGCAAGCAAATATATTGATGGAAAAATTTTCCCTTTTGCAAATTTTTTTCGCGATTTTTTTTTGCAACTAGCCGCCAAACTTTATTTAATGAAGTGGATATTATAGTCGCAAGATTATAAATTTTAAAAAACCGAACTTAAAAAATTGCAAAATAATGGAACGCGAAAAAATACCTTATGGTGCAAAAATTGAATTAAAAACTTAATCAGCAACTTACATTCTGCAAACAACTATATTGATAAAAAAATTTTCCTTTTTTGTAAATTTTTTTTTCGCGGTTTCTTTTTTTTAGCAACTAGCCGCCAAATTTTGTTGTATGAAATGGGTATTATTAGTCCCTAGATTATAAATTTGAAAAAAAAACGGAACTTAAAAAATTTTAAAATAATCGCGGAATGCTAAAAAAGGCATTGTGGCGCAGAAATTAAGTAAAAAACTTAAAATAGCGATTAACATTCTGCAAACGAATATACTGATGCAAAAATGTTTGCATTTTTGTAAAATTTTTTTATTCGTAATTTTTTTTGTTTGGCATAAGATATTGTTGTTATTGTCCTTGGGTTAAGAATGTCAAAAAACCGCAATTAAAAAATTGCAAAATAATGGCGTAATGCGAAAAAAGGCACAAAAAGGTACAGAAAATAAATTAAAAGACTTAATTGGCGATTAACATTCTGCAAACGAATATGTTAATGCAAATATTTTCCTTTTTGCAAAAATTTTTTTTGCAAACAACCACCATGCTTTATATAAAATTTGGGTATTTTAGTCCCTTACATACCCTACGGGAAATTTTAACAAACTGTCACCGAACTGGCTCCTTTATATGAAATAGACTGGTCACTTTTACATGGCGTTGCCATAGGAGGGGGAAATTGACCCCTTGTGACATGTCACAAGACAAATCCCAAGACAGGTCCCTGAACTTTGTTTTTTATAAGAGTTCAGTATTTTGAAATTCTATTGGAAATGCTGTATTTCATAACTAAATATTTTATTTTTTTTTTTTTTTGTAAACAAGTCAAAAGAGTTTTCAAATTTACTTGAAAAGAGCTTACGTTTTCATAATACTCGATTTGTTTTTTGGAAAAGAGCCTTTTTTTGTGAAGCTCTTTTTCATTTTTTGAGCGTAATCATTGAGCTCGGTTGTTTTAAAAAATTTAGGAAACTATATTTTTTTAGCTACTTTCATTTTTATATAAGAGCGAGCTATATTTTTTTAGCTCGTTTAAAAAAAAAGGGCGAGCTTTTTTTTTGGGCTCTGCTCTTTTTTTGAAAAGAGCAAGAGCCCAAGCGAGCGAGCTTTTCCATCCCTGATTGAAACACAATAAAGTGGGAACGAAATGGAATGAAATGGTGTACGAAATGGAATCTGGGAACGAGTTACATTGAAACACTAAAATTGTTAAACGAATTGGAACGGGGAACAAGTGAAATTGAAACATTAGATAACTGGAGGAATGGAATTTTAATGAACTACTGGAGTTTGGTACTTGAAATTTCGTATTTGACTACCTTTACTAAGACATATGTATGTACATCTACTGAGGCAGAATTATATATATTTGGGTAAGGGGGGGGGGGAGGGATAAAGAACCCCTTTTAATTACCTGTGCAAACACTTTAAGCAAGAAATATGATACTTGGCATTGAAACATACTCAACAAAATAGTTAAACAAATTTGTTAAAAGAGAAAAAAACCTTAGAAAAAGAATGCAATTTATATATTCGGATATTTAAACTGCCGGTAAAGAAGCATTGGTGGAAGAAACCGACGCAAAAAGCTTCCAACTGAATTTGCGAATTTACTTGAATTGCCAGGTCTGCTTTTAAAAACCTAGAATTAAATAAAATTTAAGGCACGCTAACAACGTAAGTATTATATATAATAGTAGTCATAAGTTGTATATATTAAATTTAAGTAGTTATAGGGAATTTTAAGTAGTGCAGTCGTAGTAATCCCACCCTACCCTTTCTTAAACAGTAACCGTAGTGCCGGGAGCAAGCACACTTTTTATAATTCTCTACCCGACAATGTCGAATTTTCTTGTTATGACAGCAAGATGCTCTGTCTCTTTAAATCATTAGAATCATACTAGTTCTAAGTATTTAATAGTTAACTATAAGAAAATCATATACATATATGTAAACTAATTCCTGAGGTCTCAATAAAACCTTTACTTACTTACTTTGTTTGTTAAATAAAAAAAAAATCTTTATATAAAAACTAAAGCGTTTTATGTAAATTACAAAGCGTTTTCGCTGTCAACAGATATACAGTTAAACTTTTTTATTATCTAAGGAGTGAGATCATAAAACTGTTAACACACATAAAGTTAAATAAAAAACAAACCAATGAATTTTAAGACTCCAAACCAAATTTTTATTAAATGAAATTTAATACAAAATCAAACAAAAAAAACCGCATGGATTTCTAATCACTACGAACAAAGTTATTCACTTTTTTCGGAAACCCTCCCATTAAGGCTTTTATGGTAGTTTCTGTCGCCTTTTTAGAGCAGGTGGTTCATCTACGTTTGAAATCTTGCATGTTCTGGGAGACCTTTTTGTGCCCTTTAATTCTCTTTTAACAAGAGCCCAATATCTCTCCACTGGCCTGAGCTCCGGTCAGTTTGGTGGATTTGCCTCTTTTGGTACAAAAACCACATTATTATCATTATACAACTCCAGCGCTTTCTTGCTGTAGTGACAAGATGCTAAATCGGGCCAAAAGTAAGTGGATACATTGTGCTGACTCAAAAATGGAAGAAGTCTCTTCTGCATACACTCCTTGATATAAATTTCACTGTTTATAGAGCCAGATGTCACAAGTGACTGGCTTCTTTGGCCGCAGCTACATATGGATTGCCATACTAGGAATTTTTTAGGGAATTTCGTTTGCTTTTTCGACCTAAATTTTTTCGCAACATTTCCTTGAACATCGGAAACATAAAATTCTTGACCAGGGAGCTGCGAAAATTCAGCCAGGACATAAGTTTCGTCGTCCGTTACACAACAGTTGTATTTTTGTATAAAATTTGATTTAAATTTTCGAGCTCTGGTTTTGGCCTCCAAATTTTTAAAAGTATTTCTATCGGGAACTTTTTGAACTTTGTAGGACTTGAGTCCTACTTCACGTTTCACTTTACGTACAAAAAAGTCCGAGCATTGGGCTAACCGATCTGTTTTTCTGCCAGATGTGTTAGGAGCTCTCTTAAGGATGCTTTTAACTTTATATGCCTTACCAATGTTACGATAACTAGTGGTTCCCGGCTTGCTTTCAATTGTTAGGTGTTCCAGATACCTTTTTACCACTTTTGAAACTTTTTGGCGGCATACAATTGTCTCTTTTGCAATTTTTTTGTATGTCCTTGTTTGGTTTTGTTGAAAATATTTAATTATTTTTGAACGCACTTTTCTTTCATCGTCCATTGTGTAAAAAATTGAAAATTAAAACTCATGATGTAAATTAATTTAATAACTGACATATTTTTAAAATGTACATTGCCGAAAAAAAAATATGATAAGCTCTAAACCAAAGTTATAGGCAAAAATGTGTGTTAACATTTTTATGATCTCACTCCTTAAGTAAAATATCCCGATATGACACAAAATTACCGGATCCGAAAAAATCCGATCTGTCCTGGTACCATATTTTTTAAATAACGAATCCCGTGATGTTAAAACGCCAGCCCCTATTGGCATCTCCACTACTATCGTCATCTTCAATCGCTGATATGGAACTACAGGTAATATACAAAAATGTTTTACTAATTTTTTCCCACATTCAACTCATTAATACTTAATGTTTGAATGATTTTACTAGAACCTATTCTCAAAAAAATAATTTAGCGGGACACCCTAATATATCTATTTTGAATTTAAAATATTTGTGTATGCTTCAAAAATATGCAAAGTTAGTGTACAGCTAAATATTGCTTGTGAGTAGGTACATAAATTAACATCTTTACAAGGAGAAGTGATGGTGATCTATGATAAACATATGTTTGTAAATGTTCATCATTTATACCAGTGATGGTATTTGAGAAATTGTGTTTCGTGCCAAAATGATTTTTGCACTTCCCAGTATTATAATTATTTAGGGTAGTGCCGGTTTATCGGATACGACAAGTTCTTGTCAATAACGCCGATTTGACAACGATAAAGCATTACATTTTTAGACCTTGGCTACGAAAAGCATAAAGTTTGAAAAGTCCCTTCATCAGATTCCAAAATTATTTCGATTCTCGACCATTTTTATTAAAGCACAATTTCTCAATTCAATTTTTCAATCTGATTAAGTTTTTGACGGAGCAATTCGCAAAATTCTTTTTAATGATTGAGTAATTTTCTATTTTATTCACTCAATATCAAAAGAAAAAAATAGTTTTTTTTTTTAATTCTTTTACTAAAATCAAACGAGTTGAAATTTTAACAAGTCAGTTCAACTGTGTTGATCACTGCTGAGTAAAAACAATAATAAAACGCTGAATAGGAAACAAAACTATGAATTAGTTACATTGCATTCAATGCCTTACTTTGGTGAGTTGACTAAGCGGTCGCACCTTAATATAGTTACGTTTGTAATGTAGGAATAGGTACATGTTCGTATCCTGCAGCCGATGGGTTGTTGAGAAATTATCATATAGAGACAATCTGACAATAAAATATAAACAATTATACAATTTAATGGAAAATCACTGATGAAGCCAGTCCATAGAAAAAGGCAGAAACTTGATCTAGTCTGATTTGAAAATTAATGTGTTTATAATTTTTAGACCTCAAAACCTAGGATTTAAAAAACAAAAATATCGGGTCACAATTTATTTTTAAATTTTCACAAAAAAAAACCCCCCTTTTGGTTTGGACATACACCACTTGTTTGACGTTTTTGGTCTTTGCAGCGCAAGGTTAACGATTTTATGAGCGACACTTTAGGTATAAAAGACATTATAAAGTCCAACGGAAAATTCTAAGTTATATTTTTCACCAAACACTTTAATATTTCATACGTATTTGACCTCCAACAAAGAACGGTTAACAATGCCCAGAAAAGTTTATATTAAATAACTTAGAAACTATCGGCTGAAAACATATAAAATCAACAATTGAAATTTCCGCAATATATTTGAATTGTGTCAAACTTGCTATAACTTGGAGTACTTTGTATAGCTAAGATAACCCTCAAAAATTGGTATGTATTCAATTTGGGAAAAATTATCAAATTTGCTAAAAACTTTCCTTATATAATTGGGTCTAACTTTAGTATTATTTTAGCTATGTGACTGGTTGATATATCACTTTAAAGCTTCTGAAATCGTGCTTAAAGTTGGTTCCTACTCATTCTTTAATTTGGTAATTCCTGATTTATTAAAAACATTTAAAATTTTTGAGAATTTTTCTAGAATGAATTTATTTTTTCTATCTTTTTCTTATTGGAGCCATATGAGCTATGTAAATTGTTACTAATTTGAGATGAATTTTAACCATTTTTCGTTATGAAAGGTCTAAAGTCATTTTATCTTAATCCGTGGTTCGGGATGCTTTATCGTAGAAAAAAACCAGTTTGAATTTTCAGCACTTGTATGAAAAACTAAGGAGCCAATAAGATAACCCTTAAAGGATTTGACAAAGACAAAAATAAAGTACTAAGGAACAACCATACTTGGGGATTTATCATTGGCATTGAAATTTAATTGGCATTACTTGATCTCAATGCCAATGCCAAAAAATTTCATTACCATTCAATGCCAATGAAATTTTTTTCAATTTTCATTGATTGAAACAATGGTAATGAAATGTACATATAATTGACGAAAAAACATTGTATACAAAAAAAATTGTTTTCTAAAAAAGGAAATTAAGACAAGAATGTAAAATTTCAGAGCTATAAACATTATAAATATTCGCTATTTTATCAAGTTGTATCAAGTATACTGCTGTTCACGTTAATTCTTTTTTTAACCCTGGTCAGCCTAGATGGATCAGCCTCTAGTAATAGACACTTGAGGAAATAGCGAATATAAGATAAGAAATACCCGAAATTTTAATTTTTTTTTTAATTTGTTCTTTTATCAAAACATGAAAACAAATGATTAAATGCCCAATTATAATTGATGAAAAAATTACAATTGGGCATTTAGGCATTAAACAATGCCAATTGATAAAAATTTCATTGGCATTGATCAATTGTAATGCCAAAAAATGTCATTGGCATTGGTCAATGAAATCATCAATTAATTTGTCCATTCAATTAACTAGTCCCAAGTATGGGAACAACATATATTTTTTCAGAAATTTTAAAGAATCTATTTTTCATATAGTATGGCAATTTAAATCGCGGATGTCATTAAATTAAACTTTGAAAATTGTGAAAATTTTATTACTTATAGTATTTAAATAACGATTTCAATCCTTTAAAATTATACCACCATAACTCTCGCGATTTAAGCCTTTCAAAAGATATAGACTATTTGGGTAAGTCAAAATTTGGATTAGTTTGGTTGGTTTTAAATATATAGAACATCACTCAATTAGACCTTTTTCCTCAAAATAAGAATGCTTATTTAATTTTACGAAAAACTTCGCCGGAGTCTGAAAAATCCTCAACCAGAATTTAAATCACAGATTATTTTTTAACGACACAAAGTTTTTATTTCCTGAAAAGATTTAAAATTATTTTCATTATTTTTCTTTATATTCACTTTATTTATGAGAAGCTAATTTTTTATATTCCGGTTATAAATCCCAGGAAAATTTTCTGTTCCAAAGAATCGGTTGTACAATAGCTACTTTTCATTCACAACCCCTTCTACTGTCGATTCTAACACCGATTCTTTTTGTTTGGAATTGTCCCAAAAGCAACCCCTTCTATAGCTCCAAAGTGGAACCGGTTTCTCTAGAATCACTTCTGGAACCAGTTATGGAATTGATTCTGCGTCACCCACACCTTCCATATAGGATCCCAGGAACTGGTTCCGGAACCAGTTCCATGGAATCGGTTGCAGTGGAACCAGTTGTAGAATGGGTGTGGTTGGCTACCGATTGTAAAAAATTTTCTTGGGATATTAACTAAAGCATTCTAATATTAGAAAAATGTTTGTTTTTGAAGTATTTTTTCGGAATGTTTCGCAGACCTCCTGGGATGCAATTACGGACGCTCAGAGGTTCGTGATCAACATTTGGAAAACGTTGAATAATTAAATTTCAATATCGGTTTTGATAGAGCCGTGGGAGCCAACTGCCGTTATTAACAAAATGAATTACTGGCCAACTTTGCTTTGACGCTACACCAACACTTCGTCTTTTAAAGTCAAAAACTTTGCAGGTTGGGAGGAAGTGCAGGATTTAATGCTAGTCAATTCATTTCGCATGCAATGAGAAATTGAAGAATATTTCAAAATAGATTATTTTAGGAACATAGCTGTATAATCTACAATATCAACATGTATGTATGCTCAGGATTTCCAAAAGACTGACTGGAATAAGTTCAATACTCATTAATTTTTTTTCTTACAAAATTGAGAAAATTTGAACAGAAATTTCGATTTTTGATTTCGAAATGAGAAAATTCTAAAAGATATTATCATTTTTTATTTCAAAATTAGAAAATTCTATTAGAAATTCAGTTCTGCAATATTAATGAAAGAAATTCAAAATTAAATTTAAACTTTTTGGCCCTTACTATCAGAAAGTATTTAACTTTTAAAGTCGACTTTATTTATAAACATACGGTTTTGTTCATTTTATGTATGAAAATCCTAAAGAAATATTTACATTTTCAAACACTTTGATTGAAAATAAATTAACCAATCAGAATGCTCCAAAAATAAACTAGATCAAAGCATAATGCCACCCAAAATTTTAACTTAAGTCGAATTTAACGAAAATATGCATTTGGAAAATTTAAATAGAAAGGGCGTTTATTTTTATTTAAAAAATTTTCAATTAAAAACAGAATTTTGTATGAGAAAATGCAAAATTTTAAAATAAAATTTATTTTTGTCATTAGAACATTTCAAATGAAATTGTTCTACATATGTACATATATAAAATTTTGAAAATCTAATTTAAAATTTAAATCTTTTAACTGCATTTCTCCACAAACTTCAATTGTTTTATGTATAATCAAAATTATCAGTTTTTTAACCCTTTGACAACCATACATTTTCTGCCGAAGCGATTTTGAAGTTTTTACGATCTCTGACCTAATAATAGTTATGCTAAGAAAAATTTACTACGTTGAACCTCTCCTTACCTCTCATTTCGCTTGCCAAAAATATTTGCCATTTGACTATTTTTGTGATCTGCAACTAAATTATTGATACTTCACAAAAAATTGGCCTCATAGACCCCTTGCTTGCCCTTCATTTCGCTTGTCAAAGTTTGTGCTTTTTACCCGTAAAATGAAGAATTCTAATTAACTAACTTCGAGGGCTCGCAAGTGGAAAGTGGCACCAGGTAGGGATTTACCGCCTACTACACTTTTGTTGCCTCAACCCTCCTGTACAAATCACCTTTGGACATATTTACTCTATCTTTTGTCTGGGGAATTATAAGTGCGAAAAACCCTTTGGCAAGCATACTTGCCTATGGTCGTCAAAGGGTTAAACGAATTTGTTAAAATGTCTATTGAAGTTTTTTAAATTACGACTATTTAAATGAAAATAAAGAAAATATTTTATATTTCATCTAATTATGCATAACAAATTTTTATTTCTTTCGCTTTTCCTTTTTTCTTCCTTTTTCTCTCCTTTTTCCTTTTTTGCTTTTCTTTTTCGATTTTGCTGATGGAGCCGCTTTTTTTCAAAGCACTGTCATTTCTTAACCACTACTTATTTTTCAAAAATTACTTTTTAATCTTAGCTTTAATTTTTATAATTCTTATTGCATATCTTCTATTATTTTTCTAATGATTTTCAAAGTAACACAAATCGGCGAAACTGCCCCAAACTTGGTGGACATTCGCCAAAAGGGGTAAATATAATGTCAATAAAAAAATTGTTAAAAAAGCAAAGTCAATATTTAAATGAATGAAATAAATAACTTAGAATAAGATATGTGATTTTTTTTTTTTTTTTTTTTTTTTTTTTTTAATAAATTTGTATGTCTCCACTATATTAAAATAATTTATTTAAAACTATAATAGAATGACTCTTCAAAATTACAAAAATCTTAAATATTAATATAAATTTAAAAATGAATACGATTATCCTAATTTACTGTTAAACATATTTTATATATAGAGAAGACTTATAGAGCATTTTTGGCAGTGATGCACCATAACTTTGTAGCCCCAGCGGGCATCTGGTGATTGTGCCCAGAGCCAACCATTAACATAAAATTAATATTTTTCACACTTTTTAAACATTTCTGAAAATCAAATTACTATTATTCGAAAGCTTACGGTCGTGGGTCTAACATAATGAAAAATTATGTTTTTATCACACAACTTGAGGAAGTTATTGCAAAATGTAGTTGCTTTCGATTATTTTTTGGCACCCCAAAAAACACAAAAACACGTCTATCTGCTACTACATATGATGTAAATGCATCAAAGTGGACGTCAAGGGAAAGCAATTGAAAAATTCACAAAATATATTTTAGCCAATTTTTTATCTCCCTTAACATCGGAGAAAAATAGGATTAGTGTATGTGCCCCACTGGCGAAGGATAACACCCTCTACCTTACTAACCTCAAAACCTACTAAATTAAAAATGATTCAAAGAATTTAAAATTCGCAAATTAAATCATAAAACAAATTATTGAATCGATTCAAAATTTAAGCCCTGTTTATGTATTACGAAAATACTGTAAACGAAAGCAAAGTAACGAAAATTTGTTTTTGTTTCTCATGTATTTTTGACGAAAGTGATTGTCAATTTCTTTCGTTAAGACTATTTTCGTAATAGATAAACAGGCCCTTAATCAATATAAATTTTACTATCTCTCTTAATATTAAATCATTAATTTGAAGTATGTAATTATGAATTTCTCACCGATTCACAAAATCATTAAATGTTCATGCATTGATTAAAAAAATATGTGTTTCAGGCTCCGTTTCTAACAATAATTTTATTCTGACACGTCTTTAAGAGAATGTGTCTCTTTTATAGAAAAATTAACAAATTTTGAGATATTTTGGGTTATTTTTCCTATAGAAAAATTCAAAGTTTTTAGTCATATTTAATAAAAGATTTTGAGCTAACTGCATCAGATTTTGTAGTAAAAATGCCTTCTTTACATCCTTTTGTTATTTCACAAACGAAAACTTATCAAATTTGAAAACATTTCCAAAAAAACCCCTTTTAAATATGTCAAACGATTAATTTGGTGGCAAGAACACTAATTGTTCTCTTAAAGAATATTTTGAAAATCTTTTAAAAAATAACGATTTTTAAAAGCTAAAGGGATTACAAAAAAGTGCCAAAATTATGCTGAAATTGCCAGCGAGTAGAGTTGTAAAAGTATTGAGTATTCCGGTACTGAGTACTCAATACTGCCTATTTTTTTGAGTACTCAATACTAAAACGGTACTACTCAATACTTTTAAAGATGCAATTTTCCGTATATAGTGTATTTTTCGTATGAAAATACAACTCTTAAAATAGTGCTTTAAAAATACAACTCTGAAAATACAATGTTTTAAATAAATTAAAATGTAAGTAACAACAATTATTTAACACGTATATGTGAATTGTTATTATTTTTCGTAATAAATACGAATTCATAACATTTTTATTTTAAATTCAAAAAAATCGTTAAAAGTATTGAGTAGTATCGAGTACTCAATTAAAAAGTATTGAGTAGTATTGAGTACTCAAAAAGTATCGAAATTTCACAACTCTACCAGCGAGATATTCAACGCTGGATTGTACCAAACATGCCACTATTGTACCACTTTTACCAACAGTGGTTTATACAAACTGCATTGTACGAGGATTTTGTTGTACAGTAATAAAGTCATTGACTTCTTGCTTTAACAGTTAAAGTTAAAGACATTGAAAAACACATGTGTGTTTCTCTGATGATTTAATACTAAATAATCTCTGTATTCAGGATAAACAACTGCAAGATAAATAACTATATGAAACTCAACATATGTATACATTAGACTGTCCCTTAAAATAGCTATTTGTCGATTTTCGTTCATTACACCCCCCAGTTTTATTGGAAATGGACCATTACTCAAAATAATATTTTTTATCAAGTGGAAAAAAATGATATTTTTCCGAAAATTATGAAAGCTGTTATTCTGTAAATTTCCTAGTGGGGAGTTTTTGGCCAAAAGTATAAAAGTTAACCCCATCTGGATCAGGTTACATAAAATAATTATTTTTATCCAATTGAGATTTTTTTTATCAATTTAATGGCTTTACAATCTCGTAGTCATAATTTATATTAAGTTTCATGGGTCTTTTCTGACCCCAGGCCACTAAGGGTTAAATATTTTTGAAACAAATGTAAAGATAATTATAGTCTAACCAAATTTAAGTGATGTTTCTCCGAAAACTGTGGAAACTTTGAGGAAAACATTCAAATTTTGTTTAATTTTTGACAAAATGAGCAATTTTTGTAAAATGTCCTGGAAAGCAGTCGCTCCAAACACAAAGTCGAATTATCATTTTTCCAATTTATTTTTTTTCTTTAATATCAACTATTATGTGGTACAAATAGCAATTGACATCTCCAAATTAGGCATTTTAAAAAGTCTTTAAAATTAATATAATAAAAAACACGTTTTTGCATTTTTATCAAATTCGTTGGTCATTTTGGATTCCAGGCTAAAGTGGGTTAATGATATCCGATGAAGTCAAAATTCCATGTCTGAATCATTTTGACTATATTAAATGAATAAATGGAATAAAAAATAATTTTTTTTCGAAATTTCGAATTGTGAGAATTGAATGGCCCCTTTTTCCAAAATGGGCCATTTTCGTCCAACTTTCGGCACGGGTTAACGTTTTCCAAAAAAAAAAAAAAACAAAAATCGATTTCGTCTATTTGGGACCATTTCCAATAAAACTGGGGGGTGTAATGACAAATCTATTTTTAAGGGACACTCTAGAGTGTCCCGATTTTTCCATCTGAGTTTCGGGATATTAGAGCACACAAATGATTTGTATTGGCGACTTGGCAGTACGGTTTTGATCTGCACTGGGAGAAATACCTTTGACTGATATAAAAACTCCCCTTGGGTAAACTAACAAATCTTAATGAACTTTGAATATATTGTACACGCAGAAAAAAACAGGTTGAACTTTATCTAAATGCTATGTAATTATACAACTACATAAGTTCGAAGTAAGTTTTACAATTTTATAGCAAAATATATGTAATTTTTCTGATATTTTCCGACACACATGTACAGAGTCCGCCATCTAACGTTTTTTTTCAACTAGTGCTTATTTCGTGAATGGTAACACTTAGCTCATGTCTGATTTGACAGATAATTAGTTTTATCCTTCCGCTGAACGAATATGGTTGTGTATACGCTTGAACAACTGCCTGCGATCGACTTACAGAAGATGCCGATTTTGCCAAAAAAATCATCTTTTCAGATGAAGCTCATTTTGATCTTGGCGGGTATGTAAACAAGCAAAATTGTCGCATTTGGGGCACAGAACACCCGCACGCATACATTGAAAAGCCGGTGCACCCAAAACGAGTCACTGTTTGGTGCGGATTTTGGTCCAGAGGCATAACTGGGCAATTTTTCTTCGAAAATGAGCAAGGAGTGGCCGTTACAGTCAATGGCGATCGTTATCGGGCCATGTTGAACGAATTTCTGTTCACAAAAATTGAAGAGGAGGATATTGGCAACATTTGGTTTCAACAGGACGGCGCTACGTGCCACACAGCCGAAGCTACACTCGATGTTTTTGAAGATCGCATTATCAGCCGTAGAGCTGATGTCGTTTGGCCACCTCGGAGCTGCGATTTGACATCGTTAGACTATTATTTGTGGGGTGCCGTCAAAGATAAGTGTTACGCCGACAAGCCAGAGACAATTGACGCTTTAAAGGACAATATTCGTGAAACCATTGGTGAAATACAGCTGCACACAATCGATAATGTGCTTAAAAATTGGGCCGATCGTGTAGGCTACTGCATGGCCAGCCGAGGCAGCCATATGAATGAAATTATTTTCCATTATTAACCGGAAGGATTGTACTTTCAAATAAAAAAGAAATTTGAGAAAATATTCAGTAGTTTTTTTTTTTATAGCATTTTCAAAAAAAAAAAAGTTATTTGGCGGACCCTGTATATATATTGCAAGGATTGTATATATTTTACAAAAATAAGTTCATATTTTACTAGAACTTTGTAAAACTAACTTGAAAATTATGTAGTTGTATACACCCAGAAAACAGATTCGTTGTAGCAACCGAATTTGTTGCCAATCGAATTTATGCGGTCCCATGTACTACCACAAAATTATGCAGCATTTTCTTTTGTTACTACCGGATTTTTTATAGAATCAACTGACTTTTAGTACTTGCTTCGGTTGTTATGCCTAAATATATTAGTTGAAGTGATTGAAAATTAAAAACGATTTCGGTTGTAGGAACGGAAAAAAAGGAATGACCACCTATTGATTATTCATTAGCCCTAAGAATAAAATTGAAAAAAAATATATATTTATAAATGTTTTAATATATTTATTATTTAATTTAAAAACATCATATTTTTCAGTTTATGTTTCAAAATTAATTAAAATAAATTCTTAAATTTAATGTACAAGTAATTAAAGTTTTTCGCATATTATCCTAAAAGATTAAATAGTACCATTTAAATAAGAAAAAAAGGAAATTGTATCGACATTAGTTTAAAAACTTTATCTTTGATATATTAAAAATTTTTGCAACCAACTTTTAATTTTTTATATATTTTAAACCATCCAGATTAGCATCAATATTGGAATTATTGCAATTTCTTAAGTAATAATTTTAAGAAAAATCACTAAAAGATCGTATTGAATTTATAAATTTTAAGGCCGCGAGAAGAACATTGTTTAGATTTAATTTTATTAATTTCTGTTTTCATTTCTAGCATATTATTTTTACAAAAATTGTGGATTAGAAACGAAATCTTGAATTTACAATAACAAATCTTTCAACTTTTCTCTGTTGCAAGAACATATCTGAGACATTTAAGAACAACGGCAATTTGAAGTGAAGCACCACATCGATGACCAGATGTAAATCACACATTTAAAATTACTTTTTGTTTTTATATTTGTTTTTTGTTTTTATATTTTAATCGAAATTCTTCTGTTTTCAAAAATATTTTTTATTAGAAAAATTTATTTGTAAATTATTTTGACAATTTTTTAAATGACAGTAACCCAGTGGTTGCAATAAGTATTTGGTTCACCCAATTTCATTTCGGTTCAGAAACCCAACCCAAGTTAAAAATTAGTTTTTCTGTTATTACCACCGAAAAATAATTATAATACAATTTTTTTGGTTTATCTTAAGAACCGACAATTGATAGTAATATCTGAAAACAGATATTTGGTTTCAAATATGTTATTATAAATATTTTTGTTGTTGTTATCATCAACATTTGGGATCAAACAATATTCTACCTTATTAAATTTGATTCTATAGATGGAATTAGTTTATTAGTTTATAAAAATACTAAGGTTGGTAAAAGGAACTAATTTTTCTGCTATATACACTTCCAATTCATTACAGTTTTGTTATTGTAGTTATTTATATAGAAAGTCTATTGCAATTTCAAATATTTAAGAATTGCAATAAAAATTCTTATTAGCATATTGATATTTCTTAGGGTTAACCGATTACCAATCAATCTTTTTTCTGTGTGTAATTACATAGCTCTTAGGTAATATTACCCCTGTTTTTTTCTGTGTGTAGAGGAGAAAAATCTAAGAGAAACGTGTTTTTTGGCAGTCCAATATCATGTTAAAAAGTGAAGTAAAAAATGAGCACCCGAGTAAAAAAGTTTTGATATAATCATATATTATTTTATGTAATTGCATTTAGTAACTTATAGTTACATATGGCAGGATATGCTTTTAAATTCAAGCAGATATACTTTTATATAGTCATATGTTAGATATTTTTTCCTCAAAGGTTTTAATATGGAGGCATATGTGATTTTATATTATTACATACTGGCCTACATATAATTGCATGTGCTATATATAAGTACATAAAGTAACATATTACAGATATAATTACATATACGTTTATATATAATTTAGTATGACACTATACATAATAATATAAAACTATATGTGGAGCCATATAAGAAATATTTCATAATTTTTGTTAGATATGATTATATATTGACGAATAAGAACCCATATATAACTTAATACGGTTCCATATCTACAAAATTTCAAGATTTCTTTAATATATAACAATATAACGTTCTTTATAAAATCATCTATAATTATATATCATGCCACATAAGCAATTATTTCAAAGTGATTTTATATAAAAATATATAAGGTCCATATAAAACCGTATTATATTATATGTGGTTCTATGTTAAAATTGATTTTGAACTAAATTTAGATTTAGTAATTACTAGGGATTGGCGCGTAACTAGAAATGTTCGTGAGTCACGAACATCTCTGTGAATAACACGCGATCGTGAGTGTAATTACTATACTCAAGTGATTCGTGCGTGAGCGTGAATAAGAATATATAACCCGTGCTTGATTCGTGTGAGTTTATTTTTTGCATCATATATTTTTAGTAATTTTTACTATTTTGTAATATTTTACTATTTTTTTTACTATTTTTCTTATATCTTGGTTGTACATATAACATGATCCTATTAACTTTAAAATTTCAGTCTTGTCAACTTTAATTTAAAATTACTAAAAATAAAGAAAATTTTGTTCATGTTTAATGCACTGTCATGGTAAATCTGGATAAAAGTAATGGAAGATTTATCGAAATTAGAGGATCTTCAGCAGACCTTTGGGTTAATCATTATATTTGGAAATTAATTACACATGCAATTACACAATTACATGTAATTGTAATTGAAAAAAAAATCAATTACAATTACATATTATTTGTAATTGTAATTAAAAAAAAACAATTACAAGTAATTTGTAATTTAAAATTTGCAATTATACATTACATATAATTGTAATTGAAAAAATTTCAATTACAATTACATTTTTTTCGGAAAAGAAATAATGACAAAAAGCACAAGTGAGGGGTCAGCCCAACATGACGTATTCTTTTTATACTTATCCACGCATATCCAACCTATCCCAGTCAGTTTTTTCTACAAAATTTTAACAAAAAAAAACTTTAATTCTAAATGTAATTGAAATTTGTAATTGAAATCACTTTCAATTACAATTACTTGTAATTGAAAATTTTCAATTACAGTTACATGAAATGTAATTGTGTTTTTTTTTAATTTCAATTACATTTATTTGCAATTGTAATTGAAATCCCCCAGGTCTGATCTCCAGATATTGCATATCTTTTTTATTTAAAAAAATAATTTTTGTATATTGTTAGATATGGTCCTATATAATATGATAAAAAGTATAAGGTCAATTTTTAGATATAATTGTATCAAACTATGTCCACTTTTATAACATTTTATATAATTTTATACAAAAAGATATAATTTGATGTAATTGGATGAGGACAAAATTCGGATACAATTGTATCGAATTGCATAAAATTGTATCAAATTGTACCAAATTGTATACAATTGTATACAATTCGATACAATAAGATACAATAAGATGTTCTCATTTTTCGGATATAATTATATCTAATTACATAAAAGATTATATATAATTAAATATAACTTCATATGGCTCCATATCACTTTTTTTTACTTGGGCATATTTTTATATAAATGCATTCTTGAAATTTATGAAATTTTTGTACACAGAGTTCAAGTCACAGAACATACATATGTATGTACATTAGGGTTTGGGGTTCGGGAATTCCCGGGATATCCCGAGAAAAGTTTGCCAGGAATTCCCGGGAAAATAATATATTTTTCCCGGGAAAACGGGAAATTTTTAAAATATTAAATTTTTTAAATTGTTTTTGTTTAGAATAGGATTTTTTAATTTTAGCCATAAAAACATTTTAAATACCAAAACAAAAATGGTATTGTTAAAATCTTTTAAAAGGGAATCAATTTCTGTGACACACAAAGAAATCGTTGCCAACTAATTAGGAGCATTTCAACAAATAAATATTTTTCGCAAAACTTATTCAAAATGTAAGTAGTAAAACCTAAAAACTTGGTAAAGTGTTTAAAAGAAATATGAACGAAAAGTTTTGTTTCTTCCAAATAATCGCCCTTACTATCAGTGTTGCCAGGTTAATTGGGCACAAAATCGTCAAATATTTTTGAGAAAATCGTCAAAATCGTCATTGCGTTTTAAAATATCGTCAAAATATTGTTAAAAATCGTCAAAACTGTAATAATCAAATATTTTTATTATTGAAACCCTAAAATCATAATATAAAATTTAAAAAATCACCCGGTTTTCGGTGTCAGCTGTAATTTAAGAAAAATTCTAAAACTAGTTTTTATTGATTGGTTGAAATGAAGCAAACTTTCAATGTAAATTAATTTTGTAACAAAAATAATTCCTATAGAAATAACACAACACTTCACCAAAGTGTTTTAGAAAATAATCCTTGAATATTCGTATCTCCAAATTTCAAACAATTTGATGTATGTATTGAAAATCTACCAAATTAATTGTTCGAAAGAAAAAGTTCACTTTAAAAAAAATTCCGTATCGAAAAAACTTTAGATTTTAATGTACTTAGTCTAGAGATATTTCACAAGTACATGAAAAAAGAGTCCGATATGAGATATACATCCCTTCGAAAAGCACGTTACATTTATTAGAAGAGATTTAGGAAAAAATATTTTAAATAAAAATAATTACCAGATTCTGTGTTAGTTTTCCTACAAAACACCATCAGATTCTAAAATGACTACCTTAAATAAAGATTTTATGATAAATGTTTATAAATTACCTGAATAAATTTTCAGATTTATTGATTTAGATAATGGAAAACTAACGTATTTTTGAACAATTGTTGCTATATTTCCTATTGAACAAAAATCGTCATTTTGAAGAAGAAAATCGTCAAATCGTCATTTGGCTATTTTTGATAGTAAAAATCGTCAAAATGACGAGAAATCGTCAAAACTGGCATCATTGCTTACTATCTAAATTTTTCAAATGTATATTTTAGTTAAAGTCGACTTTAGTTAAAATATTGGGTGGCGTATACCTTGACTTGGTTTATTTTTGGAGCATTCTGATTGGTTAATTTATTTTCAACCAATCAAAGTGTTTAAAAATATAAATATTTTTGTAGGGTTTTCATACACAAAATGAAGAAAACCGTATGATTAAAAATAAAGTCGACTTTAAATTTAAAATACTCCTTTATATTAAGGGCGAATAATTTTATAAGTAACGTCCCAGCAGAAATTACTGCTTGCTTGGCAGCAGTTTTGTCAGCGAAAGTTCAGCAGCGAAGCGATTGCATTATTGATGAATCATGCCTGATTTTTGTTCGAGATAGCTCGCGTGAAAGCACTTGTTTCGAGATCCTAAAAGGCATGAATTCACCGCTTTTAATTAGAGCTCCTATTTTTCTTTTATAATGTCGATAATTCATGCCTTCTCGGAAGTGCATATTATAAAGCTTTTAAACTATTTAAAATCATGCCTTCTCAAAAGCACAATATCCCTGCATATTTTTCCGTGAAGAGAAAATGCCTCTTATTTTCAGTAAAACTTCTTATTTTCATTAAAATAATTTTTTTCCGCATTTTAAAAAATTTAAGCAATCAAAATGTATTGCTCATTTCATGCCGTTTTGAAAAGCGCAGCAAAAAGCGATGAAAACAATTAATTAACTTAGGCCTTTCATTAGTGATGTTTACGAAGCTATACATTTTTAGAAGCGGTAAAAGTAGCAGTAAGGAAGCAGTAATCGTTTTTACTACTTCCACATTTTTGCTGGGGTTTTCATTAATGAATGTTATATTTTCAAGTAAGTTTACTTTATTTTAATACAGCTGCTTTCAAACTAATATATTCTTTTGTATTAAAGAATAAAATGTCAGGAGTATGGAAATACTTTACAAAAAAGGACAATGCAGCGCAGCCTAATGGTTAACAGAGGTAACATCAGTGGCCTTATCCGAAATCTAAGTTTGGTTCACAAAAAAAAATTGATAGTCATGCAACTTCTCTTGAAGAAAACAACAAAAATAACGCATTGAACGTTTTATGGTAGGGCAAACATTTCCTGAAATGATATCCAAATAAGCCGCAGTCGACGGAATGCCAATCCGCACCATAACTAGATCTTCGTTTATTCGAGAAAATTTTTATAATAAAAAATGGCATTGCCAAAAAGTGAAACCGATGTAAAGAACATTATATTAAATTACTACACTCATGTAAAAGATATTATGATAAAAGAAATATCGAGCCATATTTCTAACAATAGGAGAGTTACTTTATTCTTAGATGAATGGACAAGAATATCACAAAAGAGATATAAACGGAAATAATTCATTTTATAAACTGGGGTTGGTTTATATATCAGGAAGATGTAATGCTGATGAAATAAGAAGAATTGTAGAAATAAGACTAGAAAAGTTTTATTTGTATTTGAAAAATAACATTGTGGCCACCATATCTATTGGGCCAAATGTGATGAAACGGTTTGTTTCCGACAGTTCAGTAGTGGGTGCTTTCTGCTGGGAACATGCAGTTCATTTGGAAGTGCTTGGAGTAATTTTTGAGAAACCAAATGTTCAACATTCTGATATTTTTACTTTGAATTCTCACTGCACAGATTGAATTTGTACTGAAAGTGTTTTTTTTAACAGAAATTATTTACATATGTGGTTTTCATTAACAATTTTGTTCAAAAAAATTTACCGGGATTCCCGGTATTCCCGGGAATGAAATTTTTTTATTCCCGTTTCCCGGGAAATAAAAAAGTCCGGGAAATCCCAAACCCTAATGGCAACATATATATTCACCTGAGAAATGCAACTGCTGATTGCAAAACGTTCATACGTAATCAACACTGGAATAAATATTCGTTTCCCAAGAAAATTTTCTGTTCCAAAGAATCTGTTGAAGAGTAGCTACTTTTCCTTTCCAACCCCTTCTGCTGGGGTTCTGGAGCTAGTACTACAACTGATTCGACGTCAGTCATACCTTCCATTTGAGATCCGTGGAATGGTTCCAGAATCAGTTTCATGGAATCGGTTGCATTGGAACCAGTTGCAGGATTAGTGTGATTGGCTACCGATTGTATAAAATTTTCCTGGGTTGCGTTCAAGAGCTGAATAATCGTATATTCAAATACACATATTCGTTGCTGTTTTTAAATCAACCAAACCAAGTGCTTCTTGTTTCGTCTCTGATTTTATCATCGGTCGTTTTCCTACCATTCATTTCATTCATATTCGTTCAGGTCAACAACGATTATTTTGATGGAGAATAAATCAGAAAAAGCAAAAATGAACGCGTATGAGTTTATTCATGATTGAAACCAAATAAAATCAAAATAATTTCATAACAATAAAGAGGGGGTTTGCACTCTCAGATTTTGTAGAAACACATTTCATAAATGCCCGAGTAAAAAAAATTGATCTCGCGCAATATCTAATCATATCCAATTTGATATTGTTTAAGATCTGCTGTAATATCTAGCTGATCCAATTAGATCTCAAAATTGGGTGTATCCAATCATATCGTATTAGATCCCATTGTATATATGGGGATAAACTAAGATCAAGTTATATCTCAAAATTGGGAGGTCCAATGATATCTTTGGGGATAAACCTAGATCTATTTTGATCCGAAAATTGGCGGATCCAGCTATATATTTGGGGATATTTTTAGATCTAATTTGATCCCAAAAATGGCGGGTCCAGCTATATATTTGTGGATAAACTTATATCTAATTTGATCTCAATTTTGGCAGATCGAATTAGATCCAGCAATATATTTGTGGATAAACTTAGATCTAATTTGATCCGAAAAAGTGGCAGATCGAATTAGATCTAGCAATATATTTGGGGATAAACTTAGATCTAATTTGATCCGAAAAATGGCACATCGAATTAGATCCAGCAATATATTTGTGGATAAACTAAGATATAAATTGATCTGAAAAATGGCAGATCAAATTAGATCCAGCAATATATTTGTGGATTAACTTAGATCTAAATTTATCCGAAAATGGCAGATCCAATTAGATCCAGCAATATATTTGTGGATAAACCTGGATATAAATTGAATAGAAAATTGGCAGATCAAATTAGATCCAGCAATATATTTTGGGATTTAGTAAGACCTAATTTGATCCGAAAAATGGCAGATCGAATTAGATCCAGCTATATATTTGTGGATGAACTTAGATCTAATTTGATACGAAAAATGACAGATCGAATTAGATCCAGTAATATATTTAGGGATAAACTTGGATCTAACTTTATCAGAAAAATGCCTGATCGAATTAGATCCAGCAATATATTTGGGGATAAACTTGGATATAAATTGATCCGAACATTGGCAGAACAAATTAGATCCAGCAATATATTTGGGGATAAACTTGGATCTAAATTTATTAGAAAAATGGCAGGTCGAATTAGATCCAGCAATATATATGGGGATAAACTTGGATCTAAATTTATACGAAAAAGTAGATCTAGGTATATGTGACCTTCTCCGAGAAAAGGGACCTAGCGGATGTGTCAAAAAACGGGTTTGGACTTAAGAGTGGATTCTGGTACCTAAAAGGGTGTTGAATAAGATGAAATGAGTTGAGGCATCTAATCATACCAAATCGCATCTCCCAACTAAAGGTGTGTTTAAAGTGATAATGCGTTATGAAACTTTAAATGCGTTCTTCTCAAAACTTAATTTTCACACACTAGGTCCCTTTTCTCGGAGAAGGTCACATATATATTTTAGGATTAAGTTGTATCTAACTTTATCTGGAAAACGGCAGATCGAATAAGATCGAGGATTATATTTGGGGATTACGTTAGATCTAAATTTATGAAAAAAATAACAGATGAAATTAGATCCAGTAATATATTTCGGGATTGCGTAAGATCTTAACTTTTTCAATAAGTTGCAGATCGAATTGAATCCAGTGATATATTTAGTGATTTGGTAAAATCTTAATTTTTCCCGTAAATTGCAGATCGAATTAGATCCAGCAATTTATTTAGGTATTAAAATGGCAGATAGAATTAGAAACAGCAATATATTTGGGGATTGACATCTAAAACTATCCATAAAAATGACAGATAAAATTAGATGCCGCATTATATTTGGTACTACGTAAGATCTCCATTTATTTGGGATTAAATAAGATCCCAGACATATATTGCCAACTGTTCAAAAAATAATACACTGGCAGAGCACTGATTTTATAAAAATTACAATATTTTGTTAAAATAAGGTTTAAACTCAGAAGGTCTCGAGTTCGATATGCATTTTTTTTACAAAATGAATTTCTTTTTATAAAATTAAAATTTTTTTTCTATACATTTTTTTATCAAATTATATATTTATTTTTTTATTAAATTGAAATCTTTGAATAAAATAATTTTATTTACATCTTTTTAACGCTCTACACCATTTCAATTGTATTAATTGTTTTTAAGATTTATTAATTGTATTTCAGAAATAATCAATTGAATTTCAGTTTTATCAATTGTATTTCAGAACTTATCAATTATTTTTCAGATTTATGAATTGTATTTCAGAACTAGTCAATTGAAGTTCAGTTTTATCAATTCTGTTTACGAAATTATTAATTGTATTTCCGAAATTATCAAACTGCATTTCAGAAATTATCAATTGTATTTCAGAAATTATGAAATGTAATTTAGAAATTTTTCTCTATTAACTATGATAAACAATCAACAAGTTTTGAAATAGATTTGATTATTTCTGAAATACAATTAATAATTTCTGAAATACATTCCATAATTTCTGAAATACATTTAAAATTTGTGAAATGCAATTAATAGCTTCTGAAATACAGTTAATATTGTATTTGAGTTACCATTTATGACCATATATTGTTTAAATGGCACCATATATGACAATATACTGTTTAAATGGCACCATATATGGTATGTTCCCTATTAAAAAAAATAATATGGAGCTTTATATGGTAATATATAACTTAGAGTCATCCATGTACCATTTGATCCGAAAAATGGCCCGATAAAATTGTATCAGTTGTTTATCAGTTTTTAACTTATTGTATCAGTTTAGATCTCACCTGATTAAATTATGTGTTAATCAGATGAAATTGTATCTGATTTTTGACCTGATACAATTTTTTTGGTTTATATCACATGGTATCAGTTTAGGTCCAAAGAGATATATTTGTACACAGAATTATAAAGTTATATCCCAATTTTGACCTGATATCAGTTTAAAACTTTAATACAATTGTATAAGGTAAATGTCGGATACAATTATATTTTATTTATATAAAATTGAACCAATTACGATCAAACCTGACACCATTACATATAAACCGATAAAATTGCATCAAGTCAAAAATCGGATACAATTTCATCTGATTAACACATAATTTAATCAGGTCTGATCTAAACTGATACAATTAGATAAAAATTTATAAACAATTGATAAAAATATATCGCCCCATTCTTCGGATGAAACTGTATATTTATACAGATATAACTTAATCACATATATGACTATATGTAACTATTTTTATTCGGGTTGTTTAAATGATACGATATATCAAAGTATATGGTACTATATATGGTAGCATATATTATCATATCTGGAACTGTATTAAAAATGTTGTTGAAATGGCACCATATATCATAATGTATGGTTTAAATGTCACCACATATGGTAATATATTGTTTAAATGATACCATATATCAATATTGCACCATATATAGTAGCATATATTATTATATCTGAAACTGTATTAAAAATGTTGTTCATGAGGTCCCATATATGAGCATATATTGTTGAAATGGCACCATATATGATAACATATTGTTTAAATGGCACCATATATAGTAATATATTACTTAAATAACACCATGTATAAATATATATGGCACTATATATAGTATCATATATTATCATATCTGGAACTGTATTAAAAATTTTGATCATGAGGTACCATATATGGCCATATATTGTTTAAATGGCACCATATATAATAATATATGGTTTAAATGGTACCATATATGATAATATATGGTTTTAATGACACCATATATGATAATATATGGTTTGAATGTCACCGTATATGATAATATATTGCTTAAATAGCACCATATATAAATATATATCGCACTATATATAGTACCATATATTATCATATCTGGAACTGAATTAAAGATTTTGTTAATGAGGTACCATATATGACCATATATTGTTTAAATGGCACCATATATGATAATATCTAGTTTAACTGTCACCATATATAATTATATATTTTTTAAATGATACCATGTATAATTATATATTGCTAAAATGCCACCATATATATAAAGATATAGTTCTATATATAACTATATATGCAATAAGATCAACCATGTCATGTAATATATAATTATATATGCCATATCTAATATTATGAAGGCCGATATCTAATTAGATTAAATTATATATGGCATAATATAAGGAACAATTTTGGAAAAAGACGTCATATATAATTATATATGGATATACATAACGACATGTCTAATTATATATTGTAATATATGCCACATATGATTATATATAATTTTTTTACTCGGGTGGTATAGTGTTCTTCCCATTACACCGTTCTACTAAATTGAACATGAAAAAATTAGTATATTCTGAAAGAGTGTATTTATATAAAAAAAAGTAATCATACCACCCGTATTCCACATAATACATTTTTTATCGCCTTGATCAAAATCGCTTACATGCCAGGATTCCGGGATATTAACTTGTATGTTGATATAGAGACCCAGAAAAATTTTCTCTTACAAAGAATCGTTTGTAGAATAGGTACTTTAATATTTACAACCCCTTCTACTGCCGATTCTAACACCGATTATTTTTGTTTGAAATTGTCCCAAAAGCAACCACTTCTATAGCTCAAAAGTGGAACCGGTTGCCCTAGAATTATTTCTGGAACTAGTTCTAGAACTGATTCTACGTCAGTCATACCTTCCATATATGATCCCAGGAACTTGTTCCGGAACCAGTTACATGGAATTGGTTGCAGTGAAACCTGTTATAGAATAGGTGTGGTTGGCTACCGATTGTAAAAAATTTTCCTGGGGAAGAGTACATATATAAATACCCAGGAAAATTTTCTGTTCCAAAGAATCGGTTGTAGAATAGCTACTTTTCATTTACAACCCCTTCTACTGTCGATTCTAACACTGATTATTATACCCTACACCACTATGTGGTCAGGGTATTATAAGTTTGTGCTGATGTTTGTAACACCAAAAAATATTGGTCGTAGACCCACCTTATAGTATACCGATCGGTTCAGAATTTTTTTTTATTTCGATTTAACGATGTCCGTCTGTCAGTCCGTCCGTCTGTCTGTCTGTCCAGGCAATCTTGTGCGCACTCTACAGGTCGCAAATATTGAGATATTTTGATGAAATTTGGTACGCAGACCTATGTTGGCCCAAGGACGAACAAGTTTGATTTTGGTGAACATCGGTCCATGTTTAGACCTAGTGCCCATATAAGGGTCCTACCAAAATTATATTGTTTATACGCTGCAGGTACACAGACCTATGTTGGCCCAAGGACGAAGCCTATTAATTTTGGCGAACATCGGTCCATGTTTAGACCTAGTGCCCATATAAGGGTCCTACCAAAATTATATGGTTTATACGCTGCAGGTCGCAAATATTAAGATATTTTGATGAAATTTGGTGCACAGACCTATTTTGGCCCAATAACGCAGCCTATTGATTTTAGTGAATATCGGTCCATGTTTAGACCTAGTGCCCATATAAGGGTCCTACCAAAATTATATGGTTTGTACGCTGCAGGTCGCAAATATTAAGATATTTTGATGAAATTTGGTACATAGACCTATGTTGGCCCAAGGACGAAGCCTATTGATTTTGGTGAACATCGGTCCATGTTTAGAACTAGTGCCCATATAAGGGTCCCCCCAAAATTGGCTTGGTTACAAACTGCAGGTCGCAAATATTAAGATATTTTAATGAAATTTGGTGCGCCGACTCACATTATAGAAAATTTTGACACAAGCCCCATTTTAACCCATTCGAATTTCGGATCCAAACAATACACCAGACTGGTGTAGGGTATTGTATAGTCGGCATGCCCGACTTTAACCTTTTTACTCGTTTTTGTTTCAAATTGTCCCAAAAGCAACAACTTTTATAGCTCAAAAGTAGAACCGGTTGCCCTAGAATCAGTTCTAGAACTGGTTCTAGAACTGATGATAATTCTTTTTTTGAATTTATATGCATAAAATTGGATTAATTTTATAAATTACTGAATAATTCATAATGCCTTTAAATCAATGATTGGACATTGAATAAAGTGGGATAAGATTTCTTCCTATTTGTGTTGACTCAATTTTGATTCGATTGAATAGTTTGGACATATGTTGGCTTTAGAGGCACCTCACCGATTGATTCTAAATAAAGACGTATAGTGATTAATATTTAAAAACAACTTAGTTAGCAAACACAACATAATCCCTTTGTTTTTTTTTAACAAAGTTACATTCTATTAAATACTGTTTTAAAATCAACAACAAAGTCAGCAAATTCTTGTTGACAACAACAAACCTTAGCTGTCCCACTAATCCACTGCTCATTAAGCAGAATGGGTAGTGACAGCGAAATAAGTGATGACGACAGCGATGCGACTGCGTGACAGTTAGCAATGCCAAAAAAAAGACATCAAATACGATCACCAAAAATGCATGTACATAAACGCATAACTTTAGATTGATCAAATCAATGATGATAATGTAATCAACAATAGTGAAAATAATGAAAAAGAAAACAATAGTGATGAAGATAACAAAAAATCGGAACCTAAACCTCCTCCCATCATGATTCCTAATGTTTCTGATATTAAAACCATGGTGAATAATTTTTCAAAAATAATTAATCCAAATGAATATCCCTACAAATCAATGAGGGATGGCAATGTAAGAGTAATGGTAAAATCAATTGACTCATATCGAGCATTGGTTATTTATTTAGATGATAAATGTATTAATTTTCATACATATCAACTAAAACAAGAAAGGGCATACAGGGTAGTCGTCAAAAATTTACACTTTTCCACCCCAACTGCTTTGCTTAAGGATGAAATTGAAAAAAGAGGCCACAAAGTCAGAAATATTATTAATGTAAAAAGTAGAGTTTCAAAAGAACCACTGTCAATGTTATTTGTCGATCTTGAGCCAAACAAAAATAACTTGGAAATATATAATATTAGAAATTTATATAACGCAGTAGTTAAAATAGAAGCTCCATTAAAATCAGATGACATTGTTCAATGCTTTAGGTGTCAACAATTTGGCCATACGAAGGCATATTGTAGGAACCGTTACAAATGCGTTAAATGTGGCTTAAGCCATTCCACAGCCCTATGTACCAAACCAACTAATGTAACCCCCTAATGTTCAAATTGTTTGAAGGAACACACTGCCAGTTACAAAGGTTGTAAAATTTACAAAGAATTGTTGCAAAGAAAAAATCTTCCTAGAAGACAGTCAACCAATAATAACGAACATCCAGAGTTTAATGTGAATAATTCTCATTTTCCAAACATTAATAGTCGCTCTTCATTTCTCAATAATAAAAATGACAAGAACTATAATTCAACACAGTTTTCGTATACTGATGCTATTAGGAATAATAACAATCAACAAGGAGATACAAATACCCTTCAAAGAATCGAAACGATTTTAAGTAATTTAGTAAATATGATGAATATTCTAATTACTAAATTATGCATCTAAATCTCCGAATAGCAATATGGAACGCCAATGGGCTCTCCAATCATACACGAGAAATAGAATTATTTTTATCAGTCTATGTTGTAATTTCGTGTGATCAAGACGTAGTTGCGCTTCGACTAAATCAAGAATAAGTAATTAAAACATAAATAAAAATCAACAACAATTAAACGTACTCGTGAAAATGATATTAATGCTCTCAATATGCAAGCTAAAATGAAAAAAACAAATATTAATTCTAGTGTAAATACCACAACAAACAGTAACAATTATTACCAGCCTCTTCAAACATTAGATGATAATAACGATGAAATATTAGTTACAAAAACAACTAAACAACACATTCCTCCACTTACCGTAATCAAGTGCAAAATAGAGCAATTGCATGAACAGTGTAAAAAATGTAATATAACTAATTATGCTATTAGAAAAATCTCAATTGGTTTGAAACTTTTTTGTCAAACTCAAGAAGATTTTGATAAAATTGCCAAAATCTTATCAAAAAATAACTTTGAGTTTTTCACGTATGCTGCAAAAACTGACAGGCCATACAAAGCCTTACTTTTTGGATTAGAAAAAACAAATGTTTCTATCCTCAAAAATAAACTAATAGGTATGGGCTTAGAATGCATTGATGTTAAAATGGTTCAAAAGTCAGGAAGGGGAAACACTGACCACATATTTTATGTTGTGTATTTCAAACGACAATCAATAACTCTTAAAGAGCTTAGACAAAATTATTCTTCTATCGAATATCTTAAAGTAAAATGGGAGTTTCATAGAAACAGAAGAAACAAAATAACACAATGTTATAACTGCCAGATGTTTGGACATGGTTCCTCACGCTGTGCTGTAAAATCTTTTTGTTCTAAATGCTCTGGTGGTCACAGAACTGATGAGTGTACCTCAGACATTATTAAATGTGCCAATTGCAGTGGTAATCACCAATCGTCTTCAGCTGATTGCCCTAATCGCAAAAATTATATAGAAATAAAACAACGTATCAATGCCAAAAACTCCAGATCACAGAGACGTGGTAGTTATTCGAACCACCAATCTCATGTTCCTATTCATAGCGGGTCCCAATTTCCTGCGCTTCATTCAGGAGCCCCACCCGCTAATGGCTGGTCTAATTTAAATACAAGTATTAATAATGATTTATTCTCATTTGATGAGATTAAAAATATAACATTTGAACTTATACATAAATTAAGAGCATGTAAATCCAAACTTGACCAACCAGAAGTAGTGTCAAGTATAGCATGTAAATTTCTTTCATAATGGGTCAGACTTCAACAACAACATTTTCAACTAATTTTGCAACAAAAATAATGATATGGAATGCTAGAGGCATTCGACATAAAAAAGGTGAATTATTTGATTTTCTACTAACTAATAATATAGATATCTGCTTATTGTCAGAAACATTGTTGTCTCCAGATGTGTCTGTAAGAAATAATGATTTTTACTGCTATAGAAATGACAGAGATAATTCAAGAGGGGCGGTGTAGCTATTTTTGTCAAAAAATCT
Organism: Leucophora obtusa; assembly: GCA_949987735.1. Classification (NCBI taxonomy): domain Eukaryota; kingdom Metazoa; phylum Arthropoda; class Insecta; order Diptera; family Anthomyiidae; genus Leucophora; species Leucophora obtusa. The sequence continues at coordinate 35,353,624 of OX465297.1, read as the reverse complement.
ATACGTCACAAATTAGTCCCAATTATAGATACAGTGCTAATTGAAAATATCGGTATAAAATTAGAATCGCCTGATGGTCCTATTTTCATATATTCCTGCTATTTTCCTGGTGGTGCAGCTGGCCCTGACGGCATTAAGAAGAATAATTTTGCTGCGGATATATTAAAGCTTACACGCTGCACCAACGATAATCTAATACTGGGAGGAGATTTTAACAGCAGACATCGGTCTTGGGGATGTTTGCGTGCCAACTGCTGGGGAAATATTCTTCATGAAAAAATTGAATTAAACAATGTATGGATTAAGTACCCATGCAATCCCACCTATTTACCATCAAACGAATCACATCAAGCCTCAACTTTGGATTTTTATCTGACCAATATACCTTTGAAAATCACTGAACCTATTGCATTGAACGATTTAAGTTCTGATCACTTGCCGGTAGTAATTACCCTTTTTGAATCAATCTGCAATTCGTATAATTCTGTTTATGATTTTGGTAGAGCCAACTGGGCACAATTTAAACAATCAATCAATCATAATATATCTGAAAACAGCGTAGAGTGTATAGAAAGAAACGATATTAATATTATGATAGACACATTTGATAGAATAATTAATGACGCCACAGAGCTAAGTATTCCTAGAAAAGCTATATTGCCTAAAAACAAGCCTTTACCTGTTCATATTAAAAATATGATTATGACTCGAAATTTTTATCGACGGCGTTGGATGCTCAATAGACTTAACTATGATAAAATGGAAATGAACCGACTTAATAAAAAAGTTAAGGAAGAACTCATTATTGAAAGAAACAAGTCTTGGGGCAAAGTTTTGGCATCCCTAGAAAAAATTTCTTCTCCCTTTTGGAATATTTCAAAAGTACTGCGAAAGAAGTATAATATTATGCCAATTCTCAAACACAATGGTATTCGTTACTCAACAGCTCAAGAGAAATGTGAATTGCTAGCCAACACATTCAAATTAAACCACACGCTTTCAGCCAACTTAAGCGACAATGCCACTATTTCTACTGTTAACAACGCATTAGAAACTTTCCAACACGTCAATACCAGCATAAATAGTGATTATTATGTTACAACTGAAAAGATAACAAATATAATAAAAAATCTTAAAAGGAAAAAGTCTCCGGGTACTGATGGGATAAGTAACAGAGTTTTAAAGGCCCTTCCTAAAAAAGGAATACAAAATCTGACTATTATTATTAACAACTGTTTAAAATTTTCTTATTTCCCAGATTGCTGGAAAGAAGCTAAGGTTATTGCAATTTGTAAACCGAACAAATTATCATCTTGTCCATTGTCTTATAGACCAATCAGCTTATTATCATCTTTAAGTAAAATCTTAGAAAAAATCGTTAAAGAAAAAATTTTAAAATTTTGTAATGAAAACAATATTTTCCCAATACAGCAATTCGGTTTCAGAACTGGCCACAATACGTCTCACCCATTAGTTAGAATAAAAACCAAAATCAAAAATAATTTTAATGCTGGGAAGTCCACGGGAATGGTATTATTGGATATTAAATCTGCGTTCGACTCGGTATGGCATGATGGCTTAATTTATAAAATGATTCAATTTAATTTTCCTTCAGAAATTATAAAACTAATTCAGAGCTTTCTGACGAACAGAACATACAAAGTCTATATAGGAAGCAACTGTTCATCAGTAATGGCAATATCTGCAGGCTGTCCACAAGGATCCTGTCTGTCACCAATCTTATACAACATATTTACATCTGACTTTCCTACGTTGATTGACTGCTCTTCGTCTATATTTGCAGATGACACTGCGATTCTCTGTCATGGGGTACTGGCTGACGACATTATAAACAGTCTCCAAAATGCTCTAATACGCTTAGAGGAATATTTCAAAAAATGGAAAATCCTCATTAACCCACAAAAAACTCAAGCAATGTATTTCACTAGAAGACGAAAGCTTTGTTTTACTCCCCAAAGTGAACTCTGTTTTAACAACACAAATATAAAATGGGAAACTAAAGTTAAATACTTAGGAATTATTCTGGACTCAAAAGTTAATTTTAGTGCTCATATATCTTACATAATCAACAAATTAAATAATATTATAAGACTTATGTACTCTTTTATAAACAGAAAGTCTACCCTAAGCCAAGACAACAAAGTCATAATTTTTAAAGTTATTTTCATGTCCATAATGTATTATGGAGCCCCAGTATGGCACGATGTAGCAAAGTGTCACAAACAAAGACTTCAAATAAGTCAAAATAAACTACTGAAGATGATCTATAATCTTCCTTGGCACTTTTCTACTGAAAGGCTGCACTCTATTAATTGTATCGATATGGTTGAACAAAGAATTTCGATACTCACACACAATTATGATCTCAGATGTCAATTGTCTGAATATGCACATATTAACGAATTGACTGTTAGTACGTAGTTTTAAGTTTTATCTCAATATAATTTTTTTTTTTTTTTTGCTTTAATTAGGTTTTTGTTGCTTTTTGCCTAAACAAGAAAATTTTATTTTTATAATACTAGTAATAATACTCTATGTAAATATTTCTAAGTAGAAAAGGACAATTCAATGCCTGAACTCTTAAATTGTTTGTAATATTACTTTGTAAGAATCTTCTTATGTTATGTAAATAAATAAAAAAACTGAAACTGAACTGAATTATTTTTAAAAATACATTATATTGATATAATCTTAATATCCGAAACACACTTTACAGATAAATCCTATTTATGTATAAATGGCTATGATACGATAAGCGCTAATCATCCGGACAATAGAGCTCATGCTGGATCATGTATACTAATAAAAAATAATATAAAATACGAAGTATTATCTCCATTTCAAAAACCAAATATACAAGCGGCGATTGTAAAGATAAAATCCAATGATGGTGACTTTGTTCTGTCCTCTATATACTTTCCTCCGAGGCACAAATTAGTACTTAATGATTACGAACAATTTTTCAAATCACTGGGTCATAAATTCACTGTAGGGGGTGACTATAACGCGAAACATCCGTGGTGGGGCTCTAGACTGTCAAACCCAAAAGGAAACGAACCTTATAAGTGTGGAAGGAAAAACAATTATGCAACATTATCTACAGGTACACCAACGTACTGGCCAACAGATCCCAGAAGGCTGCCTGACGTTTTGGAATTCGCTGTCTATTCTGGGATTTCGAACCACTGTCTAGAAATACATCACTGTAACGAATTGAGTTCCGATCACACACCGCTTATAATTAATTTTAGTACAACAGCTAATATTAAAACACCTAATCACCATATTCTGACATCACATTCTAAAATAAAAAGCTTTCAATCTTGGCTTGAACAAAATTTAAACTTAAATATAAGAATAAAAACCGGAAATGAAGTTGATGAAGCAGTAGAAAGTTTCACTACACTTACACATGAAGCAGGCTATTTGTCTACGCCTATGCACAACATTACTAAAACCAACCAATTAAAAATTTCGACGGAAATAAGGGAGCTTATTAAACAAAAGAGAAGGCTGAGAAAAAGGTTGCAACAAAATAGAAATCCACGTGATAGAAGATTATTAAACAAAGCCTGTAAAGATCTCAAAGACTTTCTTAACCAACAAAGAAATCAGTCAACAGCAAAATTTATTGATGAAATAAACAGCTCTAATTACGATGAGCATCTTTTGTGGAAAGCAACTAAATTTTTAAAAAGGCCAACTAGGCGCAATATTTGTGTCAAAAATACGGACGGATCTTGGTGTCGTTCGTAAAATGATTTATCTGAAGCATTTGCTAAACATTTAGAGAATATATTTCAACCTTTAGAACTTAATACTATTGCTGATTAGGAAGAAATTTGTAATTTTTTGGAATCACCGTGTCAAATGGACTTTCCTATAAGACATATTACACCTAATGAAGTCAAAACTGAAATTAAATTATTGAACGCCAAAAAGTCTCCCGGTTATGACTTGATAAGCGGAAATGTAGTTAAAAATCTTACTAGAAAAAGCATAATATTTTTAACTCTTATATACAACTCAATATTAAAACTTAATCCCAAAACCAAACAAACCTGAAAAGCAGTTGTCGTCATATAGGCCGATAAGTCCACTGGCAACATTTTCTAAAATATTTGAAAAACTATATCTAAAGAGACTACAACCATTACTAGATGTATACAATATAATTCCAGACCACCAGTTTGGTTTTAGGCACAAACATGGAACGCCAGAGCAATGTCATCGTCTCGTGAGTGTTATAACAGAATGTCTTCAGAAAAAACATTATTGTTCTGCGGTTTTTCTGGACGTACAGCAGGCCTTTGATAGAGTATGACATCAAGGTTTACTATAGAAAATCAAAAAAACGTTACCGGCACCGTACTTTTTATTTTTCAAAAATTATCTAACTAGTCGACATTTCTACGTCAAAAGTAGAGATGAAAGGTCAAATATCTTCCAAATCAATGCTGGAATTCCACAGGGTAGCGTACTCGATCCAGTATTATACACAATATATACAGCTGATATGCCAACAACCCCGAATACTATGGTAGCCACTAACGCGGTGTAACGACTCATTCACAGCACCTTACTTCCAAAAAGACTGCTACCATCTGATCCGGCAGGGCTCAGGGAAATTTGGGGAGGATCTTGTCCTTTCAAGAAGTAAAGGAGAGTCGACTTTCATAAAGTTAAGTTTTGATAGCAAGTTATTCCGAAATCGACAATAAAGAAAATAGTAAAGATAAATAATTAAATTATAAAGGAAAAAGGAAATAGAAAGCAATAGGATGGAACGGTGCAGTACAAATAGAAGAGGACTATGGATGGAAGTCATCCCCTTCGTAACCTAAACCCACCCACCTTGCTGTCAATACTGAATAGTGAATGACCGCCCAATCGATTACCTAACTAATCCTTCTAAACTTTTCGCGCACTAAAAAAATTTAAAATTGCATATTTAAGAATATTATTTATTTAACAAAGGGATTATAGATGAGCGTGGTCACGATTAAATTACAAATTAAGACAACAAATGTCATTACAATAATACTATCAACCATTACAATATATATAACAATAAATTAATGTGTATTTTCTTGTAGTGAAAAAAAAATAATTATAGAAATAAAGTGAAAAAAAATTTTTTTTTTTTTTTTTTTTTAAGTGTAAATGTGTATAGGTTTTAATTAAATTTTATTTTTGCAACTTACATTCTTTATCCCTCGATGTCGAACGGCGCCATTAGACTGAAGATTAGCTGCTTTACTTAATATCAAAAATTTATTTATATGTGAGAGTGTTCTGAGAGAATGATTGAGTAAATGGGTTATGGAGAGTTTTATTTCATTATGAATAAAAGTCTCCAAAATTAAATGCGTGTATATTAGGAATATATTGAATGTATTTTAACGATCATTTTTATCAGTGATTATACAATTAGGCCACCTAACCACATATTATTTTAAGAATAAAAATTTATGAAGAAAAATAGAAAAAAAAATTAGTGTTGAAATTAGAAAATTATTGAAAGAAAGTAAATGATGTTAGTAATTGGTAATAACGCTATCTTTTAGATGTAATTTCGATGGAAATATTTGAGTAATATTTAAAAGTAAAAAATTTGTGGTTAAGCAACTGGTCACCCTATTGATTATTCGATTGGAATTGGCGAAATTATTTTCTTTAATATGGCTAACAATTTGCGTTTATTGGCAGACACGATGGTATAATAAATATGAATAAGTATTCTCTCCTGAGAATAGTGTACAAAACGATGATATTGTGAACTTTAGTATTCCCTTTCTTCGGGAAATCACAAACACCAAGGCAACTAACTGTAGCGACACGCTCATATACGAGTGTCCCTCTGGCCACTCTGAGACACAATTTATTCAGAAGAGTCAAAATACAGTATTTTCTCCAACACCAATTCCAACGGCTAATCGCCAATACTACTAGCTCCTCGCCAAAATGAATAGCTACTCGACAATACCAATAACGATTCCTAAACAAATTAAAATATCCTACATTATTTTTATAATTTAACAATAATTAATCAAATCCTTACCACTAGTATTCACAATAAAATAAATCAGCAATATCTGTAGAGATTGTCCAAAAGAGCGTTTTTTCCTTCCAATTCAAAATAGTTCAAAGATCTTGAGGAATTTTTTTTTTCTTCTTATCACCTCAAATAATTTTCACAATTGAAAGAAAATTTTCAAACTTATTGACACAAAACCCTTCGAATAAAATTTTACTCGATTTTAAAATACTAAAACTAGATTTTACACCCAACAAAAAAATGTTTATAAGAAAATCGTGTAAATATAGCCACACAAAAATGTTAATAAAAATGTAACTAATACACTGATAAAAAAAATAAGTAAAATTGACGCTCACAGCGGACGATACGGCTATTATTGCTACTAGTGACTCAGAAACCGAAGCATCTTTATTTGTTCAAAATGCACTCAATTTGTTAGAAAAATGGCTCTTAAAATGGAATATTAAAGTGAATTCAGAAAAATCAACCCATACTACATTTACGTTAAGACGAAAAGACTGCCCTGCTGTTACCATTTATCAAGAAGAAATACCTAGAAGAGAAACAGTCAAATATTTGGGAATGACAATAGGTAGGCGTCTTACATGGAAACCGCACATCAAAGCAAAGCATGAACATCTAAAATTAAAATGCAATAAACTTTATTACAAAGTTATACTAAAACCGGTTTGGACCTATGGTATACAAATATGGGGTACTGCAAGAAAATCCAATACGGATATCTTTGAAAGGTTCCAATCCAAAATACTTAGGTTAATTACGAAGGCACCCTGGTTTATAACCAATAAACATATCCGTCTTGATTTGAAGATGTCAACGGTAAAGCAAGAAATTCAAGCGTATAGTGAAAAATATCTGCAAAGACTGAGTGATCATACTAACCCTTTGGCTATATCGCTCCTTGATGACAGTAATGAAACAAGGCGTTTAAAACGAACTCATATACTGGACTTGCCGTTCATAAACTAATTTTGTTAGTATGAAAGATAAATATACATATGGGTGATATCAAAAAATGTGATAAAAACCATGTAATCAGCTAATTTCTAATGCATGGATTACATTTGAGTTATGTATATATTTTGATATATATCAGCGAATTGTCACCTGTTTTACAAAATTTATAACAATCTGACGAATTTTTGGTTAATACATAAAATTTGTGGCCAATTTTATAGGCCAAATGTAAACTCCGTAACCAGTAACTCATAAGGTTTTTTAACTTTAATAGATTATGTTTTAATAACCAATGAAGCTAAACATTAACTGTAAGAATTTTTATGAAGAGGAAAAGCAACGCTTTTAGTAAAAATTAATACATTTTACAAACTTTTCCGTATGTCTATGCTAACACGACTTCAACTCTGTAACGATTTTTCGTCATAATTTTTGATAAAAATGCATACACACGAATTTTGGAGTTATCTATTAATTATATTGCGAAAAGTATAATGTTATTTATACTCAAATGATCGTTGGACTGTAAACAATCATCTAGTATAACAGACCTGAATGTTTTCTGCAGCATGTAACATTGTCGAGATGAAAAAGGATGTCTTTAATAAGATTTGAAAAAATGTTGTAAACTCCGTTCCTAATTTTTACACCAAACTATTTAACGAGTTAAAAAAACGATGGCATATTTGGATTCACCTTGTAGGCATCTTACGATTTTGTTTCGGAAAGAAAATTCGGACAAAGCGTTTCTGAAAGAAAACGAAAAAAGTAACCAAATGTAAACTCCGTAACGGTAAACTCCGTAACCAAAATTGATTGCATCAGATTGCGTTCAAAAAAATGTAGGTAAATGTTTAAAATATTTTAAAATAACCATAAACAGAGGTGATTCAACTAATATTTATGCGTCACAAGACGATTCAGCTAATAATTTTGTATCAAATCAAAAAAAGTTATTAGTTTTTCACCCTAAACTGCTGGAGCGAAAAACGATTGATTTTGCATTTCATTGGTTTGGAATCGAAATTTCGAGCCATTACTGACATTAGTTTGACAAATTAAATTTGTTTCACACAATTTAAGAATTTTTTGATCGCGAAATGTTATGTTTTTAATATATTATTTTTTAACTGCGCAACCGCTGATTGGATTTTAAAAAATTTTATATTTTTGAAAAGCATTTAAAAGGAGCAAAAATACAAAATTAAAAAAAAATAAAATTTTTTTTCGCGGAATGAAATGTATTTTTATTCGCGAAACTGCCAATTTGATAAACACAAATTGTATATTAATGAGAAGCATGTTGAAACCCCAAATACGAAAAACTAATAAATTGAAGAAAATTCGTACGCAATTTTTTTTGTTATATCTTTTGCTTGTGAAAATGTAAACTCCGTCACCAAAAATTAAAATTGTACAAAAAAAGTTATTGCGACAACTTGTAGAAGAGATTTTTTGCAATTAGGTTTATAATGACTTATTTAATAATATATAATGATTCCATTAAGAAAAAACCGAAATATTAACACTTTTTGTTTCTCACAAATTTGACCCAAAAACTTGTCACATTTTTTGATTTCACCCATATATATTATGGGTCATATGCATAATCACTTTTTAAATTTCTAAATGGTTTATAAAACAAATTTTTCATACAAAATTCATTCTATAAACGTGTTATAAGATTTTCAAATTATAGTGCATAAGCATTTATATATATCTATTACATTAATATTATCGCTTTTGTGTATATATATTTCTCCCTATAACCATTTATTTTATTTAAAATTGTAAATATGTATATATATTATAGAAAAATTATAAAATGACTGATAGTTTATTGTATAAAGTTATGTAATTCAATGGAATTACATAGCACATGTTAAGTAATATATATTTAGCAAATTTGCTTATTGCCCTCGGACAGATTGTAAATAAAGACCATTTAAAACAAAAACAAATTTTACTACTGATATAACTCTCTTTTGGGGGCCCGAAGAAATTGTTTTCACCAAAAAGCGTGTATGGGGAGTTACTTCGGTTCAAAGTTTAAAAATGAACTTAACAATATTTTCTTCATTTATGATAGGGTTGGAACAATATGTACACCATTGGAAAGGTAATAAAAATATCTTTAGGATTGCATTTTTTTGTTGACCCATTATGATTCGGCGTAGGAATTTTAATTTTTTTTTTTCTTTCAAAGTATGGCTAACTTTTGACAAATAAAAAATCTCAATACCGACAATAGGTTTAAAATGTGTTTACTACCAAAATGTGTTCGATTCCCGATGAGTTAATTCAGTATAATTGGTGGTTAGAGTCAAAGTTGTATCTTTTGTACCATCTGCAAAAAAATTAGGGTCGACCTATCTTCGCTGTTTCAAGTGATAAAATTTGAACTACACCTCAAAAGTTTTTCCTCGGAATTGTTTTTTTTTTTTCAAATCAGCTTAAAAAGTACCAAATTGTAATAATATGTTAATTGAAGTCATTTATAATTTCATATTTTTTGGATAATTTTGAATCTTGCTTGTGGCAGCATTGAGATTAAACAAGATTAAACTAAACTATTTACTTGTAGTGGTGGAAAAAATCATATACATTTGTTGCACAAGCTGGCGTACTTTACCCAGGGTATAGCCGCATTGTAATGGCTCACAAGCCAATATACTTCGTAAGTACATACAAGTATAGTGACATGGAAGTTAGACAAAATTTTTGGAAAATTTCAAATATTTTAAGATTCATATACAAATGTTATACACAAGTATCACATATTGTAAGTACACACAATGTGAAGTACACGAAATCGATTTCATTGTGTGGACTTAAAAGTTTTTCTAAAGGAATACGTATTGTTTCGATTTTTCTTTGTTAATAAATAATGGAGGGTATCTAAAGACTCGGCACAGCCGAATTTAATCTTTAGTTTGTATAAGTCCCCAGTCACCTGGGGATCTATACAAACCAAGCAAGCGGCCTTTAGCCCGTGTTGCTGCCGCACTTTGAAATATTTGTTTTAAAACTTAATTTGCTTTGTTTTTTACTTTAAAAAAGAACTTTCAATTTTGTCCCAATATTTTTCTGTATTATTAAAAACTTTGTTAAATAACAATCAAAAATAAATAATTAAATAATTTTCGGGAAATAAATTATTATAATTTACAGCCCGCTTGTTTATGAATGTTATACTTTTTTTTGAGAACAAAATACGAATAGTATGAGTGATTTTTAACCAAAAATATATTCACATTTTTCGCGAAAATACGAATTGATCTAGAAAAACTGGGAGACACGGGTATTTTATTTTTCGACGTAGATTCTGAATATATGGGTCTTCTTCATGTGTATAGAACGGTGTTATAAAACAAGATTTTATTTTTTTTATTTTATAAAATCACTATTGCTTTAATTTATATATTTCTTAAACACGTGAAGTTCAAATGTTGGATCAGCCGAATACGCGTTCAACAGCATGAGGCTGATTTCATTCAATGCTGAGTTTTGTTGAGTGATTAAATGTGAATAAAATATGTTCGACAGACGGCTCGAACTGATCCGAACTACGCGTTCAGCATCTTGATGTTGATTTTATTCAACACTGAGTTTTGTTGAGTGATTAAATGTGAATAAGAATTTTAGCGTATGATTAAATCAATAATAAAGTTGATTTTGCAGTTCTCTGATATTCTCGTATTATAATATATTACAAGGGTGGGCACGGATTCGTCACCAAGAGCCATATTGCGGTTTTTCATAAATTATACAAAACTACAAAACTTTAAGTAAAATGAAAGCGGAAAGAACTAATGTTTTATTGTTTTTTATTTTAACAAAATGGTTTTTAAATCCTTCTATTCCAAAACTGGTTCCACAAAAACTCATTGGAAACTCAGCTTTTTCAAACACTATTTTGGTATTTTAAATTATATGAGTAGAATTAAACATTATTGAAACACTTTTTTAAAGTTTTTGTATTTCATGGGTCGCGGAATCGGCCAACGTATGTTTGAAAGCTCAACGAGTTATAGGAGACTGAATGTTATTCCCACAACAAAAACAAGTATGAAAATTCATACCTTCTTGAATTCGAATTTTTATTTAACAATTTCGCACAGAAAAAAAACCGCTCTTTTTAACGGGACACTATGCACTAAAGGTTTTAATTTAAACGATGATTACAAACTTTAAGATTTAGTCAGTATTATGAGTGCTTTTGATATATTAAAACGCCGACTTTTTCACGGACCAATGCGGGGCAGTATTAAGACCAATGCGGTGCAGTATTGTAGTCAGCACTAAGTACAAATTTTAATAAATCTTTACTTAAGTAATAAATATCTAACAAAAGTTCTCACTAAAGTAAAATTTAAGTTTAAACTAGTGCTTTGTGCTGACTATAAAACTCGCCCACCCAACAAAAAAGACTGTAATGGCTACTGAAAATTTTGATGTTATTACTGTAAATTTATATTTTGCTAAATTGAAATTAGTAGAACAAATTAGTAAAACAAATTAGTAACCGCTACTAAATTTTAGTAAAATTGTTGTAAATTGTAATTTAAAAATTATTTCCTAAAATTAGCAACAAATTTAGCTGAATATTAATATCATTCTAAAAACCTCCGCCATATTTATAAAAAGCTTCATAAATATGATTATACTACATTTATACTTGAGCAAAAACCACCTAGTTTTTGTACAAAACTAGTTTTTGCTTGTTTTTTTCTATGCTTTTTGACAAGTTAAAAACTACAAGAGCCAAAAGGTATAAATGTAGTATTAAAAACAAAAATAAAAATTGACAAATTTTATAAAGTTTTTTTAAAATGCAAAATGACATGTTTTTTATATTTATGAAATGAGATTTTCTCATATATTTCTGAATGTAGACTGTTTCGTAAAAGAAGTCGAATTTATTTTATAAATAATTAAGGGTCAGTTTTATAGTCAAAACTAAGAAAAATGTTTGTATCAAATACTACTTCTTCAAAGTGTAAGATCGATTGTTCCTTTAAATAATTTTTAAGAAAGCAATTTTCAAATCGATCTTAGTTCCGACTATAAAATTGGCCCTAATTTTTTATATAAAAACTTTGGAAATAAAAAACTTAATAAAATTGTCAAATAAAATATTGAAAAAATGCTTTTAAATAAAAAATATCTAAATTTGAATTTCAACGAGGGTCGCACAAAAATCAGCAATGGGCCGTATTTGCCCTCCGTTGATATTTTATAAGTTGAAACAAAATATGACTACATATAAATAATAATTAAACTTTTGTACTCGGGATTATAAAATTCATGAATTCAAATATTGAAAAGGCAGGAAGTGTGGTAACAGAAAGTGTGGCAACATTGGTAAGAGTATGAGGGAAAATGTTAGAATATGAAAACCCGCTATTAAAAAAAAATAGATTCAGTCACACAACAGCACCACTTGTCGTTTTTTAAATATCAGTTTGTATGAAAATTGAAAATAATTTCCCGCTCTTATTCTTGGCCGACATTAAAAATAGGTTCTATCTTACGACTGCATCAATCATCGGTTTTAAATGTCAAATTTTATGGAAAAAACTCCCTGCTCTTATTCTGAGCCTACACTATCACATTTTTACTATAGCGATTTTAAAGACATAAACGAGGAAAAAGAGTTGTAGTAAAATATTTTGACCAGATTCTTATAAGAGAACAAGAGAGATTGAGTAACTGAGAGCGTTTGCGCACAAATGAAGTTATCATAAAATAGGGAAGAGGATATAATAAACTTATAGGTCCTTTACAATACATTCACAATGAAAGATATACTTTTAACACACACAAGAAAAGAACGCACATGTTCCAGTAAGTTAACCTTTTGCCATTTTGAGCGATACAATATAAAAGCAAAAACCACCAACGCAACGAACATAATCCCCATTAAAGCAAACGAAAGACTACGATGAAAACGACAATGATATGATGATGGCAATTTTTTTTACTCACAAAAAAATAAGTAAACGTAAAAGGAAACTTATTTAATGCGGTTAACAGTAAAAAGGAAATAATGAAAGGAGAGAATTTTTTTTTCACCAAATAGGAAAAAAACTTTTGAAGTTATACACACGGAAAATTGCAACCATTCAGTTTTTTCACTTGTAAAAAGCCAAACGTGGATTTAACATTTCATTTAAAATTAATCAGAAATTTATTAAAATATAGAAAAAATATAAAAGAAAATTAATTTAAAGTAAAAAAATAGTTCGAAATATTTTAGGCACCACAATAATATTTAAAAATAACAAATTATATCCGAAAAATATTACAAATTGTTATGTTGTTGAAATTATTGAAATAAAGTGTGTATAAGTATTAATAAAATTAAAAAAAAAAAAAAATTAAGAAAATATTATTAAATATTGATAAAAGTGCAAAAATTATTTTCAATTCATATTAGAAAAAAAATTAAATGAAAAAAGTTGAAAATTTTAAAATGTATCTAAACTGTTGAATATTGTTGAGTATGTGTGTATAATGTGAATTTTTTTGTCCAACTTCAAACTAAAAAATCAATTTACTTATCATATAAAAAAAAACTTCCAAAGATAGTTAAATTTACAAAAAATTTAAAAAAGTTTTACCTTTTACTAAAAGTTAATATAAAAAAATATCAACTTATACATCTTATAAAATTTCTGCAAAATTTTAAATATAAAAATGAAACCTTCAGAATTGCTGTTGATTTTGGAAAGGGTAATGAAAATCTTATTTTAAAACATTAAAACATTTTGTTTTTACCCCAACAGTTAAATAATACAATAGGAAAAAACTTCCTCTCATAAACTCCATTACCTTCCTTATTTTAAATAGATATTATTTCTTCCTTTTATTCCCTTTCAACATCCCTATCCTGGCCTTTCTCATTGCCACTCGCTCATTTTACGTTTATAAAATATATAAAAAAAAAGAATTTTATTAAAGACATGTGTGTATACTACAAAGTTATCCATGTATATGGGCCAATGTTCAAGAATTTGTTTATACGAGGTGAAAGTGAAAAGTTTTGGGTATTAACATTACAAAATGTTATGATATTCGTTAACAGGTTATATTTTTAACTTACAATTTATAACATAATATAAAAAAAAATTTTTCCTTTTACTTTATCCCATATAAAAAACTAGTGTATTCTGAGTTAAGATTTAACTCTTTATTTTTGAAGGACTTTTGTTTTCAAGGTTAGCAGGAGAATGGGGAAATATTAATTTTAATTTTTATACTCTTGAGCATGTCTAATAATAAGCTGTGATTATTTTTGTTGTTAATTATAAAATAGAATTTACATTGTTGCATACACAATTAACCTTCATCTTCTGTCAAACAAATTGTGTGCACATATCTGCGAATTCAAAAAGTTATAATTTTTTTTGCAGAAATATTAGAGTTTCACACAAAAAAATAAATAAATTATAAAGAAATTTTAAAAATAAAAAAAATTTTTAATATCGAAAAACGTGGAAAAGTCTTTAGAAACCAGAATAAAATTATTTTTCAAAACAATAAGGTCGTTCACAAGAGGTGTTCTATTTGTTGTATCATCCTAAGAAAAAACAGAGTTGTTAGAATTTAAATTGAAAAAATACAACATTTGAGAATAGCGCGATACAAAATTTTTACGCATGTTTAGAGTACTATGTTTGAGTGTGCTAACAGATAGAAAACCCGTTGTTAAAATTAAATAAAAATTTTAACAACTCTCTTTTTTGTTAGGACGATACAACAGATAGCACACCCCTTGTGAAGAACCTAAATAATTTTTTCATTCATTTTTCTGTCCTTTTTCGAAACAAAAAGCATGCTAATCCGTGTAGAAAAGATTGTTGTGATCAGATCAGATCAAATTACATCTAATTAGATTTAGTGCTAGATTTATCATATATGATAAGATATGGCATATGTGGTACACTTTTTAACTATATATAATCACATCTAGTTGCAGATATGTCCATATCGAAAAGGATCTTTAAAATTGTGTGATTTTTGTGGCCAGATATGAGCAGAGCTGGTCAATGGTTAGCTTTGTGGTGCAATGCACTGTGGGCCAGCATCACTGTTTTTTGGCCAAAAGTACAATTCAGGTAAAAGGAAAATATATTTATATATTCAAAGTCTAGAATTGTTGAATATGTTGTGAGTGAAATATTGTATCATTGTGATTACTCGTTGTTAGTTGGCGAGAGTTCAAAGTCAACGTTTTTTAATTTTGTGACATTTTTTATTTTATAATGATAAAATAAAAAAGGCATAAATAAACAATAATTTGTTCCAAAAACAACCTCAAATTATAAAACTGAAACTAGTTATTAAATTAACAAATAGAAACCTGTTAAGTATTTACCAAAAAAATAAAAAAAATTATTAATTTTAATTAATTTTTTTTTTTTGAAAATTTAGGCTCCAAAATGTTCCAAGAGATATTTGAAAAAGTTGAATGCCAATGTGTTCCCTAAGATGTCTCCTACCTAGATTTTTGTGACCGTTTGCGACCGTTCACAAACTTTCGAGATTTTGCCCTTTAACTGAAAAAGTACCTTCAAATCTCGCTGATTTCCAGCATTCCAGAGTTTTATTAAAAACTAAAAAAATTGCACTAAAAATTACCTTAACTGTAGGTTCTGGTTTTCTGACACAGACTAACCCCCTAAAGTCTAGGTTTGTGGGACATTTGAGTGCCAATTATGAATAAGTACGAAATTAACCCTTAAACAGATTATAAGTTTTGACTTATTTCTGGCACTGAAGTTAAATTTTCAACTTTGATGACTTCAGAGACTTATAGTAGAATTTCATGACAATTATTTTTGCGGAACATTTTAACCCCCTAACTCTTCAACTAATGGGTCTTTTTTTGACACTTTTAAAAAAGGGCCAAAAAAGACCTTTTATTGCAGAGTTAGAGGGTTAAAATGTTCCACAAAAATGTCCCTCGTAGTGTTTTACATAAGTTCGCTGAACATATCCTATGCCTAAAATGCAATATTCACATGTTTTCCTATGCCGATTCACAATAAACATTTTTAAAAGAGTGGAAATTTTAACCCCCCAAAAACATAGGGCCAGACGAAAACTTTTAAAACGCCGATACACTTATATTTTTCTTTGGTCCCTCTTCGTGAATTAGTTGTCATCAGATTCTTTTTTTTTTTTTGTACGGTGTAATTTATTTTCCAACACATAACAATTTTAAATTTGTGGCCGCCATATTGGATCCGCCATGTTGAATTTTTTAATTTTTGCTACCCAAAAACTTCCCTTGGTGGAAATTTGAAGTAAATCAGGCGACATAAGAAATTTAATGAAAAAATTGTTTGTCGCCATATTGGATCCGCCATTTTGAATTTCAAAATTTTAATTTCAGATTTTTAATCAGCGGATCCTAGACCTATATAATTGATTATTTTAAGTCCAATATATTAAAAACTAAAAATGAATAGCCGCCATCTTGGATCCGCCATTTTTAATTTTATATTTTTTATTTCAGATTCGTGATCAGCAACAACCAGACCCCCCTTTGTGATATCTTTTAGTTTCATATACTCAATATTCTAGTTTTGGCCAAAATTCGAGGATGCTGGCCCACTGTGCAATGGTTAGCGCGTTGGACTATTACACAAGAGGTTGCGGGTTCGATTCCCAGTGACCGCAACATCAATTTGGAAAAACCATATGTATGATTTTCCTATCCCTCATACATATCGCAGTGTCCACCATCGGGTTCCCATAGCACTTAACCCCACCGAAGTAAAATAATATAACAGGGCTATGAACTAAACAGCTTCAACAAAGTTCACCAACTCTTCGTCAGATGGCGAGCAACAACTGTTCTAAGATTAAATATCTCGCGCAATTACAGTGTTGCCATATTTTAAGCCCTTCATCTTTCACCACCTTTTAATAAATGTTTTTAAAATATTTTGCCTCCTTAATTCGAATCTGCACTCAAAAAACTTTGTCGAATTAATCTTCGAAAATATAGTTTTCGTTATTTCAAAAATTTTGGTTAAGGGTTTTCACCAATTTTTTAAATATTTTCAAAATTTATTTAATGGATTTTGATCCCTTTTTTATATTTATTGAAGTGTGTAACGTGAATTACGTGTTGGACGGAATTTTAATACAAAACGTGGAAAAACATAATTTTACAGAAAATCTGAACGTAAATGAAATTTAAAACTCATAAGTCTCCAACATTTTTGTATTTATTTAATTAATTTCTAACAAATACCAAACCTCTCAGGCTCTGGTTGATTAAATTAATTTTTAAATTTTGAAAATTCAATCACAAGACTGATAACCCAGCCAGGAAATTTGGATACTTTAATGAGGGTTCTTATTCAGTAAGTCAAAAATTATTCAAACAAAGCATATATTTTTTAAAATTTAAACTTATTTGTGAAAGGTTCCGCATTTTTTGGACGAAAATATTAGTCTTAGTAAAAGGAATTATAAAAGGCATAAATATTTGAGGCAAATTTTGTGAATATTTTGTGAAGAATTAAAAAAATTACTTAAAAAAAGATAAATTTTTTAGCATAAAGAATTTTTTAAAATATTTCTTTGAGTCATTTTTGAATAAAAAAAGGAGGATCTTTTGGATGCATCACTTTCATACAAGTGAAATTTCAATAATATATTTTGAGCACTTTTCTGATTCATTTTTGCGCTCGTTTGCTGGCTGGGAGCTCTAGAAAAAATAAATTATGAAAACTTTATTCAAAAGTTGAATATCATATGTAAAAAGTGTTTTGAAAATTATTTTAAAATTACCTTGCATAAAAAACTGCTGAAATAAGTAGATTTTCTTTGAATAAGAAATGGAATAGCAAAAATAAAGCTGTTAAATATACAGAATTTTAGTTGTATTTGAGCTAAATATTAGTTAATTGAAATAAAAATTTACTCTGCTGGAATCAGCAACAAATTTTGCTTAATATTTGTAGAATAAAAACACAAAAAAATTTTTTTATTGTTTTAAGAAAATAAAAATCTATTTTTGTGAAATAAGCTGTCTACTATTTTTCATCATATATTTCTGTTAATTTGAGCAGCATGACTATTATTATATTTAACAGTTTGTTTTTGCTCTTCTAACCTTACTAATTTTTAGCAAAAATCTGCAAAAAAATTTCTGTAAACCCGAGTAAAAATAGTTATATAGGAAATTATATAATTTAATATGGACTAATATGTTTATATATAGTCAAGTGTAACACTATATCTTTGCGAATATAATTATGTATAGCTTTGAGTTTTTCAAAAATTTTTTATATGATGTCATATATAGATCAGTATAAATATACATGTCCCCATATATATTTATATGTGCCATATCTATTTACATATGCTATGACAATTTTAATACATCGTCATATATAATTAAAAATGGCTTTATCGGAAAATATATAAAGTTTTATATAGCTCAATGTTCATTTTTTTTTTCTAAGTTGTTTTAGATATGTTTAAGCATAGCGCAATGTAAAAAAAATTCTATGTTTTTTTGAGATATATTTATGTATGATTTCAAAATATAAAAGGCGTACTCATTATAACTCATAAATTCCTTGTAAACCTTGTATAAATACAAGCCATATTTGTATGTATGGAATTTGACATTAAACTCATAAACATACCAGGTTTACACAGTTTAAGGGTAGAATACAAGTTTATATGAGAAGGCTTGGTTACAATTATGTACAACTTCTAAATTTTTATATAAATTTTTAATTCTTAACTTAAGGGTGTTATTTTTCAGTACTTTTTAATAGTTTTTGTTTTGATCTTGAAGTATGAAGCGTTATAAAATTATGTCTTTCTACATCAAATTAGATATAATTATATCGGGTCAAAATCCGGATAAGATTCTATATGATTCAATATATTTAGATCTTATCCGATATAATTTTATCCACCATTTTTCGGATCATAGCATATCTCCAATTATATTAAATAAGATATCATTACATAGAACATCATATTATTTTTTTTACCCGGGAAGTCACTTTTAAATTATAAACTTGTAAAAATAGCAGAAAAAGCTACTAATTGTTTTGCTATTTTCACAAGTTTATTTCTATGAGTGTATGAATAAAATTTTATTGTGTCTAACTGTTTTACCAAATTAAAGTGCTTCAAGGACAATCTCAAAGTACGTTTTAGAGATCCCTACGAGGTCCGTAGAACAGCTTTAAACATTTCGTAAAATGAGAGGTATTTTTTTTTTTTTAATTCAAACTCATAAAAAATAAGGGACTCCTAAGTATTTCTAAGTCATATTGAGCCATAAAGTATTTTTCCCAGGCTTAAGGTTTAAATAGAGAAGAAGGAATTTTTCACTTAATATACGTATGTAGGAGGCGAGGAAGTCTGTGCAAAAAATTCGATATTTGTTGATCGGTGTTTTGAGGCTCCATTGGATTTTTATTTTTTTATCGCTGTTTTCTATATTATGTATATTTTTAAATTCTGATTTTAATTTCTTTTTAATTTAATTTAATTTTTTTTAAATTTTGTTTAAAATTTAACCCCTAAATTCATAAACGCTTTGTAAAATTATAGGAGGTTTATTGAACAAATTTTGTATGAAAATGACGTTTTGTAAACCTGCTATAACTTTACAAAGCATTTATGAATTGGGGGGTAAATTTTTTTTTATTTTTTAAAATTGGTTAGCGGGCCGAAATTGCCCATGTATGATACATACATACATATGTGTGTTTGCCGGCATCCAGCAAAAAACTTTTTTATTTTACAAAAGTTTTTTTTATTGGCGCTACCGAACTTGCGACCACATGATTGCAAGTCTAGCTCTTTACCGCTGAGCTATTCTTTGAAATGAAAGTTGACTGGCATAAAAACACCACTTTGTCATTGCGAGATATTGTGCGTTATTATCTTCAATATATGTACTTTTTAAACATGTGCAAAATGTGCACTGCAATTCAGTATTATCTTCAGTTCTTTTCCATCATATTTATTTTATATATTTTTAAAAATTTTAAAATTAAAAATATTGAATTTGAACAATTTAATTATAGATATTAAAAAAAATAAAAATAATTAAAAATATATTGGTCCCTCCAAGAATCGAACCCGCGATCCTTTGTTTCGAAATACCAAATGATACCAAAATTACTTTTTAGGACCACTTTTGGAACAACTATGCTTTAGAAGCAATACTTAAGTTTTTTTTTGGATGTTGTTCAGAAGTAATTCTGAAAAAGCTGTAAAAATATACTAACGGATACTTTGGAAGCAATGAAAAAAGTGATTTTTTGAAGTTGTTCAGAATTACTTCCAAAAAAAACAGTAAAAATACACTAATGGATACTTGTGAAGCAGTGAAAGAAGTAGTTTGTAAAGCATTACTTTAATTTTTTTTTTGCTGGGTAGATACACGCAAAGAAAAACCTAGTGTAAAAATATCTAAGTCAACTTTGTAATTTTTTTATATAGAGTTCTCCGGGTTTATAAAAGTTAAGTATAAGTTCCCAATGTCGTTGTTAAAATTATAAATTCATATTCTTAGTCAAACCAACATACATAGCATTATAAAATTCATTTATCACTAATTTTTATATTACATACAATAAACTTAGGTAATCTGCAAATGAAAGTGTACAACACACCAAAATATAACTTCGTAGTTACCATTGTAAAACAGGGTTACTTTTGGCTACTCGATACTTTTCAATTGAATACTCGATACCACTCAATCCTTTTTTTCTTCATATAAATACATTTAATTTTTTTTTACAAAAACAGGGTGTATGTTTCTGTATAATTTTAATGGTAAAACTACGTATTTGTGTGGAAAATCTTACAATCCTAAAAGTATTGAGTAGTTACTTTATAGTATTGAGTACCCTAAAAAGTATTCAGAATTGAATACTCAGTACCCAATAAGTTTACAGCATTAGTGTTTCTGATTTAATCAAAGTTTTGTTTTGATGGAATAAGTAAATAGTAAACGTTTGAAAACCACAAACTGAACAACAAATAAAAATAAAATTATCAATTTTTTCTAATAGTTAAAACAAAAAAATGCAACAAATATTTTTTGTTTTTTATTAAAAGAAAAAATGTTAATTTGCCTAAATGTCATTACATTTTTTTTTATAAATGTCATTACATTTTTTTTTTATATTTATTTACCGAAGGGCTTTGTATAATGTCTTGTTAAACTTTTGTAGTTGTATAATATACTAGCGGGCAAAGCCCGCTACGTTGTTAACGTGCCTTCAAGTTTATATAATTCTAGTTTATATAAAAGTAGCAATTTAAGTAAATTCACAAAGTTTAGTTGGAAAGTTTACTGCGCCGGTTTTTTCCACCGATATATGGGAATATATAAATTACATTCTTTTTCTAAGATTTTTTGTATTTTAATAAATTTGTTTAACCTTTTTGTAGAGTGTGCTTCAATGCTAAACTCCATATTCCTTTCATAAAGTGTTTGCACATGTAATTAAAAGGGGCTCTTTATCCTTTTTTGTTCCTCCCCGTAAAAAGACCCAAACATATATAATCATTCCTTAGTGGATGTATGTCTATGTTAAAGGTAGTCACATGCGAAATTTCAAGTACCAAACTTCAGCAGTTTGAGTTATTCAAATTCCATTCGATTTCCCTCCAGTTATCTAATGTTTCAATTTCACTCGTTCCCCCTTCCATTTCATTTCGTTCTATTCCAGATTCCATTTCGTTCTTCATTCCATTGCATTTCGTTCCCATTGTCTATTATTCCAATCCCAATCGTTCTCCGCTTCATTCCATTTCGCACCCACTGTCTCGTTCCTCATTTTGTTTCCTAATTTTGACATTCCAAATACACTCGTTTTTAAAATTTTAAGTTTCTAGAGGCAGGCGTTAAGGGGGGCAATTCCCCCCCCCGCCTTTAACCCCTTTTTACCACGTTCTTGTCCAAAGTCTCAAAAAATAACTTGTCTATAAGTGGACGTCTACGTTGGAGGAGGAACCTACATACCGAATTTTAGCTCCCTAGTTCCAGCAGTTTGGCCAGGACGTTATGGGGAAGAATTTTCCTGTTTTTGACCCTACCTGTAGAAATTTCCAAAAATTCCATCTTAGCCGATGTCTACAATGGAGGAGGAACCTTCATATCAAATTTCAACTTCCGACCTCCAGCGGTTTGGGCAGGTCTTTAAACGGGCACTTTTCCTTTTTGACCCTCATTTTTGCAATGTCCCTGTCCAAAATTCCAGAAAGTACCTTCGCGATAAGTGAGCCCATACTCCAAGGAAAATATATTTTAGATTTCTAGCCAGTGGGGTTTTGGCAAGCCGTCAAAGGGAAGACTTTTACTATTTATGCTCCTCCCGGCAAGAATTTCCGAAAATCCGGCCATATAGGACGTTCAAGCTGGAGGACGAATCCACACACCGAGTTTCAGCTTCCTAGTTCCAGCAGTTCGTGCAGGCCGTCGAGAGGAACACTTTTTTCTTTTTTTGTCCCTCCCGGTTGGAATTTCCAAAAATGCCGTATTAGCAGACATATATGTTGAAGGAGGAACCTATGTATATACTGAATTTCAGCTTCTTAGTTCCAGCAATTTGGACAGGCCGTTAAGGCTCACTTTCCCTTTTTGAGCCCCCATTTTATAACGCCCCTGTCCAGAATTCAAGATAAGTTAGCCCATACTCCAGGGTATATGTTTTAAAATTCTGGTTTCTAGCCAAAGGGGTTTTGACAGGCCATCAAGGGGAGACTTTCCTTCTTTTTGCCCTCCCTGTAGGAATTTCCAACAATTTTATCTTGGCGGGTCAGCGGTTTGGGCAGGCCGTTATTGGGGACATTTTCGAAAAGGTACCTTGCCGGTGAGTTAGCCCTACTCCACGGAATACATATATCAAATTTTGGTTTCTAGCCAAAAGGGTTTAGGCAGGCCGTCAAGAGGGACACTTTTTCTTTTATGTCCCTCCCGATAGGAATTTATAAAAATACCTTCTTTGCGGACATCTACACAGGAGGGGGAACCTACATTCCGATTTTCAGCTTCCGCTTTTGGCCCTTCCCTGTAGGGATTTAGAAAAACGCAGTCTTAGTGGATGTCTACGACAGATGAGGAACCTTTTTACCAAATTTCAACTTCGGGTACGTTTTCCTCTGTTGGAATATTCAAAAATTCAGAAAAATTTATGCCAACTTGTTTTTTTGTAAAGGTAATTTTGTTTGGAAAAGTTCCTTTTTGGAAAAAGTGCTATTTAAAGAAAGTAATTATTTTACAAAGAGATACTGTTTTTGTATAAGTTACTTTTTCGAAAAAGGTATTTTTTTGGAAAAAGTACTTTGTTTTGTAAAGTTACTTTTTTTTTGTTGAAAAATAGCGTTTTAAGGGGGGGGGGGGGAGAGGTGGTGGTCCATGTCGGAGTATAATAAGGTACTTTTTTTTTTTAGAGAAAAGGACTTTTTTTAAAGATTATTTTTTTTTTTGACAAAGGCTCTTTTTTAAAGTAGAGAAGGCCGAACTTTTTTGAGAAGGCCGAACTTTTCCCTGTTGAAAATATCCCGTTCTAGTGGAGATCTCCTGCGGAGGAGATAAATATACTCTTTATTTATTTTTTCCTTTTTTAGAAAAAGTACTTTGTTTCTGGACAAGTACTTTTCTTTGGAAAATGTACTTCTTGAAAAAAATGCTGTTTGTGAAAAAGAAACTTCTTGGAAAAAGGTAATTTTGTTTTGTAAAACGTATTTGTTTTTGAAAAGTACTTTCAAAAAAATAGTTTTGTTTTTGGAAAAAGGAATTTCCAAAAATTCTGTCTTAGTGGAGGTATCCGCGAAGGGAGGAAAAAAGAACTTTTTTCAAATTCTATTTTTTCTTTTTTTTAAATGTTACTTTTGTTGACAAAAAGTTTTTTGGGATAAGATACTTTTTTTGAAAAAGCTTAATTTTTTTTTGAAAATGTACTTTTTTTGGAAAGACATATTTTTTTGGAAAAACGTACTTTTGTTTGAAAATGGTACTTATTTTGGCAAAAGGTACTTTTTTGGAAAAGGTACTCTTTTTGAAAAAAGGTACTTTTTTTGGAAATGGCATTTTTTTGGAAAAAGGTACTTTTTTGGAAAAAGGCACTTATTTGCATAAAGGAACTTTTTTTTTAGAAAAAGGTGCTTTTTTGTAAAATGGTACTTTTCCGTGAAAAGTACTTTTTTTGGAAAAACTACTTTTTTTTGGAAAAGGTACTTTTTTTGAAAAAGGTACGTTTTTTGCAAAAAGTACTTTTTTTGGAAAAACTACTTTTTTTGGAAAAGATACTTTTTTGGAAAAGGTACTTTTTTGGAAAAAGGTAGGTTTTTTGCAAAAAGGTACTTTTTTAATTTCAACTTCCTAGCTCCAGCGGTTTGGGCAGACCGTTAAGAGGGGCACTTTTCCCCTCTTGAGCCCCCAGTTTTTCAACGTCCCTGTCCAAAATTCTAGAAAGTACTTACCAGAGAAGTTAGCCCTTACTCCAAGGAACACATAGCTTAAATTTCTGCTTTTTAGCCAAAGGGGTTTTGGCAGGCCGTCAAGGGGGAAACTTTTCCCCTTTTTGTCCGTTCCGGTAGGAATTTCCAAAAATCCCGTCTTAGCGGACTGATTCAAACATATATATTAGAGTGTCCCTTAAAAATAGATTTGTCATTACACCCCCCAGTTTTATTGGAAATGTTGCAAAACGAAAGAAATAATTTTTTTTTTTGGAAAACGTTAACCCGTGCCGATAGTTGGACGAAAATGGCCCATTTTGGAAAAAAGTGTATTGCTATTAAAAATTCCCAAAATTCTAAATCTCTAAAAAAATTATTTTTTATTTCATTTATTCATTTAATATAGCCGAAATGATTCAGATATGGAATTTTGACTTCATCGGATATCATTAACCCACTTTAGCCTGGAATCCAAAATGACCCACTAATTTGATAAAAATGCAAAAACGTGTTTTTTTAAAATTAATTTTAAAGATTTTTTAAAATGCCCAATTTGGAGATGTCGATTGCTATTTTGTACCATATAATAGTTGATATTAAAGAAAAAAAAATAAATTGGAAAAATGATAATTCGAGTGTGTGTTTGGAGCGACTGCTTTCCAGGACATTTTACAAAAATTGCTCATTTAGTCAAAAATTAAACAAAATTTGAATGTTTTACATAGTTTTTTGAAAAATATCACTTAAATTTAGTTAGACTACCCAGCAAAATCTTTCATTACCAAATAAGTGCTTATATAATGAAACTAAAATTTTTTATTACTTATAATTAGGCGTCAGTACTAGTTATTTTTGTTAGGCGAAGCCGTTTTTATAAGCAGTCTAGCTTACTCGCGACCAGAGCTTTAAAGAATTAATTCCTTTTTGGAATGAATTCCCAAAAGTTTAATTCAATTCTTTAATTCAAGGAATGAATTCATCAATAAGACATAAGCAGGAATTAATTCCTGTGAATGAATTCAAAGAATTCAAATTTATAGAATGAATTCCCTGACCAAAGCGTAAAGAATTAAAATTAAATAATTCATTCACTAAAGAATTCATTCAACACTATTTAATTCAATTTGAAGTCAAGGAATTCATTCAATTCTAGTTAATTCAACTTTTGGCTAAGGAATTCATTCAACTGTGCACTTAATTCAACTTTTGATCAATGAATTCATTCAATTCTAGTTAATTCAACTTTTGGTCAAGGAATTCATTCAATTCTAGTTAAATCAACTTTTGGTCAAGGAATTCATTCAAGTTCAACTTTTGGTCAAGGAATTCATTCAATTCTAGTTAATTCAACTTTTAGTCAAGGAATTCATTCAATTCTAGTTAATTCAACTTTTAGTCAAGGAATTAAATTTATTTCGTTTAATTCCCTAAGGAATTAAATTTTTTCGTTTAATTCCCTAGGAATTAAATTTTTTTCATTTAATTCCCTGAATTAAGTTTCAATTCCTAGGGAATTAAACGAAATAAATTTAATTCCTTGACTAAAAGTTGAACTAACTAGAATTGAATGAATTCCTTAACCAAAAGTTGAACTTGAATGAATTCTTTGACCAAAAGTTGATTTAACTAGAATTGAATGAATTACTTGACCAGAAGTTGAATTGACTAGAATTGAATTCCTTGATCAAAAGTTGAATTAAGTGCACAGTTGAATGAATTCCTTAGCCAAAAGTTGAATTAACTAGAATTGAATGAATTCCTTTAGCAAAAGTTGAATTAACTAGAATTGAATGAATTCCTTGTTGAATGAATTCATAAAATTTTATGAAGGCATTAGAAAAAAATAAATGAATTCCTTTAATATAAATCGAATGAAAAAAAAGGAATTCATTCAATTCCTTAAGTTTGGTCAGAGAATTCATTCCCAAAATATAAATTCAGTTCAAAAAAAGGGAATTAGGGAATTAATTCTTCGAAGCTCTGCTCGCGACTACATATTTATTTATAAAGATAATGTGAATTTGGTATCTACTTATTTTTTAACCACTAGTAAGTATATAAGTAAGTCGTAGTATTTAACAACTTGTAACCACTTACTTTTTATCTGCGTATAAGCACACAAATAACTACTGATTTTGGTAACTACTTATTTTATATACTTTTGTGATGCAGCGAGTAAGCGAGTGCACAAATTTTGTGCGTTTTTTCATGCAGCGAATATTGACAACTACTTACAAAAACGACCTTGTCTAACAAAAATAATGAGTTTTGACACCAAATTATAAGCAGTAGACCCTAATTATACTGCGTATTATTTAGATATTAGTAATGAGCACCCATTACTCAGATTTTGCTGGGTATGGGTGGGGTATCTTTACATCTGTTTAAAAAATCTTTAACCCTTACTGATGTGGGGTTAGAAAACACCCATGAAACTTAATATTAATTATGACTACGAGATTGTAAAGCCATCAAATTGATTAAAAAAAATCTGAACGAGATAAAAATAATTATTTTATGTAACGCGATCCATATGAGGTTAATTTTTATACTTTTGGCCAAAAACGACCCATTAGGAAATTTACAGAATAACACCTTTCATAATTTTCGGAAAAATATCACTTCCAACGGATCAAAAAACTCTTTTTCCCACTTGATAAAAATTATTATTTTGTGTAACTTGACCCATATAGGGTTAATCTTCTCACTTTTCACAAAAAAAAAGACCCAATAGGAAATTTACAGAATTTAAAAAACTAAAAAATGTCATCGAAGATATTACCGAATAACCCATAGAATTTTAAAAATTCAAATGATTTAAATTTAGCTCAGAGCTTTGAAAGAATTAATTTAAGTTTATTTAATGAAAAATTTAATTCAGTTTTAGAAAATGTTTCTATGTACACCATTACGTGTAACCATTCCTAAATATTGTCTGCATTCCCAAATCTTTAATAAGAATCGAATGAATTTCATTTATCATTCACCTTTTAATTGAATTCAAGAAAAATTTAATTCATTCGGTTATAATTCATTCAAAATAGAATTAATTCCATAAGAATGCTATTACGAAATGAAATTAAAACCCATTTGGCACATTTTAGTCACACACTTGGCACAAAACAAAAATTTTCAAGTCCCATCACTGTTTCACATTATTATTATCGAAATAAGATTTTGGGCTAGAAAAGTGGTTTTTTGTGTTCCCTTACTATTGGGTAATTTTGCCATTTTGTGAGAGGAATTTGTGCTTACTCTCATTTTACCGAACTTTACCCAAAAAGTAAAGAAACACACCTATTATATTTGCAAGCAAAAATATTATATACATATACCTTAAAAGTATATTTACAATGACTTTTTCGACTTATACCATGCACTTTATTACAAAAAATTCCAAAATTCATTCAGTTATAACATAAAAGTTTTACCTACCAGCAGCAACTGGTTTAGGGTGTTTTACTATACAAACCGAGGACTTTCATTTGGAGTTATCCACCCCCAAAATAGTGTTTCATAGTGTAATTAACCATACATTCCGAATTAATATAATAGTTTTCTGCGTAACGTTGCGAGTTAATTTAGTAAATACAAAAAAATATACCTATAATTAAATTAGTCAAGAATATATTATATTAGGTGTGTTTCTTTACTTTTTGGGTAAAGTTCAGTAAAATGAGAGTAAGCACAAAATCCTCTTTCAAAATGACAAAATTACCCAATAGTACGGGAACGCAAAAAACCACTTTTCTGGCCCAAAAATTTTTGTCAAAGAATAATGTGAAACAGTGATGGGACTAGAAAAATTTTGTTTTGTGCCAAGTGTGTGACTAAAATGTGCCAAATAGGCCTTTATTGTGACAAAACTCAATTTTCACTCAGTACCCGTGTTTTCAACTTTAATTTCATTTCCTGTAATTCAACTTTAATTTCATTTCGTAATAGCATTCTTATGGAATTAATTCTATTTTGAATGAATTAAAATTTTATTGAATTCATTCAATTAAAAGGTGAATGATAAATAAAATTCATTCGATTGTTATTAAAGATTTGAGAATGCAGCAAATGAATGAATTCTTATGGAATTTTTGCACAGAGTGGTATACATATGTTGTCTAAAACTGAATTAAATTTTTCATGAATTAAACTTAAATTAATTCTTTCGAAGCTCTGAGCTAAATTTAAAGTATTTGAATTTTTAAAATTCTATGGGTTATTCGGTAATATCTTAGATGACATTTTTTAGTTTTGCTTTATTCGAAACTAAAAATTAAAGAATTTTTATAGAATCGTTATTTTTTAAATTAATTTTCTATTAAATTTTGTAGATAACCAAAATGTGCCAAAATAGTATAGGTTGTGCCATTGTGCCAATCAATCTTAGATTGTGCCAAAAATGCCATCACTGATGTGAAAATGCGTATAATTATAGTTTGCAGATTGGCACAAATACACATACATATTTATTAGCATTTAAGAATTGTTTTTGATTTTATTCAATTAATTCTTATAAAAAAAGGAAGTTTATTTTGCTTATTTCTTTATTTAATTAAAATTTTAAATTTATTTTCACAATTGTTTTTTTTTTTTAATTTACATCAGCTGTGTTACCAAACTTTACCCAAAGAAAAAGTCTGGAAAAATGTTGGTAAAAAGAAAAACACTAATACACTCGCATTAGCGCTCTCATTTACCCAATTTTCGAGCACGGGAACGCTTTTGGGTAAATTTCGGTAACTTTGGGTACGTACGGGAACGCACTTATTGTTGAAATGTTACTAAAACTCCCAGCATTAAACTGTATATTCCTCCCTCGTACGTGCACCTTAAATTACACTATAATTTAAAGTCGAAAATAGTTACAAACAAAAACTTATGAGAAAGATATAAATTTGTTATTGCCAACTAAATGCCTTTTGGCCTGTCAAAACTGACTGACTCAGACATACCATTATTGCGTTTTTGATAAAATAAACTTACTGTTCATTTCATTCAAAAGTCCTTTTCATTTATGTATGTACATTAGACCGTACCTCAAAAAAAAATTTCGCCGTACACCCTCCAATATGATGTATTTTTGAAAGTCGATTTCAAAAAAAATTATTTTTGCCGACCGTAGGGGTCGCATTTTTTAATTTTTTGTTCTAGCTTTGGCATTTAAAATCGGATTTTAAAGTGTGATATATCGATTTTTTTGCCTCGAGGAGACCAGTGTTTTGCTATATATTAAAAATCCAATTAAAAAAATTTAAAAAGGCGACACCTACGTTCGGCAACCAATATATAAAAAAAAAATTCTATTGGGTTTAGCGAAAAACTTCCTTAGCAAAAGTTTAATGATTTTTTGCGAGCTTTAATTTTCTGACATTAGGGTGGTACATTAGGGTAGTAGAAACTGAGATCTGGTGCGTAACTACTAGAACGGGATACTTGAGGTCAAAATGTCTTTAGAGCAAAACACTGGTCTCCTCGAGAGAAAAACATCGATGTATCATACTTTAAGATCCGACTGTAAATACCAAAGATATAACGAAAAATGTAAAATGGCGACCCCTACGTTCGGCAAAAAAAAAATAAAAAATTTTTTTTTTAAACCTCCTTGCAAAAATACTTCATATTGGAGGGTGTACGGCGCACTTTTTTTTTTTGCCTGTAAGGTGGTAATGTACATATCGTCGTCATATTACACTTTATGAAACAAAAATAAATAACCCAGCGAAATTGTCGGATGCAAAGAACCGGTTGTAGAACAACTTATACTTGCTTGCAACCTGTTTCATTTTAGGTGCTATCATCATTGATTTTTGTTTGAGTTTGTCCCAAAAGCAACAGGTTATTTTCTTCCAAACTAGCACAGGTTGCTTTGGAACCGGATCTAGAATTAGTTATATAACTGGTTCTGAAACAGTGAGATCTTACATTTTGACTCCCAGAATCAGTTTTAGAACCAGTTTCATGGAACCGGTGGTAAAAAGACCCATTTTAGAACAGATTCAGAGGTAACCAGTTTAAAAAAATCTTGATGGCGGTTAGCTAAATACTGCATGGACTGAAAAGTCCGTGGCCTAACAATGGAAAACCAAGTTGTTTGGGTTTGAAATCATATTTATTCGTCAACGTATCCCTTTTACAGTGTAATAAACTTCTTTCAACTGTCGTCTAATATTTCGAGAATAGTACGATTTGTCAAACTATTCTCCTTTTCCGATATGACTTCGGCATTCGTCTAAAATCGTTTTTCCTTCAAAAGTAGTAACATTTCTTTAAGGACAACTTTTTTCTAAAAAACGAAATGCTGTGAAATTTCTTCTTAAGACTAGCTAAGGTTTGAACTACCGAAAAAACAAAAAAATTGGGTACTAGGCCCGCCTTTATATATGATACCACGGACTTTTCATATCATGTACTATATTCAAGGCAAAAAAATTTTGCAGTAAAACTTGTTGCCAAACAAAAAATTCTATAATTTTGACAGTAGCACTATAATGTTTTCCTCTTAAATACCACCAAAACCACTTTGTTTTTATTCATGTAGAAAGTGTGAGTAGTAACGGGAGACACTTCTTTTTAGGCAATAATTTATTGATCGTCCACTCGCATGTTATGACATTTTCAATTATAAAGCTCGAGAAATTTAACTCTTCTTACAGGATTAAACATTTGGATTCAGTTATATGAGTAAATTATTGACTTTTGACCTACAAAGGAGGTTTTAAAATCAATTTAAATTATTTATTGAAAACTTTCTTAAATGTTTCTTAGTAATGAGCGATAATTGCGTCCCAAAAATAAACAAGTATAACAATTAAAGTCGGACATGCTGATTTTATGAAAGCACATTACTTTTTGGAAGCAGATCAAATTCCGGGAGGGGAATTTTAATTAACGATGAAATAAATACAGTCAAATATACATATAATAACAGTAATAAGAAGTGGATCTAATTGTAAGTAGGGTTTTTCTTTTCCCGGACTTTTTCATTTCCCGGGACAGCGGGATTTTTTTCTGAATTTCCCGGGATCCCGGGAATTCCCGCTCGTTAGAAAATGAATATATCCGGCGTATGTTTACTTGAAAAACTTGATATCTATTAAAAAAAAACTTACGACAAAGTTCATCTTTTGGTTGCAGTCATGAGAAAATCTACTAATATATTCTGAAATAAGGGCTTACTAAAATATCCATATCCTTCACTTTTTCGAGATCAATTCGTTTAACAGTTTAAATAGCGAACTAATATGCAGGTAATATATTTGTATGGAAGGCCGTCTTAATTTTAAAACAACTCTTAGAAATACATTAATTAAATATTAATTCGGGTTTAAACGGTTAAACAAATTGAATCATAAATTCTTTCAGGATATAATGGAATTATTAATGGGTGCAAATTTGTATCGGACCAGCTTTAGAATCAGAACTAAGATCGATTTTTGGTTTAAATAAGGAATCCAAAAATTTCTATTTCTAGATATTTTATTTCTATGCGGATTTTCAGAAGTATTCGTCTATTTTTATTAAAAAGTTTAAAAGTGAGTATTTTTCACACAAATTTTTATAACCGTCTAAATCTTTTTATAAAAATAGACACTAAAATATTATTAAATAGTTTTTTAACTTTAATTGGTATTTTTTGAATAGAACTTTTTTATGGCACAACTACTTAAAAAAATATTTAATTTTCATTGTTGCATTTTTTTTAAATTAACATCCAAAATATTTTGAAAAAGCATCTGATGCATTATTTTAAAAATAATAGTAAGCTTTAAGTGCAGCGAGAAGTTTTCAACTCAGTCCCGTTCAAAAATATATTTTTTAAAATATTTTATTTTTTAAATATCCCAGAGGATGATTTGCGATGCAAATCGAAATATCGGAAGAAAATTAAAAAATAATATATTGAAAAATAAAATACAAAATATTTTGATTTTTATTTTTTAAAAATTTATGACCTAAAGCCAAACAATACTAAAAATATCACATCACCACCAAATGTCAACAATATTTAATCTAACAAAAACATAAATTTTGAACAATACAACTGATATAAAATAATAACAATTGAAATTTAAATGAAATTATTTGAAGTAGGTAATAAAAATTTAAAACACTTACATCAATTGAAAATACGAAAATATTATAATTTTTTTAATTTTAATGCCGAGTTTATTTTGGAGGTATTTGGAGCTGAAATACTTTATTTGAACAAAACCATCATTAAAAAATATAAAATTTCCGAGGTACGAGTATTTTTGTTGGTATTTAAACTTGATAATGTCTAATTTGTTTTCGGTTTAACTAAACCCAAAAAATTCGGCCTAAATAATATTTTTTTATATTATATATTATATTATTAAATTTTAAATCGCATTTTTTAATTTTAAATATTTTTTATTTAAATTATTTTTAAAACAATCAATGTTTTTAATTGAAATAAAGCTTCCAAAATTTTAATATTCTAGCTAAAACTTCTGTAAAAGAATAAAAAAAATCCCGGGAAATCCCGCACTAAATTCCCGGGATTGCGGGATTGAAAAAAGGGCGGGATTTCCGGGAATCCCGTCCCGGGAATTCCCGGGACATAAACCCTAATTGTAAGTCAAGTATTTTTGGTAGTAACAAATACACATAAGCATGTAGTTGTTATATCCTCTACCCCATATTTTAGTAGAAATGGCTCGGAGTTCGGGGCTGTATGCTGACTGTTATGTATGATATTCTAGTTTCCGAATTGGTATGCTCCGCAATTATGGGCGGAACAATTTCCGAGATAAATCTAAAAGGGCGATCGTGAATTGCTCTGGTTTGTTGGGGTCTTGAAACTTTGGCTTTCTAGCCGGCTAGGCGCCAGTTTGGTATTTAGTTATACTTTTCAAAAGCGAATAGGTTCCTTATTTTCTTTTTGCTTTGTCAAAAATTTATTTATTGAGTGCTCCATAGATTTTCAATATTTTCAATATTTTTGATCAATTTTTGGTTGTTTGCAAATTAATTGGAAGTCTGTACTCCATATTGAATGTCGATCAATTAAATTGAAAAAGATTTGGATTTTTGTTTTTCAATTTCAACTTATTAAAAAGTGTGTGGGCAATATTGAAAATATTTCTTTTTTGAAAAATGTTATTTGTTGTTAAGGCAAACATACACGTTCAATATTATTGATTAATGTTTTTAAAATCAACCAATCAGAACAAAGTATTTAAAAATAAAATGTCCCGATTGGTTGATTTTTGTAAAATTGATCAATAATATTGAATGTGTATGCCCTACTTTAAAAATAATAAAATTAAATTTAAAACCAAAGCATGTGTTATTTTGATATTTTTTTATTGTACAATTGAGAAGCTCTATTGGTACCAAGCGGTTATGCGATATCTTAATGAGTTTAGAAGATACAAAATACTCCTGCAAAAAGTGTTATGTGTTATATATAATAATTTTTTGTTTATTTAAGAAGTTGTTAATAGAAGTTTTCACGACCACCATGTTCACTTAAAATCCGTTACCATGTCTTTGAGCAAACACCGCCAAAACATAACAGTTCTAAGTTTTAAGCAAACAAAAAAATAATTTTTACTTACAATTATTTTCTTTTTTTTTTGTTATAAAAAACAAAATATTAAAAAAAAAAAGGAATATCGCTATGAATAGTATTTTCCAGTTCCTAATGGTGAAAAATTACGCGTTTGTAAACAATTGTTTGTTTATGGTGTCATTTAACTAAATAAATCCTAAAAAAAGAGCAAGTCGGCCCTTCTAAGAAATCTGTTGAGGTGATCAAATCTAATTCGGTACACGTATGGCTAAAATATTTGGCGTATAACTTAACTTAGTGAGAATAAATGACAGATGTTTACCCTCCAAAATGCCGTACAAGTTATTAAAGACACAAACTATGTGTAAAACAAACACTATCTGCTGTGAATCCCGCATTTTAAAGTGGGACAATCTTTGCCACTAAAAATGTATTTGTTTGATTTTTGTTTGTTCAGTTTTCTTATTGATTTTATATTTTAAATAAAATGTTAATCAGTTTCAGTTTGCATATTGTTCCATTAATGTTAATTGGATTTACCGTATTGTGGTGCATACCTTAAAAATTCGGGATTCACAACAGTTGGCGTATCTTTTACACGTGGTATGTGTCTTTAATAACTTATATAGCAATTTGGAGGGTACATATCTGTCATTTATTATCACTTAGTTATTGAACAAAATGGTGTAAACAAAAGAGAAGTCACACCTACAAAAAAATTCGTCGTCCCAACCAAATTTGGTTCCAACCGAATCGTTCGGTTACCACACAATTGGATACACACGAGCTGAAGCCGAGAGACGTTGAAAGACGATTTTGCCTGAAAAATGGAAACATGAAGCCGTAATATTCCATGATAGCAACGATGATGTTGCAATCCCGGCTAAAAACTATTTAGAAAATAGCGATTGGGAAGTTTTGGCTCACCCGTCTTATTGTCCAGACCTTGATCCGTCGGACTAGCATTTGTTTCGATCGATACAGTACTCTCTCACTGGAATACGCTTCACTTCAGAACAGGGAATCCGAATTTCGCTTGATTCGTTCTGGGCCTCAAAAAATTATCAGTTCTTTTGGCGCGGAATCCATATGTTGTCAGAAAGATGGGAAAAGGTCATAGCAATGTTTCATAATAAATGCCCAAAATTTGCTAAAAATTACACATTTTTAAGTTATTAAATCAAGAATTGTTATGTGTAGTTTTTCTTAAAAACCAAGCACCGCTCTTTAACAGAGATTAAATCCGGATTTCTTTTAATGCAGTATTTTAGTAAATGAGGTCGTGAATCGTTAAGGCATATGATATCAATAAAATATCTTAAAAGGATAATATAAATCAGTTTATTCGCTCTCTTGAAAACTTGTTAAAAAACACATAGCACTACTTGCAGGCAAGCCGACGATATGCTATAAAATATTCACAATAAATGCTTTCTGCTGGAATGAATTAAAAAGTGCTATATTTCAGGCGAATCGCATAAATAGAAGATACTAATCAATTAATAATTAAATTTAAATATTTTTAATGGACCGATAGTGTGTAGACGAAAATCAATAAAATGGAAGTCAATTTTATTGAAAGTTTTATTCCAACGAATGTTATTTTAGTTTGA
This sequence comes from Leucophora obtusa, assembly GCA_949987735.1. NCBI lineage: Eukaryota > Metazoa > Arthropoda > Insecta > Diptera > Anthomyiidae > Leucophora > Leucophora obtusa. Next base: position 35,317,974 of record OX465297.1, on the reverse strand, counting down.
CTCAAGATCATAAATTAATATCACTTTCTGTTTAAATTATTTTCAAATCAAAGAAAGATAATACAATTTTTACAAGTAAATTACAAAGAATAAAAATTACTGAAAACATTCGATAAGACCAGCAAGGCAGAATGCGCATTTTCGGCTCTCGCTACAAAGCCATCATCAGTGCCTTTCGCCTTTGAGTGGGTTAATATTTGATAGTCTACTTATATGAATGTTGAAAGCAAATCGAGTTTGTTATCAACAACTCAACTTAGACTAACATCAACGAAATTTAACAATGCTATTTTTATCCTTTTGTTATTATTACTCTTTTTTGCTTTGAACCTAAATTCTTAAGATATCTCAGCTGATTCTATTTAAAATAACATTCATTTACTTAAAATAACAGATCAACTAAAAACATTTCCCCCTTTCATCATTTTATTCCAACTTCCTTTGAGTTAAGTAAATACTAACAAAGTAGTGTCGGAATAAAACAAATCATTTATGTGTGATTTGCACTATCTGCAAATAAATTAAATATTATATACATGGCAAAGATAAATAAATACAATAACAAAACCAATAGTATATTTTCAACTTTGAATGGTCTTCACAATGATCTCTATCTCTATTCGTTTGAGCCTACTATTTGAGCCTAATATAGACCTTCGGGAAAATACGTCTCAAACCTGAAGTAGGTGGAATATCGAAAAAGCCGAAAGATCTCCTGAATTAAATATTTCAAGGATTAATATCAACGAGCATATAATTAAAAGAGGCACCAACTCATCCAACCTCTGTTAATCACTCTCTTCTTATTTTGTATGGAAAAATGTTGCCATATGAATTACACATGTCTGCAAAGGCTAACACTTTTCGGTACAAAATGTCAATCTTCAAAAGAGAGCGACGAATTCCGCCTGTTAATATATGTATGTGAATTCGACCTTATATACATCCCCATACAAAACCACTTAAAATTTTAACGTTTTGTGTTATACCATAAACAAATGCTTAAGCATGTTTTATACACCGGTAAATAGGGGTCTCAAATACCTTTCGTTTGAGATCAAATTTTATCATAGTTTCTTTGAAACAAACATGAAACAGAAAAAAACGAAAAATTGGGTAATTTTTGACCCCACTTTTTACCCCCTAAACTTTCGCGGTTGCACATAAAAAAAAATGCCAAACTTAGATTTTTATTCTGTATCACATAGGTATCCGAGCTTCATTCTAATCGGCGTGTACCATTTGAGGTACATTCCTTGTGAGAATTTTTAGTATTGTGTTAAATGAAGATAACTGAAATCTTTGTTTAAATCAGTTTTTTAACTACAAATTTTTTGCAAATTATTAGATTTTTTTACTGATGTATTATTTTCAGTGTAAGAATGAAACAAATGATACAATGATATAATACAACAACTTATATTATTAGTTAACTCAATACCCCTGACCTATTCAGACGTAGCGTAGCTAAATTACAACTTTAGTTTCACTAAATCTGTCCTTAGTAGAATTAGGAGGAAAGTTTCGGAAATGAGCGAATGCGACGAAAAAAACAGAGCTTAAAAGTCTTGCAATAAGTGGCGCAGTAATTTGAATATTTGCATGACGAAGAAGATAAAAATGCGCCTGAATACATACCAAAAATTAAATGGGGAATAAATTGAAGTAACCATGTTAATAATATTGTAGTTGGCAGTGGCGCATTCAGGATTTATTCAATCGCGGGGGGGGGGCGCATACCATTACATATAAACCGATAAAATTGTATCCGATTAATATATAATTTAATCAGTTAAGATCTAAACTAATATAATTAGATAAAAACTGACAAACAACTGATACAATTATATCGGGCCATTTCTCGGATGAAACTGTATATTTATACAGATATATCTTTATATAATGGACTATGGGCGAGTAACTTATTACCAACATAACCAAGGTTAAACGTTATCCACAAATATTTCCATATAAATTTGACATTCATAACTATGGTTAAGCACTAAACTCAGTTTATAAGTTAGCAGGTCTATATGTAACTATTTTTACTCGGGTTATTTTATTTAAACTTCCCAGGAATATTTTTTATAATCGGTAGCTAACCACACCAATTCTGCAACTGGTTCCACTGCAATCGATTTCATGGAACTGGTTCCGAAGTCAGTTACGGATCTTATATGGAATGTTTGATTGGCGTAGATTCAGTTCTAGAACTAGTTCCCGAACTAATTCTACCGATTCTTTGGAACAGACAATTTTCCTGGGCTTAGTAAATATGATTAAATTAGAGTTATACGCTCAGATAAAAAAGTTAGTAAAAAAATTTGTAAACAGTTTCCAGTCGAACTTTACTATTTTTATACTGTTAAGTACATTTTTTTTAGTAATCGTTTTTCCTATTCTCTTATTACAAACTACGGATTTTTTTACTAATTCTCGCTGCTGATTTCAGCAAAACATTTTACAAATTTTTCAAAACCGAGTGCTAAATTTAGCAGAAAAATATACCTACTAATTAAAAAATTTTTTTTTTGATTTTTTACAATTCTTTTTTAGTTTATATTTGTTACTATTGATATATTCTTAGTTTGGAAATAACACTCAGAATATTTTATTGTATCTCCAATGCATAAAACGACAATAACTGGAGAACCGTTTGCAATTTTGACTCCAAATTTCAAGTACGATGAAATAATTATACACTTGTTACAATCGAAAGAAAATAAGTTTTTTTATAAATTTTTTTTTTTTTTAGATTTTACAGTTTTTTTTTATTTTTTAGTACACTTTTTTGCTAATTTCAGCAGATTGATTTTAAATTACAGTTTACAGCAATTTACTGAAATTAAGTAGCTGCAACTAATTACACAGTACAACAGCCAATCTGGGGGGTGAGAAATTCCAAGTCAGGGTGATGGTACTAGGTCAGTATAGTAAAACCCTCAAAGGGTTTGGCGTTCGTATGTGTCATTTTTTTTTTATGACCTTTTAAATTTTTTCCTTATCTTGATGTTTTTTCGCTTAGTTGTAACTCGAGAACCAGTTGTCCGATTTTGATGAAACAAATTTAGAAAAATTTAGAATTACAATTTCTTTAATCCGTTCATATAACATTTTTCTTTATAATCAACAGTTTTGCCGGTAAAAATAAATTTGTGGAGAAAAAAAAATATTTTTTTGCCTAAAAATTAAAATTATTTTTTTTTAAATTCATTATTTACCGGCAAAACTGTTGATTATAAAGAAAAATGTTATATGAACGGATTAAAGAAATTGTAATTCTAAATTTTTCTAAATTTGTTTCATCAAAATCGGACAAGTGGTTCTCGAGTTACAACTAAGCGAAAAAACATCAAGATAAGGAAAAAATTTAAAAGGTCATAAAAAAAATGACACATACGAACGCCAAACCCTTTGAGGGTTTTACTATACTGACCTAGTACCATCACCCTGACTTGGAATTTCTCATACCGGCAAAACTGTTGATTATAAAGAAAAATGTTATATGAACGGATTAAAGAAATTGTAATTCTAAATTTTTCTAAATTTGTTTCATCAAAATCGGACAAGTGGTTCTCGAGTTACAACTAAGCGAAAAAACATCAAGATAAGGAAAAAATTTAAAAGGTCATAAAAAAAATGACACATACGAACGCCAAACCCTTTGAGGGTTTTACTATACTGACCTAGTACCATCACCCTGACTTGGAATTTCTCACCCCCCAGACAATAATCCCAAAAATGTTCCATAGTGTTATTTATACTAATTTCATTGTACTAAAATTATTGATATTTAGTAAGTTTTTTAACTAATTTTAGCAAATCGATTTTGAGTTGCATTTTACATAAATTTTATTAAAATTTAGTGGCGGCTACTAATTTTTTATACTAATTTTATTGTACTACAGATCAGCAGACATGTGTTGCTAAAATTAGCAAAAAATGCCGCTGGCCTCAAAACAGTTAAATTTTCCGTAATAACAGAAAAATTTTCAGTAGCCATTACAGACTTTTTTTGGTTGAGTGTAGGTTTAATGAGTCCGAAGCCAATAATAAACTTGAAGAAAAAATGTATTTTTTTTATATACGATCGTATTAAATTTTCCATCTCTCAACACCACCAAATAATGAAAATATGGCAACAGAGCATGGAAATGATAAAATGTGAGTGAGAGAAAATGCAGAGCAAAGCGTTTGGGGCCAGTCAGAACTAAGATCGTATAAAACAAATTTTATTAAATTAAGAAATATTTATTTAGTTCTGACTATAAAACTCTAATATAAGTATTTTTAAATTTTTACCCCTCAATTCATAAACGCTTTGTAAAGTTATAGGAAGTTTACAAAACGAAATTTTCATACAAAATTTGTTCAATAAACCTCCTTCAATTTTACAAAACTTTTATGAATGTAGGAGTTTAATAATAAATAATTTTACTACAAAAATATCCTCAAATTTAAAAGGTAATCAAAATGAAAATTTTGGAAAAAAAAACTTTTAATTTTGAAAAAACTAACTATTCCGATGGGATAGTTTAAATTATCCCATCAAATATACTAAATGTGGATGAATATATCGTCGGCTTGCCTGCAAGTAGTGCTATGTGTTTTTTAACCAGTTTTGGGGAGAGTGAAAAAACTGTTAAAAAATAGCCTTTTAAGATATGTTATTGAAATCATATGCCTTAATGATTCACGACCTCATTTACTAAATTCATTACTAAGGCATATGATGTCAATAAAATATCTTAAAATGCTATTTTTGAACAGTTTTTTCGCTCTCCTGAAAATCTGTTAAAAACACATAGCATTACTTGCAGGCAAGCCGACGATATGTATATTAGACCGACTCATGAAAAAAGTGCCCCACTCAAAATAAACCTTGATTTGTTTTATGATGATTCCCAAAATATTTCGGGTCTAGGAATGAGATCTCACGAGCTGGACCATTTTTAAAAAAGGTCTTTTTTTAGTTTTTGTAAGAAATTTGCATCTTAGCTGAAGACAACATACTCAATATGGGTATCATATGAAATGTCAAACTTACATATCATAATACAATACATACAATATCATATCATTAGGGTTTATGTCCCGGGAATTCCCGGGACGGTATTTCCGGGAATCCCGCCCTTTTTTCAATCCCGCAATCCCGGGAATTTCGTGCGGGATTTCCCGGGATTTTTTTTATTCGTTTACAGAAATTTTAGCTAGTATATTAAAATTTTGGAAGCTTTATTTCAATTAAAAACATTCATTGTTACTACTACTACTACTACTACTACTACTACGCAAAAATTTGAGAATTTTCGTATCAAAAAATCTAAGGGAAGATATGTTTTTCAGCATTACTTATGGTCCTTAAGCTTAAAAAATATTAAATATGTTCACTTAAGAGTTCTTAATAGTGTACTTTAGTTAAAAAAAAAACTTAAGTGCTCACTAAAACATATAAGCGTCAGTTTTACAGTCAGATCTAAGATCGATGCTTTTCTTAAATATTTCATAACTAAGACATTTTTATTTAAAATTTATTTTTTGAAAGTTTCCTAGTTTAGATATGTATATTTATAAAAAAATCATGCTTACACTCAAAAAAATAAGTTAGTAGAAAAATTAGTAAAACATCTTGTATATCAAGTGTACTAGTTTTGAGCAAATTTTTTGCTGAATTTCCGTTATCAGCAAAAGTTTTAGTTATATTTTTTTTAGCACTAAACTAATTTTGAACTAATGTTTTACTAATTTATTTTGCTACAAAAATTGTGCTGATAACCGCATTTACAGCGTGGACGACAACCAGATAGACAGGATGTAGATGTCGCAGCTTGTCTGGATGTAGTACATACAACGGAAATGATAACAAAACAACTCTACACAATTTCTATATTTAAATTTTCAGCAAATAAATTAACTACACTCAAATAAAAAAGTTTGTAAAAAAATTTGTAAACAGTTTCCAATCGAACTTTACTATTTTTATACTGATTATTAGTACAATTTTTATTTTTAGTAATCATTTTTGCTATTCTCTTATTACAAATTACGGATTTTTTTACTAATTTTCGCTGCTGATTTCAGAAAAACATTTTACTAATTTTTCAAAACCGAGTGCTAAATTTAGCAGAAAAATATACTAATTTAAATATATTTTTTTTTTATTTTTTACAATTCTTGTTTAGTTTATATTTGTTACTATTGATATATTCTTAGTTTAGAAATAACACCCAGAAAATTTTATTGCATCTCCAATGCATAAAACGGCAATAACTGGAGAACCGGTTGCAATTTTGACTCAAAATTTCAAGTACGGTGAAGTAATTATACGCTTGTTACAATCGAAAGAAAAAAATTTTTTTTTTAGATTTTACAGTTTTTTTATTTTTTAGTACAATTTTTTGCTAATTTCAGCAGATTGATTTTAAATTACAGTTTACAGCAATTTACTGAAATTTAGTAGCTGCAACTAATTATTTATACTAATTTCATTGTACTAAAATTATGATATTTAGTAAGTTTTTTAACTGATTTTAGCAAATCGATTTTGAATTGAATTTTACATAAATTTTACTAAAATTTAGTAGCGGCTACTAATTTTATTGTACTACAGATCAGCAGACATGTGTTGCTAAAATTAGCAAAAAATACCGCTGGCCTCAAAACAGTTAAATTTCCCGTAATAACAGCAAAATTTTCAGTATCCATTACAGACTTTTTTGGTTGAGTGTAAAGTAAAATTTCGCTACAAGTTTTTTGCAGTCTACTAATATTAAGCAAAAAGTTTAGCGATTTTAGCAAGGATTTTTTTCATTTTCAATCGACAAAGTATTAGCATAACTTTTGCTGAAGATTACTATTTTTTTGGTAAAAATCAGCTCGCTGATTTTCAGTAAACCTTTTGCTGAAATTACCAACTTTTTTGCAGGCACGCAAACTAAAAATTTGCTGACACAGCAAAATTTTTTGCTGACTTTACTGACTTTTTTTTTGAGTGTAGTTACGTGTTATAAGGTTTTCCAATTATTATGCATAAGCACTTAAATGAATAGACCAAATAAATCTATGTATGTACCCGAGTAAAAAAGTTTTGATATAATCATATATTATTTTATCTAATTGCATATAGTAACTTATAGTTACATATGGCCACATATGCTTTTAAATTCAAGCATATATACTTTTATATAGTCATATATGAGATATTTTTTCCTCAAAGGTTTTAATATGGAGACATATGTGATTTTATATTATTACATACTGGCCTACATATAATTGTATGTGCTATATATAAGTACATAAAATAACATACAAAATATATAATTGCATTTACGTTTATATATAATTTAGTATGTCACTATACATAATAATATAAAACTATATGTGGAGCCATATAAGAAATATTTCATAATTTGTGTTAGATATGATTATATATTGACGAATAAGAACCCATATATAACTTAATATGGTTCCATATCTACAATATTTTATGATTTCTTTAATATATAACAATATAACGTTCTTTATAAAATCATCTATAATTATATATCATCCCACATAAGCAATTTTTTCAAAGGGATTTTATATAAAAATTTATAAGGTCCATATAAAACCGAATTATATTATATGTGGTTCCATGTTAACAATGATTTTAAACTAGTTTTAGTAATTACTAGGGATTGGCGCGTGACACGAAATGTTCGTGAGTCACGTTATTCACACGTAATAATTATAATTCAAAAAAGAACAATTACAATTAATTTGTAATTGTAAATTTTTAATTACACACATAGACGTACCTAGACCATTTTTCTGGGGTGGGCAAGGGACCAATTTAACTTCGGCTGTTTAATTACCCATTCTTAAGTAGGTACCCGTGAAAAAACGATTAGATTCAATGAAGTTAGGTTTGATCCAATTGTATCTATTCATATTAGAGAGTGAATAACAAAGTATAAAATTAGATTTGAGTTTATTTGCGATTCCGATTTTCAAAATTTTCTTATTCGTTGCCTTATATATTCATATCCGAAAATATCTTTTCTCTTATAACATTTTACATGCCAAATACAAATACATATACTTGATCAAATTATATCTTGTTGAAGATAAATTTGTATATTGCTTCGAACAATATTTTATAAAACTAAATGTGACCCAAGACCAAAAATATTTTAGATAAAATTATTTACTACCTCGAATCGAACAAAATGTATGTTGATTTAAATACAATTATATACTTTTGCGTAAAATAATAAATAATAAAGTTTTCTTCACACGGTAAATGAAAAATTTTCTTAAACTAGAAAAAGCTTCATATAATTTATGAATCCAGTTTTAATGAAACTTTTTCATTAAGTGTATGAAACTTTTAATAAATAAAATGAATATTTTCACACTTGATGAAAAATTCCATTAATTCAATAAAAAGTTTCAGTGGCCGAGGCCCAGTGAAAATTATTCGGTTTTATACAAAAATTTATTAATATCATTCAGATAATTCTCTCAGTCAATTAATTGGTTGTTTTCCTACACTACATATTCATAAAAAAAACAAAATTTAATGCAGTTGAATAAGACCAAAACTCCGATAAAATTGGTTGAAATTATATCAACTCAAATATCTTTTTTATTCGTTCATATACAATTTGATTAATCCATTTTCCGGATGAAATTTTATATAATTTAGTATGATGCCAAATAAAAAAAGATGTGCTACCGAATAAATTTTTTTCACGGGTATCTACCTTATAACATATTTATAAAACGAATTTTGTATGAAAAATATATATATATTTGTTCCTTTTACTCCTGCAAGGAGCATAGGGCCGTATGAAAAATAAAAGTCACTTATAAGTTTTAAAAGTGATTATGCATATGACCCTTTGACTTTTGAAATTATATTTACAAATTTTTCTAACCAAAAAAAAAAAAAAACTTAAAAATTACTCCCTCACTTCGATAAAATTTTCATAATTCAATAATATTTTTATAGAAAACTCTTAAAAGTGCATTTATTTTTTTGAAGAAATCCTCGTACAAGGAATGTATTCGAAGCAGTGTAGTATGAAATTTGGATATTTGATAGAGAAAAGAAATCTAAGACTAACCTGTCTCATTATTTTCGTCCCATTTCGAACCCATTCTAATCCTTTATTTTAACTATTTAAATAACCGAGGTGTTTAAAAAACTGTGAAATGTTCAACTTCGAAATTTTGTTTCTACAACGTATTGAAATTTCATCAAAGTAGTAGTGTTTAGTTGAAGTAACTCGATTGTTCGATATTAACTAATTATTCCTTTAAAAAACTATAAAGTCTTGTATATATCTCATCAAAATAGATTCTGCTATATTCCCCTTTTAAAAGTTCTTTTCCATTTTCCTATGATGCTTATTGAACAACTCTGTGATTCTAATTTTTCTTAAAAACAAAACTCTTAGGCCCAGTTTTATAATCAGGACTAAGATCGATTTGTTTCTTAAAGAAGAAATTTTCAAACAACATTTATTATTTAAGAAATATTTAAGACAAAAATCGATCTTACTTCTGACTATAAAACTGACCCTTAAATTCCAACTAATTATCTTCCTAGGAAACCAGTAGACATTTTCCCAACCAAAAACATAGGATTAATTGATATTTAATAAAAAATAATAATATTGTAATACTTTTTACCATCAAAGTCATAATTACAAGAAATACAGGTAGGTTTTTTAAATTCTGGGGTGGGCAAAAAGCAGTCTAGGGTGAGCTTTGCCCATTCCAGACCGGCCTAAGTCCGCCAATGATTACACATTACTTATAATTGTAATTGAAAAAATATCAATTACAATTACATCTTTTCGGAAAAGAAATAATGACAAAAACCACAAGTTGGGTGTCAGCCCAAAATGACTTATTCTTTTTATACTTATCCACGCCTATCCAACCTATCCCAGTCAATTTTTTCTACAAAATTTTAACAAAAAACACTTTAATTCTAAATGTAATTGAAATCACTTTCAATTACAACTACTTGTAATTTGTAATTGAAAATGTTCAATCCCCCAGGTCTGATCTCCAGATATTGCATATCTTTTTTATTTAAAAAATAATTTTTGTATATTGTTAGATATGGTCATATACATATAATAAGTATAAGGTCAATATTTAGATATAATTGTATCAAAATATGTCCACTTTTATAACATTTTATATAATTTTATACAAAAAGATAATTTGATGTAATTGGATGAGGACAAAATTCGGATACAATTGTATCGAATTGCATAAAATTATATCAAATTGTACCAAATTGAATACAATTGTATACAATTCCATACAATATTATGTAATAAGACGTTCTCATTTTTCGGATATAATTATATCTAATTACATAAACGATTATATATAATTAAATATAACTTCATATGGCTCCATTTAATTTTTTTTCCTTGGGTAATCAATTTTTGTTAGTTGTTTTGACTAACTTGTTCATTTTATTGGCAGCGAAAAACAATAAAATATTTAATTTGGCTATAGCTGCCATATCCCCATCATTGTATCCGCGCCTGTTAGATGGGTATTTCATTTGAAAATACTCATACAAGTTTTTACAATGTTTATAGATAAACACACGACGATTTTACTTCGTCATTGTTTTTAATTTTTTGCCTTCTTTTTAGAGTAACAATTTTTATTTAATATTATTTTCTTTTGGCTACTGTATACTTTTTCCACCTTTCTACTACTTATTGTACATATTTTTATTTATGTATATTCATAACGAAAATACACAATACGTCTTATGATTTTGACAATCACCACCCACCCACTTTCTCACTCCTTCCTGTTGTTTATTTTTGTCTTACCGCCCTTAATATTAATCAAATTTATGCAATGTGCATACATCAGGGATGGAAAATTGAAATTTCGAAATGGTATTACACGAAATAGTACAGTTTTGGAGCCGATGGAATTTATTTGAAGAAAGCTTCGACACGGAAAGAAATCATTGCCAAAACAACTTTTTTAAAAAATATTATTAAATTAATAGGTTGGTATACCAGTTTCTTGGAAACAATTTTTACGCGTGCAACAAATTATAGGTAGAATTAGCTATACGTGGACGTAACGTGACGAGTCTCCTTATGGAAAATCTAATGAGTTAAAAGAGCTTAGCTGAAAGTCTATTTTTTTTTTACTCATTATTTTAGATTGAATCAGGTGATTCGTTACGTTACGTATGGCTAAATGAGCCTTAACTAGTATTCGGTCTAGGGATGCCGAACGGAACTGGTTTTTACAAATCCCGGGATTCGGGATTTTGAAAATTTAAATCCCGGGATCCCGGGATTTTTCGGGGTTTCGGTATTTTCTTATTTCATCATATTTTTAATTTTAAAAGTAAATAGCTGAAATAAACGCTAAAAATTTAAATAATTAATTATAAATCTACTTATTATTTCTTAGAGTATGAAGAAATAAACAAATTAAGCCGGATTCACAATGCTGGAGTACTGCACGCTACAAAGTGGAGTGTGTAAAATAGAGATAGCATGATACAAAAAATATATAAGTGCAAAAAAGAAAGAAACAAAATCCACTCAGAGTGGAGTACTACAGCATTGTGAATCTGACTTTAAACAGAAATTACAATCATAGAAATAAGTATGTAAAACTAGCAGAAAAAGCTACCAAAACTTAGCAAAAAAGTTCCGCGATTAAAATTACTGAAATCAACAGAACTTGTTTACTAAATAATTGTTAAATTTCCGAAATATAAGAAATATACTAATGACTTAAATTTAAGCAAATTGCAAATTACATTTTATCTCTGAAGAAACTTTTTAACCAAAAGCAGCCAAAACATTGCTATATCTACAAATTTTTAGTTATATTTGGCTAAAATTAATTGAATGCAAATACAAACTACTCTGCTGAAATCATCAGAAATATTTAGTGACTATAAGTTTTTTTAAATCAACTAACAAAAAATATTAAGCATATACACTAATAGAAAAAAGTCCGTAAAAAATTTAGTTAAAACTACTAAAAATTAGTTAAAAATGATGCTGCAGAAAAAAACTGCTAAATTAGCAGATTATTTTTGCTATATATTAGTAATATAGGAACAGCAAAAATAAAACTGTTAAATATACAGAATTTTAGTTATATTTGAGCCAAAATTTTGTGAATGGAGAATAGCAAATTAACCTGCTAAAAATCAGCAAAAAATTTTTTTGGCTACTAAATTTTAGTAAATTTAGCTTAAAAATAGCAAAAATTTTGTAGATATAACAGTTTATTTTTGCTATTTTTAGTGTACAAATATTTAGCAAAAATTTCAGCAGATTTTACAGTACAATTTGCTATTTTTAATTTACCAAAAGTTAGCCTAAATATAACTAAAATTCTGTAAATTTAACTGTTTTAATTTTGCTGTTCTCATTTTACTAATATTTAGTAAAAAAAATCTGCTAATTTTATAAGTTTTTTCTGCAGCATCATTTTTAACTAATTTTTAGTAACTTTATCTGCTATTTTTACAGATTTATTTCTATGAGTGTATTTAAATATTTTTTGAGAATATCTTTTTTTGCAAAGTTTTTCTTTTAGGAGATGTGCATTATAGTCCCTAGATTATAAATTAAAAAAAAAACGCACTTAAAAATTGCAAAATAATAGTGGAACGCTAAAAAAAGCCTTCATGGTAGAAAAAAAATAATTTAAAAACTCAATCATCGATTAACATTCTGCAAACAAATGTAATGATGCAAAAAATTTCCTTTTTCCAAAATTTTTCGCGACTTTTTTTTGCAAACTAAGAATCAAACTTTGGTGTAGAAATTGGTGTTATAGTCCCAATATTATAAATTTAAATAACCCACACTTAAAAAATTTCAAAATTATCGCGGAAAAGGGCGAAAGTAGGATTTATGGTACAAAAATTTAATTTAAAAAATTAAGCAGCGATTTATATTCTGCAAAGAAATATATTGATTCAAAAATTTAGCTTTTTTTGCAAATTTTATTTTTTGCGATTTTTTTTTTTTTGCAACTACCCACCAAACTTTATATTATGAAATGTGTTTATAGACCCTAGATTATAAATTTAAAAAAGCCGCACTTACAGATTTGCAAAATAATAACGGAACGCGATAAAAAGACTTTATAGTACAAAAATTTTATTAAAAAACTTAGTCAGTGATTTACATTCTGTATATAAATATATTAATGCAAAAAATTTCCTTTTCGCAATTTTTTTTTTCGCAACTTTTTTTTTTTTTTGCAATCAACCACCAAACGTTATTGTAAGAAATGGGTATTATAGTCCCTAGATTATAAATTTTAAGAAATCGCACTTAAAAAATTGCTAAATAACGGCGGAATGCGAAATAGGGCAGAAAATTACTTAAAAGAGCTAATCAGCTTCTGCAAACGAATATTTTGGTGTAAAATTTTCCTTTTTGCTAAATTTTTTTCGCATTTTTTTTTGCAAATTAACCACCAAACTTTGGGCAAGATATGAGTTTTATAGTCTTGGATTATGAATTAAAATACACCGCAACAAAAAAATAATGGAGGAGTAGGAAAAAAGGATTTGTGCCGCAAAAAATTAATTAAGAAACTTAATCACGATTAACATTCTGCAAGCGAATATAATGATGCAATCTAACCATTAATTTTTGGAATAAAATATGTGTATAATAGTTCTTGGATTATTAAATATAGAGAGATTAGCAGGGCCATTGGTTCCTAATAATGCATATTTTTTATATTTATCAAAACTACATATGGGTGAAATCAAAAAATGTGATAAATTTTTGGACCAAATTTGTGGGAAGCAAAAAGTGTTAATATTTCGGTTTTTTTTAATGGAATCAGTAAGTTTAGTTATTGTAAACCTAATTGCAAAAAATCTCTTCTACAAGTTGTCGCAATAACTTTTTTTGCACAATTTTAATTTTTTTGTGGTAACAGAGTTTACATTTCTGCAAGCAAAAGATATAACACAAAAAATTGCGTACGAATTTTCTTCAATTTATTAGTTTTTTGTATTTGGGGTTTTAACTTGCTTTCCAATGATATATAATTTCTGTTTATTAAATTGGCGGTTTCGCGAATAAAAATACAATTCATTCCGCGAAAAAATTTTTATTTTTTTTTTAATTTTGTATTTTTGGTCCTTTTAAATGCTTTTCAAAAATATAAAATTTTTTTAAATCCAAAGAGCGGTTGCGCAGTTACAAAATAATATATTACAAACATAACATTTCGCGATCAAAAAATTCTTAAATTGTGTGAAACAAATTTAATTTGTCAAACTAATGTCAGTAATGACTCGAAATATCGATTCAAAATCAATGAAATGCAAAATCAATCGTTTTTCGCTCCAGAAGTTTAGGACAAAAAACTGATAACTTTTTTTGATTTGACGCAAAATTATTAGTTGAATCGTCTTTTGACGCATAAATATTAGTTGAATCACCTCTGTTTACGGTTATTTTAAACATCCCGGGTAAAAATCTTAATATGGTGTCATACATAAGTATATCTTTTTTGATAAATCCCCATATACAACGACATACAACTTGATCCGAAAAATGGGTCATCTACATGTGTCTAATTATATCAAATTAAATATAATTTGATACAGTTTGATCCGAGATTTGTCCATATCCAGGACATCAAATTATATCTAATTTGATATAAAAATATCTGATTTTATAAAATTTTGTCTGATAGTAGGCATACTTTTTATGCATACCAGCTATTAAATTGCCATTGAAATGTCTATGGTTTTAACAATTTTGAAGACCAAAATTTTAAAACATAAAATAAAAATTTATTTGAATACTTTTGTCTTCTAAATCGTACGCATCATTTTTTAATATGATTTTACATGCAAAAACATCACGTGAAAATTGTTTGGCTAGGGAGTAATTAACTCTGAATTTGCAGATAACTAATTTTGATGTTATATTAAATTAAATTATATTTTTAGTACGACGACACATACAGTGTTATAAAACTTAGTATCAAATCATATATAATCATATCGATCACTACATATAATTTGATTAGTTTTATAAGGCTTATGTAATTATATATGGAGTCAGATTTGGGGATATGTAATATAATCAATTACCTTACAAAAAATTCGTTGAAAAAATAATATCAGATGTAGTTGTATATAATGAAATGTGTCTTAATGTGACTCCATTCATTGTCAGATGTAGCCCAATCACATGATATATGACAATATATAACTATTTTTACTCGGGATTTATCTACATTTATTTGAATGAAATCTGATGCAAACAATTGTGGTTACGGAGTTTACAGTTACGGAGTTTACATTTGGTTACTTGTTTCGGTTTCTTTCAGAAACGCTTTGTCAGAATTTTTTTCCGAAACAAAATCGCATTATGCCTACTAGGTGAATCCAAATATGACATTGTTTTTCTTACTCGTTAAATAGTTTGGTGTAAAAATAAGGAACGGAGTTTACAACATTTTTTCAAATCTTATTAAATACATCCTTTTTCATCTCGAGAATGTTACATGCTGCAGAAAAGCTTCAAGTCTGTTATACTGGATAATTACTTACAGTCCAACGATCATTTGAGTATAAATAACATTATACTTTTCGCAATATAAATAATAGAAATAATAGGAAAAGGATTCTTAATAGAAAAATATTGCAGAATCTGGTTTGGTAAGATAAATATCTTAGATTTAATTGTTTTCTAAACGAATAATTAGTTATTACCTAACAAAGAAGTTATTTCAACCTAAACACTACTATTTTGATGAAATTTCAATATATTGTAGAAACAAAAATTCGAACGTCGGGGTCATATTAAAAAATTTTTTTTTTGCATGAAAAAAATTTTAAGCATACTTTTGAAAGTGTTTTTTAAGAGTCTGAGAATGGGCAAGTAAACAGTCGAACCTTTATGGTTGCCTTGCCCACCACAGAAAAATGGTCTAGGTACGCCAATGTTCATTTGATTTAATAAAAAGGACTATTGCAATTGAATTAATTCGTAACAAAATAAATCCAACGAAAGCAAGTATGA
The DNA here is from genome assembly GCA_949987735.1 of Leucophora obtusa. NCBI lineage: Eukaryota > Metazoa > Arthropoda > Insecta > Diptera > Anthomyiidae > Leucophora > Leucophora obtusa. The sequence goes on along the minus strand of OX465297.1, from coordinate 35,301,910 downwards.
ATTAATTCCATTCAATATATGGTGCTTAGTGAATTAATTCATCGAATTTTTAATTCAGAATTGAAAAATTGAATTCAGGAATTAATTCTTCAAAGCTCTGCCCAGTGGCGGCAATAAGAAAACTTTTGTAAAATAAAAAAATATACGGCGCTGTTCTCAGTTCCGAATCCACATAAAGAAATTCTGAAGTGGAACATTCCGAACATTTTTGCTGTTTTGTGATTCACATGTGGAAGTAAAAACGAATGCACTTTTTTTCTATGAAATATTTATAAAATTATTAAAAGAATATTTCTGAACAAAATTTTGAAATGTTTTCTTTATATTTTCACTAAAATACTGAAATTTGTAGAACATTTAATACATAAGAAGATAATTTTAAAAACTGTCTATAAATTTTAACATTTTCTTACGGAATCAAAAAAAAGAGGGAGAAGAAGAAAAAATTATTTAATCAAAATTTCAAATTTATTTTCACAATTGTTTTTTGTTTGTATTTACATCAGTTGTGTTACCAAAGTTTACCCGAAGAAAAAGTCTGGGTAAATTTTGGTAAAAAGAGAAACACTAATACACTCTCATTAGTGCTCTTCTTTACCCAATTTTCGAGTACGGGAACAGTTTTGGGTACGGAAACGCACTTAATATGTGAATACCAAAACAGAAAATTTCCGAATATTTTAATTCCATGTGCTTTTAGAAATCCATTCTAAATCAAAACCCTCTAAACTCAGAATAGCAGTGATAATTTTTTTTGTAAAGAATTTTTTTTTAATTTGAAATTGGTGAAAAAGTGCTTTCTTTGCACTCGTTTAAAAAGTACTGAAAAAATATTGAAGTGGTAGTACTCCTCTCCTATGACATCAAGTACATCTAGATCATCAATTGTAGTGCTTTTTCTACTGCTCCGGCATCTCTATTTTTGCTGGGAAAACTATAATAAAAAGGCTTTCCAAAAGTGCCGAAATCCAAAATATTAATATATATTTAAAATTAGGATAACATAATTGTCCTTATAAACTATTAAATATATTTCATATATACTCGTAGAATAGTCTTTATAAGTAGAGCATTTTAGACACTGATACAACATTAACAACAGCTCCAGCAGTAATCTGGTGAATGTGATCCGGTGCCACCCACTAACATAAAATTAATTTTTTTCACACTTTTTTGCTACTTATTAAAATCAAGTTATTATCATTCGAAAGCTTCGAGTCGTTGGTATAATATAATGAAAAATAATTTTTTATAACACGATTTGAGGAAGTTATTCTTAAATGTAGTTGCTTCCTATTATTATTTTTTTTTTTTTTCACCCCAAAAAATACAAAAACACGTTTATCTGCGACTACATCTGAGATAAATTCGACAAAGTAGGTGTCCATGAATGGACACGAGCATGGGACACATTCGACAATAGACCGAGCTAAATAAAAGTGTAGGTTTTTAAAAGGTTTTTGGATATAAACCCAGGAAAATTTTCTGTTCCAAAGAATCGGTTGTACAATAGCTGCTTTTCATTCACAACCCCTTCTACTGTCGATTCTAACACCGATTCTTTTTGTTTGAAATTGTCCCAAAAGCAACCCCTTCTATAGCTCCAAAGTGGAACCGGTTGCTCTAGAATCAGTTCTGGAACTAGTTCTGGAACTGATTTTACGTCACCCACACCTTCCATATAGGATCCCAGGAACTGGTTCCGGTACCAGTTCCATGGAATCGGTTGCAGTGGAACCAGTTGTAGAATGGGTGTGGTTGGCTACCGATTGTAAAAAATTTTCATGGGAATATTTATTGCCATAAATTTAAATTAGTTTAAGAAAGGCGGCGGGAAAGTTTAATTTGATGAAACCGTTGCCACTAAACTGTTTGTTAACCCTCTAATGCTCTTTCTTCTGATTACGATAATATTTAAACTATATATTTGGCGTTGAAAATCTACTATGGAACAAATATTAAAATTTTAATTTATCGCTTTATTTAGGCGATATAACACAACAAAGGTTGAAGACGTACTAGAAACCCAGTAGTCAAATAATTTCAGTTTTTGCTATAAATAACACTATCAGTAAAATAAAATTACGTACCGAAAATTGTTGATCAATTGTTGGCATTTCAGAAGTTATGGCGATTTTGCTTTTTGAAAATTACGAAATTTGGCGAATTTGGCACTAAACGTCAATAAATTTTGACTAAATTAGTTCTGAGTATATGCTCTGTGCTTAATTTCAAAAAAAATCTGTTGGCTAATTTTTCAGTTAGAGAGATATTTGTAAGACGTATCCTGCGGTTATCCTGTGAGTCCTGGAGAAAAATTTTTAACTAATTTTACAATTAGAGACTTTAAACTAGCTTTGTTATTATCGATAATGTACGACAGATCGTAAATGTAATTTTGGCGATATTCTAAATATTTTTTTTCTTTTTAAAAAGTTAATTTTTTCAAATTTACTAAATTTTCACTTTACATGCTTCTCGCTTGAAAACCGTTCCTTATACAAAAAAAGTTTGAAGGCAAAAAAGTAGGTAATTAAGTTTTCTATGGATATAATACAACTTGTTTAATAAAATATTGTTATTTGGCCAAAAACTATTTAAAATCTGAAGACCGCCTTTTGGCGGCCTTGGGCATTAGAGGGTTAAAGAGAGGAAGTGTTCATTTTGGTAGGTTTCACTGTATATATTTTCTTCTGGGAAAGAATGCCAAGTATAAACCAACCCAATGGATAATATCCCTGTGGAAACTGCTTCGGCTACAGGATGTAGAATGTGCCTCAGGTGCAACCACCGCTACAAAACTATAACTTTTTTTATAATTTTATAGAGTTTTTTAAAAAAACACACTTGCTCAAATTTCTAATTAATATTAACTGAAGAGCATACTGAAATATAATTATTTTAACAACCGAATTAAAATACTTAGCACAAACTATACTTATTTGCATATAAAGCACTCCATATAAAAAAACAATTTTGCACAATAATCAGTTTCATGTGAAAAGTGTGTAGAGTTTGTTTTCACGCAAATTTAATGCACAAGAATATTATTTTTCTGGTGAAAAATTGACATTTTATGTTTGTTGTGATTGTGTCTTTTATATACATTAAAAAAAATGTTAATTTTCACAAATTATATTAGGATTTAAGGCCTTTAAAGTTGGAGTGCAATTTTTTCACGTGATAAACAACTTATGGTGCTTAATATTTAAATCCCCCCCCCCCCACAAAAATGTGTCAGTCTTCTACCACCTGCACTGTGGAACCTTCAAAGTTCGTAGTTTGAAACATGGTCGATAACTGCACAAATTGTTATTTGAACTTATTTATTAATTCTCTTAAATTCTGAAATAATAGGGTGTGGCATATGTGCCTCACTGGGAGATTTAAAATTTAAAAAGATAATTCTTTTTTTTGAATAAATTAGCATTAAAATTGAATCATTTTATATATCAGCGAATTCATTCATTATCAATTTAAGTCAATAATTTGATATAGAATAAAGTGAGAATATGGTTCATACAAATTTCAATTGATTCAATTTTGATTCGATTGAAATATTTGTTTAATGATTTGCTTCACGAACTATAAATCAAGGCAACCCATTTTTGTTAAATTGATTTGTCAAATTGTATCAATTCGCTTCATTCTATAAAAAAAAATCAACAAAAATCAAATTGATTTTTTGAATAAGGTATTGATTGAATAAAGTAAGCACTAATTCAATCAGTAAAATGAGTTTTGCGAATCGATTAGTACAAAATTGAATGAAATTTAAAAATCGAATAAAGGAATTAAGTTTTTAAAGGTTTGCTCACTGGTGAAAGCTACCCTAATTGAAAAATGTACAAAATATATATTTTTTTTTCAATTTTTATTTCCCTTAACATCGGAGAAAAATGAGATTGATATATGTGCCGCACTTGCGAAGTATCCCTCCTGTACCCTACTATTATTTTGTAATCATTTGGATCATAGGTTAATTTTCATATGGGAAATTCTAATTTTTCTAAATTTGAGACTTATTAATATGATGAACGAATTTTCAATCGACGCCGTAGCACTGCGGTATTTTCGCAAATTAAACAGTGCTGAAAAAAAGGACCCAAGTACTGAATTTTCCATTCCTGGCATTCATACATACATATCTGTTAATATACACAAATATGTTAAATATGTTAATATTTAACCATTAACATTTTAAAGATTCCTTTATACATTTCATTTGTTTTATATCTGAGGATATTTATAAACAAAATTTATCGAAATTTCCTAAATGATAAGTAGGATAAAACAAACGTGATTTTAAATAATTTCTGGTAAGAAATAAACAAGAAAAAAAGCTTACCGTTATCCCTTATAAGCATACAGGTTGTAAGCACCTTACTCTTATCACTTACAAGGATGCAGTTTGTAATGCAGAAAATTTGATGTCGTTGATTTCAAGCGATCCATATGAGTTTTACCAAGTGATTTCCGATTGCCTTTGGCAGAGGTATGGCATCACCAAAATAATAAGTTATAAAAACATCGTTATCACGAGATGGCACTTTGTTCAAAAAATTTACTATTTTATTTTTTTATTTAAATTTAAATAATAACAAACAACAAAGCAAAAAAACAAACGGATATTTAAAATTTAATTTTTTGAATATACATATTCTTCGCTTGTTTTTTCCTTATTTTGAGTTTTTAAATGTACGCTCAGCTGAAACTAAACTGATACTAAATAGTTGCTCAGGTAATACTAAATTACAGCGCCCTCTATCGGTGATTAGTGTAAGTTTTGATTTCCTATCTCTATAATTAATAGTGTCTGGCGTTTAATGTTTTCGAATATGTAATAAAAATCATTGTGCATCAGTGATGGTATTTGAGAATTTTCGTTTGGTGCCTCAATGATGCCAAGAAAGTGCCAAAAAAGCTTTAAAAGTGCAAAAAAAAAAAAAAAAATTAAGCAACATTTAATGTTTCAAAAAAAAAATATGTTCAGCTTTTAATTTAACCCCTCAATTCATAAATGCTTTGTAAAGTTATAGCAGGTTTACAAAACGTCATTTTCATACAAAATTTGTTCAATAAACCTCCTATAATTTTACAAAGCGTTTATGAATTTAGGGGTTAATATTTATTAGTGTTTCCAATTATTCGACATAGGCGGTAACCGGTTAATGCATTATTCGAAAAATCACTAAAATGGATTAACCGGTTATTCGGGTCGGTTATTCGAGAAAATTGGCGGTTAATCGATTAATCGTTTAATGCTAAATTAAGGTATTTCATTAACTTTTTATTAATTAAAACACAAAAAGCTGACTCTTTTCATTAAATATTAACGTCATATATGAATACGATGTATTTAATAAAAAAGTTTTCATATTCGAAGGTTGAAAAGTTTCGGGATCTGAGATTTTTTTAAAAAAAGGTCTGTAAAAATGTTGCTAAATCTACTAAAATTTCGTTGAAGATGGCAGAAAGAACTGCTGAAACTAACAAAATATTAGTAATTTAAGAACAGCAAACCTAAAACTGTTACATATCGATTACTTAACGTAGATTTTTTATTTAGAAAAAAATTTAAAAATCTGAAAAGCTTAGATACAAAATTTCTTTGAATGTGATTTTTAATCAATACTGACACTATAAAATTTAATATTGCATTTAACTTTTTCAGACCCAACTAGCTTGCAAAAATGTATTCATTTTATAACTTTAAGGTAAAATGGTACTAAAACTATTAAAATTTCCTGGTGTCAATTCATATTTTATAAAATATAATTTAGCTAAAAGTATAACTGAAATTTTTTATCTAAATAAACCTATTAGTATTGAAAATATTTGTAATTTTAAGAGAAAACATCACATCTCACAATCGTGTATGCTGGGTCTGAAAGGGTTAAAGAAATGCTATACCTAAAGTTTTTTAAATTTTAATAAGATTCTTCCTACAGCTACGAAATTTTCATTAAAGTCATCGATAAAAAAATTTGAGTTCTCTTTGAGATTAATTTCAGTTAATTGAGAATACCAATTTACTTTGTTTCTCAGTATCTTTTTCGTTACCAAAGGCCATTAACAGTAAAAAAGTAACCTAAAGTTTGAGCGTACTTACTCTGAGAGAATTTTATTGGACGATCTGTAAACAAAATTTTCAATAAGCTAATGAAGTTTTCTTCAAAAAGTAAAAGCCAAATTTATTAAATTTTATGAAAAAGCTTCACAATTTTTGTGAATCTCTTTCTATAAAAACTTTTTTGGGTGTATGACATTTTTAATAAATAATATGAAATTCTTCATAAAATTTTATGAAAAATTGCATCAATTCAATTAAAAGTTTCAATAGACGAATTCAAGCGAAACTTAATTGAATCAGTGTATAAATTCATCAATAGCATATCGACAATTCACTGAGTGTGCAGTTACAGAAGTCAAATTCTATATAAATTAAAATTTTTTAACTTTAGGTTATTTGTTTTAATTCGAATTTATATTCCTTGAAACGGGTTCGGATTCAATGTTGCTCTAGTGTTTTAGAATTGATGTGGTTTTGAACCGATGTGTATGTACACTTTTTTAGGAAAAATAAGAAAAGTTAAAGTTCTTACAGAATTAACATGTTAATTGTGTAACAGTTTTAAAACAATTATATTAGTTTAAATTTTTAAAAGAATTGAAACAGTAATGCAAAATTGTCTATTTTATTTCATAAAGCATCCTCCAGCCAGTCGTGTATTTCGTGTGTTTTGTGAAGTTTTAAAAAACACCTTCATTTTGCTATGTTCTTAAGGCTTTTTTACAAATAGAAACTTTGATACATATATTTTTTTAAACATTTGCGCAAAATTTTATTAAAAATTGGGAGTCTGATGGTACAATGTCGACTTGCTTGCAGTTGCTCGAAAAAGGTATTTAAGGACCAATTTCACACGATTTTTAAAGAATTTGATGCTATTTTAGTTAGTATTTGTTTTTTCTAAGCTTTTCTGGTAATTTTGTAGCCCATATTAAGAAAATTGTGAAGTTTTGGGAAAAAATTAAGGAAAAATTCCATATTAAAAATGTAACCGGTTAATCGACCAATTTTAACCGATTATTCGGGTCGAATAATTATTTGAGTTTTAAATTATTTGTTTCGACATTAACCGAAATAGAGGCGATTAATCGAGGAATCGGTTAATCGATTAACCGAATTGGAAACACTAATATTTATACATTTAGTTACTTTAACCCTTAAATGCATGGTGTAGCCATTTGGCAACATACCAGTTTCTTAATAAAAAACGCCACTTGATGCATAAAACTCAATTTTTGGGCTTTGGGGCCCTTTCTGCACAAAGTGCTCTTACAAACTATAACTCAGATTTTTTTAAACAGTTATAGGAAAAATCTTGGTTTTGTTTCGTATGTTTGTGAAAAATCTAAAACACGCATTTTTTTTACAAAAAGTGCAATATTCAAAAATGTTTGTTTAAATATTTAAAGTGGTATTCTCGCAATAAACTTAATTTTGGCAACAAAAAATGTATAATTAATATTTCATACATTTTTTTTTGTTTCTTTTTTTTCATACACGTTAAAATAATCACAATTTAGCTATTTGGCAATTTTTTTGGTATTTATCTTGAAATGTACACGCCTTTAGAAATCATATATAAAAAAATGGTTAAAATTGTAGAGATCATGCATTTAAGGGTTAAGTAAAAAGACAAAAAAAAAGGCGGACAACTTATCTAAAAAGTAACCCGAGTTTAACATTACTTACCACAAATATTTTCATATAAAAATGCCATTCTTAACTATAGTAAAGCACTAAACTTACGTTATTTTAAGATAAGTTAGCAGGTCCAAGACTTTCAAAAAAATTTACAATTAAATTTGACAATACAATAGAATCAATTAAAGTTTTTCTAATTTTATCCCCGTTGCTTTTATTTTTAAATATCAAAATAATGATTAAATTGTCCCCGAAGAACTGGAAGGTGGTCCAAAAAATTGTAGATATTTTTAGTGTAGCATTTGTTTTTTAATTTTGCTACCCCTTCTTAATAGGCGTGGCTTTTAATGAAAAACGAGCGATATCGACCTTTTATCAAATCATATAGAAATTTTCGTAAAGTGCCAAAATTCTATGGAGAGTGCCAAGGTGCCATTGAATATTCAATAGTGCCACAAATGGCACTTTTGTGCCACTTTTACCAACAGTGTTGTGCATTGTTTCTAAAGCAAACGGTACGGTAAAAAATGTGAATATTAAGAAAAAAAATTAACGAAATACATATTAATATGTAAAAAGTACACCCAGAAAACAGATTCGGGTCTGACAACCCCATTTGTTGCCAATCGAATGGTTCAGTTGCATCAAATGAATTTTTCGGTTGCGGCTACCGAATTATTCTTGATGCAACTGAGATTCCGTTGCCACAGTCAAATTAGTCCTGTCTCAATTGGTTTTCTGTTGCCACAACTGAAAAATTCTGCTACCACAACTGAACCATGCGATTGGCTACAAATGTGGTTATCAGAACTGAATCTGTTTTCTGGGTGTATGTAAAAATATTTAAAAAGTAATTACGTCTATGTAAAATAAATTATCATTACTTTTTAATACTAAACATGTAGACATGAAATATGAGCTTACTGAAAGCTATGAAATTCCAATAAATAGGGCTTTGAAGTGAGAATTCGCCGTATAAAAATTATGGCATATGTAAGCAGGTTTGCAAGGTATTATTTAATTTGCTTCCCTTAACAACATGCTTACAGGTAAGCACAATTTTTTAACGGGAATATGTTAAAAGTTTGAATTAAAAATATATACAATAGCCCGACTTACGAAAAAAGTAAAAAAGTGCCCCTTCAAAATAAACCTTGGTTTGTTTTATGATGATTCCCAAAATATTTCGGGTCTAGCAATGAGATCTCACGAGCTTGAAAATTTTCATATATTTAGTTAGAATTGATCTAGAATAGAGCTTGAAAATTTTTAAAAAAGGTCTTTCTTTAGCAATTATTCTTAACTTTTGCATTAAAAAATACAAAAATTGTTTTTTCGGACTCTCTACATTTTCATATATTTAGTAAGAATATTGTTCTACCTCAAGTCCAAATTCTAATATGATATTGTCATATTAGATTTTATTTGTTGTTTCAACAAAGAATTTTGCATTTTATCTGAAGAAAACATACTCAATATGGGTATCACATAAAAGGGTTTTTTAGGCGCGTCCAGCGGTATATATAACATGTTCAAGCATATCCAGACATGTCCTCTTTTCAAGGATATTCTATAAAAAAACAAAATTTTCACTCTTTTGTACGGAGTTGTTGGTGATTGAAATGTGAAACTTAAATATCATAATCTATAGTCGATTTAAGTGAACACGTGTTTTAGATTTTTTTGAAATTCGCGATTTTTAGCGTTTTATCAGAAATTCAATGTGGTGGAAACAATATGTTCTCAATAGGGCAAAATGGATACCAAAACTTTTCTTTTGACAAGTAAATCATCGCTAAGTGGATATAGTATGGAATTTTGCAAATTTCATACATTTTGCACGATGCTCTGGACCAAATTTTGTAAAAAATTTTTGAGTTACTGCAATCTGCAATCAAACACGTGTTTGAAGACCAATGAATGAACAAAATTGGTGGACAGTGGACAATGGTGGATACCAAATGGAATTTTTGGTATTAATTAAAATCAGGTGACTTTATCTAACATTAAATTATTTTATTTAATTTTTTACTCAAATGCTTTTAACTTCCAAATCCTATTTTCTGAAAGTACGGCTATAGTTATGAAACACTAGTAAAAATAAAATGGCGATTTAAATTAGTCTACATTAAAAAAATTATTTTTTTTTGTGGAAATATATGTCTTTTAGATGTAACTTTTAGTTATAAGGTCTCTTATGTGACTAAATTATTTAGAACCTCACATATCAGCTGTTTTATAGTGCGGCTATAGTTATGAAATGGAGTGTACAGCTATGGACATGGAAATAGGACACTTTTATGTGTTAAGAAACATAATTATTTATTTTGAAAAATAAAACAAAATTAAAATTTTTTTATTTCATATACGGGAAGTGTTATTATTGATGATTGTAATTCATTCTTTATTTAAATAAAAATCCTTCAACTATTTTATATACATATATTGGTAAATGTGTATAAACTAATAAAAATACCTGGACTTCTAAATAGGATACATTTTATATTTTTACAAAAAACCGTACATTTTTTGGGTTTTTAAAACAATTATTATTTTTTTAGCATTAATATTACACTAATATTTTGTGCTGTATCCATTATTATCAATAACCGCTTGGCATCTTCTTTGCATACTCTCAACTAATCTCTGGCATCTTTCTTTTGGTATAGAATACCAGGCTTCTTGAATACCAGCCCAAAGTTCGGTGGAATTTTTGTAATTGTTTTGCGAAACTTTTGTTTTTACATCATTCCATAGATTTTCTATTGGATTAAGATCCGGACTTTGAGCTGGCCAGTCCAAAACCTTAATTTGTTATTGTAAAAACCAATCCTTCACTATGTTCGACGAATGCTTCGGATCATTGTCTTGCATAAAGATCTACTTAACTGGCATATTTTCATAGACAAATGGCTCCATAACATTCTTAAGAATGCTCAAATATTGAAACCTGTCCATTTTGTCCTCTACTTTTACGATAGGCCCAACACCACGCCAGGAAAAAGCCCCCCATACCATAATATTACCCCCACCGTGTTTCAAGGTCTTCTGAGTGTACTTAATGTTTAAAGCCTGCTTTTTTGGGCGGTGTACAAATGTTCTTTCCTCTAGTCCGACACGATTTACCTTCGTTCTTTATTTTGCGTATAATATTTCTTGTCGGCAGCACATAGACGAATAGCATTGTATACCATATTTCGCGAACACTTTAGTATTTTAGCAATTTCAGTTGGAGATTTCATCTCGTTGTGGAATTGAGATATAAGTCTTCGTTTTTCTGGATTACAATGTTTTCCACGTCCCATATTGGTACAATTAGAAAATAATTTACTTATTTCAAACGCAAACTATTAAAAGAAAATTATTACTAAGTGCATCGAGATCTGCCGGTCCGCGTTGGTAGCCTTTCCTTGTAAGTCATTATTTTATAGTAGCATCTCAAAAAGTACTGATATAGCACAATATCTGTTACGTAATATATTATGTTTCAAGATAATACAAAGGGTTACCATTACCATAAAAAACATGTACAACCAATTACCAAGGTTTTGCTGGGCTATTTATATAGAAAGCAAGGTTGGCAACCGAAACGAATAACGGTATAGGTATCGGTATTGGTATCGATTTTTTATTTGTTTCGGTATCGGTATCGGTAACGGTATTTCAATCATTTCGGTATCGGTATAACCGATACCGAAACATTAATACCGGTATATACCGGTATTATTGAAAAAATTTACAAAAATATAAAAAAACGTTCTTAATTATAAAAAAAAAAATCAATTTTATTAAATTTTTATAAAGGATAAATAAGTATTTAAGTTATTAAAAATTTCTAATTGTAAGTGTTTTATTTTTTAAACACAAAAATTTTTTTAAATCTATTAGGAACACAAGTTGATTCACTACAAATATTTTATATTTGTATTGAGATCATATAATAAAATAAAAAAAAAAATACGTTTATAAAATTAATAAAAGGATCCTCTAAAAGAAACCGTAAATTCAATTAAAGGTTTAAGAAACCAGTTTATATATTAAATTATATTTACAAAATTTGCCACAAGTTAGAGAATATTTATGAAGTTAAAAAAATTAAAAACAATGTTGCCAATGCAAACTAAAGGCTGATAACCGCACTTTGAATTAATAACACGATTTTCTATTAACAATGAATAATAAAGTTTAATTGTTTAACAATTTTGGAAATTTTATATTAAAAAAAATTGTATTTTTGCTAAAAACGTGAAAAAAAAACAATTTTTTTAAAACCGATTCCATACCGGTACAACACCGGTATTAAGGGAAAAGGTTTTTGAATACCGGTATTTTTTGAAATCAAGAATTTCGGTATTGGTATCGGTTGTCAATTTGAAAGGGTTTTGAAACGGATAACGGTATTATAACGGTATCGGTTGCCAACCTTGATAGAAAGTCGTTTGGTAAATAATATATTCTACCTACTTTTCACCATGGAACGTGCAGAAAATTTATGTGAAAGTAGTATTTAATGCATCTCTAAGCACATACAGTGGTTTGTTTGTATTTGGATTCCTTTGTCACTCTTCGTTTTCGTGTAGGAGTTTAATAATGGTTTAAGATGTACCAAAAACCAAAAAAAAAAACCAAAACAGAACAAAAATAAAAATTATAATGTACCTAGAGTTTGTGTGGGTGAATTTGTCCTTACAAACTTATTTTTGTTCTCCTTAATGGCATTATATTCAAGGATGATTAGGTTAGTCAATGTTACTAACAGCATCTTCCCATGGGCATTCGTTTCAACATGAGTCAGTCATTGTATGAGCAAAATAAAGACTATTGTTGGTTTACCCTAAAATCGTTAAAGATAATAAAATAAATACAACTTCCATGAATTATTGCGCCACCTTGGGTGTATTTATAACACACCAATTTTAAATATTTTAATTGAAGTGAGTAACGTTGCCGTGGCTACACTTAAAATAATACGTTAAAATGAGTATCGAGTACCCAAAAAAAGACAAATACTCGATACTCGATACCCACTACTCATATTTTTACCAGCATTATTTAGGAGGCCAAAAGGAACTGAAAAAGCTTTACTATATTTAAGTCCTTTTGAAAACCTTATATAAAAGTACTAGCGGGCGCAGCCCGCTACGTTGTTAGCGTGCCTTAAAGTTTAGGGGGGGGGGGGGACTGCGCCCCCCACAATTTTTTTTAAATTCGTTTTTTTATTTAAAGTAGAGTTTTTATAATAAAAGCCATCACCCAGCCACCACAAATAAATAATTCTGCACAACAATGGGTTTAAAATAAATAAATATTTGATCACTTTTTCTCATGAAAGTGGATTGTTAGTAATGAATCCATAATAAATTGCAATATATGTGTATGTTAAGATAAAAATAAATAAATAAATTTTGAATGAAAATAAATAACGTAAAGCAGGGTTGGAAAGCATTTTATAATATTAAAAATAGCGGGCAAAGCCCGCTACATTGTTAGCGTGTCTTAAAGTTTTTTTTTTAATTCCAGTTTATGTAAAGGTAGACCTGGCAATTCAAGTAAATTCACAAATTCAGTTTGAAGATTTACTGTGTCGGTTTCTTCCACCGGTGCTTCGTTACCTGCAGTTTAAATATCGGAATATATAAGTTCCATTCCTTTTCTAAGGTTTTTTCTCTTTTAGAAAATTTGTTTAACTTTTTGGAGAGTATGTTTCAATGCTACATAAGTTTCATATTCCGTGGATAGTGTTTGAACAGGTAATTAAAAGGGATTCTTCACCCCTTTTTGTTCCACCCAGTAAAAATCCCAAATATATATAATCTTGCCTCAATCGCATGCGAAATTTCAAGTACCAAACTCCGGCAGTTTGAGTCATTCAAATTCTATTCCATTTTGTTTAACAATTTTAATGTTCCAATGCAACTCCTTCCAAGATTCCATTTTGTTCACCATTCCATTGCATTTCGTTCCCATTATCTGTTATTCCAATTCCACTCGTTCCCCGTTTCATTCCATTTTGTTCCTACTGTCTTGTGTATCGATATTGATATCAATCGCTTCTCTTTCCATTCCATTTCTTTGCACTTGCTCCGTGCCATTCCTCTTTTAACTGCAGCGTTCCAATTCCACTCGTTCCCCATTCTGCGCCATCTCGCTTCTCATTCCTTTTCGTTCTATAGTCCATTCCTCTTCCAATCCATTTCCATTGTCTATAATTTCAATTCCACTCGTTTCCTATTTAGTTTCTTAATTTTAGTGTTCCATATACACTCGTTCTTTAAATTTTATGTTTCTAGCTAAAGACGCAGATGTTCAGGGGGGGTGGGCAATTTTTCCCTTTTGAGCCACCATTTTTACCACGTTCCTGTCCAAAGTCCTAGAAATGCCTTGTCGATAAGTTAGCTCATACTCCAAGGAAAACATATTATATATTACAGGTTTCTAGCCGAAGGGTTCGGTTAGGCCATCAAGGGGGAGAATTATTCCGTTTTTACCCCTCCCGGTAGGAATTTCCAAAAATTCCGTCTTAGAGGACGTCTGCGTTGGAGGAGGAACCTACTACATACATAATTTTAGGTCTCTATATCCAGCAGTTTGGCCAGGCCGTCAAGGGGGAAGTTTTTTACTTTTTACCCCTCCCGGTATGAGTTTTTAAAAATACCGTCTTAGGGGACGTCTACGTTGGAGAAGGAACCCAAATACCGAATTTAAGCAGTTTGGCCAGGCCGTTAAGGGGGAGACTTCCTGTTTTTGACCCTACCTGTGGAAATTTCAAAAAATCTCATCTTAGCGGATGTCTACAACAGAGGAGGAACTTTAGTACCAAATTTCAACTTCCTACCTCCAGCAGTTGGGCAGGCCTTTAAGCGGCACTTTTCGATTCATTGATCTCCATTTTTGCAATGTCCCTGTCCATCGACAGGGAATTTCAGCTTCCTTGTTCCAGCAGTTTGAGCAGGCTGTCAAGTGGGACACTTTTTCTTTTTTTGTCCCTCCCGGTTGGAATTAGGCTGGAAGACGAACCTAAGTACCGAATTTCAGCTTCCTAGTTCCAGCAGTTTGGACAGGTCGTTAAGGGGCCACTTTCCCTTTTTGAGCCCCTATTTTATAACGACCCTGTCAAAAATTTAAAATACTATCTTTCTAATAAGTTAGCCCTTACTCCAGGGACCCACATTTTAAATTTCAGGTTTCTAGCCGAAGGGGTTTTTACAGGACACCAAGGGGAGGCTTTCTTCTTTTTGCCCCTACCTTTAGGAATTTACAAAAATTCGATCTTCGCGGCTGTCTGCGATGGATGAGGAACATCCATACCAAATTTCAACTTCATTGCTTTTGCTGTTTGGGGAGGCCATTATTGGGGACATTTTTCCCTTTCAACCCACATTTTTACTATGTTTCTGTTCCAAAATAGAAAAATTACCTTGCCGGTGAGTTAGTCCTACTCCAGGGAATACATATTTAAAATTTTAGGTTGGCCAGAAGGGATTGGGAGAATACTTTTCCCCTTATCTCCCTCCCGACAGGAATTTCAAAAATTGCGTCTAAGCGGACGCCTACACAGAAGGAGGAACTCACATACCGAATTTCGGCTACATAGTTTCAGCAGTTTGGGCAGGCCGTCAAGGGGGAAACATCCCCCTTTTGGGATATCCTGTAGGGAATTCCAAAAATACAAACTTAGTCGATGTCTACTACAGTGGAGGAATCTTTATGCCAAATTTCAACTTCTTATCTCCAGTAGTTTCGGCAGGCAGTTAATGGGGACACTTTTCCAATTTGTGAGACCGTCTATGGGGACGTCTATGCCAAATATCAAGAAACCTTGTTTTAGTGGAGATATCCGTGTGGGGAGGAAAAAAAGTACTTTTTGTGAAATTATATTTTTTTAAATAGAATTTTTTGGAAAAAGCGAAATTTTTTGGAGAAAGATACTTTATTTTTACAAAGTACTTTATGGAAGAAGGTACTTTTTTTGAAAAAGTTATTTTTAGGAAAAATTTATTTTTTTTGGAAAAAGGTCCTTGTTTTGGGAAAGGGTCCTTTTTTGGAAAAGGTATTTTTTTGGCAAAAGGTACTTTTTTGGAAAAAGGTACTTTTTTTGGAAAAAGGTATTTTTTTTGGTAAATGTACTTTTTTTGTCCCCTTGTTGCCCCTCCCGATAAGAATTTCCAAAAATTCCGTCTCAACGGACGTCTACACCGGTCAAGGAACCTACATACCAAATTTCAACTTCATAGCTCCAGCAGTTTGAGCAGGCCGTCAAGGGGGAGACCTTCCCCCTTTTTGCCCGTTCCGGTAGGAATTTCCAAAAATCCCGTCTTAGCGGACGTCTACGCCGAAAGAGGAACCTACATACCAAATTTCAACTTCCTAGCTTCAGCGGTTTGGGCTGGGCGATGTTGAGTCTGTCAGTTAGTCACGTTATTCTTTTATATATAGAGATAAACCAAAAAAATTTGTTCAAAGTGAGAGCCAAAAGCCATTTTATTGCATTACAAACATTTCTCAAATGAAAGGTAATTTTATGTGAAATTCAAACACATTTCAAATTAAAAATTTTTTGAAGTACTTCTCCGCAATATTGAACCATAAAATATTTCTAATTTCTATCTTTGTCCCCATTTCGATCAAAAGTGGACTTCCTCGACTTTTAAAATAAAAAACTCTAATTAATTGCAATTTCGTTGAAACTTTAATGTCCTACAAATAAAAATACATATTAAATTTTAATAATAATACATAAAAATTTAAATTTGTACGAGTACGTACACATAAAAATTAAATATTTACAATATTTTAAATTGCCTGTAATTTCTATTTGAAATCAATAACACCGTGTTACAATTTTCAAGTTTTGCTCCCAACCATGAAAAAATCGATTTACACGTGAAAGTAGAGAAAGTGTATAGTAAAACTGTGTACGCAGTTTTTCTTCATCACGTCAGATGTCCTTTTTAAATGACTCGAAAATATGAAAGTAGACTTTAACAACAACATATTTTTTTATTTATGTCCAGAATGGATATTACATAAGAGGGGATAACGTAAATTTTGACAAAAAAGGACGAAGAATACATGTTTTGAAAATTTTTCAATTGCCTTGAAATAGTATTTTTTTCTTCAAAATATACAAATTCAATATACATTTACATATGACATAATTTTGTCTTAGTAGAAAGAAAACAATCCTTTAAAAATTTAAAGTCCTTTTAAAACGACTTCTGACATGATCATGAGAAATTAATTACGCTGTTTTACTTAACCTGTTCTCTTCTTTTATGTGTGTATCGACTTTTTCATGAATGGGATGACCGTTGCATGGTGTAAATAATATGGCTAAAAGACAACATGTCAAAAATTTAGAATTTAAAAGATCATTTGTAATTCGATATACTAAATCCTTTGCAGACAATACATATACGGGAATTTAACACTTAATATCATTTACAGTGAAACCAACTTAAGCCGAACTCCGGGTAATCAAATAAATTAGGTAGATTTAAGCGAAATTCGTATTACCCGAGGTCAAGTTTATCTAACATATTTTTATATGAACCTGGGACTCCAGATTACCAGTCGATAGCTCTACCTTCTGAGCTATCTCGACATATTATATTTGATAGATAAAAACATAATTGACCTGCTGCGCGCAAACATGCTTACGCGCCAAAATACAAAAAATCAAAAAATATGTGGTTGTACATGCCTTTACCAGTGTTGAAAAAATATTGAATCTAAAAATGGATTTCAAGAAAATTTACAAAAAATCTAGAACAATACTTTATATTTATTTTATTTATTTATTACTGGTAACGGATTATTTTTTGTTGTGAAGTAATGGAAAAAGTAAGTAGGTGTCATTACTGGTAGTCCAAAAAATAATGATATGTCATTACCTTTAGTATACTAGGGTTGTATATTATCCACAGTTAATAAATATTGTATATCGGCTATGAAAAATACCTTTTTTGTTTGGTCGCAAATATTGTTTTGGTTTACAAAATAACCAAACGGGGTATAAGTTCATAATTATTGGATGACACGTTCAAAAAATTTGATATTTTCATTTATTTTACGAAAAAATCCAAAACCAAAACTGTAAAAAATGCAAACTACAACAAATTTAGGAAAAACGAGTAAAAAGGTTAAAGTCGGGCATGCCGACTATACAATACCCCAAACCAGTCTGGTTAAAAGCCAATTAATGATTGGATCCGAAATTCGAATGGGTTAAAATGGGGCTTGTGTCAAAATTTTCTATAATGTGAGTCAGCGCACCAATTTTCATTAAAATATCTTAATATATGCGACCTGCAGTTTGTAACCAAGCCAATTTTGGGGGGACCCTTATATGGGCACTAGGTCTACACATGGACCGGTGTTAACCAAAATCAATAGGCTTCGTCCTTGGGCCAACATAGGTCTGTGTACCAAATTTCATCAAAATATCTTAATATTTGCGACCTGCAGCGTATAAACAATATAATTTTGGGGGGACCCTTATATGGGCACTAGGTCTACACATGGACCGGTGTTAACCAAAATCAATAGGCTTCATCCTTGGGCTGACATAGGTCGGTGTACCAAATTTCATCAAAATATCTTAATATTTGCGACCTGCAGCGTATAAACAATATAATTTTGGTAGGACCCTTATATGGGCACTAGGTCTAAACATGGACCGACTTTAACTAAAATCAATAGGCGTCGTCCTTGGGCCGACATAAGTCGGTGTACCAAGTTTCATCATATATTCATCATATATATCTTAATATTTGCGACCTGTAGGGTGCGCACAAGAATGCATGGACAGACAGACAGACGGACGGACAGACGGACATCGTTAAATCGAAATAAAAAAAAAATCTGAGCCGATCGGTATACTATAAGGTGGGTCTAGGACCAATATTTTTTGGTGTTACAAACATCAGCACAAACTTATAATACCCTGACCACATAGTGGTGTAGGGTATAACTATATATTGAAATATCACTAAGATCTAGGAGAATGCTTGCTCAAAATTTTGTCTAAATTGGAAGCCTTGAATCCGATTGGTGTTTCGATTTCCTAAATAATGACACCTTAGTATAAATATACAAATTTATTTAGCCCAATGAACAAAATGCCCAAGGGTGCCAAAAAGCGGTCTTCAGGGGGCAAATTACCGCAGTCGTGATCGACTGTTATTCGATAGCAATTATTGTTACTTAAAAAATTACAAAGATTAAAACTAGGTTAGAGGTGAAGCATTTAGTTCTTTTAGTACAAATATGAGTTAAAGTTGTAACAATAGTTATTCGTTTTCTTTTATTTGCACTTTAAAAATGTAATTTTTTAACAATTTCGAACGTTTTTGTTTTTGGTTAAATAACAACTTTTTTATAAAACAGTTATATTTGGCCTTTATTTTAATCACTGGATTTATTTTTGGATTTATTTTATTTTGTTAAAAAGTCCATATTTTGGTTTTTAATTTTCAAAATTTATAATTTTTGATAAAAATAAGTTATTATCAGTAACTCATTATTATATGTTTTAAAATAATGCAGAAGGTAAGTGGGTGTCATTACTGCTACTCCAAAAAATAATGATATGTCATTACCGTTTCTACACTGGGTAACTAATAGTTAATCAGCTAACTCATTTTCCTTGTTAAAGGCTATTCAGTTTTTCAATGCGATGATATCAGAACGAGTCAGTACTCACTCACTCTGCATAAGCTTCGGTTAACCACAAGTAAGTTTGTGGTGAATAAGCTATGAACTGGCCAACCAATTACACTATGGAACATTTTTGGGATTATTGTCTGGGTGGTGAGAAATTCCAAGTTAGGGTGATGGTACTAGGTCAGTATAGTAAAACCCTCAAAGGGTTTGGCGTTCGTATGTGTCATTTTTTTTATGACCTTTTAAATTTTTTCCTTATCTTGATGTTTTTTCGCTTAGTTGTAACTCGAGAACCACTTGTCCGATTTTGATGAAACAAATTTAGAAAAATTTAGAATTACAATTTCTTTAATCCGTTCATATAACATTTTTCTTTATAATCAACAGTTTTGCCGGTAAAAATAAATTTGTGGAGAAAAAAAAATATTTTTTTGCCTAAAAATTAAAATTTTTTATGAATTTAAAAAAAAAAATTTTAATTTTTAGGCAAAAAAATATTTTTTTTTCTCCACAAATTTTTTATGAATTAAAAAAAAAAAATTTTAATTTTTAGGCAAAAAAATATTTTTTTTTCTCCACAAATTTATTTTTACCGGCAAAACTGTTGATTATAAAGAAAAATGTTATATGAACGGATTAAAGAAATTGTAATTCTAAATTTTTCTAAATTTGTTTCATCAAAATCGGACAAGTGGTTCTCGAGTTACAACTAAGCGAAAAAACATCAAGATAAGGAAAAAATTTAAAAGGTCATAAAAAAAAATGACACATACGAACGCCAAACCCTTTGAGGGTTTTACTATACTGACCTAGTACCATCACCCTGACTTGGAATTTCTCACCCCCCAGATTGGCTGTTGTACTGTGTTATTGGGTTTACGATTCAGCTTATAAGGCTACAATTATAAAAAAATTAAAAAAAGCATTTTTCTTGTATTTTTCATTCTATTTCTTATGTTTGTTTATAAATTTTAAATATGTATAATAAAATTAAATATAATTTTAGATATAAAAAACATTTTGCAATTAATCTTTTTGCGACACGTGTCAGCTCAAACCACTAGACAAACTGATAGAAAAAACAAAACCTGTTATGATTAACAGTTATGATTTACTCATTTTTTTCTTTGCTTTTTATTATTAGCAGTGTTGCCATTTTAGTGCTTTTCGGGTATTTTTTGGTGCTTTTTTACTTCCCGTACCCGGTGACATTTTACAAATACCCGTTTAAAAAAAGCGGGTATTTACGGTGCTTTTTCATATTTCAAGCAGTGCTTTAGTGCTTTTTGTACATTTTATATTTTTGGTATTTGTTCTCGTTTTTTAAAATTTTTCTTGAATTTACGGTCAAAATTTAAAAAATAAAACGAACTATACAATATTGCACAATGTTTGTAGTACAATTTGAAATAGTAATTTCGTTACATTTAAATTTCAAAATTTTGAAATATTAGTTTGGTGCTTTTTTACCCCTTTTTTGGTTATTTTTTGAACCTTTTTTACACGATTTTTCAAAGTTAAAATTTGTTTTTAAATTCTTGATTTACATTTTTCAAAAAATTGATATCGTGCTTTTTTACCCCATTTTCGGTAAATTTTTACCCAATAATGCCACGGTGCTTTCCTGCCTTCAAGAGTTGGCAACACTGATTATTAGTGTCTTCAATGTGTTCTGGACAGTGTTGCCACTTTTTGAATAATTATTCAAAAACGGGACTGTTTACACATTCGTTGGATAATTTTTGAATAATGACATTTCTGTGTAGTTTTTGTGTAATTTTACATTTTATAGAAATTTCCGTAAATTTTTTAAAAATCCGGAGCTTTTTAATAAATTAATAAAAAAAAAGTCGATATTTAGACGAAAAGAGTTTGTCAGTGAAATATTTACTACAAATCTCTATTTTCTGGTGAATTACTTTTGTAAATTTTTTCAACACTAAACCCAATTTAAAAGAAGAAATCAAAAATGGTGCTATGTATTTTTTTGTTTTGTTTAAAGCACCGCCTTTTGTTTATTTTTTGCGAAAATAATTGTCAAGCTTCTTTTAAAAATTCTCTTGGTTTGCAAGACCATTTAAAAATTCAGCGAAAGAGTGGGAAAGTTTGAGTTTGTTATGATTGTGACTTTCTAATGTCTGAAAATGTTTTGCTGTAGTTATCATGATACTGGGCTTTGACCAGACAAAAATTTTGTTAACGCAGCAAGGTGGAGCAGAATCAGAATATTTTAGAATTCTGTAAATCCAACATCCTTCCAATTTCAGCAGAATCGTGTGAAATTTTTGAAAAAAAATGTTATATTTTTGTTTTTTAAAAGAAAATTTGTTGATACACATAGTGCAAAGAAATTTCATGTTAAGGTCTGCCTTGCTCCATTAACATAAAAATTAAAGAAAAAAGGTCAAATTTTACAAATACGGTATTTTTAAAATTGTTCCTGTCTTGCCGACATATAAAGCTAGGGTTGAACAGGGCTTATACCATCACATTACGGACGCCTTGGAGGATCTACTCCAGCTTTTTTTTAATTCCAGCTTTGTACTCAGAGAAAAATTGGTTTAATTTAAATATAAACGGTTAAATTTTGAGGAGTATGGGAGATAATAATTAGCAAGTAAGTAATATTTTTGCATGCAATGCATCTGAATGAAGTAGCCTTTCTGAAAAACATAAATACTTTGTTCTGAAAGAAACTTTTAATATGGATAAAATACCATTTGTTTAATATTCAAATTTAAAAGCACGCTGTTTTATTCCCGAAAAAGATATTGCATTGAAAATTCCTTTAGTTAATAGAATAATTTGTTATAATATTTTCAGAGAAATTGGCCTGGAAATTTGCAGAAGGCAAAAACACGGCACAGGTTATAGAAAAAATGCTAAATTTTAGTTTTAAAAAGCAAATAACTTTTGAACTTTGTAGATGATAGAAATGTTACGTCTTTAAAAATAGGTTTGTAAATAGAAAAATGGCAAAACTTTGGAGTCAAATGGCATAGCTCCCGCAGTTGTGGCCATCCAAAACTTACAGTGTGAACTTTCATATCAGTCTGTAAGAAATTGCTAATTTCTTCCCAAAATATTTGTATTCTTCTCCACTATGCCCAGGAGAGTTTATTTTGAAATAATATTAAAAATAAATTTTTTGTGTAATTTCATACGGTTTTGGGTATTTTTTGACCTACAGCTGTGTAATTTTTTGTTTTACTGGTGGCAACACTGGTTCTGGATCAGTTTTGAGCTAGCAAAAAGTTCCTTCAATACTTATCGAGAAGAAGTTTTGAGTTACTTTAGAAGTCAGTTGCAAATTAGTTAGCTAAAAGTCAACTTGATTTTGAATTAGCTCATAAAAGAACGACAGGGAATCTATTTAATTTTCTCGATGTTTTTTCTTAGAGTAGAAATATAATCAAAGTTAAAAGAAATATAAACACGGATTTATCGGGCTACTGATTAAATTTTGCCTGAATAGAATCTATTCTATTGGTGAAAATTTCACAGCTCTATCATTTACTCTGGTTATTTGATTTTAGAGCTATTACATTTTAACAAAACAAAGTGTTTTAAACTACTGAGGTTGTTTAATGACAGGTATCGCGTTGGTTTCACAATTTGCGTCAGTGTATTTCAGCCAGGCTCTATGCAAGTCATTCACGCACTATTACGCGCTCTCTTAGTGGCTCTGTCTGAGATTTCAAGAAGTCAAATTGAAGTTAACGTGTTTAGTTCCTTTATTATATTTTTTCATACATATTTATGCATACATATTTATTGAAACAATTTTTAATATTTATTAAAACTAACGATAAAACTTAACTTATCACCTTCAATAAAATTTCCTGAAATGTCGGCCAGAGCCAGTTAACAGATATAGAGACCAGGGCTGCCAGAATTGCCGATTTTTCGCCATTTTGCCGATTTTTTATCCAAAAATATGCTAAATGCAGATTTGCCGATTTTTAGTCGAAAAATGCCGATTTTTTTTTTGTAATTCAAATTTAATTTTTAGTGATTTATTATGCATATTAATAAATAAGAAAACAATTCTATATTTGAAATTCTTAAAGAATTTTCGATATAATAGCTATATTTTCTCTCATGCTATCAACGTTAAGTATTTAAAGCAAATCTACGTTAAAGCGATTGTAGTATAAATTTCTTTAAAAAGGTTGTGTTTGTAATAGTTCCGTTATAATATAAATATATAAACGTTGAGTTTTCAACGTTGATAATTATTCGCGTTGAAAGTTGACGTGCATACGAAAAGTAATATGTTGGTTTTCGTCTTAAATGCCTTTTTATGCACTTTGAGTTTTTTTATAAGTTAAAGGATATACATAGTTAGTTCAAAAACACAGCTATTGGTAATAATCAGGGCAAGGACTTTCATACAAATGCATGTTTGTAGTCAGTGGCCCAAAAATGATTTTGACCAAATACTTTTCCGAAACAAAGAATTTACAAAAAAATGGCATCGATTTGTTGTTGCATATTTTTGCATATTTTGCTTTTAAGTGCATATTTTATTGCATATTTTTGCATATTTTGCACATTATTGCATGTTTTTTAATATTTTTAAATATGAAATTCGATTTAAGAATTCATACTTTAAAACTAAAAAAAATTCTATAGAATTAATTATTTGGAAGCTCTGTTGGTAATATAGCACTACACTAGAAAGAGAAACACATAGTATACAATATGCTGCCATCCACTAACACATTTTTTATAGATGAAATTTTAAATTAATGTTTTCGGATGTTATTGCTCACAAACAGAAAGTTGAAAAATTTTATAAAAATTATTTTAAGGAAACTTGTCCCCGAGCATTAATTTCGGCCACTTTTTTCTCTGAGTTACGAAAGTGAGTACGATTTTATAGTACACATATTTAAGTTCTATTTTATAATAAATTTTTTTTTCAGGTAAAATGCCACACACCCTTAATATTTACAATTGACTGTATTTCTTTTTATTTTCACTGAATTTTCTAAAAATATATTTAACTATGTGTATTTGAAGACATATTCAGTGTGTTCGTTTACTCGAATTTCTTACTACTTTTACTACAATTGCAAAGTTTTGTTTACCTTTTGTATTGAATTTTTCCAGCTGTAGTAAATATAGTAACTTGTAGTAAGTAAACGAACAAGCTTATTGTAACCGATACCTGAATTTTTACGTTTATGTTAGTTTTTAATAAATATAATTTAAAAAAAAAATTATTTTTAATTGCATATTTTTTGGTTTTTAGTGCATATTTCGTTATAAATGCATATTTAAGTGCATATTTTCCATTTTATAGTGCATATTTTATTTAATTCCTTGCCCTGGTAATAATATTTGCCTATTATTGCAGGGAGTATGGCAGAGTTTTAAAAACATAATTCCTTAATTCCATTCGCATTATTCAATCATATTATTGATTAAATTATATCCCAATTTATTCAATCAATATCTTATCAAAAAGAGAGTTAGATTTTCGTTGACTCATTTTATAGAATCATACAAATTGATTCAATTTTAACAAATCATTTCAACTAAAAACGGTTAATTCGATTTATACTTCGCGAATTATCTCATCAAACTAATTATTTAATCGAATCAAAATTAAATCAATATAAATTATTCCAAAACATTATCTCACTTTATTCAATATAGAATCATTGATTTAAAGTTATTATATTTATGAATACAAAACTTTTTTATGCGAATTAATTGAAAATATAATTATCTTTTTCAATCTTTGGTTACCCACACACCAGAGTTCAGAGAAAAAATATGTTTAAAAATTTTGGAACTTATTTATGTAGTATTGACATAAGTTAATAATCAACATTTTTTTGTTATTATTTAATTTATCTCAAAAACCATTTTTCAATTTAATTGTTTAGTTATTAAATTTAATTTAATTTCAGTGTAAATCATATTATTTTACACTGAAATGTCCTTTTTATATATTTTTTTAAGAAAATTAAATTAAGTATTACTTAAATGAGTTTTTTTAATTGTGCCGATTTTTTGCCGATTTTTTTAAATTAAAGTGCGGAAATTGCCGATTTTTTTGGGAAAAAGCCGATTTCTGCCAGCCGATTTCTCATAAAAATTATATGGCAGCACTGGTAGAGACCCATGCATCCTCTTTGAGATTCTACGCTCGTTGATTTTAGCTTAATTACAATTAGTCGCCAATGGTCAGTATTTTTTTATCTCTACTCTTCTACTTCTTCTTCTACTCTTATTTTTTCAGCAGTATTTTCACATTTTAACAACTTTTGTAAAAATTAAACATATGATCAGTAAAGATAACACAGATATTATATGGCTCTCATGTCAGTCCATAGCCATATTTTAAAATTCCAGAAAAGCAACCCTGTTTTAACACTAATGTTGGACTGTGGTCAGCACAGTGGAACTAAAAAGTGAATTTTGGTTGCTACAGCCAATAAATACGGTTGGTACAATCATACTCAAATGTGATTCCCAATTGTTTTAGGTATTGCAACCAAAATTCAGTTGCACAAACCGAAGTATTCTCTGAAAACAAACCAGTTGTATCAACCAATATTCAGTTGTATCAACCACTATTTAGTTGTTATAACCGACGCTCAGTTGGAAACTGACAAATTTTTTCTCTACATGTACTATTTCTGAGCACATAAAATATATATTTAACCAGCTAGATTCTGGAAACAAAAATGGTTTTAAATTTTTCCAATTGAAAATTCTTTAGAATTGGAAATCTCATTAATTCTTCTTTAATTAAAAACTTCAAAGATTCAATTTCTTTTCTTTTCTAAGAGCTTTTAAGGCAAAAATAGCCAATTATGTTGATTAATTAGTGATATTTACTTAATTTTAAATAATGGATGACAAAATTAATCGAATGATTGAAATCACTTGCTGTTATGTTTTATTTGAATTGATTTCAGTTTGTAAAATGCCAAGGATCCATTTGATTTAAAAGTCTCTAGCAAAATAACAGAAAGAAAGGAAAAACAACAAACAAAATCAACTTGTTAGATTTATATACAAACATATATTATCACAAATAAATATTAAAAACATTGTGATTTACATACGTTTATGAGGGTCACTTATTAACCCTTTGAGGGTTAATAAGTGACCCTCATAATCGCTTCTGCCGAAGCGATTTTGAAAATTTTGCGATTTTCATAATCTCTGATCTAATAATAGTTATGCCAAGAAAAATTTGCTCCGTAGAACCTCTCCTTACCCCTCACTTTGCTTGCCAAAAATATTTCCCATTTGGCGATCCTGCCGTTCCGGACGGAGCGATTTTTATTATTTTCGTGATCTGGAACTAAATTATGGTTACCTTACAAAAAATTTACCTAATAGACCCCTTGCTTGCCCTTCATTTCGCTTGTCAAAGTGTGGCTTTTTACCCCTTAAATGAAGAATTCTAAATAACCAACTTCGAGGGCTCGGAGAAAGCGGGACTAGGTAGGAATTTGCTGCCTATTACATTTTTGTTGTCCCATTTCTCCTTTACAAATCAGCTTTACTCTATCTTTTGTCTGGGCAATTATAAATGCGAAAAACCCTTGGGCAAGCATACTTGCCTATGATCGTCAAAGGGTTAACTACCCAGCAAGCAAAGATGATCATTAATGACTCAGAAATGTGCTCCAAAAACACAAACATTTTTCTACTTTTTCCTATCAAAGTGGTCCGTCCAAAAGAGCCCCCTGTGTAATTAAATAATTTTGGAATCTTCTTTGAGTTCGAAAAATTCAGGGGTATGGCATCACCACAAAAAATAAGTTATAAAAATATTGTTGTCACTAGATGGAACTTTGTTCAAAAATTTGGCAATTTTCTTTTTTTATTTAAATTTAAATAATAACAAACAACAAAGCAAAAAACAAACGGATATATAAAATTTTATTATTTAAATATATTCCGCGCTTGTTTTTCCTTATTTTGAGCAGTTTTTTAGTTCTTAAATAATGGCTCAGCTGATACTAAACTGATACTAAATAGTTGCTCAGGTAATACTAAATTTCAGCGCCCTCTATCGGTGAGTAGTGTAAGTTTTGATTTCCTATCTCTATAATTAATAGTCTCTGTAAAAATTAACCCTCATTTTGACACAGCTTTTTAGATTGTAGAGACAACTTTTTGGATTTTTTTCTAAGCCAGCTCCGAAATGGCTGGCTTATAAATATAAAATGGAATCCGAAGACAAAATAATATTTAGATTTTTTAAAAATTGAATTAAGAATTGCTACAAAAAAGGCAGTAAAGTCAGTAAAAATTGTTGATGTGCCAGCAAATATTTAGTCAGGATGGTGCTTGTAAAAAAGTTGATAATTTCAGCAAAAGGTGTTTGCTGAAAATCAGCGAACTACCAAAAAAAATAGTAATCTCAGCAAAAGTTTTGCTAACACATAGTCGATTGCAAATGAAAAATGCTTGCTAAAATCAATAAATTTTTTGCTGAATATAAGTAGACTAAAAAAACTCAAAAAATTTGTACAGAAATTTAACTTTAGTTAATGTATTTGCTGAAAATTTAAATATAGAAATTGTGTAGAGTTGTTTTTCTTTTTTATCATTTCCGTTGTCTGTACTACATCCAGACAAGCTGCGACATCCACATCTTGACTATCTGGTTGTCGTCCACGCTATAAATTCGGTTATCGGCACATTTGCTGTAGCAAAATAAATTAGTAAAACATTAGTTCAAAATTATATATACATATATATTAGGGCCGGTCAAATTGTATGGATAAAAATTTTTTGATATTGCGTACTCGATTTTTCGAAAGCTTTTAGCATGGGAAAAAAAAGTTCCACTACGACATATCAAAAAAATCATTTTCGAGGCTCCCAAATTTAAATTTGTTGCAATTTTCTAATAAATCGGGATTAGCGCCATCTTGAGGTGGCTTTTTGAAACAACTAATAAAGTTGTAAACAGTATAACATTACAAACTTTCCAGAAAGGTATTACTTATGAAAATCGGATAAAAAATGTGGCAACTAGAGGTAAAAGTATATAAGTAAAATTATTTTCTCCTTGATGATGAAATGATGATAATGATGAGAAATGATGATAATGATGTTGATGAGAACAAGGAGAAAATAATTTTACTTATATACTTTTACCTCTAGTTGCCACATTTTTTATCCGATTTTCATAAGTAATACCTTTCTGGAAAGGTTGTAATGTTATATTGTTTACAACTTTATTAGTTGTTTCAAAAAGCCACCTCAAGATCGCGCTAATCTAGCATTTATTAGAAAATTGCAAAAAATTTAAATTTGGAGCCTCGAAAATGATTTTTTTGATATGTCGTAGTGGAACTTTTTTTCCCCATGCTAAAAGCTTTCGAAAAATCGAGTACGCAATATCGATTGCTAAATCGACCCACCCTAATATATATATATTTCCGTCGTTCCTATAAGGAGCATAGGGCTTCAAAAATTCAAAATTAGTTTAGCGCAAAAAAATATAACTAAACCTTTAGCTGAAAACGGAATTTCAGCAAAACAAATTCCTGAAAACTAGTAGGTACACTTGATATACAAGGCGTTTTAGTAATTTTTCTACTAACTTATTTTTTTTTCAGTGTAATTTTATTGAGATTGCTTGAAAAGTTAAAAATAAGCTGACTTCATAAAATACAAAGAACTAAATAGGGTATTATTATGCTTAAAAAAAAATCCAGAATTGTTTATCTACCCAGTCAAAAATTGCCACACACAACATCTGTGCACCAAATAATCAATATTAAAATAGTCTACAAAAAGTGCTAACACTTTTTTCTAAGTAATTCAAGTTCTAACATTTTTATACATATTTTTAAATGAAAAATTCTCAAACTAAACATTTAACTAAATATTTGACTAACCAAATAGAAAAATAGTTACTACAAAAATTACAGTTACTTCCGAAAACAACTGGAACCCGATTCTTCTAAAAGGCATTTACTTAGGGCCAGTTCTTAGTTCTGACTATAAAACTGGACCTTAAATTTATTACTGTCTGGAGCACTTTTCTTTACCGATTTGTTTTCTCGTGGAAGTAAAAAAGCACTTTCGTAGAGAAAAGCCTTCCATACACTGAGAATTTTAAGTTAATGATATTTAGGGAGGCATAAATCGAGAACTGCTTGTTTTTAAAATACAAAATAATTATCTTAAACTATATTGAATTTTAAATCAGTAACACTGTGCTCGAATTGAAAACATTCTTTATAACAAACTAAATTCAACTGTGATGTCCATTTTTCAAAATTAGCGCTTGTTTTTGCGATATTTGTTCTATAATCTCAGCCATCATACGTATAATCGATATGATAAATACAATATTTCTCATACGCAGTGATGTATCAACTAATTATAGAACAAATATTTGAATATGTATTTAAAAAATATTTCCGATAAATATATTGGTAGAGATAAACCCATATTGGGTTGGCAAACCCCACCAGATTTTTTAAATTATTTATTGGAAATCCTGAAACACTGATTTCGAGGCAAACATTTTTTTATTTTTCATAGTAAAAATGTCTAAAATTCTACAAATTAGAATCGAAGAAGTTTTCTTTAAAAAAATGTTTTGAAAATCGAAAAGTTCTTCTAAAGGCATTTGATACTAGCCACCTTGGGTGGGTGAAATACAAGGACATACATTTCTTTCAGTCGTTTGGGTAATTTGTTGTGTTCGCTTTTGCTTTTTTAAGAAAAATGTTTTCATATAATATTTTTTATTTCCGTTTTTGATATTTCTAATTGTCTACTAATGCGCAAGTCTGGACATTTTTATATTTTACGAAATTTCCTAAATAATGTTCAAAAGAATCACAAAACACACTTTTTGACTTAAAATTTCAGCAAATAAATTAACTAAAGTATAATTTCTCTACAAATTTTTTTAGTTTTTTTTTATTCTACTAATATTCAGCAAAATTTGTATTGATTTTAGCAAGCATTTTTTTCATTTGCAATCGACTAAGTGTTAGCAAAATTTTTGCTAAGAATAACATTTTTTTTGGGTAAAAATCAGCTTGCTGACTTTCAGCAAAACCCTTTTGCTAAAATTACAAACTTTCTTGCAAGCACTCTTCTGACTAAAAATTTGCTGATACAGCAACATTTTTTGCTGACTTTACTGACTTTTATCCTAATTTCATCAAAATCGGTATAAATAACTTCGTAACAATATCCAGTTTTATCTTCGGATGGTGTAAAAGGTCTACATTCTTAGAAAGAGGAACAACTGTACATTCTTATATCGCACACGGCCTTATTTATCAAGATTTTAAACTTCCCACTCAGAAATCGCCAGTGATACAAAAAATCAAGCACTGGCATACCACTGGTAACCACGGTGTTAAAAATAAATGACTGGGAGAACACTTATTTAGGAATCTTTGCCAGCGTTTGCAAAAAGCGTTTTGCCAGTATTTGTTTTGCAAAAATTTCAGTGGTTTATAACAAAAAACCACTGGCAAAGAATGGGTTTAGAGTGATATGCCAAGGTTTGCAATCAGTGGTTTTCCAGTGCTACCTAGTCAGAAATTGCTAGCGGTACAAATGTCAATTTACTGGTAGAGCAATGATTTTATAAAAATGCTGACGCTTCGTTAAAAAAGGTTTGTAGTTAGAAGGTTCCGAGTTCAAATCCGGTTGCAAGGAAAAAATTTATTTTTATTTTTTTTAATTTAAAAATTTTTTTATTTTATAAAATGAATTTTTTTGTTTGTGGGAATGCTTCATTAAGACTAACTTTTTTTTTACTCTCCCAACGCTGGCATATTAGTTCCATGAAACTGTTTGCCACACTCACAATATTTTTTCCTTAAAATCAACCGAAAATGTACATTAAAACAATTGAAAATAAGTTAAAAAAGGACTACCCACTTTTCGTTCAAAACAATTGTATTTTGTCGTTTATTTTTAACATCTAATTTATTAACTGGCAAAGTCGGTAAAAATAATAGATTTCTCGTTTATTTTAAAATTAATTGTATTATAATAACTGATAGTTTTTAACAGAAACTTTTGATTGAATATTTTAATTTCTACCGAAAGTCCGTATTTTGTGTATTTTGTTTATTGAATGACTGATAGAAAAAGTTAAAAAATATATTTCTTTGCAATTTAACTACTTATTCAATTGAAACCACATTACTGATTTACTTTTTAAACAACTGTTGAACTTTTACGGTAAAGTTATTTTGAGTGCAGTACTAGCATTTTAGCACAGCCAGAAGTTGGCCAGCTTTTATCACTCATTTATATGTTTAGCCACCAAGTATTATATGTGTCGTTAGCTCAGTGGGTAGAGCAATCGTCTGCCAATCTGACGATCTGGGTTCAAAAAACGGCAGTGCCAAAAAAAAAATACATATGAACTTTTTTTAAATTTTATTTTGGAAAATATATTTCCAGACCACCTATTTATTGGTTTTGCCAGCGTTTTTCCAACGCTCAAAATTTTTGTTTCTCCAATGCTTTTTCGGCGCTTTTTGAACAGCTGGTCCTTTTGTCTAATGATGTTATAATTTTCGGAATGGGAAAGCACT
The DNA here is from genome assembly GCA_949987735.1 of Leucophora obtusa. Taxonomy (NCBI): domain Eukaryota; kingdom Metazoa; phylum Arthropoda; class Insecta; order Diptera; family Anthomyiidae; genus Leucophora; species Leucophora obtusa. The sequence continues at coordinate 35,269,969 of OX465297.1, read as the reverse complement.
TTTTGCCAGTACTTGTACCACCTATTAAAGTGCTTGGCCACCGCTTTCCCGTTTGTATTTTTCTGACTGGGTTCTTATTCTATTTAATGGTTTGGCTTGGTCTAAACGGAATAGAAGCAATCTTCCAAACTTCGGCAGATTTGTGACCGCACAGTTCAATTAGGAGATATGATCTGGTGGCATTCGCATTATAAATATGAAACAGTAATGCACTGGCAAGGGCTGCATTTTTGAGGTGGGGCACACCAATTTTTAAATAATAAAAAAATATTTATCTATTTAACTAACGCGTTATGTTGTAAAATATAAAAAAGTTTATTAAATACGGTTTGGTTCTAACTAGTAATTTGATTCTAACTACGATTAATAATTCGTTCTATGCATTTGCATGAAAGTCGCTGCCCTGGCTAAATATGTATTTGTTACATTTCAACTGTCCTTGTCCTTGAAATATAATTTTTAACTAAGGATTAAAATCATATTTCCACTGCAGTATTTGGTTGGCTGGTGTATGTATAAAGTGGTCTAAGAAATGTTCTTTTAATTCAATATTGATGTTGCAAGTTTTTTTTATCTTGTAATAAGAATTTAATGAAATTTGTTTATAATGTGGAAAATTACATAAAAGTAAAGTGTTTCCTTTTACAAGAGTATAATAATATTATCTTCGTTACACTGGGAGAACAAATAGAAAAATACAAACTTTTAAGGAAATAGAAAAAAAATATTGCAATTGGTCATGCCTATAAAACACACTTCTCACAAAGAAGGTGTCCCAACCGGTTACCAATTGATTCCAATAAAATTTCGATACATTCTAGTGATGACAAAAACTCATATTTTAAAAATATAAATAAGGGTTACAAATTATTTGAAAATATTTTAATTCAAAATTATATGAACTAACTTCTGTTGGCCTAAAATACACTCAGAAAAGTTCTGCAGTTACTACATGATAGTTATTTGTATAATTGCGGTTGTTGTTATTGTAACTACAATTGCAGTCAGTTTACTTAGAGCAATATTTTTCAATGGTTTTGACAGTTATTTTTTTTTAACTACAAAAACTACTACATTGTAGTAACATTTATTTTATTATTATATTTTCAAATGTGTGTGTACGAAGCAAACAAGAGTGTGTGTACGAAGCGCTTGCTTAGAAATTTCTAGTGAAAGAATATGAGAATAAACTGTTTTCTCCTGTACATTTAGTCATAAAACAACGCTAAAGAATGAAGACGCGTGCACTCAGGGAATTGTGTAGGTAAAATCAACTGTAAATGACAGTTAACATAGTTGTATTTGCAGTTAAAAAGGTGTAGACTACATTTGCATTTAAATCAACTGCAATGTGAAGTTATTTTTTTTTAGAGATTGTTGTAGAGGTCCATTTGTGAGGGATGAAAATATAAAAGAAAATAAATACAATATTTTTTAATATTCCCGTAAATAAATTTGTATTTTATATTATAAAACTCACCTTATTATTTTAATAATTTAATAAAAGGTTTGTTTTTTCGAATTTTATATCTATATCTATAACTACTTGCAAAAAAACGACTTTCCGTACTTACCTGACTTTTCTTTTATTTATGTAAACAAATAAAATTAATAATTTGGTTTCGCCTTTGTTCAAAATCTGTTCTCCCACAAGTACTTCGCTGGAACGCGAAATAGAGCAATTATCTTGTGTGCCCTGCTCTAAATTTACTAACAAACCCATAATTCATTTATTAGCTTTTGTTGTTTTTCATATTTTATGAAATTAAAAATACTAAAGGTTTGCTTTTTTCGAATTTTATATAAATATTCCACACAAATTTAAGCATTTATAAAAATTTTAAGTAGGTATGAATTTAGCTTCTTAAAAATTAAGTAGTTATAAAAATGCTGCCAAGTCTTGAAAATTCTTGGCTTTTCTCTTTCAAATGTAAACAAAAATATTTGTCACAGAATTTTTGGGAATCTTAGTATTTTAAAATTGATAAAATATTAAAAACAACAAATGCTAACAAATGAATTATATGGTTGTTAGTAAAGGGAGAGCATGCTATTTAATGTAATTGCTCTATTTCGCGTTCCGGGCAAGCCCATATACGAAAACACATTTCGTCCAAAGGCAGCCCCAAATGTTTAAATTTTATTTGTTTACAAAAAATAAAAATAATTCACGTAAGTACGGATAATCGTTTTTTTACAAGATTTTATAGATATAGATATAAAATTCGAAAAAAACAAACCTTAAAATTTCAAATATTTTTATGACAAATATTTTTGTTTACATTTGAAAGAGAAAAGCCAAGAATTTCAAGACTTGGTAGCATTTTTATAACTACTTAAATTTTAAGCAGCTAAATTTATACCTACTTAAAAGTTTTATAAATGCTTAAATTTGTATGAAATATTTATATAGAATTCGAAAAAAACAAACCTAAAATATATAACCTTTTCCGTATTAACACCTACAAAAAATGTAAGGTTAAAATTATTTTAAGCAACTTCCAGATCAGTAATTTATATAACATTTATAACATCCAAAGATTTGATTTTTCAGAAGTTTATATTCATGTTCCTCATTTGTATATGGAGGTTGGGGTGTTCAATGATCAAGCCTGAGAGGGGGAGAAAAAATTTTAATTTTATTTTTAAATTTTTTAGGAAGTTTAACCACTTTTGTATTTAATTAGCCTATTTTATTATTGTTTCCCCATTTTTTGTCGTTTGTTTTAATTTTTTATATTTTTTTTTATTGAAGTGCTCACCTAAATATAATTGCTTAAACGAATTATTTGCTAAAGTGCTTATGCATAATAATTTGAAAATTTTATAACACGTTTATAAAATGAATTTTGTATGAAAAATTCGTTTTATAAGTCACTTATAAATTTAAAAAGTGATTATGCATATGACCGTAAATGTTAGTTTTTTGGATAGGAAAAATCTTCATCCTGTCTTCCACGTCTGCCTTGGAATTTATTTTAACAAAAAAATTTTAAAAAAGATAAAACTAATTGCAAACTAAGAATATTTCTACACTTAAAATAATACGTCAGTACAAAAATCTTTCAAACGGGTTTCAAATCGATTTGACTAATTTTTAACTAGTAACTAAGTTGAAACACTAATTTAAACAAAGATTTTAGTTATCTTCATGTAACACTATACTAAAAATCCTCAGTACTGTAACTAGTTTTGAGTTTTAATTTCCAAAACTATTTATAACTAATTTTTAAGAAAACATTCGTTAAATTTTACAAAATTTGTTGTTAAAATATAATATTTTCATGTTTCTGTTATTAACCGGTAGATCCGAAGTTTTATTTCTTTCCCTCCCGATTTTTTAAAATGGCGCATATCTCGAAAACTAAGAGAGATCGAGCAAAATTTACGAAAATTTCGACTACTTCCAACCACATAATAAAAAAGGGGTTATCTGTATCCCAAAATGGACCATGGTGGAGCCTTGGACCCTCGGGAATTTCTAATAAAAATTTTACATGAATGGGGGAAATGTTTTTTGTTGATCTGTTATTTAAGTAAATGAATGTTATTTTAGTTTGACTCAAGACCATAAATTAATATCACTTTCTGTTTAAATTATTTTCAAATCAAAGAAAGATGATACAATTTTTACAAGTAAGTTACAAAGAATAAAATCTATTGAAAAAATTCGATAAGACCAGCAAGGCAGAATGCGCATTTTCGGCTTTCGTTACAAAGCCATCATCAGTGCCTTTCGCCTTTGAGTGGGTTAATATTTTGATAATCGTCTACTTATGTGACTGTTGAAAGCAAATCGAGTTTTTTATCAACAACTCAACTTTACATTTCATAAAATGGCTCATATCTCGAAAACTAAGCGAGATAGAGCAAAACGGATAAAATATTTGCTCCTTTGCAGCGCCCTTACATGGCTTTAGATGATATGGACTAGATCCGGCGAGGGTCCCGATACCTTAATTTAAATAAATTTTACTACTCAGTATAATTACAAATAAAAATGTAGTTTTACTAATTTCTTACTTAAATTTAGATTTGTTAAATTTAACATAAGAATTTGTTAAAATCAACAATTTTTATTTTAAGCCAAAAAACAAGAATAACAGACGTATTATTTTGAGTGTAGAACTAAATTTCCGTTTCCTCAGAACACGATGTGACCTTAAAGTTACATTGGTAAATAGAATATAACAATCGGAACAACCTTGAACAAGATCTGCTACCTCCCAGCAGAAATTCGGAAGCGGTAAAATTGAGTAAAAATGATTAGTGCTTCTTTTCTGCTTCGTTTACTGCTTCTGAGAATTTATAGCTTGCAGTAGTGTGTTAAAAAAGGCAATAGAGTTTTGTTTACCACACTTTATCGCTCTAACAAAGCACGAAAGAATGACAATGATAACCGAATTTACTAGCTAAAGGCTGTGATTTCATGCCATTATTTGGAGCTATGAAAGAAGCGCATATCGGATATCGAAACAAGTGATTTCACGCGAGCTATCTCAAACAAAAATCATGTCTTATATCAGCACTAATGCAAGCGCTACACTATTTTCTTTCCCTGACGAACCTGCTTCCAAGCAAGCACTATTTTTTGCTGGGCTCCTTCATAATCAAGAATTGCCTTTGTTTGCCTTTGTTTTTCTTTTTATTTAACTTCCCAGCAAAAATGTGGAAGCAGTAAAAACGATTACTGCTTCCTTACTGCTACTTTTACCGCTTCAAAAAATGTATAGCTTCGTAAATAGCACTAATGGTAGCATTCAGCAGAGAAACCTTAAACTGATACCGGTGACTTGTAGCGCTTTGTGATTAGTAACTCTGCTGAATGCATTTTTCTATCTTTTGTTTTTAAATAAATTTTTTCTATATTTTTCTTTGGTTTTTAAAATTTTTTGTTTTCGAATTAAATTTGTATGTTTTTATTTTTCATTCATACAAAACAAAAAGATTTTTAAATCAACAACAACAAATGTATCACTATTTGATTAAAAGTAGGAACCATATTTTACGCTACCAAAATATGACAGCGCTACCTGAGCGCTCAGACTGAGCGATTAGTGATCAGGTCGTTCAGCAGATAGTTGCACAACTGTTATTGAACTGTTGAATATTAAATTGTATCTGCCGAAGGCACCCAATGAAAGGCCTAAGTTGATTAATTGTTTACATCGCTTTTTGCTTTGCTTTTCAAAAAGTCATGAAATGAGCAGTACATTTTGATTGCTTAAATATTTTTGCGGTTCTTATATCAAAATTTTTTAAAATGCGGAAAAAAGTTATTTTAATGAGAAGAAGAGGTTTTACTGAAAATAAGAGGCATTTTCTCTTCACGGATATCATCAATAATGCAATCGCTTCACTGCTCAACTTTCACTGACAAAACTGCTTCCAAGCAAGCAGTAATTTCTGCTGGGTTGTTTAATAAATATATTATTTTAATATATTAGCTGTTTTTGAAATGATTTCACCAGGGTCTCGTATTCAGCTTAAGACATATAAATATATAATTTCTCTTTCATCAATTAACAAACAATTATTTAATAATAGTTAATTTGTTGAGAAATTTATTTCAACAAACTAGTGCTGGTAAAAATATGAGTAGTGGGTATCGAGTACCGAGTATTTGTTTTTTCTTTGCGTACTCGATTCTTAAAAGTACTACTCGATATTTTCAGAGTTGCAATTTTGACGGACAAAATATATAAAAATGTGACTCCGATAAAATATTTACCACAAAAATGTGACTCCGCTAAAATACTTATAGCAAAACTACAACTCTGCTAAAAGAAACAATCAGAAGTAAAATATTTAAAAATATATATTAAAAAACTATGAAAAACGCAATGAAAATTTGGTAAAAAAAAGTTTAAAAATATGTTTTTAAATTTAAATATCGAATTAACGTAAACATTTTTAAAGAATTTTTAAAGAATAATTAATTTTATTATTAAAAATTTTAAAATTTTCATATATAAAAACCGTTAAAAGTATCGAGTAGTATCGAGTATCCAAACTAAAAATATCGAGTAGTATCGAGTATTTAAAAGTAGCCGAATTTACCAGCACTACAACAAACTACAATTTACCAGCACTACAACAAACAGCACTACAAGAATAAAAGAAGAGAGGCTCTTTTATTTAAACATTATTTTCTGCAAAGTTGTATAGAATTTAGCAACTGCTATGTTTAATTATAATGAAAGACAACGAAATAATTTCATAAAATTTGCATATAGAATGATTAATTAATAAAATACCTTTCCAGATGATCAAAATGTTACTATATGTGACCTTCTCCGAGAAAAGGGTGTGAAAATGAAGTTTTGAGAAGAACGCATTTAAAGTTAAATTAAAAATAAAATTTTAATGTTTTTCCCATTTTTATCGAAACTCGTATTTTGGCACACTAGGTCCCTTTTCTCGGAGAAGGTCACATATAGTAAGTAATTGTGACTTTCCTTATTTAAAATAAGTATTTGTAATTTTCTCATTTAAAATAAAGTATAAATATCAATTTTGTATACCAATTTCAAAAAAATGTGAAAAATTATGATGCAAAATTTAAAATTTTTAAAATGCAATTATATTGAAAAAACTCAAACTTTTTTGATTTAAAAAGTTTCATGATATTTTTCAATTTAGAATTTTGACAATTTGTTAAAATTAATGTAACTTTAAAGTCACAATGGTAAAAAATGGGTTAATGCCAAAAACTTATTTGAAAAAAGTAGTGTCTGAATGCTTTAATCCCAAATATGGTGTAGGTATATAACTAGTTATTTTAATGGAGCAATTAACTGACGATTTTTTGGCATTATTTGATAATAATAATGAAACTTTTTGGCATTACAATTGATCAATTCCAATGAAATTTTTTTCTTTTGACATTTTTACTTGATAAAATAGCGAATATTTTTGCTGCTGAAATATTACATTGTTGTCTTAATTTCCTTTTTTTCAAAAACAATTTTCTTTAAACATATACAAAGTTTTTTTCTCAAATTTTAATTGGTTTTTTGAGGTATTGGTGTACATTTCATTAGCATTGAAATACCCTATGCCAACTGCTTGGCATCGGCTTGACATCAATTAAATTTTAATCCCAATTAAAAATTTCAAGGGGGTTAATCATTACATTTTGTAATTAACTACACATGCAATTACACAATTACAAGTAATTGTAATTGAAAAAAAAACTCAATTACATATCATTTGTAATTGTAATTTAAAAAAGAATAATTAAATGTAATTGTAAATTTTTAATTACATGTAACTGTAATTGAAAAAATTTCAATTACAATTACTTTTTTTTTTGGAAAAAAAATAATACATAATGACAAAAAGCACAAGTTAGGGGTCAACGCAACATGACGTATTCTTTTTATACCACGCCCAGTGTTGCCAAGTCTTTTTTTACAAATCCCCCTAAGTTGTCTAAAAAACCCCCTAAATTTGCTCTGCTGCTAAAAACATCCCCCTAAAATAAATTTTCCCAAAATTCAACAATTTTCTAAGTTTTTATTTCCAATTATTTTTAATATAAGCAAATAATTGATTCTTTTGTTGTTAAAATAAAAAAACTTCGCTATATTTTAGCTGGTTTTCTTTACTTTCCTAATCACAGTCTAAAATTGTTCAACTTCAAAAATATGTAGGCTAAAAGAAAATAAAAATTTATGTGAAAAATATCAACAATTTGGCAAAACCAATCATTGAACTCTAAAATTGAATTGCTTTTATTGCAAAACTACACCTAAAATGATTTTCTTACCCCCCAAATTTCCCCCTAACAAATTGGTACCCCCTAAAATTCCCCCTAAGCGGTTGAAAATCCCCTAAATCTAGGCGAAAAACCCCCAACTTGACAACACTGACCACGCCTATCCCAGTAAATTTTTTCTACAAAATTTGAACAAAAAAGACTTTAATTGAAATTTGGGCAAAACTGCAGTTTATGGGGTTTCGGCAAAAAAAAAACCTAAATTATTTTTGGGAGGGGCTCGAGCTCGGGAGACCGGTGCCGGCAAAAAACGGGGGAATATAGTAATATGTAAGTGTGGGCACTTAAATTAAAGGAAATTGTCTCACGATTCCAAAAATATTATTTTTTATATTAATAAAACTTAGCCTTAACTAGAGCCATTTATCGACCAATAGGGGGGGTCGAAAAAAGTAAAATATTACAATAATATGAACGAAGATGGTACTCAAATGAAAGGAAATTTTCTCACGATCGCAAAAACGAAGTTTTTATTAATCCTTTGGACGTGAATCGAATTAGAAGCATTTTGTTAAATTTTAGACCTTCGAAAAATTAAAAAAGTCTAAAATCACATTATTTTAGTTTTGGTAAAACCCTGTAAATGTACATTTTTTGTTGTTAATTTGAATATTTGGAACACAAAAGGCAGTTGGAAGTGGAAATGTCAAAATGAGTCAACTTTTTATTGATGAGAAATGCAATTTTAGAACTGACATAGTTGAATTGCGTTGCAGGAAAAATTTTTTTTTAGAAAAATCCCGCGATTTCTCCAAAAAAATTTTATTTTTTTTATGTAAATGTCTAAATTTTTAATGCGTTTATCGATTATTGAAAAAAAAAAATAGTTTTTGAATTCGTGGGGACATTTTCTATCATTTGAGTACCATTTTACCACACTGATAGAATTTTCGTTCATGTTATTAATGAATCGATTTCATTAATCTGTATTCATTATACCCTACACCACTATGTGGTCAGGGTATTATAAGTTTGTGCTGATGTTTGTAACACCAAAAAATATTGGTCCTAGACCCACCTTATAGTATACCGATCGTCTGAGAATTTTTTTTTATTTCGAGTTAACGATGTCCGTCTGTCCGTCCGTCCGTCCGTCTGTCTGTCTGTCTGTCTGTCTGTCCATGCATTCTTGTGCGCACTCTACAGGTCGCAAATATTAAGATATTTTGATGAAACTTGGTACACCGACTTATGTCGGCCCAAGGACGACGCCTATTGATTTGAAAACTTCATTAATTTAATGAATTTGTTCATTATATATTTTCGACTAACCCGTAAGATATGCTATAATTTTTATAAGGGTTTTGAATTTGCTAATTACTAAAATAGATATATGTTGCAGTAATGAACGCTAGAGTTGCAAACTGAATTTATTTAAATATAAAAGTCCAAATAATGACATCATTTTGTTTTGGCTATTTAGATCAATCGGTAACGCGGTAATGTTTACATTCTGGGGATTGCGAGTTCAAGTCGAGTTTCAGGGAGATGTCAAAAACGTTATAAAAACAAACAAAAAATATATGTACAAATAAAAATTAATAAAATAAAAATAAATAATAAATAAAAAAGTAACACAAAAAAAATATATTATTTTCAATTAGTTTTCATTTAATGAATACGTTTCATTGATTTAATGAACGCGTTCTTTGGGGACTTTTCAATGAAAAACTCATTGGATTAATGAACAAATTCATTAATAATATGCACAAAATTCTATCAGTGTACAAAACCACATAAAAACTTTTGATGTTTTGTGTTATGCCATAAAAAATAAGCATGTTTTGTACACCGGTTAACAGACCTCCAAATACCTTTCATCTGATACCCAATTTTTCTATAGTTACTTTGGAACAAATATAAAATAAGCCGAAAAATTGAGCCATTTTTTACCCAATTTTTAACCCTTAAATTAAATTTTTCTCCTCTACAACATATCCGAAGCTCATTAAGATCTGCCGGTCCGCGTTGGGAGTCTTTTCTTGTGAGGTAAACATTAATCACAGATATCTCTATATGAATTTGTTATTTATAACTATGTTTAAGCACTTAAACTTTGGATATTTTTTCTGCCTGTAAACATCTTAATCAAAGTGTTAGTTTAATTGAAGATGTTAAATGATTTTTGCATGTTTATTTAAATTAGTTTGTATATTTTGCTATATAAATATATTAGTTTGTAGTAAATTGTTTTGGTGGTTAGGTCTAGAAATGGAAAAGTGTTTTTGTTAATTAAAATGTGGTTTCTAATTTAATGGCAAGGGCACTAGGGCAACCAAAGTAAGAATAAGAAATACACACTTAATATTGTTGTGTACGCTAAATTTAATGATTTTAATAATAATCTTATATCTCAACGAGTGTTGCCATATAGCCGCATTAAACTGTTCCAGTTCTTTGGGATGCTCAAACATTTCCGGTTTTTTCATGAAAAAAAATTTTTTTTAAGCCATGCATTTTTTTTATAGTTTCTAAACAACATATTTGTTTTATTTACTATTTACTTTTGCTAAAATTGAATATTTCAACGTCAAAATTACAACAAAACTTTAGATTGTGGCACAAAAATTTGTATATAATTCAAATATTAGATTGTGACATGAAAAGTATTACCTTGTTATTTTAAAAATATTTTGAATGTTATTTTTCCTTAAGTAAGTCCTGCATATTAATGCATTTTATACTTCAGCTAATGTAGAAACACATGCTTTTAAGTCCTCGGGCAGATTGCCGCAGTCGTATTTTTTGTTATAGCAACAATTATTACTTAAAATAGTAAAAATATTTATACTCGGTTATGAGTGCAGCGTTTCGTTCGCATACAGTAAATACATATAATTAATGGGTCATTCCATCTCAAATCGACCAATGGTTGGATTCGACCTCTTTCGATTTGGATGAATTTTGGTGAGAACTTTTCTTTCATCATATAACGAAGTTTTGCCAAAGGAAAAAAATTAAAAAAAATTTTTGGAAAGTTATGCAATTTTAAAAATTTCAAAAAATGCCATAGTTTTTCGCATTTTTTGTTTTATTACTTGTTTATTTTTTGAATATAACGAAAACTATAATAGCTCGTTTTAAATAGGATAAGGAGTGAGATCATAAAAATGTTAACACACATTTTTGCCTATAACTTTGGTTTAAAGCTTCTCATATTTTTTTTTCGGCAGTTTACATTTTAAAAATATGTCGGTTAATAAATTAATTTACATCATGAGTTTTAATTTGCAATTTTTTAAAGAATGGACGATGAAAGAAAAGTGCGTTCAAAAATAATTAAATATTTTGAACAAAACCAAACATGGACATACAAAAAAATTGCCAAAGAAACTAATGTATGCGGCCAAACAGTTTCAAAAGTGGTAAAAAGGTATCTGGAACCCCTAACAATTGAAAGGAAGCGGGGAACAGGAACAACGACTGGTTATCGTAACATTGGTAAGGCATACAAAGTTAAAAGCATCCTTAAGAGAGCTCCTAACATATCTGGCAGAAAATCAGCTCGGTTAACCCAATTCTCGGACTTTTTTGTACGTAAAGTGAAACGTAAGGCAGGACTAAAGTTCTACAAAGTTCAAAAAGTTCCCGATAGAAACCCTTTTAAAAATTTGGAGGCCAAAACCAGAGCTCGAAAATTTAAATCAATTTTTATACAAAAATACACCTGAAATGAAACTTATGTCCTGGCTGATTTTTCGTAGCTCTCTGGTCAAAAATTTTATGTTTCCGATGTTCGAGGAAATGTTGCGAAAAAATTTAGGTCGAAAAAGCAAACGAAATTCCCTAAAAAAATTCTTAGTATGGCAAGCCATAAATGACTGCGGCGAAAGAAGCCAGTCATTTGTGACATCTGGCTCTATAAACAGCGAAATTTATATCAAAGAGTGTTTGCAGAAGAGAATTCTTCCATTTTTGAGTCAGCACAATGTATCCACTTACTTTTAGCCCGATTTAGCATCTTGTCACTACAGCAAGAAAGCGCTGGAGTGGTATATTGATAACAGTGTTGCCAATTTAGCATATTTAATGCTAGATTTAGCATATTATTAAAGCTTTTAGCATAAAAAAAATCATCTAGCATATAGCATTTTTTTTAGCATTTTTCCAAAAAATTTTAGCATATTTAAAACTTTTTTTTGTTTTTTTAATAATATTTTGCATTAAATTGGAGTTTTATGCTATAAAAATATTATTACTGTTGCTTCCAATATAAAAACGTAACAAACATTGGGTGCATTCGGCAGATACACTTTAATAGTCAACAGTTCTACAACAGTTGTACAACTATCTGCTGAACGACCTGATCACTTACCGCTAAGTCTGAGCGGTCAGGTAGCGCTGTCATATTTTGGTAACGTAAAAAATGTTTGCTACTTTTGATCAATTAGTAATACATTTGTTGTTGTTAATTTAAAAAAATTTTTGTAAGAATGACAAATATAATTCCAAAACAAAAATTTAGACAAACCAAAGGAAAATATAGAAAAATTGTATTTAAAAACAAAACAAAGAAACCATCATTCAGCAGAGTTACTAATCACAAAGCGCTACAAGTCACCGGTATCAGTTTAAGGTTTCTCTGCTGAATGCTACCATTGAATCAACAAACATTCACGGCTCTTGTTTTATCAAATGAACTGAGATTTTTAGAGTTTATAATAAAATGCTAAAATTGTGTTAATAGTGGTACTTTTAATTAATTATTTTAGATTTTTTAAACGATTTTAATTAAATTTTACGTTTTCTTTGTGTTGTTTATTATATTCTGAATATGCATTAAATATCACTACAGTTTCAAAATCCCAGTTGTCTATTACAATTTGGAGACCTTTTAAAAAGGGTTGAGTGCAGTAAATCCTCCTTATTCTAACCCTCATTGCTTAAATCATTAAACATCTTATTTTACGATTTAATTGTGAATGTAACCGAACATAAAACAATTTATTTTTTTATATTCAAAAGACTTTTAGAATTGCGGTTAATGTGAATGCGTCCTACACTGAAAGAATTGTCCTTCATGATATTAATGATATAATTTCATAAATTTTTTTTCGTAGAATCAATGAAGAATTTCATAATGTATATAATATTTAATTAGTATTATGAAATTTTTCATATCTTTTCTTTCATAAAATTTCATAATTTCATTAAAAAAATTCATTGAATTTCATAAATTATATCTTCATAAATTTAATGAAAATGTTGTTTATAGTTATACGAATATATGAAATTGTTCAATAGTATTTCCTTTTTTTTTATAAAATATCGTCATTTCATTAATTTTTAAAAATTTTCATACATTTAGAATTTTATATTCAAAATTTAATTTTCAAATACAATAATTTTATATAACCATAAGACCGAGTTTTAGTGATGTGCATTAATTTTCATACTGAGAGAATTATCTTATAATTTTTATTTTTTATTTTTTTTTTTATTAATTTTGGACTATAAAATTTTTTTATAAATCATATTAATTTTTTCGAAGCTTATTATAAAATTCTATGAAACTTTTTAATTTTATGAATTCCTTCATTAGATATATTTTATACATCCGTAAAATATGGTACAATTCCACTCCAGCTTAGCAACGACAACAACCAACTATAATAAATAATAATAAATGAAATTGCTTCATAAATTTAATGAAGCTCTTCATTGGCTGAATAATTTATTCATTGGAGGAGTGGGATATTCATTTTATGAAGAGTTTCAGTAATTTTATGATATTTTCATAAACATTGACTTTAATGAAACCTGTTTCATAGATTCTATGAAAAGTTTCAATGGACGAGTTCCAGTGACAATTTTCATTGAAACTATGAAGAAATTCATTACTGAAGTAATGATAATTCTCTCAGTGTATCTCAGAAACTAGGGCTCGCTTGGGAAATATTTTTATACGTTCATATTATTTATTGATGTATGACATAAAATATGAAGTTTTGCGAATAATCGCAACAGTTAATTTTCAGTAAGACAGAAAATAAAATTGGCGTTTTCCTATCCACCTGAAATTAGCGTTTCCCTATGTTTTAAGAATTTCAGTGAGTTCTAATTTTTTTTTAAGTTTAACACCTATACATTTTTTCATTAAATCATATCAAAACTCTAACAGTGTAAACCACCACCACCGCAAAAAGTATTAAACCTGACCGCGAAAATTACTTTTTAAAGTAAAAGATGCTGAAATTTCAAAACGGGATACAGAACATACAGAACTTTGGCTGAAAACTGAAAAAAACATAATGGGTATCTCACATTACCAGCACTTCCTCGCAAAAAAGCAAATTTTTTTAACTTATTTTAAAGGTTTTATGATTTTTTTACAAGCATTAACTCTTGAACTGTTTTTAATTAATCTTTTATATAATTTTACTGGGTATTTTCGTAAAAAGAATCAGAAGAATTCGTTAACAAATTTGTATGAAATACACTAATTTGAAAACGTATTTGTTTCAAACGTTTTGCACAAATTTGTTAAACCATCTATGCAGAACAGATGCGGCCAAAAAGTTTTAAGGAAAATGTTTTTAAGTTTTTGTTTTTCACACAAATGTTTTAACGAATTCGTCCGGTTCTTTTTATAGAAGCAGGCAGTTAGTTAACAAAATTAATTGAAGGCATAATTGTAGATCTCTTGTTTTTAATTTAATTGTAAAAAGCCACTAAAATACTTTCTTTTAATGAATTTAATAAAAGAAAACTTTTAGCATATTTTTTTATTTTTTTTTTAGCACTTTTTAGCATTTTTTCAAAAAAATCTAGCATTTTTTCCTAAATAAGTTTTGGCAACACTGATTGATAATAATGTGGTTTTTGTACCAAGAGAGTCAAATCAACCAAACTGCCCGGAGCTCAGGCCAGTGGAGAGATATTGGTCTCTTGTTAAAAGAAAATTAAAGGGCACAAAAAAGGTCTCCCAGGACATGCAAGATTTCAAACGTAGATGGACAACCTGCTCTAAAAAGGTGACAGAAACTACACTTAAAAGCCTTAATGGGAGGGTTTCCGGAAAAAGTGGATAACTTTGTTCGTAATGGTTAGAATTCCATGCGACTTTTATTGTTTGATTTAATAAAAATTTGGTGGTTTGTTTTTTATTTAACTTTATGTGTGTTAACATTTTTATGATCTCACTCCTTATTTGGGGATATAAAAAAAATATATGTTTAAAAAAAGAAATTGAAAAATAAATAAAATTTTGAAATTTTATAATTTTAAAAAGCGAAAAAAATCAAAAAACTTTTTTTTTTTGCCCAATATTTTTATATAAAACCTCTAACTGAACTTAAAAGATTCTGATATTTTCAAGACGTCTATTCAAAACTAATCGAACAAAAAAATTGTAAAAATAGTAAACAAACAAAAAAATTTATGAAAATCGCAAAAAAAACATGCGCGGAGTGTAAACTTTAATGCGAATCATAAGAGTTAATTAATTTAATAACGACTCACATTAAAATGTGTTCAATTTTATAATTTGTTAAACAAAAAAAAATATTACCAGTTTTTGCTGTAAGAAATTTTCGCTAAACTGCAGCTTATGGGGTTTCGTCAAAAAAATATAAAGAAAATATGACTCCCTATGGAATTAAAAAAGAATAAAACCGGGATCGGCCCCGGGAGCAAAGGTTTAAAAGGCTTAATTCTTTCATTCACTTTTTAAAAATTAATGAAATTTGGGTTAAATTTCATTTCCTAATAGCATTCTTATGGAATTAATTCGATAGCTTAATTCCCTATAGCTTACAATTATATGAATTCATTCTATTTTGATTGAATTCTAACTGAATGAAACCCAATTTACCTGAATTCATTTAATAAAAAAGTGAATGAAAAATTATTTTTTTTCATTCAAATGAAAAATTTTAATTTGTATGTAATTGCTGAAATATTAGCATAATACAATGAAAAACGTTTAAAATTCATCTAAAAGAAATAAATAATATCGTATGCTTTGTTACAGCTTGTATACTGTGGTTTTGATTATATGTTAGTTTCAAACTACCCTGCACTAAGTGAATGGTAATAAAATTTCTTCATTCAATTAGTAAAATGGTGAATGAACATGCGATTTGAATGATTCAAGTTAGGAATTCATTCATTTCATATTAAAGCTTTGGGAATGAAGCTTATGAATGAATTCTTTACGAATGGTTTAAGGGAATGGTACATGAATCTTTTTAAAATCTGAATTTAATTTTTAGTGAATTAAGCTTAAATTGAATTAAGTTTTTCGAAGCTCTGCCCGAGAGGCCCGTGGGGGGCAAAAAACGGGGGGACATAGTAGCATGTAAGTGTGGGTTTTAGGTGTAGGATGTGTGCAGCGAGGAATATAGTAGTAGTAGCATATCTTTATTTTCAAATTTGAGTTCAAACTTATAAATTAGTTTTACATTTTGACATTTGAAAACAAAAACAAATAAAAATACGATTTTATGACATTGACTGTGGTCGTCTGTCGGGAAAGTGATTATTGCCATATATAATTATTAATTATTTTCTATTGGAATTTTTTTTTTTTTTTTTTGTATTTATGACTTTCTTTTCCTTTACTGGATTAAATTCTGTTATTAATAATTAAATTCTTCAATTAAAAGTTGTCTGTACCTTAAAGCATTGGTAATATAATTGACTAAAGAATTCCAACCTGTAAATCTACCATTTAAGATTTCCATGACTAGATCATCGGATAAGAATATAAATCCGAGGTAACGTACTGTAAACTCTTCAAGTATTGGGCAACGACCTATGAAATGTTGTATGCTTTCTATTTCATTTAGGTTACATAATGAACATATGTTTAAACTGCCGTTTGAAGAACGTGTGCCATTCAATTCGATCAGGTCACATCTAGCCTTGAAAATCCACATTATATGCGTTAAGTTATTCTCATTGACCATATAGTATTTACACACACAGAACAGATTCGTTGTGGCAACCGAATTTGTTACCAACCGAATTTTGGTAGTTCCATGAACTATCGCATTGTTCGGTTGCATCTATCGACATTTTCGGTTGTACCTACATATAAGCACAATATCAGATAGTTGGTCTAATCGAATTCAGTAGACCCGACCGAATATTTTTAATATATTCTACCGATTTAAATAAAAACACTGTTTCCAATATTTTTAATATTTTTTTTTAATTAAATAAGATATGTTAGAAACATTAATAATAATACTTAAATAATACATAAATTTACATTTATTAAAGAATACGCGTAAGCACAAAAAAATCGATAAAAGGCATATTAATAAGAATTATATAGACTTTTCAGTTGGATACTTTCCTGAGGTAGTCCGCCATTTATTGTGCAATGCTGTCTAATGCTATTCATCAACTTCCTTGAATTTTTATACAAACAAATACCGCACATCACACATTTTTCTTTCATAATTGGGACACAGCTACATTTTATAACCCTAAATTGAAAAATAATGAAAAGTTAATAAAAAAACGCACCAATAACTAATATTTAATTATATTACCATGTATATATTTATTCCTGTGCTGTTAATAAAACACGTCAGTTATAACAAATTATGGATTTATTTGCAGCACAATAATCTTTAAATATTTTTTTATTATGATTTTTTTTTTTTTTTTTTTTGACACTAACATTAATTTATTTTATTTGAATTCGGTGATCAAAACAGAAACTCTATTACAAATAAAATTGCGTTTCGGTTAGTATAACCAACATTTAGTAAATTTTATTTAGTAACATATTAGTGAATATTTATTTTCGTCAATTCGGTTATTACAACTAATTTAGTGTGGAAAATGTTTTATTTTAATTTTTTTGGATGGTTACCACTATCGAAATGGTTTGAGCAAATTTAATTTTAGGTAATTTGGCTGGATATACCGAATTCTGTAAAATAAGAACACTCATTCAGTTGATATAACAAATCTTTTGTCGCCTATGAAAGATAAAGCTTTTTGTGACTGATATTTTACAATTTCAACAGAGATTCTTCTGTATTTATAAAATTATAGTAATTGCAATAATTTTACAACTGATTAGTTTTCTGTGTGTACCCATTGAGATATCAAAATTTTTGTAAAAACTACTGGTATTCATTGCATTCTCAATGTATTTTTTTTTGTATGATATTCTCAATCTTTCTACTGAATGTGCCCTTTTATTTTGCCAACTCATGTGTGTTAAAGTTTCGTAATCCCATGTTATATTAAGCGATTCACCTAGTCTTTGTAATGTGTCCACCCATAACAATTTCCTTTGTATCAGCTTGAGGGATTACTGATGTGGTAATCGGTTAGCACCATACTCAAACAAAGTTCGGCAAATATATCTCATATGCAAATCAAGCGTGTAAAGGTGCCCATCTTCCATATCTGTTTCAAGCATTAAAATATATGTTGGCGTAAACGAGGGTAAGCATAAAATTTTTTTCACGAAATATCGTTGCAGCTTATCTACTTCATCAAAAAGGGTATATGGGATTAGTTACTGATTATAATATTTCTATATTTAAATTTAACGGTTATCTTCTTTTATTTTATAATTGAAAAGTTGACATAAAAATTATTGACTTCAGAATAACAATTAAAATGATTAAATTCTAAAATTATTTTATAAATTTTTGTCGTTTATTTAACCTTCTTTTTCAATTTTTAATTTCACAATTTTCTTGAGCGTAAGGTTTGTTTTTTATATATAAAAATTCTTTATTTTCGATATTTCGCTACTCCATTGTGTAGCATCTTCAGGAAATAACAATTAAATTAATAAATTAACGCTCAAGAAAATTGTGAAATTAAAAATTATTTTATAAATTCAAAAACATAAAATTGGGGAAGTCTCCACATTACCCCCTTTTTAGTAGTGTTATATAACTGAAAATTTAACTCTGTTAACATTCTGATTAACATTTTCAATAAACGCGGTTTTAAGCCTATCAATCGAAATATTCTTGGGTTTGTTGTTTACTTGAATCGTATAGTATTTGCTTTTCCTTTCAAGTATCTTAAAAGGTCCTTGGTAAGGAGGTTCCAGCGTAGGATGAATGGAATCCGTTCGAACAAAAACGTGTGTTGAATTTTGTAAATCTTTAAATATGAAAGGTTTATTAACCGCATGATTAGTTCCAGATACTGGTTTCAATAATCTGAATTTATCTTTAAGATTATTCATAAAGTCCGAATGTGACAATTTTAAAGTAGAATCGGTGAAAAATTGAGCAGGTGTATTTATAGTATTTCCATAAACTAATTCTGCACTACTTAAACCAATATATTCCTTTAGAGTTGTTCTCAATCCAAGAAGTATTGTAGGGACAGAGTCACTCCAATTTTCATTTGAACGACATCTAATAGCGGTCTTTAAACTTCGGTTAAATCGCTCTATCATTCCATTTGATGAAGGATGGTAAGGTGTTGTTCTTGAATGTTTAAAGCCGAGAAATCTTGATAACTCTTTGAATAGTTCACATTCAAATTGTTTGCCTTGATCAGAAGTTACCTTCGAGGGAACACCAAATCTGCAAATCCAATTTTCATAAAGTGCTTTTGCAACTGTATCAGCTTTTGTATCCTTTAAGTAAATAACTTCTGGCCATCTTGAAAATCTATCTATACAAGTAAGGCAGTAACTGTATCCGTTGGAAGGTTGTAAAGGGCCAATCAAATCGATATGAATGTGTTCAAAGCGAGCTGCAGGATCATCAAAAGAGCCAATAGGAGATTTGTTGTGCCTTTGAACTTTAGATTTCTGACAGTTTATGCAATTACGTGACCATAAGCGAATATCTTTATTTATTCCAGGCCAAACAACTTTAGAGATTATTAATTTTAATGTAGCGCGAATTCCAGGATGCGATAAATTATGAAAATTTTCAAAAACTTTACTCCGAAGACTTTTAGGGATATAAGGTCTGATCAGTCCATGCGAATGGTCACAGTAAACAGTCGCTGATTTATCTGGGAAACTGGTTTTGCTAAGTTTAAGCGATGTGGATGATGTCAATAAAACAGGAAGTTCTTCATCCAAATTTTGTTGGTCTTGGAGATCTTTTAGTGTAATATTTGACGGAATAATGATTTCAAAGACTCTTGATAAACTATCAGCCACAACGTTTTGTGATCCAGATATGTGACGGATTGTTGTGGAAAATTGACCTATAAAATCGAGGTAACGAAATTGTCTAGGTGTACATGCGTCAATCTTCTTTTGAAATAAGAATATTAATGGTTTATGGTCAGTTACAATCGTAAAATGTCTTCCTTCCAGCATGAACCGAAAATGTTTTATGCTTTCATAAATTGCCAAAAGCTCTCTATCGTATGCACTATATTTACATTGAGGAGTAGATAGTTTCTTAGAGAAAAAGGCAAGAGGTTCTTCGGAGCTTTTTGTATTAAGTCTTTGTTGCAAAACAGCACCAATAGCAGTGTTAGAGGCATCTACATATAAATTTAATTCAGTTTCAGGAGACGGGTGACATAGAAGTGTTGCATTTGAAAGAGCATTTTTTAAATTTTCAAAAGAACTAGTTTGTTCTTCTGACCAGACTAAAACTTTTTTTTTTTAGGATTTCCTTTTTGAAACTCATTTAAAGGAGTTTGAAGTTTGGCTGCAAAAGGGATTGATGAACGATAATAATTGAACATACCAAGAAATCTTCTTAATTCTTCGATGGTTTTGGGTTTAGGAAAATTTATAATGGCATCTATCTTTTCTGGGGAAGGTTTAATGCCATTTTCATTAATAATGTATCCAAGAAAGGAAATTTCCATTTTACCAAATTCACTTTTCTCTGGATTAATTACTATTCCATATTCATTTAAGCGAGTAAAAAGTTGTTTGAGGTGTTGTTTGTGTTCTTCAATATTTGACGAGGCAATTAAAAAGTCATCAATGTAAGGAAATACAAAA
Source organism: Leucophora obtusa (assembly GCA_949987735.1). Taxonomy (NCBI): domain Eukaryota; kingdom Metazoa; phylum Arthropoda; class Insecta; order Diptera; family Anthomyiidae; genus Leucophora; species Leucophora obtusa. Next base: position 35,249,279 of record OX465297.1, on the reverse strand, counting down.
TCTAAACCTTCAACAACCTGATGAACAAACCGCTGACAAGTCTGAGCAGCATTTCTGAGGACAAAGGGCATTTGAAGGTATTCAAAAAGGCCAAATGGTGTTATTATTGCTGTTTTTTCTATGTCTTCGGGAGCAACTGCTATCTGATGGAAAGCCTTAACGAGATCAATTTTCGAAAATATTTTCTTCCCATGAAGAATTGACTGAAAGTCTCTTATATTAGGAATTGGGTATTTATCTGCAACTGTGTTGTTGTTTAAGAATCGGTAATCACCGCATGGGCGCCAAGTACCGCTTGGTTTCTTTACCATATGCAAAGCTCTAGCCCAGGGACTTTTTGATCATTGTACTATGCCAAGTTGTAGAAGTTGTTCGAATTCTTGCTTGGCCTGTTGAAGTTTAATAGGATCTAATCTACGAACTTTACAACTTATTGGCTGGCAATTTGTTATGATTTGGTGTTTGATGTTTGATTTCTGACTAAATTTGATGTTGAAGTTTCTGGTTGTGTTTGGAAATTCAGCTAAAATTTGTTGAAAAGTATCATTTACATTAAAAGTTTTGATTGAATTTGAATCAACATATTTTATGATGCCCTTACTCTTCCTTTTACTTTCAGGATCAATCAGTAATTTGTTTTTAATATCAATAACTAATCCAAAATTATCTAAAAAATCATTGCCTAAAATTGGAGTTTCAACATCAGCTAAAATAAATGTCCATAAAAATTTCTTCTTTAGATTAAGATTTAACTCTAGTAATTTTGAACCAAATGTTTGAATTCTAGAACCATTTGCAGCAAATAAGGGAACGAAGTCAAAAAGTTAAGGTGTTGTTGTTGTTGAATGTATTGGAAGAATAGAAACGTCAGCACCTGAGTCTATTAAAAAATTTAATTTAGAAAGTAGATCACAAACAATTAACCGACGACTTTTCAAAGGATTCCCAAAATCACTCGTCGTCATTAGTGTTGGGGAAGAGTGTTTTCCGAATTAGAGTTAAAAGTACAAGGAGATACGCATTTATTAGCACGCTCTTTAAAACGGCGATGATAGTAGCAAAAAGTCTGATTGGATATAGAACGTTGTCGGTTGTTCGAGGATGATCTGAACTGGGTTCGAGAAGAACGATTATTTTTACTTACGACCTCAATTAATTTATCAAGTTTTTTGTTTAGTTCATCAAAACTAGATTCCCCTTTTTCAATAGATAAAATGTTAGGTTTAGGGCACTCTAACATACCATCCGCTACATCTAACAAATTATGCAATGGCGAAATTTTACGTAAACCTCTCAGATTTTGCTCACATTTTCTAGGGAGTTTTTTTTATCCAAATAGAAAAGAGAATATCGTCAGAGATTTTGTTGCCAGCTAGATTTTTAATTTCTTGAAAAAGTTGGCTTGGTTTTTGATCTCCTAATTGTAAATCATTAAAAATACGATTAAACTTACTCTCATCACTTTCTTCATACATAGTTATAAGTTGAGATTTTAGCATCAAGTATTTATCTTGTTGTGGTGGATTGCGAATTAAGCTTGAAATTTTGTTGATAGTGGATACTTCTAGAGATTCAATAACTTTTGAATATTTGATGTTGTCAGAAGTAATTTTAAAACTTTTAAATTTTTCTTCAGTAGTTAAGAACCACAGCTCAGGATTTTGATTCCAAAATGAAGGGAGAATAAGTGATTTCGATATTTTGAACTCATCGTTAGAACAGTTTTGTAGATCACTTGACATGGATGCATTGTAAATTTGTATATCCGGTGGTATTGAAGTTTGTGAGCTTTGTAATCTAAATTCCTCAAAGCGTCTTTCCATATTTTCCATGAAATCTTGAATATGTTGTAAAATTGTGTTAAAATCGGTACTTGAACCTGATGGTGGCTCTTCCGAATGTGTTAAATCTAATTCAAAATCATAGTTTTCTGGATCTGTGATTTGAAGGCCTTCTAGGTATGATTTTAATTGAAGTAGTTTCTCGGCTTTACGCCCCGTCAATGGCAAGCTTCATTTCCTTAACAAAAACGAAATTTCTTCCAAAGATAATTCTGATAGTTTTTTCGGCATTCTTTTTACTGGGGTCACCACTTATGGGATTAGTTACTGATTATAATATTTCTATATTTAAATTTAACGGTTATCTTCTTTTATTTTATAATTGAAAAGTTGACATAAAAATTATTGACTTCAGAATAACAATTAAAATGATTAAATTCTAAAATTATTTTATAAATTCAAAAACATAAAATTGGGGAAGTCTCCACAGGTATGTCCCCATACTTGAGCACCATCAGTTTGTATAGCTCTATATACCGCTTGAAAAAGTTGCCATTTTGCCTTGATCGAGATTTCTTTCTTGCTCAAAAGGCTATTCCATTTTGTGTTTATGCTATTTTTTGCAGAGTTATTTCTATTCTCAATATGTTGTTTAAAAATTATTTTTGGAGTTAATATCATTCCTAAATAGCAAAACCTAGGCACTATATTTATACAATTTCCTTCAAAAGTCCATTTCTCAACTACTGAATTTCTTCCACCTTTTTGAAAAACCATTATTTCCGATTTACTTAGGTAACTTCTTAATTCCAGTCATGGCAGTATTTTTCAAACTTAGTTATCATCCTTTGCAAAGTCTTTACATTGTCTGCGATAATAACAATGTCATCTGCGTATAACAGAAGCCTTATATCCTCTATATCAAGACCTCACCCTATAGCTTCATGTAAGTCATTGATGTATAGGGAAAAGAGTAAGGGTGATAAAAGACATCCTTGTTTTACCCCCGACTTAGTTTCAAATTCTTCTGACATTTCCTTCCCAGTCCATACAACTGATTTGGTAGTCTTGTAGACTGATGCAAGGACATTTAAGAACCATTTCATGAAGTTTATAAAAAAGTAGCTTTCGAGACACTTTATCGAATGCCGCTTTGAAGTCCACAAAGAACGCGTAAACTTTCTTTCCTTCGCTAAACTTAAGATGCACAATAGCTGAAAGGTTATATATATTATCCGTTGTCGAGTAATTTTTACGAAAGCCCGCTTGATACTCGGTTAAAATGTTGTGCTTTTCCGTCCAGGCAACAAGTCTTTCGTTTATTACACTCATAATTATCTTTACAATACAATTCATAAATGTTATACCACGAAAATTGCTGGGAATATTAATATCACCTTTTTTAAAAATTGTGCAAATGACACTTACAATAAAGGTCTCATCTACGCAACTACTGTCTAAAATACGATTATACGCACATGTTAGCTCAAGCAAGTATTCTAATGGTGCGTTTTTGAAGAATTCATAAGGTATGCTGTCAATTCCTGGAGCTTTGTTAGATTTTGCTTTCATTAGTGCTTTTTGAACTTCATTTACTGTTATGACTGCATCTAAATCAGGATCGTTTCTCAACAATACTGCATACAACATATCATTTGCGATCTGTGGCGGGTTAAGTAGATTTTCAAAATATATTCTAAAGGTAGAAGCAGGTATATTCGGGCACACGTGCATTGTCTCTTGCCTTATTTCTTTCACAATACTCCACCACTCTTTATTATTTTTAACTATACTTATTTTGACCTCCAGGTATCTATAGTATTGCAATTTTTTCTTTCGCATAATTCCTTGTATTTTCGGTTGGCACCAAGGTAAGCTTCTCTTTGTTCATTTCCTGGTGTCTGCCTATATAACTTTAACATCTCGAAAGATTCATCTCTTGCGTATAAACAATTTTTATCAAACCATTTTTCTTTGAAAGTCGTTGTTTGTCCACTAGAACATCGTGTGTTACCCGCTGAAGTTATTAACAATTCGTTTAAATCTTTTAAATTTATAGAATCATTTCCCTGTTTTAAAATCTCTAAATTTTTTCGCACTTTGTTCTTATATTCTATTTTCTTATTTTCAAACCATTTTAGCTTTGGTAGCAAATTCATGGACTTATTCTCTTGAACATCCGTATCATATTTGAGGGTTAGAATTATTGGGAAATGATCTGACCATATGCATTCATCCACCATGAATTTATATACAGACTTAAGCAAATCTTGCGATACTGCACAGATATCGTTCACTGATTGCCCAACACCGCTAACAAAAGTAAAGTTACCTTCGTCATCACCATATGTTACACCATTTACTACTATAAAACCAAAATCAGTACAAAACTTCATAAATTGTTTTCCTTTATTGTTAATCGTTTTATCTTTAGATCTCCTTATATTACAGCCTGCGTTGAATGAACTCCAAACAATATCAATTTGTAACTGTTGCATTTCGCCAATTCTAATATTTAAATCCCCAATTATTATAGGGTTTAACAGATTTCCATAAAGAACTAGTCGTTGTATTTCCTCGAAATTTCTCACCCAATCAGCGCTTCTAAGGTATACGGGTATGATCGTAAATGCTATATGGTTTGCTCGCAACTTGATTAACTCTACTCCGCTGACTTTTGAAAATTCATGATTTATTCCTGCTGCTATCAGATTATATTTGACCGCGTACATACAACCCCCGATACATCTACCAAATTTACTATGTCTTTCTGCAGGTTTCCAATAAGTTTTAAAATTACCAAAATATTTACGGAATTTTTCAATTTTGCTTTCCCCTACATGAGTTTCTAGCAATACAACAATATCATGGGTATTAATATGTGACAGCGCATAGAGAAAGGGACCTAAGGGTAAAAAAATCAATTTTTTTTTTTTTGATGTGGACAACATCTGAGCATCGAATGAGACCGATCCCATGCCCCAAAAGTGTTCCCTCCCAGAGATATGCGCGTTTTATGAAAGTGAAGTCGACGATTCTAAAAAAATTGTCGGACTAACAGAGTGATATTCACGATTTAAAAGAATTATAAATGAGTATTTATTATAATTCACAATTAATAATTTCAGAAAATAAAGCTGGATTCGAAAAACCGCGAGCAAAATTGATATCAAACTCATGGAAACAGCGCGCTAGGTAGAACACAGTAAAAACCAACTACACAAAACAAGAGGTAGGGATGACCTACGCGCGTTTTCAAGGTTGACCAACACGTTCCTGACGTCATGAGATGTGTCGCTTTCAAATGAGACCAATACCAACACGCTCAGTGATGGTACACCAAAGACACATGTATTTAAATCTTTAAAATGGCTGTCCTGAGCAAAACCCTTTTTACCCTTAGGTCCCTTTCTATTTTGCGCGTCACATATACTTAAAGAACTCACTATATAGTAATTTATTTTCCAATCCGTGTACGTTATAGGATAAAATGTTAATAAATCTGCAAATACTTCTAGGTACTACTGTATTATCAATGCTTTTGGTATTTACAATTATGTTAGATTCTTTTTCTCTTTGAGCGTTTTTTAACAGTTTTTTGAAATTATTTTCGACAAGATTTGATTATAATTTACATTTACATTAAAGTCTTCTTTGCCGTATATATCGCGCAATACTTCCACACCTGTTTTTTGACCACAGGTAAGTTCATTATTTTTGTTCCAATAAAACCATTTTCTGTCTACCACAAGTCTATCGCCTTTGACGGTCACCAGTTTAGTTTTGTTAAAAGCCATTATTTCTTTGCGTAACTCTATTATAACCTTTTTCTTCTGTTGTTGTTCTCCCATTAGGTCTCTCTCAATGTATATGGATGTTCCTTTCAGTTTGGAGGCTTCTTTAAGAACCGTCACCGCCATTCCTTCAGATCCCATTTCGACTACCACTGACATTTTCCCTACTTTTTCAAATATTTTTTTTAAATGGACAATTTCTACTGTGGATCGTAGTTTTAGATCTTCATTGTAAACTTTTCTGACTGCACCAAAAATTGATATTTGGCTTGGCAAACCTCTAATTACAAGCCTTTTCCTTGCAAGTGCTCCTTCTATTTGACACAACCTTTTTCGATCTGCTTGCCATTTATCCTTTAGAGTTGTTATTTCTTCCTTTAGTTCCTTATTTTTATTTTCAAGTTTGCTGATATTACATTTTACTTCATTAATGTGATGCTTTACGTTCTCCAAATCACCTTTAGTTGGTAGATTTTCCAGTTTCTCATCTAGGATAGTTGAGAAACTATCTTTCATTAGGCATAAAACTCCTCAAAAGAGTTTTATTTTAGAAGGAAAAAATAAAACTCCTCAAAAGAGTTTTATTTTAGACGGAAAAAATAAAACTCCTCAAAAGGGTTTTATTTTAGACGGAAAAAATAAAACTCCTCAAAAGAGTTTTATATTAGACGGAAAAAATAAAACTCCTCAAAAGAGTTTTATTTTATGACGGCAAAATAAAACTCTCTTTTTAACAGTTTCATCCGATATTTTATTTTTTCGTTGAAAAATAACTGTTAACTGTGGAGCTGAGATTGTTTTTTTAAGATCACCATAGATTCGGAATGAGCTCTTCAATACGAATCTATTGGTATATAACAGTATAGGTCTCCGTTAACTCCAACATGAAGAGTTTTTGAGTTAAAAATTTCTAGATAACTGTTATTTACGGTCCCTGAAATATACAGTTTCATCCGAAAAATGGCCCGATATTATTGTATCAGTTGTGTATCAGTTTTCATCTAATTGTATCAGTTAGGATCTCAACTAATAAAATTATACATTAATCAGATGAAATTATATCCGATTTTTGACCTGATACTATTTTACCGGTTTATATCTAATGGTATCTGTTTAGATCGTAGTTGGTACAATTTTATATAAATAAAATATATTTGTATCCGACATTTGCCTTATATAATTGTATCAAAGTTTTAAAGCAGATATAATTGCATCAGGTCAAAATGCAGATATAACTATATAAGTTTGTATAAAAATGTATCTATTTGGATCTAAACTAATACCATGCGACATAAACCGATAAAATTGTATCAGGTCAAAAATCAGATAAAATTTCATCTGATTAATATATAATCTAATCAGTTAAGATCTATACTGATACAATTAGATAAAAAGTGATAACCAACTGACACAATTATATCGGGCCATTTTTCGGATGAAATGGTATATGGATCACATTAAGTTATATATTACCATATAAAGCTCCATATTAGTTTTTTTTTAATAGGGTGTTTAATAAATTATGTGTTTTTGACCTGATACAATTTTATCGGTTTGATCGTAATTGGTTCAATTTTATATAAATAAAATATAATTGTGTCCGACATTTAGCTTATACAATTGTATCAAAGTTTTAAACTGATATCAGGTCAAAATTGGGATATAACTATATAATTTTGTATACAAATATATCTATTTGGACCTAAACTGATACCATGTGATATAAACCAATAAAATTGTATCAGGTCAAAAATCTGATACAATTTTATCTGATTAACACATAATTTAATCAGGTCAGATCTAAAATGATGCAATTAGATAAAAACAGATAAACAACTGATACAATTTTATCGGGCCATTTTTCGGATCAAATGGTACATGAATGACTCTAAGTTATATATTACCATATAAAGCTCCATATTGTTTTTTTTTAATAGGGAACATACCATATATGGTGCCATTTAAACAATATATGGTCATATATGGTAACTCATCAGCAACTACAATATTAACTGTATTTCAGAAGCTATTAATTGTATTTCAGAAATTTTAAATGTATTTCAGAAATTATGGAATGTATTTCAGAAATTTATTAATTATATTTCAGAAATAATCAAATCTATTTCAGAACTTGTTGATTGTTTATCATAGTTAATAGAGAAAAATTTCTAAATTACATTTCATAATTTCTGAAATACAATTGATAGTTTCTGGAATACAGTTTGATAATTTCTGAAATACAGTTGTGAATTTCGGAAATACAATTAATAAATTCTGAAATACAATTGATAAAACTGAAATTCAATTGACTAGTTCTGAAATACAATTCATAAATCTGAATAATAATTGATAAGTTCTGAAATACAATTGATAAAACTGAAATTCAATTGATTATTTCTGAAATACAATTGATAAATCTTAAAAACAATTGATACAATTGGAAATGTGTAGAGCATCAAAAAGATGCAAATAAAATTATTTTTTTAAAAAATTCAATTTAATAAAAAAAATATAATTTTATAAAAACATTTATAGAAAATAAAATTATAATTTTATGAAAAGAAAATCTTTTTATAAAAAAAAATGCATAGCCGTGAACGGTATCGAACTCGAGACCTTCTGAGTTTAAACCATATTTTAACAAAATATTGTAATTTTTATAAAATCAATGCTCCGCCAGTGTATTATTTTTTGAACCAAATAAATGGAGATCTTACGTAGTACCCAAATATAATGCGGGATCTAATTTTATCTGTCATTTTTCTGGATAATTTTAGATGTCAATCCCCAAATATATTGCTGGATCTAATTCCATCTGCCATTTTTCGGATCAAATTAAATCTAAGTTTATCCACAAATATATTGCTGGATCTAATTCCTTCTGCCTTTTTTCGGATCAATTTAGATCTAAGTTTATCCCCAAATATATTGCTGGATCTAATTCGATCTGCCACTTTTTCGGATCAAATTAGATCTAAGTTTATCCACAAATATATAACTGGATCTAATTCGATCCGCCATTTTTCGGATCAAATTAGATTCGGATCCCCAAAGATATCATTGGACCTAACAATTTTGAGATATTACTTGATCTTAGTTTATCCCCATATATACAATGGGATTTAATACGATATCATTGGATACACCCAATTTTGAGATCTAATTGGATCAGCTAGATATTACAGCAGATCTTAAAAAATATCAAATTGGATATGATTAGATATTGCGCGAGATCAATTTTTTTTTACTCGGGTATGTTTATTAGGATATTGGACTTTAAATAAAAATCATTACATGTATAAGCAGTTCAACATGGCAATATGGTCGCGATATTTGTTAATGAAGTCAAATTTTTTTAATATATCATATTCTCCGAGAAAAGAAGGTTTTGGTGTTCCTGCTAAACTAATGAAGATACATAACTGAAATTTGGAATATAGCTTGGTTTTATGACGAGAAAAAAACCAACCAAAGGATTTTTGGCTACTCGAATATTTACGGTGTAAAACGGGGCTGAGAAGTTTCAAAAAATCAATTTTCGTACGTCATTTTTTGACGATAGGAGGGGGAGGAGGCAAAATGTGTTAATTTTTTTTTTTTCTAATTTCAGGACTCTTAACAAGAATATGGAGTCAAAATAACAATACATTCGCAAACAAAAAGTTGGTAGTGAAAGGATTAAAAGTTTATGTCTGTTTTGGGAGGTTAAAGCTTCTCCCCTTTTGAAAGTGTGTATTGTGAATCGGCATAGGAAACCATGTGAAACTTCTATTTTAGGTATAGGATGTGTTTAGCGAACTTATGTAAAACACTACGAGAACATTTTTGTGGAATATTTTAACCATCTGTCTCTTCAAGTAAAGGGACTTCAACCGTAAGTTGAAGAGTTAGGGGGTTAAAATGTTCCGCAAAAACATTTGTCATGAAATTTTACTAAAAGTGTCTGAAGATTATAATTAGAGTTGTCAAGTATTCGACTTATTTGAAAAACCGGTTTTCGAATACTTCTAAAAACCGCCTTTTTTAAAAACCGGTCATCGGTTTTTTAATTAAAACCCGGTTCGAATAACCGGTTTTTGTAAATATTCATTTTGTATTGCTAAATATGCAAATTTTCTTATAAAACGTGCAAAGAATTGCTAAAAATTTTGAAACTTACTATTTTCTTCCGTTATTGAAAGCAATTCGCATCGTAAATTATTTCATTAGTGCGAATCCACCTTTAAAAATAAAAGTTATTATTTCTAAGGGCGCTGTTTCTGTTTTTTTTTTTTGTTTCTAAATAGAAAAACTTTCGGGCAGATCTAAAAGCCCAGTATATATAAAAAACAAAAATGATTTTTCACTTGCTCTGGAATTGTTACAAAATTACGGTGGAAGTTTTTTAGCATAAATTTAATAGAAAAGACGATTTGAAAAGGTCGCAAAAAATAACTTTGGCCTTATGACGATTGTAGTTTTACAATTAATGTGAAACAAATTGCTTTATTACAATTTTAGGTTTCAAATCGCAAAATGTTTTATCATGGGGGGGGGGGGGGGGGGAGAAAAGCTAAAAAATAAGAAAAAAACTCCTTTTATTTATTGAGGAATTGGAAAAATTAAGCTTATATGCATTTTAGGACGAACTTTTAGATCTTTCCTACTTAACTTATTATTAAAAAATTATGAGTTTCTTAAGATAGAGAGAAAATGCAGAATTCTGCAGAAAAAACAGTCTCTTGAAAGAATTTCAACATTTTTGTTTCAAAAAATTAAATATTTTGACAATAGTTCACTAATGTACGTCATAGCAATGACGAAGTGAATAAACCATACCTAAAGGAGGGAATCAAACATTAAGGGTCATATGCATAATCACTTTAAAAATTTTTAAGTGACTTATTAAACAAATTTTCCATACAAAATTCATTTTATAAATGTGTTCAAATTATTATGCATAGCAATTAAATATTTTGCATAATTATTGAACAAATGAAGAAAATTTATTAGAAATTTTCAACTTATAAATATTCGAAAATGTCGAATTATTCGACACGAAAAAACCAGTTTCTCGAATAATTCGAAAACCGCCCTTTTTCAAAAGCCGGTTTAAAAAACCCGGAAATATAAAAAAAACCGGTTTATCGAATAATTCGGAAACCGGTTTTGACAACTCTAATTATAATCAGTTAGGACATCATACGTATAATCAATGTGATAGATACGATATTCATCATACGCAGTGATGTCCAAACTGATTATAGAACAAGTACAATTTGAACTTTTATTTTTCTCTATAAATACAAAAATAAGCACTAAAAATTCGAAACAAGTACAGAATTTAAAAAAATACCCGTAAAGATCTCTACTGTTATAGTAAAATTTCTAGCATTTTCCAAATTCCACTAAGTTATTATAAATAATAAACCCAAAATAAGCACTAAATTTGCCAATATTTAACCACGATTGCCTCGCGATGTTTTGGGAAAAATTTAAAAAGCGTATAGGACAATAAATAGTGCAAGTTTGGCATTGATACGATATACTTTTTCCTGTAGAAGAAGTATGGAAACCCACATATGTATGAATAGGAACAAATAACAACTAATACAAATGCACTCACTTACTTCCGATTTTGTTAAATTAAACCACAAACAGGCAGCCGGGCTTGCAGGCAATATGTCATTCCTAGTTATATATAATAATATAGCCTCTTAAACTTTATATGTAAACTACACCAGGGTAATATGCTGATGTTTGTAATAATTAAAACTGTGATTCACAATATATGTATGTAAGGTGTAGGTTAAGCACATCATGGAGGGTATTCACTGCTGCATTTCATATCGTCGAATTACCAGGAAAAAGTAGTAATATTCATTGCAACGGCTCTACTCTGGCACGATAAAAAAATATAAAAATCTTGCAATGCATCAAATATGCGATCCATTAATTTTAATAGATTTTAGAATGTAAATTCTATTAGAATTTATTTACCTATTTAGAAAATATTTACCTCTGACCAAAAACATTTCTTTTTAATTCATATATTTAAATAAATTAGATAAGAAGTAAGCGAATTTATAATTTTTTTCAAAATTTGTCTTTTTATCAAAATAAAATGTTTTTGAAAACTAATTCCTATTTTGTCAATTACGGTGTAATTGGCTGTTTTAGGCATTAAATAAAGCAAGTTGGAAAAAATTGCATTGGCCTTGATCAATTTTGCCAATGAAATCGTCAACTAATTGGTCCATTCAATTAACTAGCCCCAAGTATGGATTTAAGCTGGTTTACGTATGCAATATTATTTCTGGATCTATTACATAGTTCAACAAAATAAGAAAAATTTGATGCCTCGGGATTGTGACACATCATTTCTGATAGACTTTGGGAAGTATATCACGAATATGGCCTTAGAATTTTAAAGCTAGCTATAGCTTAAGAAATATTTCCAAAATAGTTTTTGTAGGAAAATTAAATTTTGTAATAAACTTTTTGCAATAAAATACAGAATTGAAAGTAAAAACTCTATTTTTCTAATCATTTTAAAGGGATTAAGGTGCATATTCCAACGAAAAGTCTGTGACTCTTAGATGTGACAGTATTAACCATACATTTTTGTTGCAAAGTCACAATAAATTATATTTATTCAACTTTTTGTTTGAAAACTTCAAAAAAATTAAGACCTGGTATCGACACAATGATAACATTGACAAATAAAATTTGAATTTTATTGTTGTTTTGTATGAAAAGTTAAGACTCTCAGTATTAAAAATAGTCTTATGACAGTCAAAATGAGTCACAAGTAGGCATAGACACCTAAATCTAATAATTTGATATGCATTTAAAATAGAAATTTCTCTTTTTTACGATTTTGTTAGTAAATAATCTACGATGAAAGGAATATCCCATATTTGAATTTATACCTTTAGTACGAGTAGACATCTCATTTTACTTAATTTATCAAAAAAAATCCTATTTTCTGTTTTATTTTTAAATAAAAATTTACTAAAACTGAAAGAGATTGATTTTCAATTTTAGTAAAACCAATGTTAATAAAGTTTTAGATAATTTAACCCTTAAATGCGGGTTTTTTAATAAAAAAAAACCCCGCTTGATGCACAAAACAGCATTTTTGGGCATTGGGCCCCCCTTCTGTACAAAGTGCTCTTATAGTTTAGCTCAGATTTTTTAAACAGTTATAGGAAAAATGTTTTTTACAAAAAGTGTAATATTCAAAAATGTTTGTTTAAATATTTAAAGTCGTATTCTCGCAATTAAATTAATTTTGGCGACAATAAATGTATAATTTATAGTTTATAGATTTTTTTAACTATTTAGCAAAAAAACATATTTTCAATAAAAATCACCTTTTTTCGAAATTAGAAAAAAATGGTTAAAATTGAAGAGATAGTGCATTTAAGGGTTAAGTGCAAATTTTTAAAAAATAATGATTTCAAATTATGCATGTTAAAAAATTTGCTGTATTTCCTTTTGACATAGTAGATTCATACAAAATTAGTTTGAAATAAAAAAGACATAAAATTTGTATTTAGAATGAATTTTCCGTGGAATATAGACTAATGTTATGTGTTAAGGTTTTGCAAACCCGATTAAGGGATTGTATCAGGTTTGCAAAATACATAAATAAGTGAAGTTTTTACTTTAATTGCAATATTGTCTTAGTTCATTTGCCTAATCAGAAATTATATTTTGCTGAAAGTTAAACTGGAGCTAATTTTAAAAATTGTTGTTCACATTCGTTATGTTCATACTAAAATCTATCAGAATTTATGTGTCGCATGTCCTATGCATTTTCAGTGTTGTACTGTGTTATTATTAGTAATAATATTGTTGTTATTGCTAAGAGAAGGGCAATTTTCAGTGTTAAACCGGAACACTCAGGAAATTATGTAAGTAGAATTAACTGCAAATGACAGTTAAAATAACTGCTTATTAGAGCACCCATATGTGCAAAAGTTTTATTTTTACAACTCCCCGCTCATTTTCGGATAGGTTAGGAGTAAAAAATAAGATATGATAAGATAAGATAAGATATGTCCTCACAATTACCCTAAAAAAGGTTCATGGATTTATCCATCTATAACTCTTAAACTAGAAGTTTCTGGTGATTAAGTTACATAGCTGTTGTTTACACAATGAAGAGCCAAACATTTTCTTTATGCAAACTTTTAACCCTCCCATGACCGTTAGTGGTGTTTTAAGCGGTAAACATAAAATTTTTTCTCAAAACTAATCTTTGAATATCTCTCATTTAATTTTGGAGACTTGCAAATACGTATACTCTTCATCATATAATAGGCAATTTAGCTTAGATTAAAAGCAAATTGGACCAAATTTTTTAAATATTTGGTCCATTCCAAGACAGAAAGACTAAAAACTGATAAGTTATATAGATTTTTTACATATGTGCACTAGAAAGCCATGTGAATCTTCCATTTTGGGTATAGGATGTGTTCAGCGAACTTATATAAAACACTACGAGGTACAGTTTTGTGGAACTATTTGAACCTCTAACTCTTCAATTAAAGGGATTTTTTTGGCCCCGTTTTTAAAAGGGACAAAAAGACCCGTAAGCTGAAGAGTTAGAGGGTTAAAATGTTCGACAGAAATGTTCCACATAGTGTTTTACATGAAATAGAAGATTCGCATGGTTTCCTCCTAAAGTTTAGGTTTGAGGGCATTTGAGCGGCAATTGTTATAAGTACGAAATTAACCCTTAAACACATTTTAAGTTTTGACTTATTTCTGGCATTGAACATAAATTTTCAACTTTTATGTCTTCAGAGACTTATAGTAGAATTTTATGACAAATATTTTTGTGGAATATTTTAACCCTCTAACTCCTCAATTAAAGGCACTTTTTGACCCTTTTCAAAAGGGCCACAAACGACCCATAAGTTGAAGAGTTAGATGGTTAGAATGTTCCGCAAAAATATTTGTTATAAAATTCTACTATAAGTCTCTGAAGACATTAAAGTTTAAAATTGAGGTTCAATGCCAGAAATAAGTAAGAATTTAAAATATGTTTAAGACTTAATTTCGTGCCAATCTGAAGGCGCTCAATAGAGCACCCATATGTGCAAAAGTGATATTTTCTCACCTCCCCATGCACTTTCTGATAGATTGGGTGTAAAAAATAATATCCCCGCGAAAATTGATCCTCTCGGGTTAAAACAGGCCTTAAAATGTACTAAAATTACTTCAAAGTTCATTTGCGCATAACTCTTAAGGCGCGTTTACAATGATAGAGTGACTCTACTCTGCAGCACATATTGAAATGTTAACTGTTCACAATGCAGAGTAGATTTACTTCAAAAAATATTTGACACTTTAATACTTACATTTTGTTTCGCGAATTTCTAGGCCTTATTCCGAGTACCCAATTTTTAAAATATGTTTTTATTTTATAGTAAAATTCCCAACACAAATATTTTGTGTTGGTTTTATGTTTTTAAATATTTTTTTTTCTAATTTGTTGACAATTAGAGATGTGAACAAATTAGTGATGTGTCTTTTTATGTATATTTGTCATGTTAAACACTTAACAGAGCAATGTTAGCTCTAGAGTGCAGCAAATCTGTACTCCAGAGTCAAACAAGTTTTACTCTGGAGTGGAATAAAAAGAGATAGCAAAATATAAAAAACTGTTAGTATGAAAGAGAAGAAAACTAAATTTGCTACAGATTGGAGTACTCCATCATTGTAAACGCACCTTTAAAGTAAAGGTTTTTTAGAAAAATACTACATAAGCATATCTACAGGCAATAATATGGCTAGCATTTTTCTCATACACATTTTTGACTCATCGATAACGCATCATGAAAATAATATCCCCGCAAAAATTGGTCCTCTCGTATTAAAACAGGCCATTGTATACAGTGGAATCAAATAAGGAGTGAGATCATAAAAATGTTAACACACATAAAGTTAAATAAAAAACAAACCACTGAATTTTAAGACTTCAAACCAAAGTTTTATTAAATGAAATTTAATACAAAATCAAACAAAAAAAGTCGCATGGAATTCCAACCACTACGAACAAAGTTATCCACTTTTTCCGGAAACCCTCCCATTAAGGCTTTTATGGTAGTTTCTGTCACCTTTTTAGAGCACGTGGTCCATCTACGTTTGATATCTTGCATGTCCTGGGAGACCTTTTTTGTGCCCTTTAATTCTCATTTAACAAGAGCCCAATATCTCTCCACTGGTCGAAACTTCGGGCAGGTTGGTGGATATGCCTCTCTTGGTACAAAAACCACATTATTATCATTATACCACTCGAGCGCTTTTTTGCTGTAGTGACAAGATGCTAAATTGGACCAAAAGTAAGTGGATACATTGTGCTGACTCAAAAATGGAAGAAGTCTCTTCTGCAAACACTCCTTGATATAAATTTCGCTATTTATACAGCCAGATGTCACAAATGACTGGCTTCTTTCGCCGCAGCTACATATGGCTTGCCATACTAGGAATTTTTTAGGGAATTTCGTTTGCTTTTTCGACCTAAATTTTTCCGCAACATTTCCTCGAACATCGGAAACATAAAATTCTTGACCAGGGAGCTGCGAAAAATCAGCCAGGATATAATTTTCGTCGTCTAATACACAACAGTAGTATTTTTGTATAAAATTTGATTTCAATTTTCGAGCTCTGGTTTTTGCCTCCAAATTTTTAAAAGCGTTTCTATCGGGAACTTTTTGAACTTTGTAGGACTTTAGTCCTACCTTACGTTTCACTTTACGTACAAAAAAGTCCGAGCATTGGGCTATCCGAGCTGTTTTTCTGCCAGATGTGTTAGAAGCTCTCTTGAGGATGCTTTTAACTTTATATGCCTTACCAATGTTACGATAACCAGTCGTTGTTCCTGTTCCCGGCTTCCTTTCAATTGTTAGGTGTTCCAGATACCTTTTTACCACTTTTGAAACTGTTTGGCGGCATACATTAGTTTCTTTGGCAATTTTTTTGTATGTCCATGTTTGGTTTTGTTGAAAATATTTAATTATTTTTAAACGCACTTTTCTTTCATCGTCCATTCTGTAAAAAATTGCTAATTAAAACTCATGATGTAAATTAATTTATTAACTGTCATATTTTTAAAATGTAAACTGCCGAAAAAAAAATATGAGAAGCTTTAAACCAAAGTTATAGGCAAAAATGTGTGTTAACATTTTTATGATCTCACTCCTTATATAGAAATAAATCAGTAAAAATAGCAGAAAAAGTTACTAACAATTAGTTAAAAAAAACAGAATTTTAGCTCTATTTAAGTTAATTGAAAATAACAAATTGTACTGTAGTTAAATGCAAATAGCAGCCTATCTTGTTAAATTAACAGAAATATTTGCTAAAATATTATAAACTGCTTTTTTCAAAAGGGTCTATTTTTATTTGCATTTAGAAAAAAATGGAAAAAACTTCGAAAATTTTAAATTTTTTCGTGATTTTTAGACTACTAATTATTTACCAAAATTTTTTGCTAATTTTAGCAGGTTAATTTTATATTTTCTATCAACAAGTCAAATATAATTAAAATTCTGTATATTTAATAGTTTTATTTTTGCTGTCCCTATCTTACTAATATATAGCAAAGATAATCTGCTAATATAGCAATTTTTCTGCAGCATCATTTTAACTAATTTTTAGTAGTTTTAACTAAATTTTTTACAGACTTTTTTCTATTAAAAATATGGTGATTATGGCAGATTCGACAAAAATATACTCTGTTAACAAATGTGGCTACTATATTTTCCTGATGAACATATTATGCATATGAATATTTTTTGGTGGCCTAATAAACATATTAAAAAAAATATATTTTCTTATGTTGTCTAGAGGTAGAACAATATTCTAACTAAATATGTATATGAAAATAAAGAAAGTCGGAAAAAAATATTTTTGTATTTTTTAAATCAAAAATTAAAATAATTTTTGAATAAAAAGCATACCAAGGCTAAATCTCACTTAAAATATTTATTTTTTTTGGGATAAATTTCGTTGTTTTTACAAATGTTATTTGTTTCTAAGTGTCGCAGTTTTGGTGTGTTCAGCAAGGGTACTTTTACGTTATTGTTGCTTTCAAACAGAGTTGATTTATGGCTGGTGTTACCAAAACAGACAGTTCATATACAAAAGTACAAAATTCTCGTCCCGTTGAATTTTTGTTCCCTATGTAATGTCTAGGTTTGTATATTCAAGTTATCATTTTCTTATTGCGAACAACTGAAGACTTGGGGGGATGCACACGAAACAATTGTATTGTCTATCATGAAAATGATCAACCTTTTTGAAACAACAAATAAAATATAATATGACATAACATATTAGAATTTGAACTTGAGGTAGAACAATATTCTAATTAAATATATGAAAATCTATATTATATGAAAGTTCGAAAAAAATATTTTTGTATTTTTTAATGCAAAAATTAAAATAATTGTTTAATAATATTTATTTTTTATCCCTGACAAAAATGTTTTATTAACATTGCAGTAATTTTCAGAGTGAGATAGAAATAAAAACCCGATTAAAAAAACATTATATCTAGCATATGTAGCCGTATCTCATTTGATATAGATCGACATTTAATCTTATCCAAGTTCATCTCAAAATTGGGGTATCCAGTAATATCCAATAATATCCCTCAAACATATTACAGGATTAAATTAGATCCAAATAGATCTCCAAATTTTGAGATCCAATAATATCGAATAATATAAAATTGAGATCCTGATAGATCCCAAAATATCCCATGGGATCAATTTAATTTGAGATCAAAATTTATCGTATCATATATTTGGAATTATTTAAATATTAATAAAATTTAAAAAATAACCCAAAAATTTAATAAAAATATTTATTTATTAAAAAAATATTTATTTCATAAAAAAAAATTACGCCGTCAGGAGGATTCGAACCCAGATTTCTAGAGTTGTAGTCGGTCACTTAACTCACTCAGGTACAGACTGCTTACAAAATGACTGCCCGAGTAAAAAATATAATGTGATCAAGTTATAACTGTATAAATATACAGTTTCATCCGAAGAATGGCCCGATATATTTTTATCAGTTGTTTATCAATTTTTATCTAATTGTATCAGTTTATATCTGACCTGATTAAATTATGTGTTAATCAGATAAAATTGTATCAGGTCAAAAATCGGTTTATATATAATGGTTTCAGGTTTGATCGTAATTGGTTCAATTTTATATAAATAAAATATAATTGTATCTAGAGTTTGCTAAAAACTAAAAAATTGGAAAACCGCGGTTTCGGGTTTTCAAAATTATAAAAACCGCGGTTTCGGTTATTTTTCGGGTTTCTTGTGGTACTAATGGAATTGTTTTCAGACAATTAAATTAGTATAAAAACGAGTAAAAAGGTTAAATTCGGGCATGCCGACTATACAATACCCTACACCAGTCTGGTTAAAAGCCAACTAATGTTTGAATCCGAAATTCGAATGGGTCAAAATGGGACTTGTGTCAAAATTTTCTATAATGTGAGTCAGCGAACCAAATTTCATTAAAATATCTTAATATTTGCGACCTGCAGTTTGTAAGCAAGCCAATTTTGGGGGGACCCTTATATCGGCACTAGGTCTTAACTTGGACCGGTGTTAACCAAAATCAATAGGCTTCGTCCTTGGGCTGACATATGTCGGTGTACCAAATTTTATAAAGATATCTTAATATTTGCGACCTGCTGCGTATAAACAATATAATTTTGGGAAGACCCTTATATGGGCACTAAGTCTAAACATGGACCGATTTTAACCGAAATCAATAGGCTTCGTCCTTCGGCCGATATAAGTCGGTGTACCAAGTTTCATCAAAATATCTTAATATTTGCGACCTGTAGAGTGCGCACAAGAATGCATGGACAGACAGACGGACGGACGGACAACGTTAAATCGAAATAAAAAAAAATTCTGAGCCGATCGGTATACTATAAGGTGGGTCTAGGACCAATATTTTTTGGTGTTACAAACATCAGCACAAACTTATAATACCCTGACCACATAGTGGTGTAGGGTATAAAAATAAACCATGTTTTTTTACTAAAAGAAAAAAGTTAATTTTCCTTTGCGTGTTGTTATATTAAACAAAGGCTTCGATTTAAGTATATATATATCTCTTTGAAAATTTACCTAAGCGTCTTGACAAATTTGTCGTTAATTTTATGTAGTTGTATATCTACCACGGAACTTTGTAAAATTTTACTCTAATTTTTGTAAATGTTACACCTTTTTTTTCTGCGTGCCTTACTGTATACTTATCACCATAGTGGGAAAATAAACTGTACACGACATGTAGGGTAGGGTACGGTTGTGTGTTTGTACACAAACCGAATGCGGTACACTACGATTGTCTGATGAACGCAAACGCTACGATTATGTACTGTACTTTCAACACATATTCACACCCCGTAGCGTACCAAATTCGGATTGTGTGTATAAACACAAACACTAATTGGAGAGAATAGCGTATGTGTTTTCTACGCAACCAATATGCTTGTGAACTGTGTTCGCGATATACGGTAAGCAACCCTAAAATTACGGTGCGTTAGAGTTTATTTTCCTTTTCTGCTTATCACTACAATTTGGACATTATACATATTTTAATAATTTTTTAACCGTGATATTGATTAAATAAGCTCATACCCGTCTACACACTCGTATAATCTATGTATGTGCAACCAATTCAGTGGGAACCACTGCGGATGTTTTTTGGGTGTACAGCTAGTTTTTGTAGATCCTTTTCATTTATTCAATATTCCTTAACTGTATACTCATACACTCACACATGTATACAAAGAAAATCAGCCAACACAAAGGACCTTTGTTAGACAACGAGGGCAACTGGTAATGACACATTTAAGGCAACAGCAACAACTTGTGGCATACCACGAGTACGTGTAGTAAATAAATTTATGTTCAAAAGAAAACAAAAACAACCAACAACAGCAAAAATGTGAGTTATCGTAGTTGATGGTGCCTGTTTGAGTTTGAGTTTGGTTTATTTTATTTCTATTTAACTATGATGATGTTTTTTGCTGTTGACTGCGATTATAATTGTGATTACTATTTTTCCTGACAATATGAATATTTTCTTTCTTAGCCTCAGTGAGTGAGTAAGTGTTTTGACTTGGTTTTGATAGAAGTCTAAATGAAGTTTTACTTCATTGTTCCTTTTGATGACGCCATATACTAAGTACTTGTTGCAAATATTGATTTACCAAATACAATCATGTCTATATCATGGATGTAGTGGTTGCTCTGTATTGAAAGAAGTGTTTTTTCTGCGTTTAGAACTCAAGATATTTAGAATGACATCCCATCATAAAATTGGAAGCAGTAAAATTGACAATAGATTATTTTTTAGCTCATTTTGTTGTGAACTGCTGCTTAGTGTACTGCATCCAATTAAGGGAATGATTGTAGAAGAGGAATGAAAGTAATTTTATTTATTTTTAGTAAAAACCTACATACATATATATGATGCTTTCCAAGCAATGTCAAACTTACAGCATTTGTTGACCTACATATGTGACAGCTAGGGTTTGGGATTTCCCGGACTTTTTTATTTCCCGGGAAACGGGAATGAAAAAATTTGATTCCCGGGATTCCCGGGAATCCCGGGAAATATTTTTGAACTGAATTGTTAATGAAAACCACCTATATAAGTAATTTTTGTTAAAAAAAAAAACTATTTTAGTACAAATGCAGTCTGTGTAGTGAGAATTCAAAGTAAAAAATATCAGAATGTTGAATATTTGATTTCACATAAATTACTCGCAGCACTGCCAAATGAATTGCATGATTCCAGCAGAAAGCACCTACTACTGGACTTTCGGAAATAAACCGTTTCATCACAGTTGGCCCATTAGATATGGTGGCCACAATGTTATTTTCTAAAGACAAATAAAACTCTTCTAGTCTTATTTCTACAATTCTTCTTATTTCATCAGAAGAATCATCAGCTGATATATAAACCAACCCCAGGTTATAAATGAATTATTTCCATTTGTACATATGTTCAAATATCTCTTTTGTGATATTCTTGCCCATTCATCTAAGATTAAAGTAAATCTCCTATTGTTAGAAATATTGCTCGATATTTCTTTCATCATGATATCTTTTACATGATTGTAGTAATTTAATATAATGTTCTTTACGTCGGTTTAATTTTTTTGCAATGTCAGTTTTTATTATAAAAACTTTCTCGAATAAACGAAGATCTAGTCATGGTGCGGATTGACTGCGGCTAATTTGCGTACCATTTCAGGAAATGTTTGCATTACCATAAGAAAAAAGTGTAAGCTGAATAGGCAGCTTACACTTTTTTCTTCGGGTACTTTGCTAATTTTAGCTGAAACGTTGTTCTTGTTGTTGTTTTCTTCAAGAGAAGTTGCATGACCATCAATTTTTTTTTTTTGTGAACCAAATTTAGATGTCGGATAAACAAATTTAGATACCACCGTTTACCATTAGTCTTTTCTTTTCACATTTATTAATGAAAACGTTCCTTATAAAATTATTGACCCTTAATATAAAAGAGTATTTTAAATTTAAAGCCGACTTTATTTTTAATCAAGCGGTTTTGTTCATTTTGTGTATGAAAACCTTACAAAAATATTTATATTTTCAAATATTTTGATTGGTTGAAAATAAATTAACCAATCATAATGCTACAAAAATAAACCAAGTCAAGGTATACTGCCACCCAATATTTTAACTAATGTCGACTTTACCTAAATTATACATTTGAAAAATTTAGATAGTAAGGGCGATTTGTTGTAAGAAACAAAGCTTTTTTTCATATTTCTTTTAAACATTTTACCAAGTTTTTAGGTTTTACTACCTAAATTTTGAATAAGTTATGCGAAAAATCTTTATTAGTTGAAATGCTCCTAATTACTTGGCAAAGATTTTATTTGTGTGTCAAATAAATGTATTCCCTTTTAAAAGATTATAACAATGACATTTTTGTTTTGGTATTTAAAATGTTTTTTATGACTAAAATTAAAAAATCCTATTCGAAACAAAAAAAATTTAATATTTTTAAAATTTCCCGTTTTCCCGGGAAAAATATATTATTTTCCCGGGAATTCCCGGCAAACTTTTCCCGGGATTTCCCGGGAATTCCCGCCCGGGAATTCCCGAACCCCAAACCCTAGTGACAGCGCATAGAGAAAGGGACCTAAGGGTAAAAAAATCAATTTTTTTTTTTGTTTTTCCCATGCTCTCCTGAGAAAGGGACCTAAGGGGACCTTAGGTCCCTTTCTATTTTGCGCGTCACATATATAAATAAAAATTGTAGCAACTTTTTAAATTTTTCCAAAAAGTCACCGGATTAGGCGTGGTAAAATATTAAAAAATTTTGCGTTTATTTTAAAAGTATTACAATTTAATGGAATTTGAAAAATGCTAAAAACTTGGGCAAATGTATTCTGTGTGAAGGGAAATGTTTCTTAAAAACCCAGGGGTATGGTATCACCAAAAACAAAAGTTATAACGACATCGTTATCACTAGATGGCACTTTGTTCAAAAAATTGACAATTTTCTTTTTTTATTTAAAGGTTTGTTTTTTCGAATTTTGTATAAATATTCTATACAAATTTAAGCATTTATAAAATTTTTAAGTAGGTATAAATTTAGCTTCTTAAAAATTAAGTAGTTACAAAAATGCTACCAAGTCTTAAAAATTCTTGGCTTTTCTTTTTCAAATGTAAATAAAAATATTTGTCATAAAAATATTTGAAATTTTAGTATTTTTTATTTCATAAAATATTAAAAACAACAAAAGCTAACAAATGAATTATGCGTTTGTTAGCAATGGTGGAGCAGGGCACACAAGATTATTGCTCCATTTCGCGTTCCGGCGAAGTCTTTGTACGAAAACAGCTTTTGTACAAAGGGGACTCCAAATGTTTAAATTTCATTTGTTTACAAAAAATAAAAGAAAAGTCAGGTAAGTACGGATAGTCGTTTTTTTACAAGTAGTTATAGATATAGATATAAAATTCGAAAAAAACAAACCCATTATTAAAAACAACATTCTTATAATTAATTATGTTTATCTGTTATATTTGGTCTAAACATGCAAAAATACCACTTACTTCTGGAGAAGCAATTTGCGTTTTCAATTTCACTGGGCTAGACTGCAGTTTATGAGGTTTCGTCAAAAAAATATAAAAAAACGAGTAAAAAGGTTAAAGTCGGGCATGCCGACTATACAATACCCTACACCAGTCTGGTTAAAAGCCAACTAATGTTTGGATCCGAAATTCGAATGTGTTAAAATGGGGCTTGTGTCAAAATTTTCTATAATGTGAGTCAGCGCACCAAATTACATTAAAATATCTTAATAATTGCGACCTGCAGTTTGTAACCAAGCCAATTTTGGGAGGACCCTTATATGGGCACTAGGTCTAAACATGGACCGATATTCACCAAAATCAATAGGCTTCGTCCTTGGTCTGTGTACCAAATTTCATCAAAATATCTTAATATTTGCGACCTGCAGCGTATAAACAATATAATTTTGTGAGGACCCTGCGTTATTGGGCTAATATAGGTCTGTGTACCAAATTTCATCAAAATATCTTAATATTTGCTACCTCCAGCGTATAAGCAATATAATTTTGCAAGGACCCTTATATGGGCACTAGGTCTAAACATGGACCGATGTTCACCAAAATCAAACTTGTTCGTCCTTGGGCCAACATAGGTCTGCGTACCAAATTTCATCAAAATATCCTAATATTTGCGACCTGTAGAGTGCGCACAAGAATGCATGGACAGACAGACAGACGGACGGGCGGACGGACATCGTTAAATCGAAATAAAAAAAATTCTGAGCCGATCGGTATACTATAAGGTAGGTCTAGCACCAATATGTTTTGGTGTTACAAACATCAGCACAAACTTATAATACCCTGACCACATAGTGGTGTAGGGTATAAATATGACCCCCTCTGGAATTAAAAAAAAAACCGAAATTAATTTGGGAGGGGCTCGGCCCCGGGACGCCCGTGGGGGCAAAAAACGGGGGGACATAGTAACATGTATGTGTGGTTACCAAATTAAAGGAAATTGTCTCACGATTTCTAAAATGTTATCTTTCTAACTAGAGCCATTTTAGTCCCTTAAGAGGGGGGGACTGAAAATGATGAAAGTTTTTTATATGGTAAAATGGTACTCAAATGATAGAAAATGTTCCCCCACGACTTCAAAAACTATTTTTTTTTTCAATAATCGATAAACGCATTAAAAATTTAGACATTTACATAAAAAAAAATTAAAAAATTTTTATAAAAATTACGCGATTTTTGCAAAAAAAAATTTTCCCTGCGGCGCAATAACAGTATATCAATTCTGAAATTGCATTTTGCGTCAAAAAGTTTGGTATACCTAACATTAGAAAAAAAAAAAATTTTTTTTTTGAAAAATCGAGCGGTTTTTACAAAAAAAAATTTCCCCAGCGGCGCAATTCAACTATATCAGTTCTGAAATTGCATTTCTCACCCATAAAAAGTTGAATCCTTTTATTTCAACTAGCAACTGTCTTTTGTGTTCCAAATTTTCAAAATAAACAACAAAAAACGGACATTTATAGGGTTTCACCAAAACTAAAATAATGTGATTTTAGACTTTTTTAATTTTTCCAAGGTCTAAAATTTAACAAAATGCCCTTAATTTGATTCACGTCCAACGGATTAGTAAAAAAAAACCTCATTTTTGAAATCGTGAGAAAATTTGCTTTCATTTGAGTACCATTTTCGTTCATATTAATATTTTACTATTGGTCGAAAAATGGCTCTACTTAGGGCTACGTTTTATGGAAATAAAAAAATAATATTTTTGGAATTGGGAGACAATTTCCTTTAATTTGAATACCCACACTTACATGTTACTAAATCCCCCAGTTTTTTGCACCCCACGGGCCTCCCGGGGCCGAGCACCTCCCAAAATTAAAATCGGTTTTTTTCTTTTTTAATTCCAGAGGGGGTCATACTTTTTTTGCCGAAACCCCATAAACTGCAGTTTTGCCGAAGTCTGTGACATGCCGGAATAAATTTTATTTCCCAGGAAAATTTTCTGTTCCAAAGAATCGGTTGTAGAATAGCTACTTTTCATTCACAACCCCTTCTACTGTCGATTCTAACACCGATTCTTTTTGTTTGAAATTGTCCCAAAAGCAACCCCTTCTATTGCTCCAAAGTGGAACCGGTTGCTCTAGAATCAGTTCTGGAACTAGTTCTGGAACCAGTTCCAGGGATCTCATACGGAAGGTATGGCGGAAAATTTTTTACAATCGGTAGCCAACCACACCCATTCTACAACTGGTTCCACTGCAACCGATTCCATGGAACTGGTTCCGGAACCAGTTCCTGGGATCCTATATGGAAGGTGTGGGTGACGTAGAATCAGTTCTGGAACTAGTTCTGGATCATATAGGATCCCAGGAACTGGTTCCGGAACCAGTTCCATGGAATCGGTTGCAGTGGAACCAGTTGTAGAATGGGTGTGGTTGGCTACCGATTGTAAAAAATTTTCCGCCATACCTTCCGTATGAGATCCCTGGAACTGGTTCCGGAACCACTTCCATGGAATCGATTGCAGTGGAACCAGTTGCAGAATTGCTGTGATTGGCTACCGATTGTAAAAAATTTTCCTGGGTTATATGTCAATACCGATTGTAAAAAATGTTCCTGGGTTATATGTCAATTCCCAGGAAATTTTTTTACAATCGGTAGCCAACCACACACATTCTACAACTGGTTCCGGAACCAGTTCCTGGGATCCTATATGGAAGGTGTGGGTGACGTAGAATCAGTTCAACTGAGTCTCAGTTGAAATACCCCTTACAGAGGCTCAGTTAAAGAAGTTAATTGAAGATTACTAAATTCTTAGTCGAATATAGTGTCAAAATGTGTAATTGACAATTAGTTACTTGGAACGATTTCGTAGTTAAAATTAAAGAATTAATAGTACTGAACAATTTTTTTTGTAAATCTTTGACAGAGTTTGACATTAATTTTTTTAATTTTTTATTATCTTATCTTAAATTGCGCTGTTCCATCTGTATTTATCAAAAATACCTGTATTCCCACGGTATTTTAATCAACGGTGTAGACCAAATATCCCAAAATATGCTTTAAATGAGCAAAATAAAACAAATTAACATGAAATGTTCTTGCCGACCATAGATTACATAGATATCTCCCTCTTCTTCTTCTTTTGTCAACAAACAAATTTTTACACATACATTGAATTTTTTTTTTGTATAGGTACACAGAGAGAATTTTGCTGGACGAATTTTAATGAAATTTTTTAATAAACTGATGAAGTTTTCTTCACATAACAAATGAAAAATTTCTTAAATTTGATGAAAAAGCTTCATATATTTTATGAATCTAGTTTTAATGAAACTTTTTCATTGAGAATATGAAACTTTTAATAAATAAAATGAAATTTTCTACATAATTTTATGAAAAATTACATTAATTCAATGAAAAGTTTCAATGGACGAGTTCCAGTGCAACTTCATTGGTTTTATGCTAAAATTCATTAATATCATGCAGATAATTCTCTCAGTGTATACCATGCGCGGTTCCAGCAATTAATATAAGGGAAAAATCATACGCCTCAGTGTCCAACTCAATGTAAAGGGTGTTTTTTTAAGCTAGATAGAACTTTAAATTGTAAAAAGTAACACAAAAAATTAAATTTTGATGAAACATTTTTTTTATTTGTTTCAGTATACTCTGACAAATCATCGTGAATAGACTCACGCTTGAACAACGCTACGAAATTATCCAAATTTACTTTGAAAATCAGTCGTCGATTCGCGCAACTTATAGACGCAAAATTGTGTTCAGCGATGAGGCGCATTTTTGGCTTAACGGGTTTGTTAATAAGCAAAATTGCCGCATATGGAGTGAGACCAATCCACAAGAGACCCTACAGACTCCATTACATCCAGAAAAATGCACCGTTTGGTGCGGTTTTCACGCTGGTGGCATCATCGGACCTTATTTCTTCAAAAATGAGGCCGGAGCTCGCGTTACGGTCAATGGAGATCGTTACCGCACCATGATCAATGATTTTTTGTTTGAAAATATGGATGACATTGATCCGGAGGAGATGTGGTTTCAACAGGATGGCGCTACGTGCCATACGGCGAACGCAACCATCGACTTATTGAAATCAAAATTTGGCGATAAGTTGATTTCGAGAAATGGACCTGTCAATTGGCCTCCAAGGTCGTGCGATTTGACACCTCTCGATTATTTCCTGTGGGGCTACGTGAAGTCACTGGTTTATGCTGATAAACCAGCAACAATTGATGCCTTGGAGGACAGCATTGTTCGTGTTATTCGTGACATACGGCCAGCAGTGCTCGAAAAAGTGGCCCAAAATTGGACGTCCAGAATGCGCTTCGTCAAGAACAGCCGCGGTGCCCATATGCCCGAAATCATTTTCAAATGTTAATGTCACGTATTGATCTTTCCAATAAAAAAAAAATTTTGATTACAATTTAATTTTTTGTGTTATTTTTTACAATTTCAAGTTCTATCGGGCTTAAAAAAACACCCTTTATTTGTCTACGGTGGCGTATGATTTTTCCCCTTATATTAATTGCTGGAACCGCGCATGGTGTATACCTAACACATTCTCATGAGATACGTGCACTGACAGCGAATGTCAAAGAGTAAGATATATATGTATGTAATCTATGTTGCCGACTTTGTTTTTAAATAATATTTGACAATTTGAAAACTTTATATTTGTGTATACAGGGTACCAGGAAAAGATTTTTATTGAACTAAAACAAAAGTTAGTTTCAGTTATTTTAGTTATTTTGAATTTCATCAGTTTTAACTGAGGAATTATTTAACTGAGCAACTGAGAAATTTTTTCGGTGTGGTTTTGAAAATAAAATATTTTGGTTTGAAATGCAATGAAAAAATATTTTGTTTTAAATTAATAGACATATGTATTTTTCATAATCAACTTAGGAATTGCTGAAAAAATCGTTTTCGGTTTAACTAAACTAAGATTAACTTACATCCCAAAAACTCGGCAGGAAATTTTATCTTTTAATAATTAGTAATTTGTCTCTAGAGTAATTTATACAAAAAGTAGGGGCTATAACGTAAGATTTTTTTTATTCTACACCGAAAAAATTTTTCAGTTACACGCTACTAAATTTTCAACTGAGCTTCAAGTGAAATACCCCATACTGAGCTTCAGTTGATCGATTAAGTTGAAGTTAACCAATTTGAATTTGAAAATGTGATTTAACTGAGCCTTCAGTTAAAATGAGACAAATTTTAAATTAGTAGCTAATAACCGATTCAAAAAATTAAAATAACAAATATTTATATGGTTGTCAATAAATAAAAGCAAATGAAATTTTTTGTAATAATTGCACTATTTATTTAAAAAAAATTAAATCACAATTGTCATTCCCTTAATGAATATATTCCATTCCTTGTGTTCTTCCATTGTCAGCATACACTCAGATGTTAAAAATTTGTTCCAGCAATAAAGTTTCTATACCAAAAATTTACCCAAAAATTTCCTGTAAACAATTAAAAAAAATTTAAATTATAATGAAAAAACAAGAACTTACCAAAAATCCAAAAAATGTTCATTATGTTTCTGTTTTGTGTGATTATATATAGTTGTAAATTTATTAACAATTGAATCAGCAATATTCAAATATCCAACCTGAAAAAAATCAAATTTGTCTAAAAAATCTAAATCGAGTTTAGCTTAGAGGAAAAGCAAAGTTAAGTTAATTTTGTGGAACGTGTTATTCCAATTATAGAAATTATAATCCATTAACATTTGGGGGATGTCGTGTACCTTGGTACTTATGAAAAATCGTTGTCAATATGTCTAAGATTAAGATATATGGGAAAAATCTTTAAGTGCAGAAAAACTTCATAGAAAGAGACTTTAAAAGAAAACAACAACAAATAAGGGGAAAATGCAAAGTTCCAAGGTACTCGCCATCCAAGGTACGCAACATTCCCATAAAGCCATCAATCAATACAACAAAAATTCAAAAGTTGTACATAAATTTCTGTAACTACACTCACAATATATTTTCCATAACCGATTGCGGTTTATTTAAAAAGTAATAGGTAAAGTTTTTTTTTCAATTAAAAAATCAATTAAAATACATTGAAACATATTGTTTAACTTTTTATATTCGTCAATAAAAAACAAACTAGAAAAAAATATGTATCGTCTGTAGGAGTTGTTATTTTCAGTCAAATATTCTATTTTTAGATTTCTATTTTTGGAAAAAATAATTTAAATAATTTCGTTGTTTTCTGTTTGAAAACAAAAAATTCAAAATTTTCTTTTTTGTTAAAATATTTTGTTTATATACAAAATTATTTCAATTCAAATTACAAGAAATTCTTTACTCATACACACAAACATGGCCAATAAAAATAAGAACGTGTGTGTTGTGTGTGGTGTAGTCTTTTGAAAATTAAACAAAAAAAAAAACTTTCAAATATGAAAAAACAAACCACAAAATCGTTTTTTTTTTACGTTTTGTCAGTTAAAAATTGATGATTGTTTTAATAGACTTTTCAATTATGAATTGTTTAAACAATGTTTGAAAATAGCAAAATAGTTTGAATATAATGAAAAATCAGTAGTCATTTTCTTTATTGTGTTTTCAATTAATTTAATATGTATTTTAGGTTGTTTTTAAGGATAAAATATTGTGAGTGTACAACAGAATTAAAAATGAATAAATTTAATTGTACCTGAAACTGCAAAAATTCGGTTGGGACTACAATTCTGTTTTCTGTGTTTACCCAATAGCATGAACTAACCGAGCAAAAAAAGGATTGCAACTACTAACCAGCCAATTTAGTCGCTTAATCATTTTTGTTCGCGATGTCCCAAAAGTAATAGGTAGTCATTACCTTCTTACTTACAAAAAATAATAAATAATGGGTAGTCATTCCTCTCTCACTTACAAGTACTCAATACTTTTGGAACATCGCGAACAAAATTAATTAAGCGAGTAAATAGGCTGGTAAGTAGTTGAAAACCTGTTTTTGCTGGAATGAATCAAATCTTGTAGTATTCTGTTTTACGTAAAAACTTCATCAAATAATACTTCACTAATACCACAACTCTGCTCTCTTGCATACATTCAACCCATATAAATTTGTATGATATTGTGTATGAAAACTGAACGATAAAACGGAAGTTAGCTTTTTGTTTAATAAAAAATATAAAAAATAAACATTCAGCAATTGTTTCCTTACAATTGACATACAATACCCGATAGACGAACACACAATATCCTTGTGTATGCATTTAATGTTTTTGTTTCCTAAACTTTAACACAAAAGACGGACCTTGATTTAATTTTTGTTGTATTCCTTTATTCAAGCATGGGCAGTTTATAAATAAATATGTATCATTCATATGTAATAAATAAAAATATATATCCATACACTTCTCTATATTGGACAAATGTGACTTAAGGATCCCAGTGTAGAAAATCATTACCAGATATGTGGTTATGTAACTACATACTTGGTAATGGTAACTAGTTACTTTTGTTATTACATTTCTTATTACCTTTATATGGCGATGTCGCGAAAAATAATGAGTTGTCGTTACACACCAGCATACGAAAAATCAAAAATATATCGTTACTTATGTGCTTACCAGTACTGACAAAAATAATGAGTATAAAAATAGATTTTCTAAAAAATAAATTATATAAAAAAAAATATTTTTATTGTATTTTTTTTTTTTTAATAAAATTTACTGGTGCGGGATTCGAACCCGGGTCTACAGATTGCCAGTCAACAGCTCTACCATCTGAGCTATATCGACATGTAATATTTAATAGATAAAAACACAATTGAGTTGCTGCACACAAGTAAGCTTACTCGCCAACATACAAAAAATCAAAAAATATGTGGTTACATATACCCTTACCAGTGTTTAAAAAATATTGAGTCTAAAAATAGATTTCAAAAAATTTTCAAAAAAATCTAAAAAATTATTTTCTATTTGAAATAATGATAAAAATAAGTCATTATCAGTAACTCATTATTATATGTTTTAAAATAATACAGAAGGTAAGTGGGTGTCATTACTGGTAGTCCAAAAAATAATGATATGTCATTACCGTTTCTACACTGGGATATAAAACAGTTAGCACTTCATTGCAATATATCTACTTGGCATTTTCTAAGTTTATATTAATTTTTCATACTCTTAACTAATGAATGTCGTTAATTTTTATTTTAACATGATTTCGGAAAACATTTAAAATTTTCACCCGAAATCGTGTAAAATTCGGTGAGAAGAGGACACATAATTGGAATATATTAAAGAATTCAATATAATTGAATACGAGTATAAATAATTTATTTGATATAAATAATTTTTGGTGCTTAATATGTCGGTCTTTCATTAATATATTGTCCGAATAAACATGTATTTCTCTTTAAAATATAAAAAGAGTTTTTTTTATACTGATACTATTGTTATTTTTTCAAATACACTTACTAAACTCACTAACATTGACATTTTCAGGTCAAATTCAAAGTTCCCTTGCCACCTGGAGTGAATAGTGCCACATTAATACCAAAGTTAATACGAACCAAGGATGTTAAACAGTTACAGGATGGTAATACACAACCTTCAAAGCCAAAATTAACGGTAAGTATTGTTTTCAACATTTACAATGAACAATTAAAATATTAACAAAATTGTTATAAAATTAATAATACATGAATTTGCTACACCATTTCCAGTTTAATGTTAAGAAAATATTTAATGGAAGACACAATTTTTAACACAAATTTGGACAAACTACACTATGCGACAGTCAAAATCGGGATGTGATGAAACCAACGGGAAATGTTATATCGGTCAAAAACAAGTTATACGTGTTCCGGCGTTTCGCTGGATCGCCCCTAGGAATCGAGATATATCTTTTTTTTTGACATAACTCGAGAACCACTAGTCCGATTTTGCTCAACTAATTTTAAAAAAATTAAAAATTACAATACCTTTAATCTGTTCATATAACGTTTTTCTATATACTCAACAGTTTTACCGGTAAAAATAAATGTTTGTTACAGCTACCATAAAAATCAATAACCTTTTGTTTATTACTTTTTTTTAATATTTTAGGCAAAAAATATTTTTTTCTTCATACATTTATTTTTACCGGCAAAACTGTTGAGTATATAGAAAAACGTTATATGAACAGATTAAAGGAATTGTAATTTTTAATTTTTTTAAAATTGTTTGAGCAAAATCGGACTAGTGGTTCTCGAGTTATGTCAAAAAAAAGACCACCAAAGGTCAAATCGATATATCTCGATTCCTAGGGGTGACCCAGCGAAACGCCGGGACACGTATAACTTCTTTTTTACCGATATAACTTTCCCCGGTAGTTTGAACCCTTCCCGATCACTGACCC
This sequence comes from Leucophora obtusa, assembly GCA_949987735.1. Lineage (NCBI taxonomy): Eukaryota > Metazoa > Arthropoda > Insecta > Diptera > Anthomyiidae > Leucophora > Leucophora obtusa. The sequence continues at coordinate 35,216,205 of OX465297.1, read as the reverse complement.
CTACCACTTGTCTCACAGTGCTACTTATTTAGCGTAGTCCGTTTTATAACAAAAAGGAAATTGTTTTGCTCATACCCAGCAAAAATAGATATAACCCATAAAAACCTTGGTAATACTTTGCATATTACCTGAATGTAATGGAATGTTTTTTACAAATCCCGGAATTCGGGATTTTGAAAACTGAGATCCTGAGATTTTTCGGGAACCCGGGTTTGATTTGGATCCCGGGATTTTCCGTGATTTCGGGATGTTTTTGTTTCATATTTTTATTTAGGAGCGCTCATTAATAAGATTTTTTAATGTCTCTTAAAAATGGCTATTGTTTTTCTGAATATACTTTTTTTGGTAGAAAATATAACCTTCTGAGAGTTTAATCCAAAAAGTTGTCTCTACACTCTTAAAAGCTGTCTCAAAATGAGTTATCATTTTTCAGACTCAAAAAAGATTACAAAACTATTAAAATTTATGAGGGAAATTTCGTTAGTTTTTCTGAGTCATTTCTGAGAGCAAAGGGGGCTTTTTGTGACAAACCGCTTTCATAGAAAAAAGTGAAAAAAAATGTATGTTTTGGAACTTATTTATGAGTCATTAATGATCATCTTTGTTTACTGGGCCTACAAATTAAAATAATTCATTAAAAATCTTATTATTTACATATTGTTAAATACAATGAAAAAATAAACAAATAAAACGAAATTTACACTCATAGAAATAAGTATGTAAAAAAAGCAGAAAACGCCACTCAAAATTACATAGTTAGAAAGATTCTTCGATAAAAGTGCTGAAATCAGCAGAATTTGTTTGCTAAATAATTGTTAAATTTCTAAAATATTAGTAATATACTTATGAGTTAAATTTAAGTAAATTACAAATTACAATTCATCTCTGAAATCATGAAAAAATTTCAGGGTAGAAGCAACAAAAAACACTACCATATCTAAAATTTTTTAGCTACACTCATAGAAATAAATCTGTAAAAATAGCAAAAAAAAAAAGTTACTAAAAATTATTTAAAAATGATGCTGCAGAAAAAACTGCTAAAATTGCCAGATTTTTTTTGCTAAATACTAGTAAAATAAGAACAGCAAAATTGAAACTGTTAAATTTACAGAATTTTTGTTATATTTAATATAAAAAATTGAAAATAAAAAATTGTACTGTAAAATCTGCAGAAAATTTTGCTAAATATTAGTAGACTAAAAATAGCAAAAATAAACTGTTATATCTACAAAATTTTTGCTATTTTGAAGCTAAATTTAGTAGAATGCAAATATTATATGCAAGGTTAAATATTTTTATGTCTTATACGGTAGTCATATCTATAGATATTTTATGAACTGGAAGAAGAAGTTTTAGTACATGTTTTAGCATCGCTTTGCCAAGTTGTTCCAAAAAGTACCAAACAAGGGTTTGGGTAAATATGTTTAAGCCCATTTCGACTCTATTTTGTCTATAAAAATCTGGTTCATTAGTCTGGTCCTCTATCCTTGTTAACGATTTTATTAATATAGCTTCTAGCTTAAAACAACTGTTGGTTGAGTCAAAAAAAGCGTATTCTGTAATTTTTTATAAGAACCAACAAAATTCATTTGAGTTTTAGTTCACTCAAAAGGTCCATTTTTGGATAGATATACCCCTTTCGCTGGCGTATTGTAGAACTTATTTTTGCTCAAAAAAGATAAAAGCCAAAAAGTAACTAGATAACAGTATTTCTAGAAAATTTCAATAGACTCGTAATCTAGACCGAATTATCTTTCTACAAGGCATAAAAATCCATAATCGGTTGGAAAGTTCATATTTAAGTAATTGCCTATTTACCGGTGCACAGTGGTTTGAAACAAAAAAAAAGTGGTAATAAATCTGTATCTTCTAAACTATAATTCCGATTGCATCAGTATGTATGAGATAATTTTTAAGGAAGACCCAGGCTTTCTGAATTTTAGATTCATCGTTACCCTGTATTATCACAGGGTGACGTATTGGGCGTCAAAGTAGACAACCTCAAAAGTAAAATAGCTTTTTGACCGTGTAGCTCTTTCAATTATTGCCCAATATGGTTGATTTTTTTATATTTTGGAATGAGCTTGGAGAAACGAAGAAAAAACATGCTTACTTTACTATAATAACTGTTATGGGTTTTAAGTTATATCATTTCAAAAATAAAAAAACTCATTTTTCTCTTCGACTTTTTTAGTTTTTGGCCGATTGTGAATTCGATATTATAACGATAATTTTTTTAAAAAATACTGACATATAGGCAACAGTTTAAGAAATGAAACTGTGAAAACCTTTTTTAAGTATCTCGAACCATTTAGTGTTGAGAAATTTCCAAAGTCAAACATTTTTCGCTGATCGAAAAAATTGCATTTTTTTCTCAAAAAGATGCTATAAAGTTTTCACTTTTTACTGAGAAGTTATTTAATAAAAGTTAATGTTTTATTATATATTTGTAGAGAATGTGGTTCTTAGATGCTTTTAATCCAAATTTGAAGTCGGTACAACATTCAGCCAACGTACAGCATTGACCGAAATTGGTCTAATTTTTATGAGAATTTTAGAGTTTTCGATCATATAACAAAAAAGTCACGCCGATTTTGATAATTTCTGAAATACAGTTATATATCGCCATATATTCTGTTTAGATTTCAAAAATAAAAAGTAGCGCCAATTCATAAACGAATCCAGAAAACATAATTTTATAAAAAATTGTAAATTTCCATACACCATAATTTTAATTGCAAAAAAGGATAGTTTGGTTTATTTTTTTTTTTTAATTATTTTAATTGTTTTACATGAACAATAAAATAGTCTTTATTGCTGCAAAAAATCATTCACGTACCTTGAATAGTTTTTAAGATATTGAAAGTCAACTTTCAAAGATGATTTTGTAAAAAATACACTTTTTAGTTTTTTCGTAGATTTTTCAGAGAAGTGTTTAGGTTTTTTTTTAATGTTACTTAAAAATTAACAGTGCAATAAACTAGACATGTTTTCCTTTTCATTGATGTATTAAACGTATAAAAAAGATTTGATACAGGTCAAAATTATTGCATTTAAAACACACACCTCAGGTCAAAAAATAGAACCACATGCAAATATTGTGCAAACGTTCACTTTCTTGTTTTTTAGTTTTTTCGTAGATTTTTCCCAGAAGTGTTTAAGGTTTTTTTGAATGTTACTAAAAAATTAACACTACGATAAACTAGACATATTTTCCTTTCCATTCATGTATTAAAGGTATATAAAAAATATTGGTAACAGGTACAATTATTGCATTCAAAACATACACCCCAGGTAAAAAAAAATATTTTTCATTTTGGGACAGGTACAATTATTGCATTCAAAACATACACCCCAGGTAAAACAAAAACATTTTTCAACTTGAGACAAATATTTTACAGAGTTGTTAAAATTTTTAGTTGACTTTACTACGTTCACAGTACGATTGTTAAACACGTTTATGTAAAAGTTAAACATATCCGTTCACACTTAAAAATGAAATGTTTCGAACAGCTGTTCCTTAACAATTGTAAAAAAAACATAAATTTAACAAAATTTCCCAAAAAGTTATTTGTATTCGGCCGCAGGCAATAATTAATAATTTTTGGCATTATCCAACGTTATAATTGCTATAAAAAGTGAAATAACATTATCCGCCCCAGTCGGAAACAAGATTTTTCAATTTTTATTTAAAGCCCAGTATTTTGTGCAAAAGAGCGAAAAAATTTCGCACTATGTTTGGAGCTCAAAAACTATAATAAAAACATTAAAATGCACAAATTTATTATGGTCTATAAAAAGTTACAATCATAACACTATGCGACAGTCAAAATCGGGATGGGATGAAACCAACGGGAAATGTTATATCGGTCAAAAACAAGTTATACGTGTCCCGGCGTTTCGCTGGGTCACCCCTAGGAATCGAGATATATCTTTTGTTTGACATAACTCGAGAACCACTAGTCCGATTTTGCTCAAACAATTTTAAAAAAAATTAAAAATTACAATTCCTTTAATCTGTTCATATAACGTTTTTCTATATACTCAACAGTTTTGCCGGTAAAAATAAATAGTAGTTTAAATTAACTGAAAATGTAATTTAAAATAAATGAAAAATCACTTGAAAAGCGGTCTACTAACTTTTCATTTAAATCAAAAGAACTTCTCATTTATTTTTAAATGTTAATAAATTAATCGTGGGCGCTGTGGTGTAATGGTTAGCGCGTTGGACTGTTACACGTGAGGTTGCGGTTTCGAGCCCCAACCAAGGCAACATCAATTTATGAAAAATAGTAATATGTATGAAATTTTTCTATCCCTCATACATATCGCAGCGTCCTCCTTCGGTGTTCCCATAGCACTTAACCCCACCGAAGTAAAATAATATAACAGGGCTATGAACTAAAAAGCTTCAACAAAGTTCGCCAACTCACCGACAGATGGCGCGCAACAACTGTTGTAAAAAATTCAACATCTCGCGCAATTACAGTGTTGCCATATTTGAAGCCCTTCATCTTTCACCAGCTTTAACTTCTTCTCGATCCCTTTCAAAGGAAGCAACACGTTAATTAATAGGAAGAATTTCCAGATTGTTGCTTCTCTTCAAAAAAAAAAAAAAAATCCTTAAAAAATAATAATTTTTCATTTTAAAAAAATTAACTACAAAATCCGCACACAGAAAAAAACAGGGGGAATATTACCTAAGAGCTATGTAATTATACAACTACATAATTTTCGAGTTAGTTTTACAAAGTTCTAGTAAAATATGTAAATTTAGTTGTAAAATATATACAATCCTTACAAAATATATACATGTGTAGCGGAAAATATCCGAAAAGTTACATATATTTTGCTAGAAATTTGTAAAACGTACTTCGAACTTATGTAGTTGTATAATTACATAGCACTTAGATAAAGTTCCACCTGTTTTTTTTTCTGCGTGCGTAAGAATAAATAATATTTAGTTTATTTCGTTTTTTGAACTGACCTTGTAATCTAAAAAGGTTTCTAATTTAGTAGGTTTGAGGTTAAAAAGAAGAATAAACCTTCCTCAAAAGTTATAGACACATTAAATTTGCAAATCAGACTAGATCTAGTTTCTGCCTTTTTATGGACAGGCTTCATCTATAAGGAATAATTTCAGAAGTTATCAAACAGACATATACAAACATTCTACTTCAGATTTTCTCTTTTTATCTTCTTATTTCCTCCGTGTCACCTTTTCACAAATATTACCACATTGACATATGGTTTGTACGTACAAGTGCAGGCAATTTGTGTATATTGGAAGGTTTCTTTTTTTTAACAAAACATTTTAAATGAAAATATTAACTGTAACAGAAAATCGGTATTAATATGTAGTTTATTTTTTAAATAAAAGACAAAAACAGTTGAAAAATATATATCTCTTCAATTTAACTGTATAATCATTTAAAAATAAATGTACGGATAACTTTTTAAATAAACTACATTCAGTTACTGTAATAATATTTTCAGTGTATATAAAAAGTCTCTGTGTGTATGTTGGTGATCGTATCAGTAAAATACCACCGGCTGTAAGAACCCATATTCATACTGTATGTTCGTTTGGTGCTCCGATATGTTTGTTTCCGGCCCACTTTTTCCAATATATCTAAAATTCCTTTTTACTCAATTTTTTTTACTTATTTTTTTTATTTTTATATATTTTTTTAATTAATATTTTATTATTAGTTTTGACTATAAAATTTTTTTATAAATGATATTAATTTTTCCGAAACATAAATAAGGAATTTCATTAATTGAATTAAGCTTATTATAAAATTGTATGAAACTTTTTAATTTAATGAATTCTTTCATTAGATATATTTTGTAAATCCGTAAAATATGCTACAATTTTATTACGCCTTTTGCATTTGTTAAATACTTTTTATTTGTGCACTCCAACTTAGCAACGACAACAACCAACTATAATAAATAATAATAAATGAAATTGCTTCGTAGATTTTATGAAGGAGTGGTCTATTCATTTTATGAAGAGTTTCATTAATTTTATGACCTCTTCATAAACATTTACTTTAATGAAACCTGTTTCAATGGACGAGTACCAGTGACAATTTTCATTGAAACTATGAAGAAATCTTACGCCACTTTCAAAACAAACACTTCAAATAAAAAATTAGAAAATATGAATTTTTATAATTAAATTAAGAAATGGTGTAGTATTCAGTATAATATATTTATATGCTTTTTAATTTATTTTTTTTTTCATTATAGAAATGTCTAAACACTTTAGATCTCACATCATTGGGTATTGGTTCATGTTGTGGTACTGGCATGTATTTAGTTGCTGGTATGGTGGCCAAAAATATAGCTGGTCCTGGTGTGATAATTAGTTTTATTATTGCTGCAGTAGCTAGTATTTTTTCAGGTAATTTATTTTGGTTTCTTTTATAAATATTCAAAAATGTATTGAGGTTTTGTTCATTATTAACTTATAACGAAGTTAATTTGATAATTATTGAACCTTAAACCATATTAATACAACAGGTAAAATTGTAAAAATAGCTCTATACAATGTTGTTGTAAAAATTATACAAAAACTTGTACAAAAGTTATAAGCTGTAGAGTATTGACAAAACAACTTACTTTTTTTTAATTTCCCAGCTAAAAATCGACATATATGAATACATACAGGTTAAATGTATGTTCATGCATGCTCATCATGCGCGGTTCCAGCAATTAATATAAGAGGAAAAATCATACGCCTCAGTGGCCAACTCAATGTATTTGTCTACTGTGGCGTATGATTTTTCCCCTTATATTAATTGCTGGAACCGCGCATGATGCTCATAAACATGCATTCATGTCCATACATGGATACATAAATCTCCATACATGCATCATATATGTCCACACATGTGCATTAACGAAATTTGAGGTAATATCTATATGTGTGTACTAGAGTACCCATATGTGCAAAAGTGTTATTTTTGCAGTTCCCCGCCCATTTTCGGATAGGGTGAGAGTAAAAAATAAGATATGTGCAAAAATTGGGATTCTGCGATGTAAACCGGCCAGGCCGTTTACATTTATGTCCTCAAAATTACCCTAAAAAATGTAAAACTGGGTAACCGCGGTAACGTACAAGTTTCCATTCTAGCCAAAATGGAAAATTTATATGCCATAGGGGTATATAAAGCGCAGCATCGTAAAAATCTGTGTCAGTTGCCAGCAGCCGTGAACGTGACCACAAGGTGGTTTATACTAATCTGTCTTTCTAGCTTTTAAGGACTTAAGCACGTGTGCTGTGCCTGGGTCACATCCTTTGAGGTCCTATAAGTATCCTTCGAGGTTCTTTAGATATCCTTCGAAGTCCTTTGAATATCCTTCAAGTATCCTGCGAAGGTCTTTAAATATAATTTGCATTCAGGAAGCGCGCCATTCGTAGGTCACTACCTGGCATATCCTTTGAGAGTTCTGCCGTATCCTTTGAATATCCTGCGAAGGTCCTTGACCAACTTTGCCTCCGGGAAGCGTGCCGTTCGTAGGCCACTTCCTACCGTATCCTTTTGAATATTCTGCCATATCATGCGAAGGTCCTTGAACATCATTGCATCCAGGAAGTGTGCCGTTCGTAGGTCACTTCTTGCAATATCCTTTTGAATATCCTGCCATATCCTACGAAGGTCTTTGAACATAATTTCCATCCAGGAAACGTGCCGTTCGTAGGTGACTTCCTGACGTATCCTTTTGAATATCCTGCCGTATCCTTTTGAATATCCTGCCATATCTTGTGAAGATCTTTGAACATAATTTTCCGTTCGTAGGTCACTTCCCAAACACCCCACGAAGGACCTGGAATCCCCGTGCATTCGCGGTTTCTCATTTCTATAATATTGTGCTCTTAGCAAATGTTTCGGAAGTTCCTATTTTAAATACCAAAATGTTGGTTATGTAATTTTAAACATTATTCCACGTTATTAGTTGCCTGAATTATTTTTAAGCTAATTTTGGTTAACAAAATCGCTTATAAGAAAAGTCTGGCTCACACAGATTTGGATGAAATTTGGATATGTGGTAGAGAAGACAGAAAAATAAGCAAGTGAACCTCTTTAGCGGTCCAATCTGATATTTGAGAGCTATAAAGTGGGATAAAAAATTACCTGGTTTTTCGTTTTTAGGTATACAAATTGAATACCAGATGAAACATATTTTCAAGAGCTATGAAACAGTGCACTAAAATTACTAAAAAGTTTTCAAAAAAAAAAGATTCGAACAATTTTAAAACTCACTTTTACCCCATAAATATCAATTTGAGCCGACATGTTTAGAACCGAAAGTTATTTAATTTTGTCCCCTGCATCTAAAAAAAATGTTTGTTGTCGCAACTGAATTTGGTTCCAATCAAATAGTTCGGTTGCTGCAACAAATAATTCGGTTGTCACAATCCAATTTCTGTTGTTGCAATTGAAATAGGGTTGTGGCAACCGAAATGGGGTTGTGACAACCAAAATATGGTTGAAATAATAGAATTTTTGGTTGCAGCTACCGAACGATTCGGTTGGGACATTAAATTCTTTTTGTAAGTTGTATCACATATCCAAATTTCAACGAAATGTAAAGGAAGCCAAAAACATAAAAATTAAAAGAATAAGTTAGAAATTTATTAATTCTAGTTCGAGGCCAATTTCCTTATTATGAATTAACATAATAAGTACTTTTTTCCAAAAACTGCATCAGGATATTCTCCAGACAAATACTTCACAGAGTTTTAGCTTTCAAAAACCTTTACACCTTCAGGAATAAAAGACAATCATTTCGAGGATTTTCCAGGTCCCCCAGGTCCAGGTATAAATAAATACAAATTTCTATTTTTGCCTTACTTCTTTGTTAATACAAGAAGAGGCAAACAATTTTTTCTCCGTACTATGAGTGTTGTCAACATGTTGGATGTTAATTTTTATTTAAAAATAAAAATTGTTTTTTCGACCTTTTTTATTGATAAATTATAAATTTATTAATTGTAGTTCGAGGCCAATTTTCTTATTAAAAGAATAAGGTTTTTCATACGTAATCTTTTCAATCTGAGGCCAATTTTATTTTCAAAAACATATAACCAACCAGTTCATGAATCGCAATAATATCATACGACGTTTTTAAGCAAATAGATTTCAAAAATACGATACTCTCCGCAGCCAATATAGGGGCTAAAGGCCCTAGAAATAAAAATCTTTAACAGAATTATTTAAATCTGATGTATTCATTTTAATAAATACCTTTTTCTTGTATACATTTGAAACCCAGAATAATTTTTTCTGAATAAAAGATACATATTTCAGAAAGCTTTAAAAAAAATTTAAACAAAGAAAATATTGAAGAGTTGAGAAGATATTAGACTTCAGCTTTTTCCGGATCCCCCACATATTAGATCCGCCATATTAAATTTCAAAAACCGTCACTATAGATTGAAAATATTTTTTTTAATAATTTTTATATTTAAAACCTACACCAGTTTTAAATATAACGGTGGCCTGTTTGACAGTGAACACTTCGTATGTATTTTTTTGTAATATCTCACCTAATTAAAATCAGTACAAATTTAAAAAATTGTTAATTTCTTTTTAAGCATTGAACTGGTTCCGGAACCACTTCCACGGATTTTATATGAAAGATCCAATTGACCTAGAACTAGTTGCAGAAGTTCTAGAACCAGTTCCAAACTAATTGTAGGGCAACCGGTTCCACTTTGGGGGCTATAGAAGCGGTTGCTTTTGGGACAATTTCAAACAAAAATCATCGGTGTTAGAATTGACAGTAGAAGGGGTTACAAATGAAAAGTAGATATTCTACAATCGATTCTTTGCAACAGAAAATTTTCCTGGGTAGCTATTCCACAACCAATTTTTTGGAACAGAAAATTTTCCAGGGAATGATCATAAATAATATGATCCTAGAGATCATAATATATTCCTAAGTAATGATGAAATCGTCCTAAGTGATCATAATATTCCAGGAAAATTTTCTGTTCCAAAGAATCGGTTGTAGAATAGCTACTTTTCCTTTACAACCCCTTTTTCTGTCAATTTTAACACCGATTATTTTTCTTTGAAATTGTCCCAAAAGCAACGACCTTTTTATCGATTAATTAGAAATTAATTATTAATTCAGTTCGAGGCCAATTTACTTATTATGAATCAACATAAAAGTACTTTTTCAAAAACTGCTATTTTTCTTCATCAGGATATTCTCCTAATAAATACTTCACAGAGTTTTTGCTTTCAAAAACCTCTACACTTTCAGGAATGAAAAGACGGTCGCTTTGGGAATTTTCCAGGTCCCCTTTTTCAGTTTTCTTTAGAAAGTGGTGGTAATAGTGCAATGCAAATTGAAACATTAAAATTTCATATTAAAAGTTGTCTGCTACATCAACGAAATGAGAACACACAAAAAAATATTGTTCAACTTTTTTCAATTATAACGATTTGTTAAATTATTTCAAAAGGTGTCAATTAAAAATTAATCCAATGGATTAAATAATTGCTCAAAACTGCAATTTGCTTGACATTTTTTTTATTCTACCACTAGGGTTTGGGATTTCCCGGACTTTTTTATTTCCCGGGAAACGGGAATGAAAAAATTTGATTCCCGGGATGCCCGGGAATCCCGGGAAATATTTTTGAACAAAATTGTTAATGAAAACCACCTATATAAGTAATTTTTGTTAAAAAAACACTATTTCAGTACAAATTCATTCTGTCTAGTGAGAATTCAAAGTAAAACGAGTAAAAAGGTTAAAGTCGGGCATGCCGACTATACAATACCCTACACCAGTCTGGTGTATTGTTTGGATCCGAAATTCGAATGGGTTAAAATGGGGCTTATGTCAAAATTTTCTATAATGTGAGTCAGCGCACCAAATTTCAGTAAAATATCTTAATATTTGCGACCTGCAGTTTGTAACCAAGCCAATTTTGGGGGGACCCTTATATGGGCACTAGTTCTAAACATGGACCGATGTTCACCAAAATCAATAGGCTTCGTCCTTGGGCCAACATAGGTCTATGTACCAAATTTCATCAAAATATCTTAATATTTGCGACATGCAGCGTATAAACAATATAATTTTGGGGGGACCCTTATATGGGCACTAGTTCTAAACATGGACCGATGTTCACCAAAATCAATAGGCTGCGTTACTGGGCCAATATAAGTCTGTGTACCAAATTTCATCAAAATATCTTAATATTTGCGACCTGCAGCGTATAAACATTATAATTTTGGTAGGACCCTTATATGGGCACTAGGTCTAAACATGGACCGATGTTCACCAAAATCAATAGGCTGCGTTATTGGGCCAATGTAGGTCTGTGTACCAAATTTCATCAAAATATCTTAATATTTACGACCTGCAGCGTATAAACATTATAATTTTGGTAGGACCCTTATATGGGCACTAGGTCTAAACATGGACCGATGTTCACCAAAATCAAACTTGTTCGTCCTTGGGCCAACATAGGTCTGCATACCAAATTTCATCAAAATATCTTAATTAAAATGTTAAATAACTATTGTTATTTACATTTTAATTAATTTAAAACATTTTAAATAAATTAATTAAATAATTTTTCCCAAAAATTCGTTACAAATTTCTTTGCTTCACAAATAGAGTTGTATTTTCAGAGCTGTATTTTTAGAGTACTATTTTTAGAGTTGTATTTTTATACGAAAAATACACATTTCTACGGAAAATTGCATCTTTAAAAGTATTAAGTAGTACCGTTTTAGTATTGAGTACTCAAAAAAACAGTCAGTATTGAGTACTCAGTATCGGAATACTCAATACTTTTACAACTCTACTAAGGAGTATCATAGTACTTTTGAGTAGAGTTGTAAAAGTATTGAGTATTGAGTATATGGGACGCTAATAATAGTCAACGCGGAAGAACAAAAGCGATAGAATAATATAAAAAAGGTAACTGCGAAGAAGAAAGAACAAAATACACTATACAGAGTGGAGTGGATCTATATTATATTTTGAACCTTGTTTTAATGTACAAAAGAACCTTTACCTTTAACCTTTTTTTGTCAATTTATAATAAAAAAATTTAAAAAAGTACTATGCGGGTCGAAAAAGTACAAAAAGTACTACGTTTTAAGCAGGTTGGTACTATTTTTAAAATCCCATTTATCATCCCTTATTAGTAACTAATATTTTAAATTATTTTGTATAAAATTTTATAAATTCTCGTTGAGTTTATTATTTTATTTAGTTAAATATTTTAATTTTGCCATGTTATTCTAAAACATTACTGAATGAAAATTGCATGCAGTTTATTTTAATGAAATTCAAGCTAAAAATAAAAAAGTATATTTTTTATAGTTGGCATGGCAACTACCACTTTATCCAGCTGATAGTCAGTCTTATTTAGAAGTTATACAATATTGATCACTTTTTAATACAATGGATTAATTTTTAATCAAATGCATATAATGTGTTATTTATGAGGTATATAATATTGATCAATTTTTAATCCAATGATCATATAAAAAACCAATAAAAATCCTAATCAAATGTACCACTATTTTATTGAAAATTTATTCAATTAAAGAGCTACAAATTTTTAATTGAATGAACAATTTTCGTGATTGGAGGAATTTCAACGATAAAATTTATTGAATAGGCGGTTTTCGTGATTGAAATTAGTTTTTATTTTTTTGTGTGAAATGGAGCAAACAATAAAATATGTTTTCGAAGTCTCTGCAAAGACATAACCAACAATAGAAATATTATGTTTTTGTATTTCGTACCGTCGGTACAAATAAAATACAAATTTTATTTTTAACTACTTCTTTGTCAATACAAGAAGAGGCAAAAACATTTCGCCATATTTTTAAATATTAAATGCCATGAAATTTGTGAGCTAATAAAGCCAAAATTTTGGTCATTCCATTGAATTTGTTGTGTTTTATTTTTAAAAAAATTTCTATGCCTCTAAAAAAACACCCTATATAAAAGCTTCACTGAGCACTCAGACTAAGCTTTTAGTGATAGATAGTTGTGCAACTATTGTGGAACTGTTGTACATTAATTTGTATCTGCTGAACGCACACATATTTGCATCTGAAAACATCCTTTTCATTAGGCTCAATAATTTTTAAAACCCTACAGGAGAGTGGCTAAAACACATACTGAAACGTTTGTATAATGTATATTTTAATATATTTTTAGGCGCCTGTTATGCAGAATTTGGTGTTCGTGTACCACATACATCCGGCTCCGCGTATATGTATTCATATGTAGCTGTTGGCGAATTTGTTGCATTTATAATTGGTTGGAATATGATATTGGAATATTTAATAGGTAAGTTTTATGATATTTAAAATTTCAAAGATATTTAAATTTTTGTAGAAATGGAATGACCTACAAAATGCTTAAGAAAAAAAATTTTACGTATACATATGTGTCTCGAAGGAGGGGTAGTTTTTGACAGTTCATGATTGTTATGTTGTTTTATGGTTTGTTAGTTTTCCTGTTATTTATTTTTCAGACAATAAAAACAAATCACGATGGCAGCACATGAAAATGATAAAAGCTCAAAGTCAGTACAACCCAAGCCATGTATCAAATTCAGCCTGATCTATGCGCTAGAGTCATCGAAAATTGGACCTCTTAGATGCGCGCCACTTTTCGAAGCAGCGGCGGCAATTTAAACGGAAGTAATTTTCCGCACATAAAACAAAAAAGTACAAACTTGTGTTGAGTAAAATAAGCACGGTTTTTATCGTATATAAAAGTCTGTAATTCCATAGCTTTCAGTAACTGCTTTTTTTACGTCAACATTATTCTTATACATATAACCAAAAAGCATATAAAACTAGGAGATACAATCGCTATCGGACAGGACATAGGACAGAACATTATGACCTTGTCAGACAACGCGATATTGTTCTGTGACAACGACATAATGTTCTGTCCGATGTCCGGTCTAATGTACGATCCGATAGCGATTGTATTTCCTATTTTTATATGCTTCTTGATATAACCTAAAAGCTTCATTACCGGTAGTTTTAAATATTGGAAAATATTAAAAACAATATTAAATTTTTTTTATTATAAGGATTTCCCCCAAAAATTTTTTTTTTTTTAGTAAATTATTTTTTATTCTTAAAATAATACAAAAAAACAAGCGACAGCTAATGTATCGCTAACTGATCACAAGTAGCATACAATTTTTACGGTACCGGAATAAAAAAGACAGCGCTACCTCAACATGTGTGACCTTCTCCGAGAAAAGGGACCTAGTGTGTCAAAAAACCTAGTGTGTCAAAAACTTGGGAAAATCGATAAAAATGAGAAAATATCGGAGAAAATGAGAAGGTCACATGTTTACTTACCGGTATGTCATCAAACCGGTGAACAACAAACAATCGTTCATGGATTCTTTGTTGTTCGCCTGAGCAGTTTGGTTGGTGTTAAAATTTTTTGAAATCGATGTAGCGATTTCGATTCTAGCCTCGTTATATGACTAAACAACTTCGTAAACCGATATTTTCAAATCGTTGTTTGATATAACAGCGCTGTAAAAAGCATAAGATAATTCGAAAGTTTGGCTATAAAAACAAATATAAAAAGTTTAACCTGTCATTACAGGGTTGCAATTAGGGTTGCCAGACGGGCTTGATTTGGCTTGATTGTCAAGCTTTTTCAATGCGTGTCAAGAATAAAGAAAAAATGTCATTTGTCAAGCTAAACCGGAATTTTAGAAATTTTTCCATCAAATTGATAAGAAAAATCAAGAAAAATTAACCATTAGCAAAAAAAAAATTAATTGTTTTTAAATGTACCATGACTAATTTTTACAGATAAATGACTGTTTCCATGGTAGTAAAGCATAAAAAGTCTTTCTTTGAATGAAAAGGAAACGTTTGAGTTAGAAGTTAACCAATTTTTACAAAATGCTGTAAAATACTTAGAAAAAAGATATGAAAAGAAAATCAGTTTTTTAGCAAATTGATGTTTTAAATATAAAAAACTCGTTGTTCTTAAGGAATAATTAAGCAGAGCTGCCATTTATTTTAAAAATATCAAATTTAATTAATACTGATATGTTGTAATCAGATCAGAGCTTTGAAGAATTAATTCCTTAATTCAATTTTTCAATTCTGAATTAAAAATTCGATGAATTAATTCACTAAGCACCATATATTGAATGGAATTAATTCATATTTGCTTTCATTCGATTTATTTTGTTACGAATTAATTCAATTGCAATAGTTCTTTTTATTAAATCAAATGAATTAATTCAGTGGTGAACACGTTCAATTTTATAAATCGAACTGAAAAAAAGTGAATTAATTCCTTACTGAATTAATTCACTACTGAATTCGTTCAATTTCATTTTCATTCAGTGAATTAAAAAAAATAAAATTACGTTCAGTGAATTAAAAAAAAATAAAATTACTTTCAGTGAATTAAAAAAAAAAATAATAAGTTCACTGAATTGAAAAAAAAATTTATCAAACTAGTTATATAGTTATATTTTTTTCCAAATTTATCTATATCTGTAAAGTTTTTATTTTTAATAGTAAAAGGCTTTATTTTTGAATCATGTAGTTTGATAAACAGCATCCGGTTTCTAATTTGTTACTAGCACACGCTGTAAAATTGCTTATTTAAAACTTTTATTTATACATTATTGTTTTCTTCTACTGAACGGCAGAAAATAGGCTTTGAATTCAGTGAACTTATTTTATTTTTTTTTAATTCAGTGAACTTATTTTTTTTTTTTCAATTCAGTGAACTTATTATTTTTTTTTAATTCACTGAATGTAATTTTTTTTTTTTTTTAAATCACTGAATGAAAATGAAATTGAATGAATTCAGTGAACGCGTTCACCGGTGAATTAATTCATTTGATTTAATAAAAAGAACTATTGCAATTGAATTAATTCTTTGAATTTGTTGTTTGATGAACGCATTCAGCTGAATGAATTCAGTGAATTACTTAAGAAAAGGAATTCATTCAATTCTAGAGAAAATTGAATTCGATTGGTAGTGAATTCATTCAAAAAGGAATTAATTCTTCAAAGCTCTGATGCAGATTACTGCTGCCTTCGGGAAGTTTTTGAAGAATTGCCAAGAGACATATCCATTGACAACATATATCTTTAAAAAATGTGGTACAAAGAATGTAAAGAAGCTGTATGAATGAATATCATTTAAATTTTCAAGTCAATTTTACAATTTTTTTGCTAATTTAACTAAATTTTAAATTGTCAAGAAAAATCAAGCTTTTTCCTCTGAATGTCAAGCTTTTTGCCAATTTCAATCTGGCAAGCCTAGTTGCAATATATTGATTTCAAAATCTTAATGTAGGATTTCTTTAAAAACTTAAAAAAAAAATCTAAAATTAAAAAAAAAAATCTGAAAAGAGCGCATTCATTTATTTTAATCACGATTATTTATGAAGATTTTAATTAGGAGAACAAATTAAAAATATAATTTTGAAAAAACCTGGATCCATTGAAGGTCAGCGGATTAAAGCTTCGATTTTAGTTGCAAATGTATCCGCCAAAGGGCGATGCGCAATAATAAATTTTCATTGAAAAAATCGAACGATTTTTTAATTCAGGAGCATATGGGTTACAAATTGCGAGTCACAATGTAAGGACACCCTAAAATGTTTGTATACATATTATTTTTTATGCCACATCTATCGGAAACTGCCGGTGGAGCGAACAAAAAAAGCACTTTTGAAAATCTCATACATTTCATGGGTGGTCTATTGCATATGTATTTATAATCGTATTTTTATTATAACATTTCCGAAATCGTTAGCTTATTACTGGTTTGACCCATATGCCAAAAAGTCGTTATCGAGAAAAATTATAAAGGTTAACATTTTTTAATTTTTGTATGCAAAATCAAAGTCGATACTGAATATCTCAGATATGATATGGGATATCAAGTAACGTCTACGGAATCAGAAAAAGGATATCTACATTATATGTAATCCATTCCTAATCCAATTTTTCGAAAATGGTTGGTAGGTCAAATAAATTTTACACATCTTACAATATTATACAATCAGGCAAACGTGTTACAAATCGATTTGACTAATTTTTAGTTATCTTCATTTAACACAATACTAAATATCCTCAGTACATCAATCAATTTTGTGTGTTAATTTTCAAAATTATTTATAACTAATTTTTAAGAACCCATTTGTTAAATCTTATACAATTTATTGTTTAAATATAATATTTTCATATTTCCGCTATTATCAGGTAGATGGTATGATGATAATGTTTCCGAAGTTTTAACGATGTCGCTATTTATTACCCTCCCGATTTTTTCAAATGACCTATATCTCGGAAACTAAGATAGATAGAGCAAAATGCACGAAACTTTTGACCTACCGCTAATGATGGTCCACCCCCGTGAAAAGGTTAACTCGGAAAATTTTAATAAAAATTTTCAATCGCATTTAAGAAAACTAAGCGAGATAGAGTAAAAGGACAAAACGGTTGCTCCCCCGGAGTATCCTTACATAGCCTTAAATGATACGGACAAGGACCGGGCGCGGCCCCGAGACACCATAATTTGAACAAATTTTACGATCAGTATAATTTAAATTAAACTGTAGCTTTATTAATTTTTTACTTAAATTTAGATGTGTTCATTTCAACAAAAAATATGTTAAAATCAACAGATTTTATTTACAGGAATAAATAAAATCTGTTTTTATTTTATAAACACAGGAATACATTTTGTTAAAGTAACAAATTTTTCTGTTCAGCCAACAGACATACATATGTATTATTTTGAGTGCATTATATATTAAATTAGATATAATTATATGGTATAACGTATAATTAGATAAAATTGGATGAGGACAAAATTCGGATAAAACTGTTTCAAATCTCTTCAAATTGGATAAAAATAAATCTAATATAATACAATTAAACTCATAAAACAGTTAGTACAAAAGTTTGTTAAACGCGTTCTAATTCAATTCAACTAAGTTTTCTGTTATTTTGTCTTAAAATTTAGGATTTAACTAATATTTTTATTTTAATCCAATTTAACAACAATTATTTTCATCCATATTTAAACTAACTTCGCTCTCAGAACAGTTGTGGCAACGGAATTTTTTCCCAACCGAATTGAATCGGTTGCAGTAACCGAATTCAATTGTGGCAACCGAATTCAATTGTGGCAACCGAATTCAATTTCAATTCGGTTGCCACAACTGAATTCAGTGCGGGGTTGCAGCAACCGAGCCAATTCGGTTGGAAAAAATTCAGTTGTCACAACGGAATTGTTTTGAGAGTGTTTGCATGGTAATTTTTAGTAATTTGTGTTTCTTAATTTTACAAATATTTTGATTATATTTTTGTATCTCTTCTAACAATATCACATAAATATAGCGCTATATTTAATGTAATTAAATATGGGCCTGTCTCGGGACAGATCCGGAGAGTCCAAAACCCCAGATTGTAAGCGTTATTTTAGCACAAATTTTAAGTTAAATCAGGTTAAGTTTCCGTTGAATTTAGCTTAAATTTCTTAGCTAATTTAACTAAAATTGTCTGTGTATTTAGCAGTGCGTAAAATTTAGCTTACCTAAATTTAACAGGCCATGATTCTCAACTTTATTGAAAATTCTGCATGCGCAAATACAGAATTTTGAAATATTTTTACGGGTTTTTTATGAGTGTAGATGTGATTTGATACAATTTAATCGGACCATTTTTCTAATTAAATTTTATATCATCTTATATGGGGTCATATGAAATCAGATAAAAGTTTATAAAGCACCATATCAATTTTTTTAATCGGGTTTACAAATATCGGAAATTAATAGAAATTTTATATTTTTAGGAACAAGTGCCTGCGCTTGTGCGTTAAGTTCAAGTTTTGATTCGCTAACTGGCGGTGCTATATCAACAACCGTAGGCGATACAATTGGTACCATATTTGGTAAGTTTTACATTATCTGCATTTAATTTTCCCTCGTACATACAGTGGTGTAAAATATAATAGGGGTGTTCAAGTTTTTTCTAATTTTATTCTCTTTGCCTTTATTTTTAAAGATCTAAATAATGGCTAAATTCACCCCGAAATGTGAGAAGATGGTTCAGGGAATTGTGCCGAATTTTAACGTACACTCAGATAAAAAAGTTTGTAAAAAAATTTGTAAACAGTTTCCAATCGCACTATACTATTTTTATACTGATTATTAGTACAATTTTTATTTTTAGTAATCATTTTTGATATTCTCTTATTACAAATTACGGATTTTTTTACTAATTTTCGCTGCTGATTTCAGCAAAACATTTTACTTATTTTTCAAAACCGAGTGCTAAATTTAGCAGAAAAATATACTAATTTAAAAATATTTTTTTTTTGATTTTTTACAATTCTTGTTTAGTTTATATTTGTTACTATTTATATATTCTTAGTTTAGAAATAACACCCAGAAAAGTGTATTGCATCTCCAATGCATAAAACGGCAATAACTGGAGAACCGTTTGCAAATTTGACTCCAAATTTCAACTACGATGAAGTAATTATACGCTTGTCACAATCGAAAGAAAATAAAAAATTTTCTTAGATTTTACAGTTTTTTTATTTTTTAATACAATTTTTTGCTAATTTCAGCAGATTGATTTTAAATTACAGTTTACAGCAATTTACTGAAATTTAGTAGCTGCAACTAATTATTTATACTAATTTCATTGTACTAAAATTATGATATTTAGTAAGTTTTTTAACTGATTTTAGCAAATCGATTTTGAATTGCATTTTACATAAATTTTACTAAAATTTAATAGCGGCTACTAATCTTTTCTACTAATTTTATTGTACTACAGATCAGCAGACATATGTTGCTAAAATTAGCAAAAAATACCGCTGGCCTCGAAACAGTTAAATTTCCCGTAATAACAGCAAAATTTTCAGTAGCCATTACAGACTTTTTTGGTTGAGTGTAGCGTCTGTTTGTTTTTATTTTGTCACCTGTTTTAAGTGGGCGTTGCTTTTAATGAAAAATATGCGATATCGACCTTCTATCAAATTACATAGTAAAATTTAGCGAGCACTGATCGTATCTAACTGTATATTTTTCGCAGTCCTATAAAATTTCCTTAAATTTTGCATTATTTTTTTCTACAAAGGGTCTCCAGACTTACCATGACAGTGCCTTAGACATGAACAAATTCTTCTTTGTCTTCGTTTCCTTCGGGGCGAATTCATAAAGGCAACGAGATTAAAATTAGAAAAAACTTGAATGTCCCTATTATATTTTCCACCACTGTATATACTCGTATGTTAAACATCCATGTGTGGGGGCGATTACAAATTTTCTACATAACAGTTATATCGTACATTATTCTACAGGTAAACCACCTGATTTTATAGCCTTTGGCATAACACTCATAATGACAAGTGTACTGGCAATGGGCGCCAGTAAATCGGTGATATTTAATCACACTTTAAATGCCATAAATCTAGCAACATGGGTATTTGTTATGACGGCTGGATTATTTTATGTGGATACCAGTACATGGACTGAACATCAAGGATTTTTACCATATGGTTGGAGTGGGGTATGTTGTATATATTGCTAACTAATAAGTACATTAGACCGTACCAACTAACAGGCAAAAAAAAAGTGCGCGGTACATCTTCAAACATAAAGTATTTTTGAAAGGCAACTCTAAAAAAATTTTTTTTTGCCGAACGTAGGGGTCGTTTTTTTCAATTTCTCGTTATAGCTTCGGCACTTAAAGTCGGATTTTAAAGTGTGATATATCGATTTTTTTGCCTCGAGGAGACCTGCTATAAAAGAAAAATCCAAAGAAAAAAAAATAAAATAAAATGTTTTTTCTTCTGCTGGGTTTATCCTTAGCAAAAGTTTAATGATTTTTTGCGGGCTTTAATTTTCTGGCATTAGGGTAGTACATTTGGGTGGTAGCAACTGAGATCTGGTGGGTAAATACTAGAACATGATAATTGAGGTCAATGGTCCTTAGAGCAAAACATTGGTCTCCTCGAGATAAAAATATGGATGTTTCATACTTTAAGATCCGACAATAAATGCCAAAGATATAACGAAAAATGCAAAATGGCGACCCCTACTTTCAACAAAAAATATTTTTGTTGAAACCTCCTTGCAAAAATAATTTAGAGTGGAGGGTGTACGGCGAAATTTTTGTTTGAGGTACGGTCTAAAGTACATGTTTAGAGAGATAATTTTCAATGAATAATATTTGTTTGTTATTATTGTTTGCAGGTATTTTCTGGTGCTGCCACATGTTTTTATGCATTTATTGGCTTTGATATTATAGCCACAACGGGTGAAGAGGCCCATAATCCTCAAAAAAGCATTCCAAAAGCAATAGTAGGTTCACTGATTGTAGTGTTATTGGCTTATGTATCCGTTAGTTTAGTTTTAACATTAGTCGTGCCGTATGATCATATCAACACTGGTGCCGCTTTGGTTCAAATGTGGACGTATGTCAATGCGCCCAAGTGTAGAGCTATTGTAGCTGTAGGTGCAACTGCTGGATTATCGGTTGCCATGTTTGGTTCCATGTTTCCAATGCCGAGAGTTATTTATGCTATGGCTCAGGATGGTTTAATATTTAAGTAAGTATGATAAATGATTTCATTTTTTAAGTTCTTAAAAGTTTAGGTTGGCACCCAATACAATTATCCGCTTCAAACTACTTTCAAACTGATAACTAGGGCAACCCAAAAAAGCTCTAAAAGCAATGTTTTAAGCTCTTAAAAAAAGCTCGAAAAAACAGTAAAATAAGCATTTAAAATGCAAAAATAAGCCCTTAAAATTCATCACTTCTTCATTAAAATCCTCATAAAATTTAAATTTTTTATTTAATACAATGCTACATTCCTTGGAACTTCAGGAATCAGACAAAGTTGTGACATTCTTAAATTTATTTTCATCGGGAAATGCATTAAAGAATTAAATGTGCTAAAATCATTCTTGCCTAAGGAAATCGTCATTCTCATATTTTTACTATTAGAATTCAGTTTGGAAAAATAAAAAGTTTATTTTAACAAGAGATTTTTTAATTTAAAATAAATTTAAAACAAACAAATTTTAAATAAAAAATTTATGTCGACTTAAAATAATTTTAAAAATGACTGATTTTATGAAAAAAAAAAAAGCAAAAATATGCTCTATTTTCGCATAAAAAAGCTAAAATAAGCTTATTTTTCAAAGAAAATAGCAAAAATAAGCCAATATTTACAAAATAAGCAAAATTAGACAAAATAAGCAAAAAAAAAGTTCTAACAAATATAGCTTAAAATTCTGATATTTTTAAGATCAGAACTTGTATTTAATCTAAACTGTTCTATCTCTTCAAATAAAAAACATGCCCTGGCTTCTTTTTGGTTGGCCTACTGATAACCAATACTAATACCGAAACTCTTACTGCCTGATTTTATAAAAAGAATTAGATGAATTCGTTAAAACATTTGTGTGAAAAACAATTAAAAAGATTTATCTTTATCTTTTTTAACCGCATTTGTTCTACATAGAAGTCCTAACAAATTTGTGCAAAAATTTTGAAAGAAAAACGTTTTTGAATTAGTGTTTTTCACACAAATTTGTTAACGAATTCGTCTGATTCTTTTTATAAAAAAAAACACCCAGTTAATTTCAAAAAATCCGGTATTCCAAAACCTATTCCCTTAATACCGGTATGGTACCTTTATTTAATCGGTTTCTACTAAAATGATTTCTTCACGTTTAAAACAAAAGTATCGAATTTTTAAAAACAAAATATCCAAAATTTTAAACTAACTGAGCTTTATCAGTGTTTGTTAATATAAAATCGTATTGCTCGCAGGCGTATTGTTGTTAATTTTTAAACGCAAGTCATCAATAATACCGGTACGTATCGGTATTGCTGTTTCAGTAACAGTTTTTGATGTTCCCCCCAAATTTGGGTTGAAAATTATCCACATCGCACAGTGAGGGATTTTGAAAATAAAAACGAATTCGTTTTTATTTTCAAAATCCAAGTTTTGGAAATAACAGATTTATTTCCAAAACTTGGAAATAAATCTGTTATTTCTTATCTACTAGTCTGATTTGCACTGGCAAAGCGTTGGTTAACAAGATGAGGTGAAAAAAATCCAATGGTAATGAAATCAACCAAGGCAATATGCCCTCAATTATTTTTTTGTGTGTACAAAGAACGAATTTTTCTCGACGAGTTTTAATTAAATTTTTCATTAAACTAATGAAGTTTTCTTAACGAAATAAATGAAAAATTGCTTAAAATCGATGAAAAATCTTCATATATTTCATGAAAATTTTTCATTGATGTATAATACTTTTAATCACTAAAATGAAGATTTTCACAAAATTTTATGAAAAATTCCATTAATTCAATGAAAAGTGAAACTGCATTGCTTTTATGTAAAATTCATTAATATCCTATATTAAAATTTACATACTTTTAATATTACATTCACAATTAATCAAAAATTATTTAATAGTTTTTAATTAATGACTAACGATGGGTCTCATACTGCAGGTTTAAGCTCTAACTAATAGTTAATTATTGTTTTGTATACAATTTTCTGACATTTTCTTTTGTTTAATAGTTAAGTTAAAGTTAAACCTACAGTATGAGACCGGCCGTAAATGTTTTTAAAAACTCTAGTTTTTTTCGAATAAATTAAATAAAAATAAATTAAAAACACTGAAAAATATTCAATGATATCATTAGCGGCGCTGTTCTCAGTTCCGAATCCCCATAAAGAAATTCTAAAGTGGAACATTCCGAACATTTTTGCTGTTTTGTGATTCACATCCACAAAAATTTTTGTGAAATATTCCGTGTATAAAAAGCTGGGTTAGAAGTAAAACCGAATGCACTTTTTTTCTATGAAATATTTATTAAATTATTAAAAAAACATTTGTGAACAAAATTTTGATTTGTTTTCTTTGTATTTTCACTAAAATATTGAAATTTGTAGAACATTTAATACATAAAAAGATTATTTTAAAAACTGTTTATAAATTTTAACATTTTCTTTCGGAATCAAAAAAAAAGAGGAAGAAGAAGAAAAAATGATTTAATCAAAATTTCAAATTTATTTCACAATTGTTTTTTGTTTATATTTACATCAGCTGTGTTACCAAAGTTTACCCGAAAAAAAGTCTGGGTAAACTTTGGTAAAAAGAGAAACACTAATACACTCTCATTAGCGCTCTCATTTACGCAATTTTTGAGCACGGGAACGCTTTCGGGTAAATTTCGGTAACTTTGGGTAAATTTCGTTAACTTTGGGTACGTACGGGAACGCACTTAATATGTGAATAACAAAACAGGAAATTTCCGAATATTTTAATTCCATGTGCTTTTGGAAATCCATTCTAAATTGAAACCCTCTAAACTCAGAACAGCAGTGTATATTTAATTTAAATTATTAAATTATGCACGATTTTTTTAAATAAGAGGAAAAACACTTATATGTGTAAATTCATAAATGCTTTATAAAGTATTAGGAGGTTTACAAAACAAATTTTCCATATAAAATTTATTTATTTCATATCTTTAAAAAGCATTTATGAATTTTCACATAAAAATATTTTAAATGGCGTAACTTTTGCTTAGATATGTGATTTTTTATTAAAAATATGACTCCGAAACTGTAGTGGTATTCTCTAGCTTTTTAACGACAAAATTGCCTAGTTTTAATTTAACTACCGAATTTTGTCGTTAAAAAGTTATAGAATTGCCCCTCTGATATTTTTTAAATGCCTTAGAATTAACAGTCTTTTTTTAATGTAAAATTTTTCTACGATAAAATGTAAAAAATATGAGAAATTTCTTTAGAAAAAAAGTTTTAGAATTTAAGAATTTTCATATCAAAAAATTTGAGGGCCGATATAAAATAAAACCAAATAATAAATTTAAACAATTGTTAAAGGAGTTCATTTAAGTTCACTTTAGAACATAAGGGTTTTCTTAAATACTTCTTAAGTAAGAAATATTGTTGGAAACGATCTAAGTTCTGACAATAAAACTGATCCTAAATATTAATTTTTAAGTTAAGTGCCTCAAAACATTTGTTCAATTGCAAAAGATGGTTAATGATTTCACAATAATTCTATAAAAAAACACATTATAAAAAAAATTTTGGGAATTGCAATTATCTCTTGAAAAATATTTTCCTGAAGAAAACAAATTCTTGAATCCAAGAATCTACACAAATTCTCTAAATTAAAAATGTTTGTTTAATGTGAATTTCTAAGCGTATGTTTAAAAAATTAATCATGTTGTCCATTATAGCCTTATTTGCCAAAAAAATATTTTTGGACCTCAAGGGGGGGGGGGGCTTCAGCCCCCGTAGCCCCCCCCCCCCCCACCCCTTGTATCCGCGCCTGACTAGGTGTTACTGGAATTCTCTACCACCACGGAAGTAAAACTATATAAGGATGCCATATGTCATTTAGTGATTCAGTTGATTATTAGCGATTGTGTAATGCAGTCGGGCTTTAGTAAACAGTTGTAATATATTAAAGTGTTAAATAAATGTATAAACTTAAAATAAACATAATTTATTAAACACAGACGACTGCGGCTACACGACTACATATGCTGCTGGCTGCAATTGTAGTCGTGTAGTCAGCTACTTAATTTTTTTGAAAACGACAGCAACATAGTAAACAGCTGATCCTAAAAATTTGACGTTTTGATAAATATTAATCTTTTTTGGTTTGTGCTTCTAAAATAATGGCTGAGGAATATTTTGTTCATTTTGTAAGATCCATTTTTTTACAAAACATCACAATATAATTATTTCCAAATAAAAATTAATGAAATCAGTGTTCCCATAACGGTGATTTTCTAGTCAGAACTAGCGATTTTATTTCGCCTCTAGCGGGAAAAATTGTCCTGTTTTACATATTTTGTTATATTGTCAACACTATTTTTGTTTTTGTAGCCAACAAAAATAGAAATTATCCTAAGTTGACTACAGCGGCAAAAGTAGTCGTGTAGCCGTGTAACTGTGTTGGTGTCAAAATATTCGTTTTCATATAAACGTGTATATTTTATTTTTAACAGGCTGTAGTCGTGTAGCTGCAGTCGTCTATGTGTTTAATGCATAAGAGTGTGTGTTATTTAAATCAAAGAGCACCAGCGCGGTTTATCTAAAGGAGATCAACGAACGTTTTTTTTAAAGGTAAAAACGTAACAATTGGTGACAGCAGTGGAATTGGTTACTTTGATTGCAATAGAAAGGAACCAGATTTATTTGAAGGAAATAAACCAACGTTTTAAAAGATAAAAACGTAACAATATTTTGAAAATAATTCAGGCGTTTCTTATTATTTGGTTAGATTGAAATGAAAATTCACATGCCCATACCAAAGGTAATTTCGGGGTTCAGTTTTGAGGTCGACCCAACAGACCCATCAGGAGTTTTGCCACTGGACTCCAAAGTAGGGTACCTCGAGCATTAATCAATTTTAAAAAGAGTTATATTTTTGTAGTCTAGCAGACTACAAAAATATAACTCTACAATATACATGCTTACACATGTGGGATATCTCCCAAAGTATAAAAGTTTTTACATTTGAAAATTGATACTTTGCATTTTTGCAATACTGGTACTTTTTTCGCCAATGGCAGAGCCATACCAAGTCGTATTTTTTTTCAATAATTGTAGTTATATTTGCAACTAAAAAAAAAATTTCAATGCAAAAAAATTTCAAAAATTGAAAATTAAAAAAAAAACCTAAATTAAGTAATTTCTTAGTCAAAAAAGTACCAAGACTTTTACTTCCAGATTAAAAGTTTTTAAAAACACATATAGTATTTATATTTTTCAGAAAGCATACTTCTTTTAGATGGATCTAATGGAACAAATATTCTCCACTTGTCAATTTTTCTTCCCCCAGACCCTTCCGAATTCGATAATATTTTTATTAAATTTTCAACTTTAACAAATTTTTTCTCTGAGTGCGTCACCGCTATTTAGAAACTAAAAGCGAGCGAAGGTACACCGATATTGTCGTAATATGACTGTATATGTTAACACCGCTTTAAGTATGAGCAAGACAGTAAAAATACCATTTTGGAATTTTTCACAGTGTTTTGGGAGCTGTGGGATTTTTTTCACCTCATCTTGTTAACCAACGCTTTGCCAGTGCAAATCAGACTAGTAGATAAGAAATAACAGATTTATTTCCAAGTTTTGGAAATAAATCTGTTATTTCCAAAACTTGGATTTTGAAAATAACAGATTTATTTCCAAAACTTGGAAATAAATCTGTTATTTCTTATCTACTAGTCTGATTTGCACTGGCAAAGCGTTGGTTAACAAGATGAGGTGAAAAAAATCCCACAGCTCCCAAAACACTGTGAAAAATTCCAAAATGGTATTTTTACTGTCTTGCTCATACTTAAAGCGGTGTTAACATATACAGTCATATTACGACAATATCGGTGTACCTTCGCTCGCTTTTAGTTTCTAAATAGCGGTGACGCACTCAGAGAAAAAATTTGTTAAAGTTGAAAATTTAATAAAAATATTATCGAATTCGGAAGGGTCTGGGGGAAGAAAAATTGACAAGTGGAGAATATTTGTTCCATTAGATCCATCTAAAAGAAGTATGCTTTCTGAAAAATATAAATACTATATGTGTTTTTAAAAAACTTTTAATCTGGAAGTAAAAGTCTTGGTACTTTTTTGACTAAGAAATTACTTAATTTAGGTTTTTTTTTAATTTTCAATTTTTGAAATTTTTTTGCATTGAAATTTTTTTTTTAGTTGCAAATATAACTACAATTATTGAAAAAAAATACGACTTGGTATGGCTCTGCCATTGGCGAAAAAAGTACCAGTATTGCATAAATGCAAAGTATCAATTTTCAAATGTAAAAACTTTTATACTTTGGGAGATATCCCACATGTGTAAGCATGTATATTGTAGAGTTATATTTTTGTAGTCTGCTAGACTACAAAAATATAACTCTTTTTAAAATTGATTAATGCTCGAGGTACCCTACTTTGGAGTCCAGTGGCAAAACTCCTGATGGGTCTGTTGGGTCGACCTCAAAACTGAACCCCGAAATTACCTTTGGTATGGGCATGTGAATTTTCATTTCAATCTAACCAAATAATAAGAAACGCCTGAATTATTTTCAAAATATTGTTACGTTTTTATCTTTTAAAACGTTGGTTTATTTCCTTCAAATAAATCTGGTTCCTTTCTATTGCAATCAAAGTAACCAATTCCACTGCTGTCACCAATTGTTACGTTTTTACCTTTAAAAAAAACGTTCGTTGATCTCCTTTAGATAAACCGCGCTGGTGCTCTTTGATTTAAATAACACACACTCTTATGCATTAAACACATAGACGACTGCAGCTACACGACTACAGCCTGTTAAAAATAAAATATACACGTTTATATGAAAACGAATATTTTGACACCAACACAGTTACACGGCTACAAGACTACTTTTGCCGCTGTAGTCAACTTAGGATAATTTCTATTTTTGTTGGCTACAAAAACAAAAATAGTGTTGACAATATAACAAAATATGTAAAACAGGACAATTTTTCCCGCTAGAGGCGAAATAAAATCGCTAGTTCTGACTAGAAAATCACCGTTATGGGAACACTGATTTCATTAATTTTTATTTGGAAATAATTATATTGTGATGTTTTGTAAAAAAATGGATCTTACAAAATGAACAAAATATTCCTCAGCCATTATTTTAGAAGCACAAACCAAAAAAGATTAATATTTATCAAAACGTCAAATTTTTAGGATCAGCTGTTTACTATGTTGCTGTCGTTTTCAAAAAAATTAAGTAGCTGACTACACGACTACAATTGCAGCCAGCAGCATATGTAGTCGTGTAGCCGCAGTCGTCTGTGTTTAATAAATTATGTTTATTTTAAGTTTATACATTTATTTAACACTTTAATATATTACAACTGTTTACTAAAGCCCGACTGCATTACACAATCGCTAATAATCAACTGAATCACTAAATGACATATGGCATCCTTATATAGTTTTACTTCCGTGGTGGTAGAGAATTCCAGTAACACCTAGTCAGGCGCGGATACAAGGGGTGGGGGGGGGGGCTACGGGGGCTGAAGCCCCCCCCCCCCCCCTTGAGGTCCAAAAATATTTTTTTGGCAAATAAGGCTATAATGGACAACATGATTAATTTTTTAAACATACGCTTAGAAATTCACATTAAACAAACATTTTTAATTTAGAGAATTTGTGTAGATTCTTGGATTCAAGAATTTGTTTTCTTCAGGAAAATATTTTTCAAGAGATAATTGCAATTCCCAAAATTTTTTTTATAATGTGTTTTTTTTATAGAATTATTGTGAAATCATTAACCATCTTTTGCAATTGAACAAATGTTTTGAGGCACTTAACTTAAAAATTAATATTTAGGATCAGTTTTATTGTCAGAACTTAGATCGTTTCCAACAATATTTCTTACTTAAGAAGTATTTAAGAAAACCCTTATGTTCTAAAGTGAACTTAAATGAACTCCTTTAACAATTGTTTAAATTTATTATTTGGTTTTATTTTATATCGGCCCTCAAATTTTTTGATATGAAAATTCTTAAATTCTAAAACTTTTTTTCTAAAGAAATTTCTCATATTTTTTACATTTTATCGTAGAAAAATTTTACATTAAAAAAAGACTGTTAATTCTAAGGCATTTAAAAAATATCAGAGGGGCAATTCTATAACTTTTTAACGACAAAATTCGGTAGTTAAATTAAAACTAGGCAATTTTGTCGTTAAAAAGCTAGAGAATACCACTACAGTTTCGGAGTCATATTTTTAATAAAAAATCACATATCTAAGCAAAAGTTACGCCATTTAAAATATTTTTATGTGAAAATTCATAAATGCTTTTTAAAGATATGAAATAAATAAATTTTATATGGAAAATTTGTTTTGTAAACCTCCTAATACTTTATAAAGCATTTATGAATTTACACATATAAGTGTTTTTCCTCTTATTTAAAAAAATCGTGCATAATTTAATAATTTAAATTAAATATACACTGCTGTTCTGAGTTTAGAGGGTTTCAATTTAGAATGGATTTCCAAAAGCACATGGAATTAAAATATTCGGAAATTTCCTGTTTTGTTATTCACATATTAAGTGCGTTCCCGTACGTACCCAAAGTTAACGAAATTTACCCAAAGTTACCGAAATTTACCCGAAAGCGTTCCCGTGCTCAAAAATTGCGTAAATGAGAGCGCTAATGAGAGTGTATTAGTGTTTCTCTTTTTACCAAAGTTTACCCAGACTTTTTTTCGGGTAAACTTTGGTAACACAGCTGATGTAAATATAAACAAAAAACAATTGTGAAATAAATTTGAAATTTTGATTAAATCATTTTTTCTTCTTCTTCCTCTTTTTTTTTGATTCCGAAAGAAAATGTTAAAATTTATAAACAGTTTTTAAAATAATCTTTTTATGTATTAAATGTTCTACAAATTTCAATATTTTAGTGAAAATACAAAGAAAACAAATCAAAATTTTGTTCACAAATGTTTTTTTAATAATTTAATAAATATTTCATAGAAAAAAAGTGCATTCGGTTTTACTTCTAACCCAGCTTTTTATACACGGAATATTTCACAAAAATTTTTGTGGATGTGAATCACAAAACAGCAAAAATGTTCGGAATGTTCCACTTTAGAATTTCTTTATGGGGATTCGGAACTGAGAACAGCGCCGCTAATGATATCATTGAATATTTTTCAGTGTTTTTAATTTATTTTTATTTAATTTATTCGAAAAAAACTAGAGTTTTTAAAAACATTTACGGCCGGTCTCATACTGTAGGTTTAACTTTAACTTAACTATTAAACAAAAGAAAATGTCAGAAAATTGTATACAAAACAATAATTAACTATTAGTTAGAGCTTAAACCTGCAGTATGAGACCCATCGTTAGTCATTAATTAAAAACTATTAAATAATTTTTGATTAATTGTGAATGTAATATTAAAAGTATGTAAATTTTAATATAGGATATTAATGAATTTTACATAAAAGCAATGCAGTTTCACTTTTCATTGAATTAATGGAATTTTTCATAAAATTTTGTGAAAATCTTCATTTTAGTGATTAAAAGTATTATACATCAATGAAAAATTTTCATGAAATATATGAAGATTTTTCATCGATTTTAAGCAATTTTTCATTTATTTCGTTAAGAAAACTTCATTAGTTTAATGAAAAATTTAATTAAAACTCGTCGAGAAAAATTCGTTCTTTGTACACACAAAAAAATAATTGAGGGCATATTGCCTTGGTTGATTTCATTACCATTGCATTGATATCAATTGTAATGAAATTATTTTCATTACCATTTTTTTAATTAATGGTAATGATTCTAAAATTTAATTTCATTGATTAATGACAATGATTTTAAATTTCATTACTATTGATAATGAATAAATTAAAAAAAATAATTGCCATTGACAGGAAAACGTAAAAATGGAGTAAAACTCGCTGAAATCGAAGATGGAAAATTCTCATTCACACATTCGAATGTGGCCACATGTGGGGTACAAGTGCCCAAATATATTTACAAAAAGTACCATAAAAAAGAGTACAATTTTTCAAAAAAAAGTACAATTTTTCAAAAAAAAATAAATTTTTGAAAAAAGTACAATTTTTGAAAAATATTGCAATTTTTCAAAGAAAAGTATAATTTTTGAAAAAATTGCAATTTTTTAAAAAAAAGTTCAATTTTTGAAAAAAATTGCAATTTTCAAAAAAAGGACAATTTTTGAAAAAAATTGCAATTTTTCAAAAAAGTACAATTTTTCGAAAAAAATTTAAAATTTTCAAAAGAAGTACAATTTTTCAAAAAATTTCATTGTTCAATATTTTTCCAAAAAGGTAAAATTTTTCAAAAAAGTACAATTTGTCAAATAAAAAGTAAAATTAAAAAAAAATCGAGATATAGGCAAAAACCCAAATAAACGTCCTTTTTTTAAATCTAGCTGAGTTAGGTAAAATTAGTTTTCACTAAATAGGTTTTATGGGTGTATTAATAATACCCATAGGGCAAAAATATTAACCGTTTTCCTCTATCTCGCTTAGTTTTTAATTGGGTTTTCGCCTATATCTCGAAAACTAAGCGAGATAGAGCAAAACGGTTAAAATTTTTGCCCTTTGGGTGTTAATACACCCATAAAACTCCTTTAGTGAAAACAAATTCCACCTAACTAAATTGCACTTTATTTGAGAAATTGTACTTTTTTTCAAAAATTGTACTTTTTTTTAAAATTGTACTTTTTTGAAAAATTTAAATTTTTTCGAAAAATTCTAATTTTTTTGAAAAATTTTAATTTTTTTGGTAATTTTTTACAAAAATTGTACTTTTTTTTGTAAAATTTCACCTTTTCCCAAAAATGGTACTTTTTTTGTTGAAAAATTGTGCTTTTTCATAAATGGTACCTTTTTTGAAAAATTTTTTTAAATGCGCCACATGTGGCCACATGTGCCATAACCCGTTGTTCGTTTTCATTTGTCTGAATATTTTTACAAATGGTTTTTAATCAATTGTAATTAGTTTTTTTATACATTAGTGTAATTTCATTACCACTAGTAATGATTTTTCTAATGAAAAATATTTCATTACCATTAAATAGTAATGAAATTTTTTTTTATTGTCATTAGTATGAACTAATGGTAATGAAATTTCAATGGTAATGAAAAATTCCCATGTATGGTTGGCATAGGTACCCTATTTTAGTACGCTATTAATAAAAATAGTTTTATTACCTATGCCAAAGGGTTATTAATTTACCTATTTTCATTGTAAATTCAACTAATGATGATAGGCAACCCTTCGAAAATTTCGAAGTGTTACAATTTAAAATAATTTGTTTATCATTTATTTTTGAAAGTTCAGTATTAGAAAATTTTGTTTTTATAAATTCATTTTTAAGGAAAAATTTCACGTTTTCACTAAATATACGTATTGGCAAAATAAACAAGGTAATGAATTGCTAATTGCAATATAAATTATTTGTGTTTATAATGTTGCTGTTTGTTATTTTTCAGATGGTCTTATAGGATGGGATTGTGTTTTTAAAGCAAAAAGTATTTAAATTCTTGCTCATCTTTATACGCTCATATTTTAAAGAAAAAAAGCAAAAGATTTATAGGGTTTCCTCAGAAGAAAACCCCCTAGATTTTTAAGGCTTCTATCCATAGTAAAACCAACATATTCTGAGGAATTTCCTACAAAAAATCCCTCAGATCTGTATGAAAGTTGAAGGATTTGTAGTATATTTTCTTATAAAAGGATCACAGACTGCAAAAAATTTTACAAATTAAGGCATATTCCTATTATCAAATTCTGAGAATTTTTCATATCAGGATCTCCATTGTTTGCCAATTTAGGAATATTTCCTCTTAAAAAGTGTTCGGATTCTGCACTGCTATTCCTTAACTTATTTATCACAAAATTCGATAGTTAACGAACAAATTTGTTGAATATAGAAAAATATATCGTTAATTTATTACAATAGATTATTCTTCTAACTTTATTATCTGATTTCTCATTTGATTTCACGTCTGACAAATCAAATTAAAAATCCTACGAAATGATGTGATTGTCAAAAAAAGCTTGTATAAGTGTTTACAACATCAAATGCAATCAGATGAAAACAGCTGTTATAATCGGATTCTCATAATTTAATGAAATATTTCTAAAACAATCTGACCATCAAAATTTCAATCGGATTTTCAGTACGTATCAGACAAAATGTGTCTATACTATAGGATTGAGGTTATCTGACTCACTTTTTTGACAGATCCTATATTACTTATGGTATAATGTAACCCCCGCTTTAGCTATATCAGAGACAGAGGACCACACGAATGGCGAACGTATGCTAAAACAAGTATTAGTTCATAAAATATCTATAGATATGACTACCGTATAAGACAGCGGTTCCCACTAAGTTTTGCTTCACAGACCCCTTGAGACATTTCTACTAGCTCACGGACCCCCAAACCAGTGTTGAGCGAGAGGTACTTTATAAATTATGGGGCAAAATTACTAAAAGCACCTGCTTATTTTAAATGATGGCCAATTTTAAGCAGGAATAAGGAAAAAAACATTTTTCAAATCAATATTTTGTTAAATAATTTAAAAATTATAAAAAAAAAATATTTTTTTTTAAATAACTTGTTTTATGTTTTTTGTCGGATCTCTTTGCGGACCCCCTGGAGTTCTGCTACGGACCGTTGGTATAAGATATAAAAAATGTTTAGCTCCCCCCCCCCCCTTGAGCGAATCCTGGATCCGCGCCTGTACCTAGTGTACTAACATTATACCTAAAAGTAGTGCTGCCAGATTGACGAATTTAGCAAATCCCGATTTTCGGTATATTTTTCTTCCAAAATTACTAGTCTACTGCAAATTCGTAACAATATTTTGAAAACACTCCACTGTGCACTGTACGGCAAAAAAAAACAGATTTTAAACTCATTGAACATAATTTTTTGTTTTTTAATTCAGTGAACGAAATTTTTAGTTCACATAACGAAAAAATTGAAAGAATTCAGCGATGAATTAATTTATTAAGAAGTTATTTAAATTTTTATCCTTTCGATTTATAAAATTGAACGCGTTCACCAGTGAATTAATTCATTTGATTTAATAAACAGAACTATAGCAATTGAATTAGTTCTTTGATTTTTTTTTGTTAAACGCGTTCAGTTGAACGAATTCAGTAAAATATAAAAAATATATGTTCCTTTTTTTATTCATGAGTTGCTCTTACAAATATGGAAAAATGTATTCTTCCAAATATGTTCATATACATGTCCCTTTTGTATAAATTGAATAACATATACTTCCATATTTGTCCATATATGAGTGCCATTTCCCTATATGAAATAACAGATGACTCCATATATGTCTGTATATGAAATCTTTTTACATATATGGAATCACATATACTTCCATATATGTTCATATATAATCCATATATGTTCATAAAAGATCCATGTTTGTTCATATGTTTCAATACACAAACTATATATGAACATATTTGAGTGTGTATGAGCATTTTTCACCGGGCGGCTATTCATGACAACATATACAGTAGTCGCTCGGTTATATGAACTAATTCAAACAGAGCCTGTTCACTAAATGGAGAAGTTCACATAATCGAGAGAATATAAAATAAGTAATTCAAATGATTTTTATTACATTAAGTTTTTATTTTTAATAAGTTTTTAAATAATTAATGTACATGAAAGTAGTCGGTTATATTTTTTTGTACTTTTTTGCTTCAAGGGATTTCTGTAGTGCCTTGTCCCTGCATTTTCGCAATGCCAAAATAGCATTAATATCAGATATATTATTTTCACTCCAAGCAATAACTTTATTGAATGCTTCGATTGCCTCCGTTGTGCTAAATTCAGCTGTTGTTACGATCAGTGTTGCCAATTTAGCATATTTAATGCTAGATTTAGCATATTTTTAAAGCTTGTAGCATGAAAAAAAATCATGTAGCATATAGCATTTTTTTTTGCATTTTTCCAAAAAATTTTAGCATATTTAAAACTTTTTTTTGTTTTTTTAAAGTTTTATGCTATAAAAATATTATTACTGTTGCTTCCGATATAAAAACGTAACAAACATTGGGTGCATTCGGCAGATACACTTTAATAGTCAACAGTTCTACAACAGTTGTACAACTATCTGCTGAACGACCTGATCACTAACCGCTAAGTCTGAGAAGTCAGGTAGCGCTGTCATATTTTGGTAGCGTAAAAAATATTTGCTACTTTTGATCAATTAGTAATACATTTGTTGTTGTTGATTTAAAATTTTTTTTTTTTGTAAGAATGACAAATATAATTCCAAAACAAAAATTTAGAGAAACCAAAGGAAAATATAGAAAAATTGTATTTAAAAACAAAACAAAACAAAGAAAACATCATTTAGCAGAGTTACTAATCACAAATCGCTACAAGTCACCGGTATCAGTTTAAGGTTTCTCTGCTGAATGCTACCATTGAATCAACAAACATTCACGGCTCTTGTTTTATCAAATGAACTGGGATTTTTAGAGTTTATAATAAAATGCTAAAATTGTGTTAATAGTGGTACTTTTAATTAATTATTTTAGATTTTTTAAACGATTTTAATTAAATTTTACGTTTTCTTTATGTTGTTTATTATATTCTGAATATGCATTAAATATCACTACAGTTTCAAAATCCCAGTTGTGTATTACAATTTGGAGACCTTTTAAAAAGGGTTGAGTGCAGTAAATCCTCCTTATTCTAACCCTCATTGCTTGAATCATTAAACATCTTATTTTACGATTTAATTTTGAATGTAACCGAACATAAAACAATTTATTTTTTTATATTCAAAAGACTTTTAGAATTGCGGTTAATGTGAATACCTCCTACACTGAAAGAATTATCCTTCATGATATTAATGATATAATTTCATAAAAATTTTTTCGTAGAATCAATGAAGAATTCCATAATGTATATAATATTTAATTAATATTATGAAATTTGTCATATCTTTTCTTTCATAAAATTTCATAATTTCATTAAAAAAATGCATTGAATTTCATAAATTATATCTTCATATATTTAATGAAAATGTTGTTTATATACATATATGAAATTGTTCAATAGTATTTCCTCTTTTTTTATAAAATATCGTAATTTCATTAATTTTTAAAAATTTTCATACATTTAGAATTTTATATTAAAAATTTAATTCTCAAATACAATAGTTTTATATAAACATAAGACCGAGTTTTAGTGATGTGCATTAATTTTCATACTGAGAGAATTATCTTATAATTTTTATTTTTTTTATTAATTTTTTATTATTAATTTTGGACTATAAAATTTTTTTATAAATCATATTAATTTTTTCGAAACATTGATAAGGCATTTCATTAATTGAATTAAGCTTATTATAAAATTCTATGAAAATTTTTAATTTTATGAATTCCTTCATTAGATATATTTTATACATTCGTAAAATATGGTACAATTTACTATGCTTTTTGCATTTGCCAAATACTTTTTATTTATCCACTCCAGCTTAGCAACGACAACAACCAACTATAATAAATAATAATAAATGAAA
This sequence comes from Leucophora obtusa, assembly GCA_949987735.1. Lineage (NCBI taxonomy): Eukaryota > Metazoa > Arthropoda > Insecta > Diptera > Anthomyiidae > Leucophora > Leucophora obtusa. The sequence goes on along the minus strand of OX465297.1, from coordinate 35,179,020 downwards.
TTGCTTCATAAATTTTATGAAGCTCTTCATTGGCTGAATAATTTATTCATTGGAGGAGTGGGATATTCATTTTATAAAGAGTTTCAGTAATTTTATGATATTTTCATAAACATTGACTTTAATGAAACCTGTTTCATAGATTCTAAGAAAAATTTCAATGGACGAGTTCCAGTGACAATTTTCATTGAAACTATGAAGAAATTCATTACTGAAGTGATGATAATTCTCTCAGTGTATCTCAGAAACTAGGGCTCGCTTGGGAAATATTTTTATACGTTCATATTATTTATTGATGTATGACATAAAATATGAAGTTTGGCGAATAATCGCAACAGTTAATTTTCAGTAAGACAGAAAATAAAATTGGCATTTTCCTATCTCCCTGAAATTAGCTTTTTCCTATGTTTTAAGAATTTCAGTGAGTTCTAATTTTTTTTTTTAAGTTTAACACCTATACATTTTTTCATTAAATCATATCAAAAATCTAACACCGCAAAAAGTATTAAACCTGACCGCGAAAATTATTTTTTAAAATAAAAGATGCTGAAATTTCAAAACGGGATACAGAACGTATAGAACTTTGGCTGAAAACTGAAAAAACATAATGGGTATTTCAGATTACAGAGCACTTCCTCGCAAAAAAGCAAATTTTTTTAACTTATTTTAAAGGTTTTATGATTTTTTTACAAGCATTGACTTTTGAACTGTTTTTAATTAATCTTTTATATAATTTTACTGGGTGTTTTCGTAAAAAGAATAAGAAGAATTCGTATTTGTATGAAATACACTAATCTGAAAACGTATTTGTTTCGAACTTTTTGCACAAATTTGTTAAACCATCTATGTAGAACAGATGCGGCAAAAAAGTTTTAAGGAAAATGTTTTTAAGTTTGTGTTTTTCACACAAATGTTTTAACGAATTCGTCCGGTTCTTTTTATAAAAACAGGCAGTTAGTTAACAAAATTAATTGATGGCATAATTGTAGATCTCTTGTTTTTAATTTAATTTTAAAAAGCCACTAAAATACTTTGTTTTAACGAATTTAATAAAAAAAAACTTTTAGCATATTTTTTCTAGCATATTTTTTTATTTTTTAGCACTTTTTAGCATTTTTTCAAAAAAATCTAGCATTTTTTCCTAAATAATTTTTGACAACACTGGTTACGATGCACTGCTCTTGATCATCATCTTCAAATTCGCTATCTATATCTTCGCTACCAATGTCTTGATTCCACGTCTGAATCTCTTCCCGTGAAAGCTGTTCACATAATAGAGATAGGCTGTGTTCACTCTTTAGAACCTCCTGTGTTTAAATTTTGTTGTTCACTATTCTGGAAGTTTACATAACTGGATATTCATATAACCGAGCGGCTACTGTATATTCACATATTATAAGATAAAACAAGATATTACTATATATGACTATATTTGAATCTTTTTGATCGGGTAAATACAAACCATATTTTTTATGTATCGAGTTTGACATTACGAGTAGAATACGAGTTTATATGAAAACCCCCAATGTGTTAATTTTGTAAATCACTTGCGTTCAATACATTTGTAAATCCTCAAGTATCCGTGATAGATTTTTACTTTATTACTTGAATTGTCAAATATTTAAGTTTTCGATTTGCCATATTTGCGGGAAAATGTTGCATTGCAACGTTTTTTTTTTTTTATAGGGATTCCTATAATTTCGTATTGTCAATCCTTGATCGTCAACCCAAATTGAAAACAAAACAAAATAAAATTGTAAATTGTTTTGAAAAATGTAAAAAAAAATATTCAGTTGAATGTGTTTTATTCTACCGAACAATTTTTTTAAAATTATTTATTGAAATTATTGTATCATATAAAAAAACTAGTAAATATTGTTTTTTTTTTTAATGGGGGAAAAGTTTTAGTTGATCTGTTATTTAAGTTAATGAATGTTATTTTAGTTTGACTCTAGATCATAAAATTAATTTTTTTTTTAATTTAAGTGATTGATTTCACAGTGTAAGTGATGAAAGTATTTTGCTCGTAATTTACAAAATACAATCTTTCATTTTGTTAGAAAACTACGTAAGTGAATGCGAGCAATTGCTGGTGAAGGTGTTGTGTTTTATGAAAATTAGCCGTTAAATTAAAAATTTAAAAATCACTCTGTTAAAATCAACTTTCTGATTTCTCCACACTGAATTGCAACCTTGTTAGACTCCCAAAGTTCTAAGCAATGTAGCATCAAGTTAAATACAAAATTTAATATATTAATAAAACTTTATTTTTAACGTTTTTTTGGATGGCCTACTAATAAAAACTGCATCCTCTATTTGGTATTTAAAGTGCTTACCCATAGTACTTTTCAGTTTATTTCGCTAACGCTTCGACAACCTTTCGAAAAACAAACGGCCAACAGAAGATGGTCGTTATAATTTCAGGTTTGACCCAGTACTTTAATTTTCGAAAAACGGATGTTCTGCGAACGCTTGCGCCACCATATACAATCTTTGCCAATGCATTGCCGTTTCTATATTTTTAACAAATCTAATTCGAGTAAGCTACATTCAGTGGTGCTGGCTTTTTTCTAGGTAAGCGCATACAGAAAAGATATGTATATTTGAAGATTATGGTTCCAAAGGTTTAAAAAAAGGTCGACTTTTTCTAATAGTTCGACTATTATTTTTTTAATTTAGCTTGGTTGATATTTCGCCAAATTTGGATTGAAAACTATCAAAACCTCACAGTGGAGGATTTTGAAAAAAATTTGGAAATAAATCTGCCATTTCTTATCTGCTGGGCCGATGGTAAAACAATTTGGAACAGTTGAAGCTAAGGTATATTCGAGCTTAAGTTTTAGCTTAATATTCTTATCTCTTGTAGTTTCTGAGATACAGTAGACGCTCGCAAATTAGAACCGCTTTGTTTTTGAGGCAATTCTAATTTCTGAATTATTCTAATTTCTGGACGTTTTTTTTCGAAAAAAAAATTGAGTAAATTTACTTCCAAAAACTTAAATAAAACTCTTTTTAATATTTTTTAATTCAATTTTATTTGATAAAAACAAGAAAACAAAACACAACAATTCAGTGCAATACATCAAATGTATTTTTTTAAATTAAAAATATGAATATAAAAAAAAAACGAATGGCAACAAAACATAGCAATGCAGTCCAATTACATCACATGTATTTTTTTTAATTAAAAACTAAAAAACTGTATTTAAAAAAATTAAACAATTAAAATTAAACAATGGCCAAGTTAACAACTAAAATTTGTTTGACATATAATCAGTTATATGTGTTTGTTTTTTTGGTTTCTTTAAATCCGAAATATCATTACGGAGAGCCAAAAGATTACTTATGTGCTTAGTTGAAAACAATTCACTGTTATTGCACCATTTTATTAAATTATTTACGCTTTCAATGGCTGTAGTATTAGAGACAACTGATGATACTGCAACAACGTCGTCTTCGCTGCTATCTGAAGACTCACCATCGCTACTGAGAACATAAACAGATCCGTCATCAAACATATCTTCATTCCATCTGTCGATGTCTTCTATACCGATGTCTTCTATACCGTTGGGAGCTATTTCTTTTAAAAGAGCTTGAGTTATCTGAATAACTTCGTTGCAGTCCTGATCTATTTGCAACAATTGTGCTATTGGCACGTCATCGTCGCTGTCGTATTGGTTAGAGTCCCAATTGGACAACTTTGACCAAGATTTCTTCATAACACTTTGTGGTACCGCATCCCAAGCTTGTTTCAGTAATAATATAGCATTGCGGATCGAATGGGATTTCAAATGATTCTTCAGTTCACCACCTTCAGCAATTAACTGAGAAAGAAACATACTTCTGTAATTGAGCTTTGTTAACTTAATAGGGTTTTGATCCATTGGTTTTAAAGCTGCTGTCACATTTGGTGGAAAGAATAATGCAACTATGTTTCCATCGTCACTTTTAAGTTTCTCAATGGGTGTATGAGCGGAGCAATTATCTATAAGCAAAATGGCTTTCGGAGGCAAATTATTTTCCTGAGAAAAGCGGATCACCTGTGAATTGAAAAAAAATTTAAAATTATGTACTGAACCTGAAATTAATATTTTTGTTTACCTCTTTAATAAATATTCCGTGAAACCATTCGTGAAAAATCCGAGAAGTCATCCAAGCATTTTTTGAAAAGTTGTAATGCAGAGGATTATTGAAATTTTTAAAACACCTGGGTTTTTTTGCTTTTCCAATTACCAATGGAACTAATTTGTGTGATCCATCAGAGTTTGCACCAAGTAGGACTGAAATTCTGTCTTTTTGAATTTTATGTCCATTTTATGGCGTTTTTTTCAAAAGCAGAGACATAGGTTCTGTCTGGTAGGCAACGAAAAAATAATCCGGTTTCGTCGACATTATATATTTGTGACTCCATTAAACCCATCTCAGCGATCTTTGCACGATATCGATGAATAAAAGGAGTGACTGAAGCAACATCACTGGAAAGAATCTCGCCACAAATTTTTAAAAAACGGATACCGTGTCGCTTCTTAAATTTGGTAAACCATCCATCACTTGCCCGGAATGCATTTTCATCTTTATCGGGATATTCCTCTCTAAATATTTGTTTAGCTTTCTCTTTTAATATTGGCCCAGTCAATGTACACTTTTTTTTCGTTGATTTAAAAACCACTCATACAGACGACTTTCCATTTTTGAATATTCAGCGCTGTGCAAAGATTTATTGTTTGCCTCCTGATATGTGTTTGAAACAGCATTTAATATTGCTGTTCTATGTGATTTGATGTAGCTGATTGAAGATGTTGTCACATTAAAATCTAGGGCTAACCGGTTCCCTTGAACGCCTTTGTCAAGTTTTTCTAATATTTTGACTTTAGTTTCCAATGATAAAGTGTTTTTTTTACGTTTATTTAACATTTTAAATGATACACTTTCACTATTTAATAGAGAATGCCAAATAATATGTACACGCGTATCAAATTTCACAAATAAACTATCCAAAAATGTACATAAATGCGACAAAAAAAAAACAAATAGGGAAAAACATATATAATTTGGTGATTCCCCTTTTTAGTTTTCCTTTATTCAAACAGAATAAAAATAAATTGGGGATTTCCTGTGTATTCAAATAACCAAAAAAAAAAAAACGCTCAGAAATTAGAATTTTAAATTCGAATTTCAGAGCGTTTAATGTATTGCAAATATTGATTCTAATTTCTGGACGTTCGAATTACTGAAAGCTCTAATTTGCGAGCGTCTACTGTATTTGCATTTGAAAAATCTTTTTCTGTTTTGTGTTTTGCATTGTCCTAATCCTAATTTTTCAATTAAATACTCATGTTTTTTAGTGTTTTTTAGTTTTTTAGTGTGCCCAAAGTACTTTAAAATATTTTTTTCATTGCAAACCACTCTAATCCGGTTTCGGAGTTAAATTCTAAAAAAACCAACTAATTTTGGTAGAGAGATTAGAGAACATATTCTAAGAATTTGAATAATAATCCATTTTTTAACTTTTTTTATAATTACAGACAACTCTCTCAGCTTTGGCAACGCACTAATGTACCTGGTATAGCAACAATAGGTAGTGGCATTGCTGCTGCCTTAGTAGCGCTAACAATACGTCTAGAAATTTTAGTTGAAATGATGTCGATTGGTACTCTACTTGCCTATACATTGGTCTCAACGTGTGTGCTCGTGCTGCGCTATCAACCGCACAGCACATCTCTAGTAGAACTATTGCCAGCTCAACTGCGCACTCCCATAACAACAGGTGCATCTAGTGATCCAAATAATACCACCGCTGAAGTATTGGAATCGAATAAATTAACCATTAAACGTGTTACCCGGGGCATGTCCGATTCAGATGATTCATTTATTGATGAAAGTCCTGAAGGTTATTTGGGTCGAGATGATCAATTTTTAGTGTCAGATCGTTCGGAAAATAAATTCTATGGTGCCGTACATGGAGCACCCACGGGACCTACTGGTCAGGCAACGGCATTCGATACAATGGGTCTTAATTTCATATCGCGGAAAATACATGATTATTCGTACCTGTGTCCTGGATTTTTTCCTTGGATTAATCCCGGCCAAGCCACATCGGAAAGTGGTAGGTTTTCCTTAGCTCCTTAAAAATTGTTTAACATTAAAATTGTATCAAAAATTTTCCAATTTATAAAATCAAATTTTGTTCGAAATTCTAAATTTTTGCACACACAGGCATGTATGTGACCAAACTTGTTGGCATCATGTTCGGTCTCATATTCTTCTTGGATCTGTTTGCGGCCATTGGCTGGTCCGGTGGCTTCGCAGCATTCATTTATTTCATTTTAATTATCGGCATATTTGTGATATTATTAATTATCTCAAGACAACCACAAAATAGGTAAACAGTTTATTATTCAATATATATTAATCCCCCTGACATTACTCCAGGGAGTAGCGTTAATTAACAAACTATATCAACAATAATCATTTCTCCATTTATTTATCAGATATGCACTTGCGTTCCTTACACCTGGACTTCCATTTATTCCAGCAATTGCCATTGCAGTTAATATCTATTTAATATTTAAGTTAAGCATATTAACCTTAGTTAGATTTACCATTTGGATGTCACTGGGCTTCGTAATGTACTTTTATTATGGCATCACGCACAGTACCCTCGAACAGACAACCGATGATATGGAATTGAGAGTTGATAAAGATTATGTATGTTATGGTTGTAATAATGGCTGGAAGAGAAATGGCATTCATTTTTTGATTTTTCAGAGCAAAAATGTTGAAGAGAAAGCTGTTTGGGATCAACCTTCCTATATGAACCAAAATCATGAACCCGTGTGGGCTAGTAAAGATAATTCTAAACAATCTACAACAAGTAAGTGTTTAATCAGATATTTGCTCTATATCAGTTCGCCTGAGTGTGTGCCAGCATTAGAGTTTTTGTTTTTGCGGACTTATTGATTTCCCGGCAAAGCGGTATTCAATATTAAATCTGGAGTTTTTGGAGTATTTGAAAACAATTTTTTAATATTTTCATCATTAAAAATACGAGTATCATGATTCTTAAATATCTTATGGAAAATAATTTCGGCAATTAAAAAGTCAGGAATTTCCGGAAATGCTTGTCCCGGAAAAAGACAAGCGGTACCATTTCTATTAGTTAAATTTTTACATACAATCAGAAATCCCAAAAATGTTGTTGTAACATATGGACCATCTAAAAAAGTATGTAACCCCAAACTGCAATAAAAATATTTCTACATAGAGAATACGGATTAGTGGTTGTAACCGAATTTATTTTTCAGTTGCCAATCGGTTTCAGTTGTGGAAAGCCAATTTTTTGGTTTTGATAAGAGAAAATCAGTTGATTTCAGTAAATTGACTGTAGGAATAGAACAATCACGGTAACGGGTAGTTTTAGTTAAAATTTGGGCACTGAAATATTTACGAATATCCAAAAGAAATTAATAAAATAATGTGATAATTACTTGTGAAAAGGATAGGAAAAAATAAGAGTAAGAGAGGAAAAATTCTAATTGAAAAATAAATTGCTCATGTATTAGTTAATTGTGGCTCTTCTGATTACAAATATACATTGTGTAGACTGTGATTCACAAAACTTCAATTAGCCACACTCATCGCTATGCCGACCGTGGTGTATCTCGTTAAAAGCCTTTGCAGACGGATGCCGGTTCGATTCCCGGTTATGGCAATACTCAAAAAAGTTTTTCATATAGAGACAAATGAACAACTAAAATTACTTCGAACAAATGACACATAACTAACCACTGACGATGAGATGAAACTGCGACAGTCTGGTGATTCCCTTGTGTCTGTTAAATTTTTCAATAAATATGTTTTCTTCTTCCTGTAAATCAGCTTTAGAAAGAAATTAATTTAGTTTTGTTAGGCATTTACGACTTAAGTTCACACTGTATTATTAGCTGTATTTTGTCTCATGCGTATCAACGTTAAGTCTTTAAAGCAAATCTACGTTAAAATTTTTTTAAACAGGTTATGTTTATAATTTTTCCGTTATAATCGAACGTACGTCAGCCAAAATTCCTAGGAAGTAACGCGAATAAGTTACGTTAGATGTGAAAATGTATAAACGTTGAGTTTTCAACGTTGATAATTATCCGTGTTGAAAGTTAACGTGCATACGAAAAGTAATGTGTTAGTTTTTGTCTTAAAAGCGTTTTTATGCACTTTGAGGTTTTTTATGAGTTAATGGATATAGTTAAGTCGAAAACACAGCTATTATTGTTCGGAAACTTTTTAATTTTTCAATACTTCTTCATAGTGCAGCAAAAGCATAATAGGAATTTTAATTTTAAAACCAAAATTTGATTTTATGTAATTGGCGTCCTCGACGGATTGTCACCTTGTCGCGATGAGGGCGCTCAGTAGGCGCAAGGACCCTGAGAGCGATGCCGGCAGTAGCGTAGCTACTGGTAGGGCCTCCCAAGCCGGTAAGGTCGAGGGGGAGCGCTGAAGCTAAGAACAATCCACAACGTGGGAAGTCAACGGCTGTCGAATATCGAAGGCGGAGGAACTAACCACATCAGCGTCTGTTCATCAGGCTAGATGCGGCTGGAGCGGGTGTCTGACTTGTAGCAAGCGGCTCGCTATATAAATACTATTAATAGCCTTCCTGGAGGTGTTGCTAGCAGCCCTAGCACCAGGATCGGATGCTGTAGTCTAATCCACTGCACATCTTAAACGTAAATGATTAACGAAACCGAAATAAATATAAACCAAACTGATTTAATGATGACGACTTTTAGCATGAAATACCGAAAAAGAATAGGAACTTGGAATGTTAGAACGCTGTTAGAAAGTTCACGTCTTGAGCAACTGAGCCGTGAATTTATAAATTATGGACTCTGTTTTCTTGGTTTGAGCGAGATTCGTTGGCCTGATGCTGGCGAAGTTACGACAGAAGATGGTCTCACGATGTTATATTCCGGTAAGCCAAACGACCAACCACGATCTAGTGGTGTGGGGTTTCTTCTATCACGTGAAGCTCGCGGTGCACTAATGGACTGGAAACCGTACTCCGATAGATTGATCACGGCAAGATTTCGAACGCGAGCTAGAAACTTAACGTGTATTCAATGCTATGCTCCAACAGATCCCAGCGAATATAGTTTGAAGGAAGAATTTTACAGCCTCCTTGATAGAGCGATTGCATCTACTAACCGAGGTGATATCCTGATTGTAATGGGTGATTTCAATGCACAGATAGGTTCTGATAACAGCAACATGGAAGGTATTATGGGTGTGCATGGTATCGGAAGAAAAACAGAAAACGGTGAGATGTTTACAGAGATGTGTGCAACAAATAATTTAGTTATTGGTGGATCTATCTTTCCACATAAAAATATACACAAGGGCACATGGACGTCATCAGATCATACAACTATTAATCAAATTGATCATATTACGATTAGTAGAAAATGGCGAGGCTCTCTGCTTGATGTGCGTAACAAAAGGGGAGCTGATATCTTCAGTGATCATCACTTGCTCTTGGCAAGTATCCGCTTGAAAATTGCAGCTATTAAGAAAAATGTTGTACAGAGGCAAAGGAGATTCAACACAAATCGACTTAAGGACCCTGTAGTATCGTCACGTTTTACTGATACCCTTAAACAATCTATTTCTGAGGGAGGCAATATGCAAACTGCCGACTGGAATACGATAAAGAACACGTTTATAACTGCCGCTGAGAATCATGTTGGTTTTACCGAGCCTAGCCGAAAAGACTGGATATCAGACGGTACATGGCAATTAATACTGGAAAGAAAGGAAACCAAAGCATCTTTAAACGCTGCCAAAACAAGGAACTTAAAAGCAACACTCCAAATAAGCTACAAAAACTTAGACCGTGCGGTAAAACATAGCGCACGAAGGGACAAACGAAATTGGTCAAACGAACTTGCCCGAGAGGCACAAACAGCAGCCGAAACTAATCGTAATGGTGACCTGTATAAAACCATAAAAAAGCTGGTTAGTCACACGACCGCAACAGGCAAGCCTCTAAGAGATGATGGGGGTAATCTAATTACATCAATAGATGAACAGTTAGAGCTATGGGCTGACTATTATTCGGGCATGTTGTCGCTAGATAACCCCATGTCAAATACTTTGTGTGAATGCCAATCACATACTGAGAGAGCGGATATTCCCACTGATTTTCCATCACTATGCGAGATAATTGACTCTATCAAAGCGCTGAAGAACAACAAAGTGCCTGGCTTTGGCGGTATTGCACCAGAGCTACTGAAAGCTGACCCTAACATAAGTGCACAACTGATGAACTTAAAGAAGGAATTATTATTAAGATACCGAAGAAGGGAGATTTAACTGAACGTACTAATTGGCGGGGTATAACACTTCTTAGTATGGTGTATAAAGTTATTGCCCATATAATAACAAAAAGGCTATCGAATAAATTAACACCCGAGTTGCGCCCAGAGCAAGCCGGATTTCGTCCAAATAAATCTTGTGTAGACCACGTTAATAGCCTTAGGATAATTGTGGAGCAATCTGTTGAATGGCGATCGCCTTTGTATCTGATCTTCATTGATTTTGAAAAGGCTTTTGACACATTGCCGCATAATATCATTTGGTCCGCACTCGAATGTAAACAGGTACCGAAGAAACTAATATCCCTCATTAAGGCTTTATATAAGGACGCCAGCTGTCGTATCCTGCATGAAAACCAATTAAGTAGGAACATATCGGTAAATACGGGTGTAAGGCAAGGCTGTGTGTTGTCTCCACTGCTATTTAACATCGTATTGGATATAGTTATGAGGCATGCCACAAGATTAGGTCGAGGTATAATGTGGGGAATGAATGCACGGCTGGAAGATCTCGACTACGCGGATGACATTTGTCTGTTGTCACACAGTTTCTCAGACATGATGACGAAGCTTGGAACTATTGTCAACTCAGCAAAATCAGCAGGGCTGAGGATAAATATAAATAAAACGAAAGCGTTGCGCATAAATTCCGATGTATCGCGAGTATTTAGAATTCAGGATGATATTATTGAAGATGTGGATTCCTTTTGCTACTTAGGTAGTATTCTAACAACATCTGGTGGATCCAAAGCGGACATCGCAAACAGAATAAAAACAGCAAAACAGGCTTTTGGACGTCTCAGTAACGTGTGGAGATCAACAACATTATCCCGACATGTTAAGATAAGAATATTTAATTCCAACGTTAAGTCTATCATGCTTTATGGATGTGAGACCTGGAATGCAGCACCTCCTGACATAAACGCAATGCAGGTCTTTGTCAACAGATGTCTGCGGAGAATTCTGAGGATTTTCTGGCCCATTGCAATATCTAACTCAAGGTTATGGTCACTCGCACAACAAACACCAATTGACCTTGAAGTACGAAGGCGAAAGTGGAATTGGATTGGTCACACCCTCAGAAAAGATCCTGATGATATAGCCCGTACTGCAATTGAATGGAACCCCCAAGGTAGCCGTAGAAGAGGGCGTCCAGCGCATACATGGAGTAGACAGGTCAAGAAGGAAGTCACAATGTCTAGAAGAAGTTGGGGTGAAATCAAGAACCTGGCACCGGATAAATCAGAATGGTGAAAATTTGTTAAGGCCCTATGCTCCTTATAGGAACCGAGGGAACATATATATATATATAATTGGTAATCTTAAAGACCTAAAAAGCGTTTTAAAGCCGATTTGTTTGTTGAACACTTAATTCGTATATGCCGATCCTATCGATAGCAACTGGCAACAAGATTGTTTATGTGCCTATTTAAGTCGCATTTATAAAGGGTTTTTCAACAGGGACGCTACAAAATTAGAAAGACAGGGACAGCAAACGACGCCATATTTCTTGCCGCTCTTTTGACATTTCTCTTCAGTAAGGTTTGCCATTTCATGATGGAAAGATATACGAGCCAACAACGAGTCGAAATTATTAAAATTTACTACCGAAATTCGGAGTCAGTGGCCTCAACGTTAAGAGCGCTACGTCCGATTTATGGTCGTCATAATCGTCCTAGCATATCAACAATTGAGCGTCTAGTGGAAAAATTTGAATCCAAAGGCACAGTACAAAATGTTCCCGTGCCAGTGAGACAAAGAAGTGCCCGTAGAGTCGAGAATATTGAGAGACACATTTGGGCTTCAGTTGAAGAAAGCCCAAATGTGTCTCTCACACGTCGTTTTTAAGCGTTGGGCATCTCTGTGACGTCGTTGTGGTGAATTTTGCGAAAAGATCTTGGCCTACATCCTTACAACATCAAATTGACGCAAGAACTGAAGCCGCTTGACCACCAGAAGCGTCGTATGTTCGTGAATTGGGCTGAGCAACAACTTGAAAATGATTCGGATTTTCATCGAAAAATCATCTTCAGCGATGAAACTCATTTCTGGCTGAATGGCTTTGTCAATTAACAAAATATGCGTTATTGGTCAGACAGCAATCCACACGTATTCCATGAGTCATCATTGCATCCCGAAAAAATTACGGTTTGGTGCGGTTTATGGGCCGGCGGCGTCATTGGGCCGTACTTCTTCCGTGATAATCAAGACCGGCACGTTACTGTGAATGGGAATCGCTACCGTTCAATGATAACCGAATATTTTTGGCCCCAATTGGATGATATGTACTTGGAGGACATGTGGTTCCAACAGGACGGCGCCACAAGCCACACAACGAATGTCACAATCAATTTATTGCAAACCAAGTTTGGAGAATGTGTTATCTCTCGAAATGGTCCAGTCGATTGGCCACCTCGGTCGTGCGATTTGACGCCGTTGGACTATTTCCTGTGGGGCTACGTCAAATCTATGGTCTATGCCAACAAGCCAGCGATGATTGATGAACTTCGTAAGAATATCGAACGTGAAATTGCAGCAGTATCGGCTGATTTATGCTTGAAAACCGTCGAAAATTGGGTTCAGCGTCTGGACTTCTGCAAGCGTGCCCGTGGTGGCCATGCAAAAGAGATCGATTTCCATACATAATGGCATCGAACGTACTTTCACAGGAATAAAGAATTTCATTGATATCCAAAACCGTTTTTGTTTTATTTAAAAAAACTTTTGTAGCGCTCTTATTGAAAAACCCTTTACTACACGGGTACCCGGTCCATAGATTACAGAGATATCAAACTCTTCTTCTTCTTTTATCAACAAACACATTTTTTCAAACACATTCAAATATTTTTTTATAGGTATAGAACGTATGTCCAACTCATTCTCAGGAGATATGTTCACTGACAGCGAACGTCCAAGAGTAAGATATCTATGTAATCTATGACCCGGTCACAACCAAAGAATTCGATTGATTCAACCGTTTTGTTTCGTTTATTAAATTTACCGAGTAAAAACTGTTAAAATTATTTCATATTATGATAAGAGTACAACTATACCTCGCTATAAATTGCTTTATATGGTTGTGTTATCTGTGTTGTTTTCGTATTATCGCCGAAGTTGATTTAAGCATAGATCGATTTTATTGTTTATTAAGGCACGATTATGTACATATCTACCGCTCATTTCAAACTTTCATTTAGTTCAGAAGTTATAAGAATTTAGAAAATGGCGATTTTGGAAGAAACCTTTTTTTCCGGTAACATCGACAATTTCATTTGTATGTAGATGTTGGCAGAAAAAAGGTTTCTACCACAAATCGCATTTTTTTTTTTAATTCTTATAACTTTTGAGAAAGTAATTGTCTTTTGTAATTATTGTTGGCCTTATTAAGATGCACAAATTTTATTTAGTTCGACTTAAGCGATTTTGCAAAAACGACACAGATATAACAATACATAATTTTCGGATTTGGAATAAATTTTATATGACCCCATATCTAAATATTTCTTATTACTTATGTTATCATATTTATAAGATCTTTCACATGGAATTTGAATTGTAAAATCAAAATTAATCCATTAATTACACGAGGTTATTTAAAAAAACTTTTGGGTGAAATCAAATGAAAAAAATATATAAATTGTGGCATAGGATTTAAAATTTTTCGGGCATTTTTAATGATGAATTTATATTTTTTAATGTTGCTGTTGATAGATTTTGCCAAAGTAATTATAAGTTAATCATAAAATGTATCAATTTACCTTTAGTTTTCCTTAAAACTATCCCTTTTCCTGTTCGAAGGATCAAGCTGTTAACTTAGGGTTTGCGCATTACAAAGCCGTTAGTGAAATGTTGCGTAATTTCTGAATAAATCGTTTAAGTTAGAGAAATAATTTTCATATAAAGTTCACTTCATTCAAGTGACTAAGAGATTGGAGATTAAATTTCAAATAATATTGATTTATAAAAAACAGTGCGCGAAGTGATTATAAGTTCACTCATTAAATTTTGAGTTTTTTTAGAAATATTTGAAATATTTTAAACTTTTTCCTGCCACATGAGAGTAACAAAACTTTGGGCAAGCCCGATTTCCGTTTGATCCATTTAATTTTTGATGCCTTTTTAATCATTAAATTTTTGTTTTTACTTTCGAAATAACCAAGGAAAATTTTTTACAATCGGTAGAAAAACACACCACTGGTTCCAATGCAACCGATTCCATGGAACTGGTTCCGGAATCGGTTCTATAACTAGTTCCAGAACTGATTCTAGGGCAACCGGTTCCACTTAGGAGCTATGGAAGTGGTTGCTTTTGGGACAATTTCACACAAAAAGAATCGGTGTTAGTATCGACAGTAGAAGGGGTTGTAAATGAAAAGTAGCGATTCTACAACCGATTATTTGGAACAGGAAATTTTCCTGGGAAATATAGGTTCAGGAATATTAAAATCTGTTTTTTTAGTACAAGAGTTAGAAATTCCTGATTTTACATCACTGGTTTGTTTTGTCAACTTTCCAAGGTGTATTTTGCCCAGCAAAAAAAGACATTACAAGGTATTAAAGCGATTTAGTTCTCTGTCGGAAAACAGGGGCAGTTGTAATGCAAGCACTTGTCCCGTGACCGGTCTAAAAACCTATCCTGTGACCTGTCTCGTGACCGATGAAAGGAGGACCAGTCTAAAAGTACCTATCGTCTCTGTTGCAAAGACCTCCGGTCTGTAAATATCTGTCTCGTGACGGGCGAAAGCAGGGCTGAACCAGGACATATTCAAGTGGTGCAAATATTAGAGTTTCCCAGGAAAATTTTTTACAATCGATTGCCAACCAAACCTATTCTACAACTGGTTCCACTGCAACCGATTCCGTAGAACTGGTTCTTGAACCAGTTCCTGGGATCCCATATAGAAGGTATGCCTGACGTAGAATCTGTTCTAGAACTAGTTCCAGAACTGATTCTAGAGCAACCGGTTCCACTTTGGAGCTATAGAAGTGGTTGCTTTTGGCATAATTTCAAACAAAAATAATCGGTGTTAGAATCGACAGTAGAAGGGATTGTAAATGAAAAGTAGCTATTCTATAATCGATTCTTTGGAACAGAAAATTTTCCTGGGTTGTTAATTATTCGGGTTTTTTATTTTGACCGATTAAACGATCAAAAAAATTTGATCGGTCGATAATGTGATTAATTATTTAAATATTATTCGATTATTTGAGCGAATAAAAATAATTTTTGAAAATACATAAAAAATTAGTTTTTTTATGAAATCATCTCCAAATTCATCACTATAAATTACCAACGATATTAAATTTTGCTTAAGTCAGAAAATTTAAAACAAAGTTTCCAACTGAAGAAGGGTTTAAATCGTACAGACCTCAGTTCGTCTCTCCTTAAAACAATGGAGAAGGTTTTGATCATTATATTAGGGGCACTTATCTCAGACGTAGACCAATACACAAGCTACAATACACGCGTATCAACGGGGTAAGTTTCCCGAGACCGCTGTTTTCGCGATGATAGAGAAGGCACTTGAGGCAAAGAATATTGCTCTTTGTACTTTCGACAACACGTCCGATGATGCAATTAGGATATCCATGGTGAGAAAGGGCATCTCTCCACTTATTATCAATTGGACCATGGAGATGCTCGGATCTAGGGTAGTCACGCTTGGCATAGGGACTACTTATAGAACCGTGAATGCGACCAGAGATTGTCCCCAGGGCAGTGTTTTGTCGTCATTACTATGGACACTCGTCATTGAAGAGTTGCTCGAGGGTTTGAATGACTTGGGCTTCAGGACCTATAGCTATGCCGATGATATAGTCATCTTCCATGTCAGCTGGGATGACAGGGCCATTTTTAATCGTATGCCCTAGTCTCTTTACTCATTCGTAGTGTAGGTAAAAAGAGCTGACTATCAACCCGGCGAAGACGATCCTTATACCGTTCACGAGGAGGTGGAAGGTTAACCTATCTAGGCCTTTTGTTGGGGGTTAGAAAATAGGCTTTTTGGACAATGTAAGGTACCTGGGGGTAACTCTTGATAAATTCCTTACCTGGAATGATCATCTTGACTCTGTATGCAAAAAGGCGAGCAGGGCATATTATGCTTGTCAAAGGCTCTTTGGGAAGACATGGGGTCTAAGGCCAGATATGGTCTACTGGTCATCTAATAATATTGTTAAGCCTATGATCACCTATGCCGCCCTCACATGGTTGAGCAACTAAAGGTGAGGGATACTCTCAAGAAGATTTATCGGCTTATGTATAATGGAATTATGGGAGCAGGCAGAACGTGTCCGACGTATTTCATTGGGTTCGTGTTGGATATTTCACCATGGCATATTTCCGTAATGGAGGCTGCCAGTATGGGCTCACTTCCACTTCACGGTTTAAGGAACATGAAGAGTGGTGACCTAAAGGGTCACATGAGGATCTCCAGGATCGTTATAGACGACCCAGTCCCAAGAGTCACGGTCAGGATGATTCCGGAACATATTTTCACCAGGCAATTTAACATTATGTTAATTGAAAGGGCAGGTGGACCAACCGTACCTCGGTTCCTGAGGAAGGACTCACTGATGCCTCGAAACAGACGAATATGGACACTGCGGCAGGTGTATTCGGCGGAGATTTTCGCGATTGGTGTCTGTACGAAAGAGTGCCAGCAAAAGCGCATGGTTAGAACCCGCATCTAAATTCTTCCTGACAGCGAAGCTGCACTAAAGGCTCTAGGGACCAACAAGGTATCATCTGGACAGTAGAGCGCATGAGGGCTCTCAATTAACTTGGTAAGAGCAACTCCCCTATACTAGGGTGGATTCTAGGTCATGAAAGGCACGAGGTTAACGAAAGGGCAGACTGTTTAGCAAACACCCTTCATCGGCCCGGAACCATTCTGCGAAGTACTCACAGGGTATGTTACGGAGAGGCTCAGGTTGTGGAGGGACACTGAGTTTTCTAGGCATTGGGAAACGTCTCTTGGCCAGAGACAGGCCAAGAGATTTATTTCTCTATCCGGTGAGGGATCACGTGACTTCTGTCCCTTCGATAGAGGGAACTTAACGGTATACTTTTTGGTTTATTTAATAAAATGAAATTATCCCTGAGTAAATCCCAAACCACATAGTGAAAGTGCCAGTGGACAGTGGCAGTGCTGTCAAACTTTGAATTTCTCGAAAACGATTTAATATTTTTAAAAAATTCTTATTGCGTTTTGTTTAAAAACAGCTCTTGTTTATTTAGAAACTTTTCTAATTTCTCGGCAGTGACAAATAGAGAAGATACAAAAACTACTTTATCGACAAAATGTCGCACTGCTGTCGACACTGCGTTGATGAGGTATAGGCTTATGTCGATTTTTAAGACCTGATGCGTTGCCAAGTTGTAAAATCAGTTTTTATGAATATTTTTTCTAAAAAAATGCATAAATTTCTCTCGCAAGTTTTTGGCCCATGATCTAATACGTGTACCAGACAACACCCAAACAACATAAGCAGCTTTTCTGTCACAATAAAATATTCCCCGGACCACTAATAAACAACACCGAAATTAATTTTTGGAAATATTGCAAGATTTCTTTCGCAAATGAATCCAATATTAATATTATTTATACTTTTCAGATTTTAACTATTTCAATCGATTTTAACCCTTTGGCGAGTGGCGTACATTATAATGTACGTCGACTTCATCAACTCGTCACTGATTTGAGTTTTAACCAAATCGCTATTCATTTACTGTTATCGGTTTGTTATTTTGTTTTTATTTAAATTTTATGCAGGGTGTGAAATTTCAAAACAACATGAGATCAGTAGAGTGTGTTTTGTCTTGTGATCAGCAAAAATGCTGAGAACGTGTTCAAATTTAAGAATTAAAAAAAGGCTTAAATTTAGTCTCAAAAATTATGTGATGAATAAAATTCAAAAATTCAAAAGATTTTATTTACAGATTAGTAATAGAAAAAATATAAAATTAAAATTTAAAAAAATGTTTAACCCGCTCGGGGTCGGCAGCATGTTAATGTTTGAACTTTAGTTCCAAATATCTCCGCTAGGGGGTGCTGCAAAGTCATAAAAGTAATAAACAATATTTCTTGGGCATAGATCTAAATTTCCACGAAGTTTGTTCGGAAAATTCCCATCCATTAAAATTTCCGTGTCAAAGGGTTAACAGCATTTGAGTGATGAATGGTATAAACTCCACAACTTATAATTTTATTTATTGTGTTCTGAAAGAATTACTTATCAGTATGGCGGATTTGGTGTTACCTGGTACACGAATGAGATCATTGGAGTATGCTTAAATCCTGGAAGAGAAATTTAAGTTTTTTTTTTTGGAAAAAGTTGATTTTACAACCTGGCAACGCATCAAAATTATAGTATCAAACAGTTTTTAATCTCAAAAGAGCAGAAATTCATGTCTGAAGGCCAATAAATGAACACGTGGTAACAAAATTGGTGGACAGTAGAAAATGGTGGATGCCAAATGGGATTTTTGATATTATCCAAAATCATATAGACTTTACCTAATATTAAATTATTTTGTTTAATTTTTTTAACTTTAAAACTAATATTTCTGAAAGAGCGGCTACACTGAAGGAATTATGTAGGTACCCAGCAAAAACATGGTAATGACAGGTCATTACCCTACGGATTAGCAAGTAATGATAGGTCATTACCTTTTGCATTACTTTAAAATAGAAAATAATGACTTACTGATAATAAGTTATAGAAGTACTTATATATTCTTGCAAAGTAATTACTTACTGGTAATTGATTAAATAAGTACTGATTTAGTATTTTTTATATTACTATTTTATTTATTAAATTGTTTCAAACATTTTTCCAGCTGAATAGAAAATTTTCCGAGGTAAATATTTATATTTCCAATATGACCAACTATTTCACAATGTAGGGTAACCACTTATTTCCTAACTTCAGAGTAACCAATTATTATATGTTTTTGAGTAAATACTTATTCTTTTACAATGAGTAACTCGTTATTCACACTTTTTTTTGTAAGCGAGAGGGTAATGACCACCCATGAATTTTTGGACATCGCAAACAAAAGTAATGTTGCGAGTAAATAGCCTGGTAAGTAGTGAAACCCTTTGTGTGCTACTTACTAGCTTAATTACTCGGTAATGTCTGTTTTTGCTGGGTAAAATCAACTGCAAATGACAGTTAAAATAACTGCAATTGCATTTAAAAATGTGTAGACTACATTTGCATTTAAGTCAACTGCAATGTGAAGTTATTTTTAACTGTTAAAAACCAACTGACAAATGTAGTAAAAACAACTACAAGTGCAATTAAAACAACGTACATGCAAATTATTGTAAAACTGTCAAATAACTGCAAATGTAGTTAAAATAACATAAACAAAATCGGACTAGTGGTTCTCGAGTTATGTCAAAAAAAAGACCACCAAAGGTCAAATCGATATATCTCGATTCCTAGAGGTGACCCAGCGAAACGCCGGGACACGTATAACTTCTTTTTTACCGATATAACTTTCCCCGGTAGTTTGAACCCTTCCCGATCACTGACCCCTACCATTTGTCTCACAGTGTAACCTTTAACGTATAACGCGTCTTCACTCTTAAGCAATGTTTTATGACTAAGACAAGAGAAAACATGTTCTTCTCATATTCTTTCACTAGAAAATTCTAAACAAATGCTTCGTACACACATTCTTCTTTACTTCGTACACATACACACTTGAAAATTGTTGTTTTTGTAACAAAATTAAAAATAACTGCATAAAATAAATGTTAATACAATGTAGTAGTTTTTGAAGTTTGTTTAAAAAAATAACTGTCAAAAAGATTAAAAAATTTTGCTCTAAGTAAACTGCAATTGTAGTTAAAATAACTACAACCGACACAAATAACTGTCATGTAGTAACTGCAGAACTTTTCTGAGTGTACAGTTATGCAACTCTAGTAATTATAAAAATGGCAATTTAAATTAGATCTAGGTTATTTTACGAGTAGATTTTCCTTTTTTTAAACGGTCTTATAGGTCTAAATTGTTTAGAAACTCACATATCAGCTGTTTTATAGGTGCGGCTGTAGTTACGTATGATATGTAGTGTATAAGTGTATCAGAAAGGAAATTACCTGTAGTTTATCACTAGACAAAATGAAATTCATTATAAAACTAACGGTGGAACAAAGTTTTGTAAAAATCATGGATGGTAACCGATACGATGCGGTTTCGGTAACGGTATTTTAAGGTTAACCGTATATCAGTAATTTTTGTAACAACAGTCAGTTATTTGGATGTATACAGAAAATTTTTCTAAAAAAAACACACGAAAAGATAGCAAAAGAATTTAGTTAACTTAATTTATGTAAAACACTCAATAATCATGTGCAGTTACCAAGAGTAGAGAATTAAAAATAACGGTAATGGTATTTTAAGGATAATGGTATTTTAAGTATAACGGTATTTCATTTGTTTCGGTAACGGTATTTTAAGGGTATCAATATTTTATTTAATTCGGTATCGGTATTTTTGTAAGCGTTTTGAATCGATAACGGTATTTTAGCGGAATTTATAAATTTTCAGTTTTCAATGCGGGATAAAATTTTTATTAATGAACATATTGTAATAAAAATTGGGATTTATATAGTTCTGATAAACTGACATATGTGAATCCCATAATGGTTGTCGATATCAGATTGGATATCGATAATCCTGTAATTCCCAAAATAAGACTAAAAATTTCCAAAAATGGGATTTTTTCATTTTTGTCTGCTAAGTCCACATTTAGAGCTTCGATCAGGGCATATTTTTATGATCGATTGGATATATTTTAAAGTATATAAATCGTCTTTTATATTTTAAAAGTCAGCTTCGCACAGATTTTGGTAACTGGTCATACCCATCTTACCAGATCTAGGTATATCTGGCGAAATTGTCCACATCACTTTAGATTTGAACAGATTTGGCACTAGATCTGATCAGATCTCGCCATAAGGTATTATCACATATGCCATATAAGATCATATTTGATGAGATCTGGTACAGGATCTAATTAGATTTAAACTTTTTAACACGGGTAGCTAAAATTTTTCATCTTCGTGACAGACTGCAGGAAGCTGCATAAAAAATTCAAGACATTTTTTCCACAAAACCCATCCCTATTAAGTTACCGTTTTTAGAATAATACAAACAATTTAGCTGTTCTGAAAGAATTTTTTTTCTGGAATCGAAAGAGTGTTGTTACATTTTTTTTTTTTTGCAAAAAAAAAACAGGTGCAATTTTCGATTCCAATAAGATTTTGCATTTATTTTTTTTAAACTTGGAATCTTAAAAATATAAAAAATGTTTTCTTCTTCTTCTTCCTGTAAAAGCAGGAAGAAGAAGTGTTTGAACAGCCGGTCCTTTTGTCTAATGATGGGAATGGGAAAGCACTTTTTGGGAGTACTTGTACTAGTGCTGGTAAAAATATGAGTAGTGGGTATCGAGTATAGAGTATTTGTCTTTTTTTGGGTACTCGATACTTAAAACTGCTACTCGATATTTTTAGAGTTACATTTTTGATGGAAAAAATATATAAAAATGTGACTCCGCTAAAATATTTATCACAAAACTACAACTCTGCTAAAAGAAAAAATTAAAAGTAAAATATTTAAAAGTATATGTTAAAAAACTATGAAAAATTTAATGAATAGTTGCTATAAAAGTTCAAAAATATGCTTATAAATTTAAATATTGAATCAACGTACACATGGCAAAAGAATTTTAATAAAAAATTTTAAAAAATTTCAAATCTAAAAACCGTTAAAAGTATCGAGTAGTATCGAGTATCCAAATTAAAAATATCTAGTAGTATCGAGTATTGCAAAGTAATCGAATTTACCAGCACTAACTTGTACCTCCTGTTAAAGTGCCTAGCATTCGCTTTGTCGTTTATATTTTCTGACTGGGCACGTTAAAATAAAAGAGCGGAATGCAAAAGCCCTGATGAAAGTACTTGGTAGTACTTTAAAATGCATTAGGTTATTGTCAAAAATTGGCCCTTGGATATTTTTTGCAAGGTTTTTCTATATTTGTTGTTAAAATTGATTGCTAATTACTTTTTCAAATTTGCTATAATATGATCTTAAATCGAAGAAAAAATAACATTAATTAATTTAAATTAAATTTCAGAACCACGTTCCAATCACACCTCAAAAACACAGGAAAGGAATTCCACAAATACCCACAACACAACAAGCGCAAGAAATCCAGCAATTGGACAAACTACTGGAAATACGGGAACGTTTAGTATGTTTATAGATGAAACGCAATTTCCAACGTGGGATGATTAAAAAACATAAATTTAATTAGTTTTTAAGTATTATAGATTGAATTAAACTAAAAATACCTAAAAACAACTACACATATGAGAGCAATGCTTAGAATTATACAAAAACAAATGTATTTAAACGTTTATTCTTTTTTGTTTTATTAAGTTTTATTAAGTAAAAATCTAAAATTCAAACCAAAAGCTAATATGTAAATAATCGTAACTTATCCTATACATAACTATATATTATTATATACAATACTACTATAAAATATTATAGCTATATTTATTATATAAAGGGTATTCACGATGGGTTAATGCGATACAAAAAAGGAGGTAATAAAATAAATAGTTTGGTCCCATTCTAATAATCACTGTAGATGTGAGCAGAGCTTCAATGTATGAATTCTTCAAAAATGCCATTCGATTTTCTTTTAAATCGAATGAATTCATATTTAAACAATCGCAGGGAATTCATTCTGTGGAATTCAATAAATTTATTTCGTTCGATTTTATCAATCATTGATTTCAGTCACTACGAATTCATTCGATTTCTTACTCATTCGATTGACAATTTGGGAATTTAATCGATCATTCGATTTTGTATCACTTGATTGAACAATTTGGGAATGATATTCATTTTCTTCATTGGAATTAAAAAAAAATTAACAATTATGTTATTTTATTACAATAAAATTAACGATTTATAACAAATAAAGGAAGAAAACAAAAAAAATATTGAATTTATAGTTAAATTCAATATTTAAATTTGTACTACTATGATTTTACACAAAAAACTGAAATTTCTTAAGTTTGTAAGTCGATTGAGCAAAAATCGATTGAATTCAGCGGCTGAACAAATCGAATGATGAAAAATTATTGAAGTCTTTTAAAATTAAATCGAATGAGACCAATTAAGAATATATTCGATGTGTAAAATTGTAGGTTGACAATTCAATTATTCCGCAGTCAATCAGAGTTAAAAACAGAATTAGAGATTGAAGCCTTTAGGAGCTTCGGTTGTGAGCATTCGAAATTTTTAAAAATTCACACTAGTAAAGCGTGCAATAAAGCACTTACAATATTATTGCACAACTTCTCGTTTTAGTTCTTTATTCTATTACCATGTGTGGTAGTTGATTAAATACCTAAAACGAGATGTTGTACAATAATATTGCAAGTGTATGGCCAGCTTAACTATTGTTATAAACTTATAGGTAGTTGCAAAATTGGACCCCTAACTGAGTTTTAATACGTTTAATGTTTTAAGTAATAACAATTGCTAATGAAAACTCGATCACGATTTGGATAATCTTCCCTAAAACTGGCTATACATTTGCAATATTATTGTACAATTTCTCTTTATTATCTTCACTAGTTCTTTATTATATTACCACACATGGTAAATAAAGAACTAAAACGAGAAGTTGTACAATAATATT
This sequence comes from Leucophora obtusa, assembly GCA_949987735.1. Classification (NCBI taxonomy): domain Eukaryota; kingdom Metazoa; phylum Arthropoda; class Insecta; order Diptera; family Anthomyiidae; genus Leucophora; species Leucophora obtusa. The sequence goes on along the minus strand of OX465297.1, from coordinate 35,154,921 downwards.
TCAAGTGTATGGCTAGCTTAAGAAGTGTATTTGGACAATATAGCATAGAACAATTAGCAAGGACTGTTATTTCTCGCATTACTTAAAACAAGAGCATTTCAAAATCCAGAAACATGGTCATTGTTGACTTCAATGCCCAGTAAACAACCTGATTCACATAAGCTCATTGTATGCCCTTAACTTTTCTTAAATAATTGGATATTATACTTTCAATTTAATTGCAATTGGAGGTTTTAGAATAACAAGCAAAATATTCAAAATTCTTACACATTTTTCAAACTAAAATATTTTAGTGTTAAAATAAGTAATTTATACCGAATTTAATTTTCTTTTGTAAATTCGTAAATATTATTGTGAATTCGCAAATATTATTGTAAATTCGTAAATATTATGTTTTGAGTTTGGTCACAAAATGGCCTAGGAAAATGTAAAATAAAACGTTCATGTAACAAACCGAGTCCCCTACAAACCGAGGGGACTAACAAAAGTTCGATTAGTAGGCTGCATTTTATATTTTCGGAACATAATTTTCAGTTATTTCGATACTTTTGTTAAGGCGGTAAATCCACTTTCTAAATTAGTCCTCAAAATCAGGTTTCTGCAGTTCTTCAATTTTAGATTGAAAGCTTTTATTATTTTCTCATTGCTGCTGAACACTTCCTCTCAATTTTGTTTTTACTTATGGAAATAACCAGAAATATCGCGGTGTTGGATCTGGCGAATATGTGCTGGGTGAATTTCTTCAATTTCAGAGAGGTCAATAAAATTGCTGGTTATTTCTGCAGTGCACAGAGAAAACACATTCATTTTGACAACGTAATTTCTTGTCAACTGAATACTTTATTTGCAGCAACCGAATTATTTGATTGTTGCAATCAAATAACTTCCTGAGACAATTTGCTTGTTGTAACCGAAATTCTTTTGTATTAACCAAATTTCTGCTGCCACAAACAAATTTGTCGCTGGCTCCAATCAAACCATGAGGTTGGCCAAAAATTATCCCAATTATACTGCTTTCTCCGTTCATGAGCTTGTGCATTATGATGATGCAAAAGGTATTGACACAGGTCGTTTTATTTCTGAATTTTAAAAACATTTTGGTAAGCATTTTCCAGTATATCATTAAGCTGTTACTGTCTGCTCAGTTTCCATGCACAGAGAGAACTTTTCTGGACGAGTTTTAATGAAATATTTCTGTAAACTAATGAAGTTTATAAAGTAAATGAAAAATTTGTTAAATTTAAAGAAAAAGCTTCTTATATTTTATGAATCTAGTTTTAATTAAACTTATTCATTGATCGTATGAAACTTTAAATAAATGAAATTAAATTTTTCAAAACCTTTTATGAAAAATTCCATTAAATCAATGAAAAATTTCAATGGACGAGTTCCAGTGAAACTTCATTGGTTTTATTCAAAAATTCATTAATAGCATGCAGATAATATCAGCTATTACTTTTGCTCGGGTGAAGTAAGTTGACATCATTAGTTTGTTGTTGACTTTTTTACCTTCCTTTCAGAGGAGGATTTGCATTTTCTGGGCTCCACACCATGGACTGTTGTTTGGTTTCCTGTTTTAACTTTATTGAAGCTGCTAGACTCTTCGTTTTTGGATTTATTAAGAAGATAATAAGGAAAACGTACACGTGTCCTCTTTTCAGCGTTATAGGCTATTCACATGAACCAGATAACTAAATCTCCTCAGTGTTGTTCTTTATTCTTTTACCACATAAGGTAATTTTTTGACATTATATCGTAGTAGAATAAATAAACTTTAGTTAAAATTCAGTTAAAACGGTGGGCTGATTTCGTGTAACTAAAATGATTATTTCATATTCGCGATACTCCAATGGCATTCAAGCCTTGGATCTTCGTCAGCTTTAGACTTCACCCGCCTTGGCGAGATTCATCCTCCGCGGAAAAATAGTCACAAGAGATGGTCCCTTCTCCCCATATGCATTTAATGAACATTTCCACTGACTTGAGCTTACACCGATATTCATGAAGAATGGCAAACCGAAAATGTTGGTGCGTTAGCAGTGGAATTTCCATCGATGCCACGTAGCGCTTTTTACTACCCAAAACTCGAAGTATTTAAGCCATTTTTTAATCACCGGATTTATTTTTGGATTCATGTTATTTCGTTAAAAATTTCACATTTTAATTTTTGATTTGAAAATGTGAAACGGAGAAACTAAAAAGTATATAATTATCGAAGTACTTAGGTAAAATGCAACTTCAAAAGTATTTTTTGTAATGTAGTAAAAAAATACATGTAGATTTATCAATTTTTGTTTTCTGCTTTAGTTTTTGACCTATACCATTTTCACACACTTCAGAATATCTTAATTTAAGTTTTTTCTTTTGTAAATTATCCTAGAAAATATTATATTTTAACTAAAGAATTGCACAACTTAGCAGAAGACTTTTGACGTTGCGATTTTAGCGCCTTTTCGATAAAACTTTTATTTTTATATATTTTCAACTCATTTTGACATTTTGAAGTACATTTACTAATTTTCATATATTTTCTACAACTTTAAATAAAACTAAATTTAAAATTGTTCTAAAAGCAATTTTTGTTTAAAACTTGAAAATTAGTAAATAGTACATATTTTGATAAATTTGATCGTTTTGTTTTTTTTAGCGCGTTATGCTTCAAAAAAGTTGGCATTACTGTGAATTTCTGCGCATCTTTCTCCTATGCGCAGTTTCAATAAGACGATAGGCGATTATCATGAACTTTTCGAAGTTTAATATCTAAAATATTACGTATAACTTTTAAAACGTTTTAACAAATTTCGTAAAAGACAGCAATTTTAACACCATACATATATTTCAAGATTTTTGAAACGAACGTTTTTAAAATGTTAGAAATTTTACTTGGAAATGTGGACTGAAATCGTCAATTTTTTATGGAATCCCTTGCCTGTATTTTTGCGTTTTCCTATCTCCATTTTTAAAAATCTTTCCAAAAATTTAAATGGACTATGATAAGGCTCGTATAAAAAATTTAATTTCAATTTAGTTTTGTTAAATAATTATAAAAAACCGGCTTATTAAGGAACTTTTGTTAGTGCCCTCTAGTAGTTTTTTGCTTCATATGCAATTCCCTATCGTGAAAATCCTTATTATATTCTGGACATATAAAAATCTTATACATACACATACAAATTTCACCAAAGAAATTACAAAACCATTTAGTAATTTTCAATTAAATTAACTATGACTTGAATAATATACAAATTTAATAGTTATCCTCAAACATTTTTTAATAATTAATTTAAAAAAACACATATACATAACTTAAAGTTTCATATGTTTGTACATAACAATATAGTCCCCATTTCAAATTGGTATATTTATTTTCCAACATAATTTCGAAACTTTCAAAGCAGTTGGAGTTTATTTCGGATTTTATGTCTTAATCAGCTGATTTTATGTATATAAATATGTATTGGCCTTAAAACTTTGAAGGCAATTTAATTTTTTGTAATTTTCATAAAGTTTTAAAATTCTTTTATCAAGCATTTAGTATCGTAATAATTAGTAAGCGTCAGAAGCGTTGGGGTCAAACTATTGACTGTTTCGAAAGTTTTGTAATTATTTTTAAACAAAAAAGTAGAACTTATGTTAAAAAAAAATAAAGATGTCACCAATAGAGTACTCAAACCCTAAAACCGGTCAACTGGTTTTTTAATTTGTCAAAATTATTAAAATTTGCCTTTTTCCACTTTAAAAAGCTAAAATTTAGCAATAGCCAGCTGATTGAAAATTTTTAAAAAGTTCGTAGTTAGCATATAAATTTAATACATTAAATTGGTGATATCTTGCAAAAAGTAGTATTTTATCGGGATGTGAAACTTGTTAAATTTTATACTAAATAACGAAAAAGTTTTACATTTTACTGTCAAATTATCCATCTTTAATTAATTTCTTAAGATGAAAAAATACACACACATTTCTTATCGAAATATCGATTTCTGTCGAAAACTTTTATAAAAAATCATTAAGGAGGTTATTTTTTTTTTATTAAAAACAATATTAATTTGTGAATTTTACAATTGGTTTCTAAAAATAAAATTACGTCTAACAAAAATCGTTAGATTTTTAGGTTAATCGGAAATCAAAATCGCTTGATTTGACGAGAAAATTGCCAAATTGACAACAGTGCATTTCAGATGCTTCTTGCGATAAATTTTTCGATGCGAGAAATAAAACATTTTTTGATACAAATGTGAATAAATACGACATATCAATGTGTACAATTTTACATGAATCCATTCTTTTTAAAAATACTACAAATATTTCAAAAAGTTTTTTGTTTTCAATATCGCTACTTAAATTTTTTAGTCTTTTTTTAATTTTTTCAATTTTTCGAATAAACCGAAAACCGGTTTGTTTTGCCTTTATATGGGAAACAACAAAAATTGCGTCAGTTAATAGCTAAATAGACATTGTGATAATCAGTTGCAACTTTGCTTCCATAAAACTCATCTTTTAACCGATTTTTAAGGCAATTGAAAAGATTACTCATTATACTGTGAAATTCTATAATAGTACAGAAATCACATTCTAGGGTAATACTGCTGAATATTAATTTAATTAATAAAAAAATATAATTAATAAAGTAATTATTTTTCAAAATTAAAGAATTTATTATTTAACTGGACAAATTGTATTTTAGCTGGACAAGACTCAAAATAACTGGACAATCTAGGCCATTCCAGGCCGTCTGACAACCCTAAGTGTGATTCCTAACTTCTATAACTAAATTATTTTGGACGGCTCGCTCGACGTTATTTTCCATCCCTGTACCGGTGTTCTGTAACTATGTGAGAAGTTACTCACATAAAAATTGCAAGTCAACGATGTGTCTACGATATTTAAAACAGGGTGAGTCACAAAATTTCAAACTGAATATAAGTAAATTTTTTTTACATACCTCTGGCTAAATTTGACATTATGATACTCACTCTGTTTTAAATATGGCAGAGTTGCAATTTTTATGTGAGAAACTTCTCACATAGTTACAGAACACCGGTACTGGTTACAATTGATGTTTGAGTTAGAGATGAGCGATCCGGTGATTTTTGAATAACGCTGCTACCAGTGATCGTGATTTTCAAATCACCGTTCTTTTAAACAGTGACCGTGATCACGGGTTTGTAATAGAGATTGTTCTCAGTGAATGTGATTTGCAAATCGGTTCTTTTAAACGGGTTTTCTATGGAAAAGACTGCGATTTTCTGATAAATAAACGAAATAATATTTATGGCGAGTTTTTAAGATGTCAGTTAAACTTAGTTTAGTTAAACCGAAAACGAATTTTGTCAGCCATTTCAAAGTTTATTAACAAAAATTTGCCGGAAAAACTTTTTCTCGAGTATAATTTATTTCTTTATTGAAATAAAACAAAATAAACCACATTTTAAAAGCAGTATTCCAGTTACAAACTGCGTTAAACTAAGTTTAATTCAGAAGAGTGTGAAAGCAATTCACTGTTATTGAAAAAAAAACATGTATTACTGTGCACAATGAAGTTTGCAAAAAAGAATAGTACAAAAATATTTAAAGAACGGCATTCCGAGTAACTGCGACTTGATCACTGCCGTTACCAGTGATTTATCAATAACTGTGATTAAATCACCGGTATGAAAATATCGCTCATCTCTATTTTGAGTCATACAAAGAGCGAAAATAATGGTGTTTGATGTAAATATTTGGTTTTTATTAGTACATTAGTATTGGTTTGAGTATGTACTAGGGATGCCAAACGCGAAATCCCGAAATCCAAGGATTTTCGGGATTGGTAAAATCCCGAACCCCGGGATTATTTCTCAAAAATCCCGGGATTTTCTTATTTTCTAATATTAATATAAACGCAAATAAACAAAGTGAGCAATTTTAGATTACCTATGTTTTTTCTTGAATTTTCTCATATTGACAAGAAATTGATGCCAAGATATTGGTAAAATTATAAATTAAGTAGATTATTCGAGTAAACTATGCAAAGACTTTGCAGAAAAATTTGAAATTTTGTTAGACAATATTAAGTTTTTGAGTAATACATGCGAAAAATCAAGTTTGTTTGTTATTTTACCGATTTATTCTTCCAAGCGAAATTCGATTTCTGAAACTGGGACTGTAAGTTTTGGCTGGGACTGTAAGTTTGAATTCTTCCATGAAAACATTTGATAACGATAACCAAATAACTTTGTTGCTGTAATTACACGATTTAGTGGGCAAGGTTATCGCAACGAATCTGTTTTAAAATCTGCTTACAAAATACTGGGCGCAAGTGTACTTAATGGCAGGCCTTCATATATTATCCCAGCCAGAAAAATACAAACGGGAAAGCGATGGCAAGGTATTTTAACAGGTGGTACAAGTACTGACAAAAATTGCTTTCCCATTTCCAATATGATAACGTCAATAGACAAAAGGACCGGCAGTTCAAAAAGCGACGGAAAAGTACTGGAGAAACAAAATTTTTAACTTTAGCAAAACGCTGCCAAAACCAATAAATAGGTGGTTTGGAATTATATTTTCCAAAATAAAATTTAAAAAAAGTTCAAATGTATCTTTTTTTTGCCCTGTCGTGATGTTTTGTAAAACAAATACTGGCAAAACGATTTTTGCAAACGCTGGCAAAGCGTCCCAAATGAGTGTTCTACTAGTCATTTATTTTTAACATCGCGGTTACCTAGTGGTATGCAAGTACTTGATTTTTTGTACCACTGTCAATTTCTGACTGAAATGTTTCAGTATTCATAAAATGTATCACATTATTAATTAACAACTATTAAATAATTATAAAACGCTTTATTCTATAAAAAAATTAGCTACATAACATAAAATTTTTTACAAATAAAGGAAAATTTAAATCCCGAAACTACGGGATTTTTCGGGATCCCGGGATTTTATACAAAATCCCGAATCCCGGGATTTTCAAATATCAATCCCGATTGGCATCCCTACTATGTGCCTGTTTAAATCCACATTATAGAACAAATGATTTCTCACTGATAGGGAGTCCCGCAATCTCTTTATAAAACTGATAGTTTTGATTATAGAACAATTAAATTTTGTGGAGAAATGTAGTTAAAAGATCCCAATTTCAAATTAGATTTTCAAAATATTATATAACAATTTCATTTGAAAGTTTTATAAGTTCAAATGACAAAGGGGAAATTCTTTTCAAAATTTCACAATTTCGATTCCAATTGAAAATTTTTGAAATAAAATAAAATGGTTTAAATTTTATTTGGAATTTTATTTATTAAAAATGGCAGAACTGAATTTCTAATGGAATTTTCTAAATTTGAAATGGGAAATACCAATATCTTTTAGAATTTTCTCAATTCAAAATCAAAAATCGGAATTTTTCTTAAAACTTTCTCAATTTTATAAAAAAAAAATTGAAAATTCACCAAGTTTCATTCGAAAAGCTATGGTGGAGTTCTTTTTTTAGTTTTCTGTAAAGGATCGAATTGAACTTAATCCAGTTAGTCTTTTGGAAATCTTGAGCATACATGTTGATATCGTAGAGAATACAGTTATGTTCCGAACATAATTTCTTTTGAAGTACTCTCCAATTTCTGACTGCTTGCGAGCAGTGGTCTAAGATTTGCGTTAAATCCTGTATTCCAAAACAAAAATTTTTTTGAAATTATGAATTTTTAATCAAAATTTATCCCCTAAATTCATAAACGCTTTGTAAAATTATAGGAGGTTTATTGAACAATTTGTATGAAAATGACGTTTTGTAAACCTGCTATAAATTTACAAAGCATTTATGAATTGAGGGTTTAAACTGGAACATAAAAAATCAGCTTCCCATAAAAAACGTGAATATATAAAAACAAAAATAATGAAAATAATTTTAAAACTTTTCAGGAAATAAAAACTTTGTGTAGGTATCATCATCATCTCAATTATATTTTTCTGACTTTTCTCGTAAAATTGAATAAACATTCATAGAGATAGGAAATCAGAACTTACACTACTTACCGATAGGGGGCGCTGAAATTTAGTATTACCTGAGCAGCTATTTAGTATCAGCTGAGCCTATATTTGAAAACTCAAAAATTTCTGAAAACTGCGCAAAATATGAAAAAACCAGGCGTGAAATTTATTCAAATAATTCAATATGAGATATCTGTTTCTTTTTTTTTTGCTTTTATGTTTGTTATTATTTCAATTTAAATAAAAAAAAATAAAATTGTCTATTTTTTGAATAAAGTGCCACCTGCCCAAGCAGCAGCAAAAAAAAAAGGAATTCTCAAATTTTATTATTTAAATATATTTTGCGTTTGATTTTTCTTATTTTGCGCAGTTTTCAGCAATTTTTAACTTTTTAAATATAGACTCAGCTGATACTAAATTGATACTAAATAGTTGCTCAGGTGATACTAAATTTCAGCACCCCCTACCGGTGAGTAGTGCATGTTTTGATTTCCTATCTCTATAATTAATAGTCTCTGGTGCCACCTAGTGATAACGATGTCGTTATAACTTTTGTTTTTGGTGATGACATACCCCTGTATAAAACGGCTTAAGTCACGAGAGTTACTATGGTATAATTTTAAAGGCAGTGAAATCGTTATTTAAGACTATAAATAATAAAATTTTTCATAATTTTTAAAGTATATTTTAATGAAATCTGCGAAATAAATCGCCATAGTTCAAAAAATGGTTTCTTTTAAATTTCTAAAAAACAGATTTTTTTCTCAATACTTTCGTTTTGTCTTTGCCAAATCCCATAATGATAATCTTATGGGTTCTTTAATTTTACAAATGCTGAAATCCAACTTTTTTTTTGCGAAAATTGGCCTTAAATACGAGAATGACTATGTATATTGTGAGACTTACCACTTTACCACTTGTTAGGCGCCAGCTGATATTTAAACTAGGAAGTTTAACATTTTTAACGATAACGTTGATTAGAACTTTTTGTTATTTAAGCATTATTTGTGTTGTTTAAAAAAAAGTAAAAGTTGTGTATTAGAAAAAAAATGGGATTAACACGTTGAAATTTTTCGGCAATGATTTATTGTAATAGGATTTTCGAGGTGGATTATCTAGACAAGAATGCACAGGCAAAATAAATTCCACTTTTGGGTATCAAGCCCCATCCTTTGCAACTGTGAAAAGCTGGTATAACGAATTTATTCGCGGACGTCTTTCGCTCCAGGAGGAATTTCGAGAAGGTCGTCCAAAATCAGTTGCTGTGCCAGAAAACATTGATGCTGTGCAAAAACTGATAACGCAAGATCGTCATGGGAATAATTTAAGATTAAGGCTACCTTAGGAAAAATTCCACCAGCATAAATAATTTATTGCATCGAAATTTAACCGTAAAAACAATTTGTTCTCGTTGGATTCCTCCTAACTTAACAATAGTTCAAAAAGATGCTCGGGTCGATTGGTGCAAACAAATGGTCAAGAAATACCATAGCGGTACTTCAGGAGACGTCTATAAGATCGTTACAGGTGACGAATGGATCTATGCATATGAGCCTGAAACTAAACAGCAGTCGACTGTATGGGTGTTTCGTGCACCCAGAAAACATTCTCAGTTGTGGCCACCGAATTTGTTGCCAATCGAATTCGTACGGTTACGACAACTATCTTTATATTAAATTATATTTTTCGTCGTGAAAGCCAATATTCGGTTGTCTAATTCTATATTATATTCCACATAAATATTATTGTGTTCCACAAAATTTTATTGAAATTAAAAAAAAAAATTTCAATCCTCCGGTATTGAACCCGGTCATTCTGATTAATAATCCACCCTCTAACCCATTGCACCACAACTACTTTTAATTTTCTTAGCCATATTTACTTTTTATACTTAAGAATATTTTATTTTTATTAAAAAAACAACATCTAAATTTTTGTCTTTTCCGGGATTCGAATCCGGAAATCTGGCGTACTAGGCCAACTCCTCACCCACTAAACCACAAACGCTTATTAATTTTAATGTCTAATTTTGAATTTATATGTTTAGTTTGGAAAACAAATATAGCATAAACTTCGTTTATCAATACAATCCACAATTCGGTTGGTTCTACAGAAACTCGACTTTAAGGTCTTATTTGATTAGGATACCCGTATTTGTAGGTACCACTTTCGAATATTGAAATTTTTTTAATAAAGGTGATAGATAACACCAATTTTCTTGTATATTCCGTAAATAAATGGCTGCTTCTACTACATAGAATTACTAAACTGATACTAATTTTAAAATTGATTGGAGATACCAATAATTTGTTAAAAGGATTGTTTTTTAGTTTGCTTTCCCTATTTTTAATACCTAGTAAAATATTTTTGGTGTAGTATTCAATTATAGGTAACTCCAAATAAAATAACGTCCTGGCAAATTCATTTTAATAGTTCTGATCGAATTCCAACCAATCTTTTTCCTGGGTGTGATGAACGAAATCCAACAAAAGTTGTTTGCTTTCGAAGCACTTCGAAACAAATTGTGACCTAGTTTTTTTTTGGAAAAACTGGTCATGTGTCAACAGTGCCATTAAAACAACGTAGAATAGTTAATTCTGAATGGTACACCACTATTTTTTGCCAGAGTGAATAGATCATGCAAAAGTGTATATATCATAAATCTGAATATTTTGAGAAATAATAAATACCCCAGTAAAAAAAGAGATAACGAGACAGTAGAAAAAGAACTACAATTGACGATCTAGATGTACCTACTTCTTTTTTAACATAAACACTAATGATTTTAACATTGAGTTGTTATAGGAGAGGAGTACTACCACTTCAACCTTTTTTCAGTAGTTTTTGAACGAGTGCTTCCTTAAAAGTTAAAAAAAGTTCTTCGCAAAAAAAATTATATTTTTTTTATTTATTAAAAGTTTTTTATTGCCGCCACCGGGTATCGAACTTGCGACCTCACGATTGCTAGTCTAGCGCTCTACTGCAGAGCTGTCCTTGATATGAAGGTGGATTGGCCTAAAAACACCACTTTGTTACTGCGAGATATTGGAAAGTGGAAGTTGCAGTGAACAGTGGCAGGGCTGTCAAACTTCCCAGGAAAAAGAGTGAAGAAAAAGAAGTAGTCAAAGCACTGTAACTGTTGAATAGGGAGTTGTTCTTTTTCGGGTTTTTCACCGATGAATTTAACATTGGCTTGTCATAGGAAGGAAGTTGTTCTTTTTTAAAACAAATTATGTATAACGAAAAAGAAGTTCTTTTTCACTTCTTTTTATTTTAATTTAATAAAAAAAAAAATCATCATTCATCGTGTGGGGTTTGAACCCACACTCGTTGGCATTTCAAGTAGACGCTCTGCCCCCTATGATATCGCTTGTTATAACTGATAGCTGACTTTTAGCAGTCTTGTTCAGTAAATTGTTGTTATCTTCATTTCTTTAATTTTTTATTAACAAAAATATATAACATATTGGAAAAATATATAAGGTTGTTTTTTTTAAGTGTTTTTTTTATAAAAAAATAATACACTCATAGAAAGAAATAAAGCTGTAAAAATAGGAGAAAAAGCTCTAAAAGTTATGTAATTAAAAATGGCCTTGCAAAAAAACTGCTGATATTAGCAGATTGTTTTTTGCTAAATACTAGTAAGATAAGAAGGAAAAATAAAACTGTTAAATTTACAAAATTATGGTTATATTTAATTTAACTTTTAGTTAATTAAAAATAACGAATTACCTTGATAAAATCCGGAAAAAATTTTGCAGCTTATTAGTGTTTTTATTTTTAAAAATTTGATCAAAATGGATTTTTTAAATTACAATTTTTTAAATACAATCAAAATTGTAATATTTACCTTTTTGGTATTTTAACAAAAAATATTTGAAGAATTACATATTTATTTAGAACTTTTATATTTACATAAAATTTCATTAAAAATTAATAGAAAATTAAAAAATTTTTAAATCGTTTCAAAAATAAATTTTTGAGTGTACAAAAATAGAAAAAAAAAATAAAAACTACAAAAAATTATTAAATGTGTAAAAAAAGTTACAAAAATTTGATTTCTGTGCCAGCACTTTCCTATGCAACCCCTATTCAAAAAATTAACTTCTTATCACCCATGAAAAAGAACTTCTGACTAGCATATATCTATTGCAGCATTAGATGTTGTTTAAACGCATTCCTAAGGGAGTAATTATTTGTGATGTAATGAAGGAAGTGATTCATTTAGAAGTCATTCCATTTATTTTTGCTGGGTTTATTCTTGAATTTCGCGAAAACTATTGAATATTTTTAAGAACTTCTTATTGAATGTGGTTTAAAAACAGCTCTTGTTTATTTAGAAAATTTTCTAATTTCTCAGCAGTGCGACAAAACTTCGCACTGTGGCAATACACAGCCGACACTGCATTTATCTGGTTTAGGCTTAATGGATTCTTGTGAAGCAGTGAAAGAAGAAAGAAGTAGTTTGTACAGCATTACTTCCAATTTTTTTTGCTGGGTACATTTTCAATAACAAATTTCTGTTTTTTTCATTGTTAAGCAAAGTAAGTTGTTTCGATTTCAAGTGAAAAAACTATTATATTCCATATAAAAAAATGATCTTTCACAATAATGAGTTTCATGTGAAATTGGGTACACTTTGTTTTCACGCAAATTAAATGCACAAGACTATTATTTTTCCTGTGAAAAAGTGACAATTTTCGATTGTGTCTTTCTAATAAATTAAATTTATTGTGATTGTGTCTTTCTAATAAATTAAAAAAAAATGTCTTTCTAATAAATTAAAAAAATTGTAAATTTTTAGAACATAAATTAACTTTTGAGGCCTTTTAAGATCGAGTGAAATTTTTTCACGTGAAAAACAACTTACGGTGCTTTATGCTCATAATATAAATAGTTACCCTCGTACTATGTATTATGATCTTATAACTGATTTTTGTAACCAAAAGGAGTACCAAACTGTCATTGATAAAAGATTTAGAACTAATACAAAAACATTAACAACTTAAGATAAAGCATCCTGAACCGCGGATTATACAGAGGGAATGAAGCTGGGCGAGTTTTAACGCTATTTTTCAGGAAACTAATAAAATTTTCTTTACAAAATAAATGAAAAATTAGTTAAAATTGAAGAAAAAGCTTCGTATATTTATGAATCCAGTTTTAATGCAACTTTTTAATTTAGTGTGTGAAACTTTTAATAAATAAAATGACATTTTCTACAAAAATTTAAAAATTTTATTTGTTCAATGAAAAGTTTCAATGGACTTAATCGGTTTTATGCAAAAACTCATTAATATCATGCAGATAATTCTCTCAGTGTAATATAAAAGGACTTTATACCTGAACTGTCAAACTTTCCCTAATCACTTTCTATGATTGTAGTATAGGCAGGACCTATACATATGAACTTTTTCACTTTTATTTTGGAAAATCTATTTCGAGACCACCTATTTATTGGTTCTGGCAGCATTTTGCCAGCCTTGAAAATTTTGTTTCTCTGTGTTTTTTCGGCGCTTTGTGAACAGGTGGTCCTTTTTCTAATGATGTTATCATTTTGGGAATGGGAAAGTACTTTTTGCCGGTACTTTTACCAGTTATTAAAGTGCCTTGCCATCGCTTTTCATTTTCTATTTTTCTGACTGGGATTTTCACTATCAACATGGATTTATTTTGTAGATTTAAGCCCAAACCACCTAGTGAACAGTGGCAGTGCTGTCAAACTTTGTTCTTGAATTTCGCGAAAACGATTTAATATTTTCAAAAAATTCTTATTGCGTTTTGTTTGAAAATAGCTCTTGTTTATTTAGAAACTTTTCTAATTCATCGGCAGTGACAAATAGAGAAGATACAAATACTGCTTTATCGACAAAAAAAAATGTCGCACTGCGGATGACACTGCGTTTATCTGGTTTAAGGTGCTTTCACAATGGTAGAGTGACTCCACTCTGCAGCACAGATTAAAATGTTAACTATTCGAAATGCAGAGTAGAGTTACTTCAAAACTTATTTGACATTTTAGTACTTACTTCATATTTACGCCACTATTTTGCCAGAATTTTTATCGTTTTTTATTTCAATATTTTCTTTATTTTAAATCATACCGAAAACACCACAAATTTTATATATTCATTTAATATATTTTGTTATTATTTTTTTTAATTTGTTGACACTTAGAGATGTGAACAAATTAGAGATGTGTTTTTTGGGGTATATTTGTCATGTTAAACTCAATCAAAATGAAAACTCGTATAATTGACAGCTCAGTTAAGTATTCACAGTTAGTTTCAATTATGATAAAATTTGGAAAATTGTATAAAAGATTCAGATAATATACATTTAAAATTGAAAAGGAAAGTTAATTAAAATTCCACTTTAAATAATAACGTTAAAAATACAATACTCAAAATGAAAAGAAATTAAAAAAACTGAAATAACAAATTCAAAAAGCTGAAAAATTACACCATTCTCAAAATATTGAAATTTAAAATAAAGGCCTGCACTAGAGATGAGCGATATTTTCATACCGGTGATTTAATCACAGTTATTGATAAATCACTGGTAACGGCAGTGATCAAATATTTCAAGTCGCAGTTACTCGGAATGTTGTTCTTTTAAAATTTCTGTACATACTATTCTTTCTTGCAAACTTCATTGTGCACAGTAATACATGTTTTTTTTCAATAACAGTGACTTGCTTTCACACTCTTCTGAATAAAATGTCTCCTTCTATCATGTCTTTGTTAGCGGTCGCAACTATTTTTCTTTTAAGGCCGAGATTTTAGGAAGTGGATTATCTTTAAACTTAGTTTAACGCAGTTTGTAACTGGAATACTGCTTTTAAAATGTGATTTATTTTGTTTTATTTCAATAAAGAAATAAATTATACTCGAGAAAAAGTTTTTGTTAATAAACTTTGAAATGGCTGACAAAATTCGTTTTCGGTTTAACTAAACCAAGTTTAACTGACATCTTAAAAACTCGCCATAAATATTATTTCGTTTATTTATCAGAAAATCGAAGTCTTTTCCATTCACTGAGAACAATGTTACTGAAAAATCGCCGAAAAGCCCATCTCTATACAAACCCGTGATCACGGTCACTGTTTAAAAGAACGGTGATTTGAAAATCACGATCACTGGTAGCAGCGTTATTCAAAAATCACCAGATCGCTCATCTCTAGCCTGCACCCTGTTTCTGTATTTCTCGCATCGAAAAATTTTTCGCAAAAACATGTGAAATACAACCCTGCTCTGCTTGATATAGGATGACAATAAAATATATATGAAACCAAATCAGCTAGTAATGCGCTGCATGTAAGTTATTTCTAATTTAGTTAGGTATTTTACAAAACTACGTGTGTACTCGGTTATAAAAGTTACAATATCTGAAAGATTTACGACTACAACTCCAGTCCATTTTATCATCGCTTAAATCACCCTGTTTAATGCAGGATGACCATGCATTTCTCGATGAGAAAACTTCTCGCATTAGATACAGAAACGGGGTACAGTTTATAGTCGAAACTAAGATAAAAAATATTTTTTTAAATACTGCAAAATAAAATAAAGCTATTTTATAGGACTCCTTAAAAGCAGGGGATGGCAACCAAAACGGTTGCGATATTCGTACCGGTAAAATATTGTTCTTTGTTTCTGTTGCAGAAAAGGTTTTTTTAAAACAACAGTTAAAATACGGGAACAGGAAAAATATATTAATTTGCTCTATTTTATTCATATTTGAACTAATTCAGTGATATGCTCTTGGTTGATAAAGTGTATTGACTCCTAATTTCCTGGAATATTAATAGAAAATATATATTTATTAGGATGGTTCAATTTGGTTTTTTTAGGTTTTAATTTCAGATCCATACTTTCTTAGGGTAATTTTCTTAGAATTTTGTGTAGTTTTCGGATTTGCTATACGCCTGTCACGTTTTTTTTTTTTGCCCGAACAAATTGACCCACAGAATTGTAGGTGTCCAAAAAAATGTACAGAGGCGCATCGCGATTCTTGTTCTATGGGTCATTCCAAGAAACTTTGCCGAAGAAACCATAGCTCAAAAATTAACTTCGGGCCCCCGGATTAAATATTCAAGAATCGTGGCAAAAGAAAATTATATTTCCTCTAGCCAAATCTGTATGTGGGGGTTTTTGGGTCGAGGAATCCATTTTTGACATTTATTTTTATTTTTGAGTGTCGCTTTCGTACATTCTTTTGGATTTTATCGCCTTTTTTGGGTGAAAATTGAATCGCGATGCGCCATTGTCGCAAAAAATTTGATCCACGCTACTATTTATATATAAGAAGAACTGTATTTTATATTACAATGCAATTCCCGTATCTTCTTATGAATCGTTATATTATATAATTTTACTATTTTAAATTGCTTTTAAATCATACTTTTTTATAACACATTAAATGGGGACTGTGAAATAAAAAAATATTTTAAACATACTGTTAAATAAAAATGTTAAGAACAAAATTAATATTAATTATACAAAATACATATATTATATTAATGAATAACATACATATTAAAAAATGTGATTCATTTTTTCCCTCTAACTTTTCTTCTTAATTATATGAAAATGAAAATATTCAGAAATATCAAACATTTAACTATTTGTTAATTATTATTATTATAATTAAATTTAAATAGTTACAACCATGTTAACAGAAATGAGATAATTAAATTTATTCATTAATATTTTTTAACAATTGTGAACTACGCAAAAATAACTTTACTATTATATTTACTATGTATTTTTGAAATATTTTTTTTTCTTATTTTAGCTAATTGTAAATTTTTTCATATTATTAACTTAACAAAATATATAACTAATTTAAGTTTTTTCTTCTTCTTTATTGGACTATATTTACATTTGTATATTTTATATGCATTAAATAAAAAAAACATTAAAAAGACAAAATCCAAAAAAAAACTTTATCCATTTGCTGTTATTTATTATACATATTTATTAAAAAAAACTGTTTTACATTATAAAATTTATATAAAAAGATAAAAAAAAACTATTTTATGCTAAATTGAAAAAAATAAATAAAATTTAACAAACTATTTGCAACTTATACCAAAGACATCAAAATTGAAACAAATGAAATTGTTATTTATTAGTATCAGGGCAAGGAAGTTTATTAGGGTATTTAATTAATCGGCTTTTTATTTTAATCGATTAATCGTGTAAATAATTATTGGGGTTTTTTGCTTAACCGATTAATCGAATAAAATTTAAAAATTAATCGATTAATCGAAAAAATTATTATGTAAAATAATATACATATATTTTTAATAATTTTAATAAAAAAAGGAACAAAAATGATTTCAGTAACTCTTTTGAAATTTCTTCCTTCCTTGCGAATGGTATATTACACCTTGTCATTTTTATGACGATGTATGATATATTATTTGCTTATGGGAAGCACAGCTGAGTGCTACCGGACGCGTCACAGGTTGTGGATAGTGATTCCGCAGAAATGTGGAGTAGCTGCCAATGGCAGCCGCGGACAGTCAGCGGTTACAAGGGGAGAGTCTCGGAGGGTCTTTCGAGCTCCCACTAAGTCCCGAGTTTGCCTGTGATTCTTGTAACGTCGTGGCGAGCAATTGGCGCCAACCACCAAAACCAATATCCTAACCGACCATGGGCGGTATAACCCTATTGGCGCTTGGATTAAATCCTTGCGCAACCACTGCAGGCCTGGAGGCAATGTTGGCAGCCCCAACACCAGGATCGGATGCTTTGGCCCAATCAGCCATTCATTTTAAACCAAACATGATTACCGAAACCGTAACAACAAGAAAAAATACTGATAAACCCGATTTAAGGTTAAATTAGACGTGCCATAACGCCATAACCGTAACCATAACGCCATAGCAGACAACCAAAATTCAATTGGTATCTACGGTTACGGTTATGGCATGTCACCTATAATCGAATACATTGTAGCCCATAAGATTGGTTTGAACAGCGGTTTTATATGGTTATGGCACGTCTAATTGAGCCTTTAAAGACGACGACCTTTGGCATGAAAACAAGGACACGAATAGGACCATGGAATGTTAGGACGCTCTCGGAAACATCTCGCCTGGCACAGGTCTGCAAGGAATTTAACACCTACAAACTTACAATGCTCGGACTGTGCGAAACAAGATGGTAGGTTTAGGTTGCATGGGAGCCCGCCAGAACGGCGAGTTCACTCGGAGGCCATAGAGCCCATTGTGATTCCCTTAGTTTTCCCCACATGGAAAGAAATACCACGACCCGAGAAATCTAGAACCATCCCGATCCCCTTAAAAAGTTCGCAAGACCAGACAGAGAAACATCGCGTAGACTGGCCAAGTCGTCAAAGAACCTGCACCCCAGATATCTGAGTCGCCGTTCCTTCAGTCCCGGACATTCACAAAGCATTTGATGCACTGTCTCCTCCTCCTCGTCCCCACAGCCCCTGCAGTAGTCCGCCTGGGTGTAACCCCAACGCGCAGCCATTCGGCCTATCGCGCAGTGTCCCGTTAGAACTCCTACAAGCATCCCGACCATCCGCTTGCCAAATCCAAGAAGAATCTTTGTCTTCCCCGGATCTGGCAGTGGCCATAGGGTCCGAGATATCCTACAATTGGTCAAGGTTGTCCACCTTGCCCTCGTCTCCCTATCCGATATATCCCCTATCACACCGAATAGCTCCACCAGAGGAACCAGGACCTCCGTCTGTATAGGTTCCTCAACCGACTCGGGCAATATATCCCCAGAGTTGTTGCAAATTAACGCAACAACGAGTGCCCATTTACTCACGTCTATTATAAGCCAGTTCTGGTGTACGGAGCTCCTCCCAGAGGAGCTTGCTGAAGGTGTTATTGTAAATTTACCGAAAAAAGGGGACCTAACAGCTCGTAAAAATTGGAGAGGCATTACGCCTTTGAGTATGATCAACAAGGTGATCGCACATATATTAAATAAAATACTGTCAAGCTCTCTTCTTCCTGGGCTTAGAAAGGAACAAGCCGGTTTCCGTGCTCATAAATCCTGTGTCGATCATATTAACAGCTTAAGAGTGATCATAGAGCAATCTGTAGAATGGAGATCACCTTTGTACCTAACGTTTATAGACTTCGAGAAGGCTTTTGACACCCTAAATCACGCAGCCATATGGGACGCGTGGGAATGTAAAGGTATACCTGTCAAGCTAATAAGACTTATTAAAGATCTATATGAAAACGCTACCTGTCGAATTCTTCACGAAAGACAACTAAGCAATAAAATAAACATTAACTCCGGTGTACGTCAAGGGTGTGTATTATCGCCATTGCTTTTTAACTGTGTGCTTGACGTAGTAATTAATATGGCAACATTACTTGGGGTCTCCAAGGCAGACTGGAGGACCTTGACTATGCTGATGACATTTGTCTACTTACCCACACCTTTTCAGACATGCAATCTAACTTATCACTAGTCCGGGAAACTGCATCACATGTTGGCTTAAAAATAAATATCGGCAAAACAAAAATAATGCGAGTAAATGTAAATAACGAGCAAACATTAACCGTTCATAATCAATCGCTTGATTAAGTAGAATCATTCTGTTACCTGGGAAGCATATTGGACAAAAGTGGCGGATCTAAAGCCGATATATCTAACCGTATAAACAAAGCCCGGCAAGCTTTCGGCCAACTCAAGTCAGTGTGGAACTCTTCACATATATCAAGAAGGACGAAGCTAAGGATATTCAACTCCAATATAAAATCCACACTGTTGTATGGATGCAAGACGTGGAATGCATCACCTCGCGACATACATTCCATACAAGTTTTTGTGAATAAATGCTTAAGGAAGACATTTTCTGGCCTAGAACAATTTCAAATTGCCGAATGTGGTCAGAAACTGGTCAACAACCTATCCAAATTGAAATCCGCAAACGCAAATGGAATTGGATTGGACATACATTACGTAAACAACCCAATGATATTGCTAAACAAGCTATAGACTGGAACCCGCAAGGCAGTCGACGTATAGGAAGACCAGCACACACCTGGAAACGGCAAATTGAAACCGAAATATCCAACTTACACCTTCGTTGGAATGAAATCAAACATCGTGCATCAGATCGAACGTACTGGAATAATCTTGTTGCGGCCCTATGCTCCTTGCAGTAGTAAAAGGAACAAATATATATATATATATATATCACATCGTGTTGTTTTACATTTTGACTCTAGTAAAGTTGTTCTGTCAATGAGCTTGCCACCTTTCATGTCGACTAAAAGGCCAAAATGTTCAAGGAAGTCGGACCCTATTATAGCACTGTTGACATCTGCTACTATAAACGTCCAAGTAAAATTTCGCCTTAGCCCCAAAGACAGTCGGATTCGTTTTTCGCCATATGTGTGTATAGGGGTACTATTAGCTGCAACCAATTTGTTGATTTTGTTGTTTTTGTTTTAGCTGAACGACAAACTGGCAGCACGGACACGTCTGCGCCAGTATCAATTAAAAAATGTTGTTTTGAATTGTCATCGTTGATTAGTAGTTGAGCTATACGATAGCCAGCTATCTTTCTTTTTCTGCCCGCTGGACCAAAAGATAGACTTAGTTTTTTTGATGATTTGTCTGCGTAAGTGCAATGCCCACGACATTTACGTGCATTTTCTCCGTATTTTTGATGATGCCAACAGAGTTGATCCCCTGTCTGGTTTGAAGAACTATTTGTTTGACGTTTAGCAGATGCAGATCGTGAACGACGTTTATAGTTGTTGTTGTTGTTAGTAAAAAGACTATTTATTTATTGCTCGAGGCGCTCAAGCCGTTTGTCCATTTCAGAGGCAACAGGTGGTAATGATCGTGATGTTGTCATAGACGCTTAATGCCGAAATTCGCCAACTTCCATTATTTTATCTGCCAACTTAGCTAGCTCATTTAAGTCGGCATCCGATGCTTGCAGTATTGCTCTAACTTGTGCTGGTAAGCGCTGCAACCATAATGTTTTCAAAAAATCCCATGTTACCTTATCCTTCGGCAGCGAATTTAATTCATTGAGTAGTTGTGTTGGTCTTTTGTCCCCCAAATCGATTTCCGACAATAATTTTTGTGTTTTCTTTTGCTCACTTTCCTAGTAACGTTCCAAAATGCATTTTTTCAAATTACCATATTTATCATCTTGTGGTGAGTTTAATATCGCATCAGATATTTGAACGAGGACATTTGATTCTATGGCCGCAACTACTGTGTTAAATTTGGATGCATCACTTGTGATTCCGGCGACAGCAAATTGTGCTTCTACTTGAGCTAGCCACATCTCAGCATGGTCTGGTCAAAATGGTGGAACCTTGACAGCTACGCGACTAACTATTTGGCTGGCATCTTTGGGTGTAGTATTGTTCGGGTTGATTGTCGTAGTGTTGCTGCCGGTAGCAGTGGTGGCGTTTGCTTTTATTTCCTTGCCGTCGCACAAAGGGTTAGAAATGCCTGTTTTCTTGGATTAATGAAAAAAAATTTTTTTAAGTTTTATCAAAACTGTTTGTACCCG
Organism: Leucophora obtusa; assembly: GCA_949987735.1. NCBI lineage: Eukaryota > Metazoa > Arthropoda > Insecta > Diptera > Anthomyiidae > Leucophora > Leucophora obtusa. The sequence continues at coordinate 35,133,417 of OX465297.1, read as the reverse complement.
GTTAAAGTATAAAAAATTCTACATCACTTGTCGTTAAAATTAATGTCAAACGTGTTCTGGTGTTTTTTTAATGAAACTTGAAAGTCAAACTTTATTGAAATTTTTGCGTAAAAAGGCTAAAAAAGTGAAAAACTTCATGTTGTAAAATTTTATTTATTTGAAAAAGTATTTCAAAACTAAAAAAACTTTGCTATGGAACCATCAAGTTCAGGTTATTTTGCAAATATTTCGTTAACATTCGTGTAACAGATTGTGTGTGAAAGTGTTGCATTTTTTGTTATTTATATTGGAAGTGTAAGAAAAAATTCTAATTTTTATATTTTAAGTGGATATATAGATATCATTCGTGTGCATTCGTGTGGTAATTTTTACCTTATTTTAAAGATGACATAAATCACTATTATATTGCAAAATTTTACGCTGCCCTTTTGTGCCTTTTAGGAGCTATGCATTTTTTTATAGAAGTCCTGCAGCAGTCAAATTACCAAGAAATCACATTGATTTCGTGGCTGCTGCTGTTGTTTTGTTGTTTTTCATGTAAGTGTTTTTTAATTTTATTTGTTCTTTTTTTATCGTATTTGAAACTTCAATCCTGAATATTTCGTGTAATTTTTTATTTAAAAGCGATAAAAAGACGTAAATCGATATACCTAATACAACTAAAGCGGTTAAAAACAATTTCAAACCTCTTTGCCTTTTCTATACATCATTTAATTTTGGATTTTTAACCAAATCCATCGAAATTAAAATCGATCGTTTTCCATCACATGCCAGACTGATAGTGTTGTACAGTTGCAAGTAATCGGGTAAAGGGCATTTTTAAAAAGTTATTTTTTTGTATTAGTGTTTTTTTATTTTACAGGAACAATTTCGAACGTTGTTTTTTATACTCGTCGAAGCTTATTTGATATTATGATGAATTCAAGCGTTCAAACAATGAATGAAAAGATGGAATATTTTTAAAAGAAGAAATAAAAAACCCACGGACTGCTCAAAGGATAATGTGTGCGATTTTAATAAACGAATTAATGCTTTCTTTTATGAATTTAAATCTAGATGGCTAGAGCGCATAGAGTGGAACAAAGGTTTATCACTCTAAATATAACCTGGTTAGAATCCTCTATTGGTTTCACTCGTGCCCAGACTGCAAAACGTGGTCGAAAAGAAATTATTTTTACAGAATCAAGTGATTGGAGTAAATATAAAAAAACAAAGGTTTTAAGGAAAACCATATCATTGCCAAAGTTACTTCATGCTACACAGGTTAAATTGAAAACCTTAGGTTATGTAGAGGAATCAAAAGTATTCCAAGAGATATATAAAAAGTGTTGCATATGCATAAATTAAAAAAAAAGTTAAAACAACCGCTGCCCTCCGTGAAAATGTCAAATAGAAAAGCATTGTCTGTTTTTGTAGAAGCTTAATTAACTCGACATCAATACAATGTCGTTAGACCATCTGCCCTTCAAATATTTCCCGCCTACAACAATATTCAAACTAAAAAAAAGTTACGCAGAACCGAAAAGCTTTAAAATAAGCGAGACCTCCGTTGAAATAACTTTACAAGCTCTTCTTAATCACACAGCGGAGTGACTAATAGAACTTCAAGAAACTATTATTGACTCATTAGGCAATATCGAATCTACCCAGCAAAACCTTTCATTACCATGTAATGAGTTTTAGGTATTGAAATCTTAAGTGTTCACTAGTTACCTTTTAATTACTAAACTACTTATTTTAACATGGTGATGCCTTTGGAGGAAAGTCATTACACTGATGTTACCTGTAAGTAGTTTATCAGCTGTTCTATAAATAGATGTTGAATATAGATTTAAAAAAATATAAAAATTTAAAAACCAATAGGAGCTGACACGTATTGATCAGCGTACCCCACGATTGTCAGGCAAACACTCTAACCATTAGACCACGACATCACTATGATTTTTATTGCTTTAACTTATGTACACATTTATTGTGGCAACTGTTATACATGTCTATTTTTCACAAAACTTGTTGTTATTAAATACTGCTTAATGAACATCAACATTTCTATAAATAGATGTTTAATATAAATTACAAAAAAAAAAACAACAATGGAAGCTAACACGAGTTGAGCAGCGATCCTCATGTCTGTCAGGCAAAAACGATAACCACTAGGCTATGCCATAGTTTATGGTTTTTAATGATTTAGAACATATATTATTGGTTTCAGCTATTGTGAAATAGTAATGTGTGGGGTATAATTATCGGTAACTCATTACATTCAGTTTAAAAGTAATTCAACGGGTAATGAGATATGAGATCTAAGTAATGCATGTAGTAACGACCAGTCATTACCAAGGTTTTGCTGGGTAGTATTATATTCAAAATGGGGCTTTGATGGAAGCTTTGGCCATAGCTCATACAAACAAGCGTTTCATGGCTCTGAGGCTAGTGATTCATCATTTTTTTTAACCACAATTGTGCCACTTAGGCTTATGTTGGAGAAGAAGGTAATTTGGCAACATCCAGGGCCGTCTTCCACTAGATTTTGCAGACCCTTGAAAATTGCATTTACAAAAGAAACCCCAAATAGGTCAATTAGTGAAAAAAAACCACAGTTGAAGAAGAAATACAGAATTTAAGCTGTTTAACTGTCACGATTGGTGAGAAAATTCCACATGTCGTCCACAAATTATTTTTGGCAATGCTCCCATCTAGCATAGGTTTGCAATTCCTTAACAGTAACCACATCACACCATTCTTATGTGGCGCTACTAGTAAGTACTAGTAGCTCCACAATTATGGATTTTGGTGAAAACCTAAATTTGAGGTTTAATTTAAATTTGTTATAATATAAGTACATATTAAATACATGTTGTTTAATTTTTTTTTAAATAAAATTATGTATGCTCTAATTTACAATTTGGTTTATTAATTTATTGCTTTTTATTTCAAAGTTATATCGAAAATTGTGAATCAAGCTCTTTATTCCAGAAAAAGAAAAAAGCGCCTAACAGCTTTATAAAAACGTATTTTCCAGATTTTGTTTTTCTAAAATAATGGACTTGTATTTTTTAATTAGTTTTTACTAACAAATGATAATAATATTTACTTCAACACCAACGACGAAAAGAATTTTGTTGTTGCTTTGTGTGTTATTTTTATGGTTATTTTCAAATTTCTTTGCACATTTCATTGCATTTGAAGACACTAGGTTAAATTAACTTGAACAGAAATCACTTAAAATAAAACGGCAATAAAAAATCTATGACACGGGATTCAAATTGATTGAAAACAGGGTTGGCAGGTAATGCCGCTAAAATACCGTTATCGATTTAAAACCCTTCCAACTGACTACCGTTATTCTTAAAATGCCGTTACCAGAATAACTGAAATACCGTTATCCCTAAAATAGCTATACCGAAATAAATTAAATAGCGTTACCCTTAAAATACCGTTACCGAAATAATCTAAAATATGTAGTGTTACCGCACCGTTTCGGTTCATTCATAATTGAAAAACACATTTAAACAAAGGTTTTAGTTATCTTCATTTAACACATTAATGAAAATCCCCAGTACTTTAAATAATTTTGAGTGTAAATTGTCAAAATATTAAGGTGGTTCACAAGGGGTGGGCTATTTGTTGTACGGTCCTAACAGAAAACAGAGTTGTTAAAATTTAAACTGAAAAAATACAACATTTGAGAATAGCACGATACAACATGTTTAAGTATGTTTAGTGTGCTAACAGATAGAAAACCCAATAGGAAATCGTTGTTAAAATCAAATAAAAATTTTAACAACTCTGTTTTTTGTTAGGACGATACAACAGATAGCACACCCAACAGATAGCGCGACCTAATTAATTTAATAAACTACTTCCCAATTTTTAATCTTTACGCTCAAAATAACTTGTCTGTTGGCCCAACAGAAAAATTTATTAGCTTAGCAAAAATTATTATTGTGTAAAATTTTATTGTAGATTTTAGTTGATCCGAAGATTGTTACAATGAGTGTAAAATTTAACAAATGTATTTATGATTTTAACAACGACATTGTGAAATTTAAACCTAATTTTTATAACTTCGATATTTTTGCGTGTATCTGTTGAAATTCTTGGAAAATTTGCTTTTTAGGCGACGTTAGCCGATTAGCCGCCGCCATTCGACACTATTTTTTTAAGCCAGCCGCCGCCGATGCGTATGCGGCTCATGTCTAAAAATCAATCGCCGTCGACCATTTTAGCCATTAGCCGCCGACAGCCGACAGAATGGACCGGGGTGTATCTCTGGTGCGTTCATTCAAATAAACAGGTAAAGTTACAAATATACGCGATTACAAAAATACACGGTTTACGAGGGCATAAATGCAGTTAGATGAATACCACTAATATAAATTTTGTGGTGAAATGTATACACAGAAAAAAACAGGGGGAGTATTACCTAAGTGCTATGTAATTATACAACTACATAATTTTCAAGTTATTTTTACAAAGTTCTAGTAAAATATGCACATTTTTTTGTAAAATATATACAATCCTTGCAAAATATATACATACATATGTAGTGGAAAATATCCGAAAAATTACATATATTTTGCTAGAAAATTGTAAAACTTACTTCGAACTTATGTAGTTGTATAATTACATAGCACTTATATAAAGTTCCCCCTGTTTTTTTTCTGCGTGTAGGCACAGGACCTGTTTTCATATTTAGGCTTAAAATCTGATGCATAAAACTTGATATTAAAACCAAGCAAAATCGGCCTTAATAAATGATATGTCTTAGTGAAGAAGCAATTAAAAGGAAATATTGCAACAAAAAAAATGTATTCATCTATAGTGGTCATACGTTAAAATCGCTACTTTTCAAAAATTTTATATTGCAACATAGCTTTCCAAGTTGTCCCCAACGTCCAACTCTAAGTATAATATGGACTGACCTTTTAAAACTGTTCTTGCAAAATTTCAAGCAAAACAGTTTCCATTTGCAAAAGTTATCGCAATAAATACATTCTTTACTAAGTGTGTTTAGTACGACACTAACCTTATCAAGTTTTATGCGTCAAATATTAAGCCTAACGCACAGTAAGTTGTTTTTTAAGTGGAAAAATTTCACACGAACCTTAACGCCCTCAAATTGCAATTTAAATTATAAAAATGAACAATTTTTTAATTTTATAACATAGACATAATCTCAATATACACAAAATGTCACTTTTTCACCAAAAAAATAATAGCCTTGTTGTGTAACGATTTCATTTTAATAAAATAAATTTTAAGCATAAGTTGTTTTTCACGCGGAAAATTTTCACTCGAACTTTAACGCCCTCAAATTGCAATTTAAATTATAAAAATTAATAATTTTTTAATTTTATAACAAAGAGAAAATCACAATAAACACAAAATGTCACTTTTTCCCAAGAAAAACAATAGTATTGTACATTAAATTTGCGTGAAAACAAAGTCTACACTATTTTCACGTGAAACTCATTGTCGTGAAAAATTATTTTTATACCCTACACCACTATGTGGTCAGGGTATTATAAGTTTGTGCTGATGTTTGTAACACCAAAAAATATTGGTCGTAGACCCACCTTATAGTATACCGATCGGTTCAGAATTTTTTTTTATTTCGATTTAACGATGTCCGTCTGTCCGTCCGTCCGTCTGTCTGTCCATGCAATCTTGTGCGCACTCTACAGGTCGCAACTATTAAGATATTTTGATGAAATTTGGTACGCAGAGCTATGTTGGCCCAAGGACGAACAAGTTTGATTTTGGTGAACATCGGTCCATGTTTAGACCTAGTGCCCATATAAGGGTCCTACCAAAATTATATTGTTTATACGCTGCAGGTCGTAAATATTAAGATATTTTGACGAAATTTGGTACACAGACCTATGTTAGCCCAATAACGCAGCCTATTGATTTTGGTGAACATCGGTCTATGTTTAGACCTAGTGCCCATATAAGGGTCCTACCAAAATTATATTTTTTATACGCTGTAGGTCGTAAATATTAAGATATTTTGACGAAATTTGGTACACAGACCTATGTTAGCCCAATAACGCAGCCTATTGATTTTGGTGAACATCGGTCCATGTTTAGACCTAGTGCCCATATAAGGGTCCTACCAAAATTATACTGTTTATACGCTGCAGGTCGTAAATATTAAGATATTTTGATAAAATTTGGTACACAGACCTATATTGGCCCAATAACGCAGCCTATTGATTTTGGTGAACATCGGTCCATGTTTAGACCTAGTGCCCATATAAGGGTCCTACCAAAATTATACTGTTTATACGCTGCAGGTCGTAAATATTAAGATATTTTGATGAAATTTGGTACACAGACCTACATTGGCCCAATAACGCAGCCTATTGATTTTGGTGAACATCGGTCCATGTTTAGACCTAGTGCCCATATAAGGGTCCTAACAAAATTATAATGTTTATACGCTGCAGGTCGCAAATATTAAGATATTTTGATGAAATTTGGTACACAGACCTATATTGGCCCAATAACGCAGCCTATTGATTTTGGTGAACATCGGTCTATGTTCAGACCTAGTGCCCATATAAGGGTCCTACCAAAATTATACTGTTTATACGCTGCAGGTCGCAAATATTAAGATATTTTGGTGAAATTTGGTACATAGACTTATGTTGGCCCAAGGACGAAGCCTATTAATTTTGGTGAACATCGGTCCATGTTTAGAACTACTGCCCATATAAGGGTCCTATTAAAATTGTATGGTTTATACGCTGCAGGTCGCAAATATTAAGATATTTTGATGAAATTTGGTACATAGACCTATGTTGGCCCAAGGACGAAGCCTATTGATTTTGGTGAACATCGGTCCATGTTTAGAACTAGTGCCCATATAAGGGTCCCCCCCAAAATTGGCTTGGTTACAAACTGCAGATCGCAAATATTAAGATATTTTAATGAAATTTGGTGCGCTGACTCAAATTATAGAAAATTTTGACATAAGCCCCATTTTAACCCATTCGAATTTCGGATCCAAACAATACACCAGACTGGTGTAGGGTATTGTATAGTCGGCATGCCCGACTTTAACCTTTTTACTCGTTTTTATATGGAGTATAACAGTTTTTTCACGTGAAATCGAAACAACTTACGGTGCTTTAAATTAAACAACTCGCTACAGTCTTGTACATTAAATTTGCGTGAAAACAAAGTCTACACACTTTTCACGTGAAACTCATTGTCGTGAAAAATTAATTTTTTTATATGGAGTATAACAGTTTTTTCACGTGAAACTCAAACAACTTACGGTGCTTAAATATGAATACAGGTCCTGTGCCTACATTTCACCACAAAAAATTTATATTGATTGCATTTGAAAATTTTTGTATATAAAAAACTATATGGAAACCCGCTAAACTTTAAAGACATTTCGCGGAAAATATGTAACTTAGATCGAAAAATAAAGTACGCCATTGTAATCAGCATGTCCAAAATATATAGAACTGATGGTCAGAACTTTATTAATTTTTAATAGTCAAGATTTTGTTATGCAGTGTTATGTTATTTGTGAAAATTCAAAAAACTTTGTTAAAAAAAAGCGTTTTTCTTTTGAACCCATTGGCGTTCCAATTTAAAATTATCACAGTCTGTAGCTGAAATATTGAGTTATCTGCTTCAATAATTTAAGGAAAATTAAAGATGGATTTTTGAGATATTTGCAAATTAAGGATATTTTTCAAATTGTATTATCCTTTTTGCATTTAACAATTTATTTTGAAAGTAGATTACATAAGCATTACTAGGTAAAAATTTTATAACAATCGGATAACGCGTTCAAAAGTTGTAATCATTTGAACATCATGTATTTTTCACAAATTTACTGAAAAAAATCAACTAAAAACAGCGAAAAAAAACGAAATGAGACGAATTTTACAAAAATTTAAAAACAGTAAATTTTGTGATAGTCATGAGAATCTACAAACCGAATTTTGTCCAAATCCAGAGACCTTCTTCCGATGACTGTACCGGTTCCCTTTGGAATGATTCTTTGTTCCTTTCTCTTCATAGTTCTTTTTTTTCATTTCAAGCTTCGCTTGATAATACTCTTCCTCATAATTCCTACGTCTATGCACTACTTTACATGCAGTGCCTCCACGGATGCAGCTTGCAATTGTATGCCGGGAACAGCTTCCAATGGCTCGACTGGGCCATGTCCCATCTGCAACATATGCACGTTACTTATGATGGGACTATTGCCGAATATCTCCTCCATCTCATTCAGGTATGGCCCAAGGAATGGCGAAGCCCCCGTTTGCCTGGCATTGTCTTTTGCAGACTCCCAGGAGAGTCCGCATTTTACTCTCTAGGGAGCTTGTAGTTGTAGTTAGATCCTAAAATTAAAATCATAATTAACATTTATTTAAATTAAAATATCTTTCTAACAAACCGTGATTCCATCTGCAATCATATCCTCCCTCTAACACATGTTGATATGCATACTTCTTTTTCCTGGCGTGCGAGAACTCATTCACCGAAAAAATTGTTTCCCAAATACTAGGTCATTTGAACTAAATTTAAAGAAATTTGGGAATGATTTGGCTCCAAGGAAATTTTAACTTAAATCGAGTACATAATTTTCTTAAAAACAAGTTAAAACAATTAACTTAAATTAAGTAAATTTTTTCTGAAATTTAGTAAATACTGTTTTAATTTTTCTGAAATTTTTACTAAAATTAATATGTATTTTACTTAAATTTAGTATAAACTTGTTTTTAAATTTAGTAAACATGTCTTAAAATCAAGTCAATTGTTCTTAAATTTAAAGATGCTTTGAACTTGTGCTAACGCAGAATAAACTTATTTTTAGTTCATATGTTATGCTCGTATTAAGTAAGAAAATCCAAAAAAAAACATGCAAAAAACTGCAGGTGTTATTTATTAATTTTTAATTCTCATTAGGTATAAATATTCAAATATATAAGTATTTTAGTTTCACTACCAAAAATCTAAGTAATCAATTTCATATATTTTTTTTATGAAAGTATTAACGAACATAATTTTAATATTTTTTCCGATAATATAAATTTGTGTAAAATTTATTGCTTAAATTTTCTTCACAACACTAAAATACTTATATAATACAAACTACAAACCAAATAAGAATTCCATAGATTATAAAATATTTTCAGGAATGTGAAAGAAAATCTTTACTAGAATTTAAGAAGTTTATACTTGGTTTAAAGAAGTTAAAATGTTTAAACTAAATTTAGGGAAGTTCATTATTTGAATTTAGTTTTTCATACAATTTTAAATTTCGTAATTTTTAGTTCAACCAAATTCTTCACATTTAAGATTATTAACTAAAAATACATACATTTTTCAACAGTTTTAAGAAATTTTAACCTAATTCAAGAAAATAAATTTAAGGAAAATGTTTTATTATTTTTGAGTTAATACAAATTTTGGATAAACTAAAATCAAATAAAATTTGCATTATTTGAAAGCAATTTTACTTATTGGAAAGAAATTTAACTTATTTTTATTAATAACTCATATACATTGTTTTAGTAAAGTGAAACCTTAATTTTAGTTCATACAATTTTTTGAGTGTTCTTTCTAGCCAAATAGCATCGTAGAAAGCCTAAAGTTTCCGGCGAAGTCCAAGATGTTCTTTTGTTATAAATTATTTTTAAATTATTTTATGTTATAAATTTTTATTTTTAAAAATTTATAAATTTAAAAGTAAAAAAATAACTTACCTTTGTGCCGCAGCCATTTTTAAATAATAATTATACATTACACCACTATGTGGTCATTATACCCTACACTACTATGTGGTCAGGGTATTATAAGTTTGTGCTGATGTTTGTAACACCAAAAAATATTGGTCCTAGACCCACCTTATAGTATACCGATCGGCTCAGAATTTTTTTTTGTAATTCTTGTGCGCACTCTACAGGTCGCAAATATTAAGATATTTTGATAAAACTTGGTACACCGACTTATGTCGGCCCAAGGACGAAGCCTATTGATTTTGGTTAAAATCGGTCCATGTTTAGACCTAGTGCCCATATAAGGGTCCTCCCAAAATTAAATTGGTTATACGCTGCAGGTCGCAAATATTAAGATATTTTGATGAAATTTGGTACACAGACCTATGTTGGCCCAAGGACAAAGCCTATTGATTTTGGTGAACATCGGTCCATGTTTAGACCTAGTGCCCATATAAGGGTCCTACCAAAATTATATTGTTTATACGCTGCAGGTCGCAAACATTAAGATATTTTGCTGAAATTTGGTACACCGACCTATGTCAGTCCAAGGACGAAGCCTGTTGATTTTGGTTAACACCGGTCCATGTTTAGACCTAGTCCCCATATAAGGTCCCCCCAAAAATTGGCTTAGTTACAAACTGCAGGTCGCAAATATTAAGATATTTTAATGAAATTTGGTTCGCTCACATTATAGAAAATTTTGACACAAGTCCCATTTTAACCCATTCGAATTTCAGATCCAAACATTAGTTGGCTTTTAACCAGACTGGTGTAGGGTATTGTATAGTCGGCATGCCCGAATTTAACCTTTTTACTCGTTTTTATTATCGATAAATGTACACAAAATATTGAAACTTGTCTGCACTGTTAAGCACCGTAAGTTGTTTGAGATTCACGTGAAAAAACTGTTATACTCCATATAAAAAAACTAATTTTTCACGACAATGAGTTTCACGTGAAAATTGTGTAGAGTTTGTTTTCACGCAAATTTACCCCTAAATTCATAAATGCTTTGTAAAATTATAGCAGGTTTACAAAACGTCATTTTCATACAAAATTTGTTCAATAAACCTCCTATAATTTTACAAAGCGTTTATGAATTTAGGGGTTAATATACAAGACTATTATTTTTCTTGTGAAAAAATGACATTTTGTGTTTTTTGTGATTGTGTCTTTGTTATAAAATTAAAAAATTGTCCATTTTTATAAATTAAATTGCAATTTGAGGCCTTTAAAGTTTGAGTGAAATTTTCTACGTGAAAAACAACTTACGGTGCTTTCAAGGTTAGAATTTAACGGCAACATTTTTTCACGTTAGTAGTTAACCCTCTAACCGGCAAGCCCGCCTCCAGGCGGGGTATATTAAATTGACCAGAAATGCGCCAAAGGAGTATTTTATAATAAGAAATTATGCTTTTTCAACAGAAAACAAAATTTATTTAATTTTTTGTGAAGAATTTTTTTTGTATACAATGCACGGTTTGGAAGCGAGAAAGTGTCAAAGATAAAATTTCGTAAAATTTCAAAAATTAAATATTTTAAAACAACCAAGGTTTTCAAAAATCTTAAAAACATATTTAAATTGAATAAAACAATTGATAGTGATCATGAAGTAAGATTGAAGCTTAAGCTATTCAAAAAGTTCCTTAGTTTGGCCCAAGGACGCACAGGATTCCATAAGGATACCTTTAAAGGACATCGCGTTAAATTCAAAACGAATGGACGGATTTTTCTGAAATTTGGTAAAACCATAATATTTGGTATAGGTAGCAAAGTTTATAAGTTTCAATAATATAAATTGAAATTTTGGTGCGTTTTCGCTCAATTTCGCGTTTTTCGAAAAACGAAAATCTCTTAAGTAACAGCACAAAAAATGTAATTTTTTTATTGAAATTACATATTGGTAAGAGAAGTAACTTGTGCCTAAACCTAGTAATTTTTATGCGCTAGTTTTCGAGATTCACCCTTAAACTATCTTGGCCCATATCGCCTAAAATAGGCAACGAAAAAAAATTTTGTAGACGAACTTATTGTTTATTTTTCGTGAGGAACACATGGTATAAATTTCATTGCAAAAAAGCTTAGGCCGGTTAGAGGGTTAAAGTTTACTAATGTCATATTTCTATGGGCTAACTTTTAAAAATTACCGCACAAACACAGCTTATATACATAGATAAAAAAACATAATTATCTAAGTGTTTGCCTTCAAACTTTTTATACCCTACACCACTATGTGGTCAGGGTATTATAAGTTTGTGCTGATGTTTGTAACACCAAAAAATATTGGTCGTAGACCCACCTTATAGTATACCGATCGGTTCAGAATTTTTTTTATTTCGATTTAACGATGTCCGTCCGTCCGTCCGTCTGTCTGTCTGTCCATGCAATCTTGTGCGCACTCTACAGGTCGCAACTATTAAGATATTTTGATGAAATTTGGTACGCAGACCTATGTTGGGCCAAGGACGAACAAGTTTGATTTTGGTGAACATCGGTCCATGTTTAGACCTAGTGCCCATATAAGGGTCCTACCAAAATTATACTGTTTATACGCTGCAGGTCGTAAATATTAAGATATTTTGATGAAATTTGGTACGCAGACCTACATTGGCCCAATAACGCAGCCTATTGATTTTGGTGAACATCGGTCCATGTTTAGACCTAGTGCCCATATAAGGGTCCTACCAAAATTATACTGTTTACACGCTGCAGGTCGTAAATCTTAAGATATTTTGATGAAATTTGGTACACAGACCTATATTGGCGCAATAACGCATCCTATTGATTTTGGTGAACATCGGTCCATGTTTAGACCTAGTGCCCATATAAGGGTCCTACCAAAATTATACTGTTTATACGCTACAGGTCGTAAATATTAAGATATTTTGATGAAATTTGGTACACAGACCTATATTAGCCCAATAACGCAGCCTATTGATTTTGGTGAACATCGGTCCATGTTTAGACCTAGTGCCCATATAAGGGTCCTACCAAAATTATACTGTTTATACGCTGCAGGTCGCACATATTAAGATATTTTGATGAAATTTGGTACATAGACCTATGTTGGCTTGAGGACGAAGCCTATTGATTTTGGTGAACATCGGTCCATGTTTAGACCTAGTGCCCATATAAGGGTCCTACCAAAATTATACTGTTTATACGCTGCAGGTCGTAAATATTAAGATATTTTGATGAAATTTGGTACACGGACCTATATTGGCCCAATAACGCAGCCTATTAATTTTGGTGAACATCGGTCCATGTTTGGACCTAGTGCCCATATAAGGGTCCTACCAAAAGTATACTGTTTATACGCTGCAGGTCGCAAATAATAAGATATTTTGATGAAATTAGGTACACAGACCTATGTTGGCCCAATAACGCAGCCTGTTGATTTTGGTGAACATCGGTCCATGTTTAGACCTAGTGCCCATATAAGGGTCCCACCAAAATTATATTGTTTATACGCTGCAGGTCGCAAATATTAAGATATTTTTATGAAATTTGGTACATAGACCTATGTTGGCCCAAGGACGAAGCCTATTGATTTTGGTGAACATCGGTCCATGTTTAGAACTAGTGCCCATATAAGGGTCCCCCCAAAATTGGCTTGGTTACAAACTGCAGGTCGCAAATATTAAGATATTTTAATGAAATTTGGTGCGCTGACTCACATTATAGAAAATTTTGACACAAGCCCCATTTTAGCCCATTCGAATTTCGGATCCAAACAATACACCAGACTGGTGTAGGGTATTGTATAGTCGGCATGCCCGACTTTAACCTTTTTACTCGTTATTTGTACAGAAGTGTGTAAAAAACAGTTTACGCATTTTTTGTTTATATTTACCGAATGTCCGTAAAATTAAACAAAGCTTTACTCATTTTGTAGTAGTAAATTTACAAACATTTTTTAGAGTATATCTTTCTACCAAGTTTAACCGAAAAATTTGCACGGAATCCATGCTTGGTACGAAATGGGTTAAGTGAAGGCTTACATTTTACTTTAATTTTATGACAATACAGCAATATTAATAACTGATACAAATAAATCTGTACAAATAGCAGAAAAAGCTACTAAAAATTAGTTAAAAAGTTCGCCAACTCTTCATCAGATGGCGAGCAATAACTGTTCTAAAATTTCAACATCTCGCTCAATGACAGCCATATTTTAAGATCTCCATCCTTCACCACCTTCCACTTAATAGGAAACATTTTCTGAGTGTTGCTTCTGTTTTAAAAAAAAAGTACACTCAGGGAATTATGTAGGTAAAATCAACTGCAAATGACAGTTAAAATAACTGCATTTGCACTTATAAAGGTGTAGACTACATTTGCAGTTAAATTAACTGCAATATGAAGTATTTTTTAACTGTTAAAAATCAACTGACAAATGTAGTAAAAACAACTACAAATGCAATTGAAACAACATACATGCAAATTATTGTAAAACTGTACAAACAACTTGCAAATGTAGTTAAAAAAACATAAATAAAAATTTTTTTTTTAATTATTAATTTAATAAAAAAAACAAATTTATGTAAACACTATTAACTTAATTTTATTCTATAATAAATTTAAAATTGAGAAATCAAAATTAAACACTTAATGTCACTTTTTTTCACTATTAAGATATTGTTGTACATGTACATCTGTGAGGGATGAAATATGCTGTTGTTTGGGTTCCTTTTTTTTCTTCAGGTAGAAAGGGATGAGAATATAAAAGAACTGAAAGAAAATAAATACAATATTTAACATTCCCCGTAAATAAATTTATATTATAAAACTTACCTTATAATTTTAGTAATTTAATAAAAAATATATAACCTTTTCCGTATTACGCGTGCTCACTCTTTGACGTTGTTTTATGACTAAGACAAGAGAAAACATGTTATACTCATATTCTTTCACTAGAAATTTCTTAACAAGTGATTCATACACATACTTCTGTTTGCTTCGTGTGTGTGCATCCACACTTGAAAATTTAAGTATTTGTAAATAAAATTCAAAATAACTGCATAAAATAAATGTTACTAGAATGTAGTAATTTTTGTAGTTCGTTTAAAAAAATAACTGTCAAAAACATTGAAAAATTTTGTTCTAAGTAAATTAACTACAATTGTAGTTAAAATAACTACAACCGCATTACTACGTAAATAACTGTCATGTAGTAACTGCATAACTTTTCTGAGTGTAGCCTTCAGAAACTATAATTAAGTGATTTTTTTGTTGTTGTGCAGAATTTCTTCTAAAAAAGCTGTGAATTAGGTACTTATAAAAAATTAATTTTTTCTAAAGCTGATTTATAGGAAGAAGAAGAAAACATTTTTATTTAAAAATTTAACAAACACAAGGGAATCACCAGACTGCCTCAGTTTTGTCAACTCCTCAAAGTAATTTTTAATTGTTAATTTGCCTCTATATGAAAAACATTTTGTGTATTGCCATGACCGGGGATCAAACCGGCAGTCCTCTGCACAGGCTGTGACTCGTAGTATCACCTCATAACAAGATACACCACGGTCTGCATAGCGGTGAGTGTGGCTAATTGATTTTTTTATATTGATCGGAATTACTTTAAAAAAAGGCTGTAAAAATATACTAATACTTTGGAAGCAATGATAGCACTATGTACTCTTTTGAAGTTGTTAAGAATTTTTTTCAAAAAACAATAAAAACGCACTAGCGTTTTTCGCTTTGGACGCAAAGAATGGGTTTATAATTCGAAAGTAATAACTAAGTGACTTTTTTGATGTTGTTTAGAATTACGTTTAAAAAAGCTGCAAAAATATACCAGAGGATGGTTTAGAAGCAAGGAAAGAAGTGTTTTTTTAATTTTTCAGAATTTTTTCTAAAAAAAGTGATTTTTTTTTAATGTTTTTCGAAATTATTTCCAAAAAGGCTGCAGAGGCCCAGCAGAAATTACTGCTTGCTTGGAAGCAGTTTGATTTTTGTTCGAGATAGCTCTCGTCAAAGCACTTGTTTCGAGATCTGAAAAGGCATGAATTCACCGCTTTAATTAGTGCTCCTGTTTTTCTTTTAAAACGTCGAGAATTAATGCCTTCTCGGAAGTGCATATTATAAAGCATTTCAACTATTTCAAATCATGCCTTCTCAAAAGCACAATTTTCCTGCATATTTTTCCTTGAAGAAAAAATGCTTCTTATTTTTAGTAAAATCTCTGATTTTCAATAAAATAACTTTTTTCCGCATTTTGAAAAATTTTTAAAAGAAAAGGAACCTCAAAAATATTTAAGCAATCAAAATGTATTGCTCATTTCATGCCTTTTTGAAAAGCACAGCAAAAAGCGATGTAAACAGTTAATCAACTTAGGCCCTTCATTAGTGCCGCTTACGAAGCTATACATTTATAGAAGCGGTAAAAGTAAGTAAGTCAACGTTTTAACTGGATCCACATTTTTGTTGGGGGGTATACAAACTAATACTTTGGAAGCAAATTTTTTGAAGTTGTTCAAAATTATTTCCAAAAAAACAATAAAAGCACGGTCATTATCGATAATTCGATTCAGTAAACTAGTTCGTTCAAATTGCTCTTTTTTGTTTTGAGCTATGACTGAATTCAACGGCTATGTAATTCTCTCACCCTATGTTAACATCTTGTGCTGGCAAACGGAAAACGGGCTAGTTTTAAGGAAAACCAAAGATGAATTTATAAATTTTATAATTTTGTTTTCTTTTTTATAAATTATAATAAATATGAGGAAATCTATCAGTAGCAATATTGAAAAATATAATTTTATTATTAAAAATGCTTAAAAAAATATAAAATTCCTATTTGCAGCCACATTTTATGTAATTTTTCTCACTAACTGAGATAACTGCATACTCTCTATTTTATAAACTCTTGGCTGAATTGCGTATCATGAGCAGATCAGATTTTATATGTTTTTTCAGTCATCAAATAATCTGAAACTTTATTAAAAATAACAAAATGGTTTCGTTAATTTCTTTTTTTTATTTTATGATGTTGACTCATTTTCTTAATTTTTTACGAAAATATTACTATTTCCTAAAAAACAATTTCAATTTCAAATAATTTATTTAAAAATAGATACAAAAAATTAATCCACCGAATGAACGATTACACTATGCGACAGTCAAAATCGGGATGGGATGAAACCAACGGGAAATGTTATATCGGTCAAAAACAAGTTATACGTGTCCCGGCGTTTCGTTTGACATAACTCGAGAACCACTAGTCCGATTTTGCTCAAACAATTTTAAAAAAATTAAAAATTACAATTCCTTTAATCTGTTCATATAACGTTTTTCTATATACTCAACAGTTTTGCCGGTAAAAATAAATGTTTGTTACCGCTACCATAAAAATCAATAACCTTTTGTTTATTACTTTTTATACCCTACACCACTATGTGGTCAGGGTATTATAAGTTTGTGCTGATGTTTGTAACACCACAAAATATTGGTCCTAGACCCACCTTATAGTATACCGATCGGCTCAGAATTTTTTTTTATTTCGATTTAACGATGTCCGTCCGTCAGTCTGTCTGTCTGTCCATGCATTCTTGTGCGCACTCTACAGGTCGCAAATATTAAGATATTTTGATGAAACTTGGTACACCGACTTATGTCGGCCCAAGGACGACGCCTATTGATTTTGGTAAACATCGGTCCATGTTTAGACCTAGTGTCCATATAAGGGTTCTACTAAAATTATATGATTTATACGCTACAGGTCGCAAATATTAAGATATTTTGATGAAATTTGGTACACAGACTTATGTCGGCCCAAGGACGAAGCCTATTGATTTTGGTGAACATCGGTCTATGTTTAGACCTAGTGCCCATATAAGGGTCCCCCCAAAATTGGCTTGGTTACAAACTGCAGGTCGCAAATATTAAGATATTTTAATGAAATTTGGTTCGTTGACTCACATTATAGAAAATTTTGACACAAGTCCCATTTTAACCCATTCGAATTTCGGATCCAAACATTAGTTGGCTTTTAACCAGACTGGTGTAGGGTATTGTATAGTCGGCATGCCCGACTTGAACTTTTTACTCTTTTTGTATAAGGAACGATTTTCAAATTAGCAATAAGTTAAATACGTCGGCAGAATAACGGCATAAAATTGTTTATTGCCTAGCTTATGATAAGGGTATGAGAACACGTAATGATGCGACGCTTACTAGTAAATACCCTTGTAAAAATCCAAAATCGATAAATTTTTTTGTTTTTTATTTATAATTAGTTGAATTGTTTTTAATTCTTATTAATTTAATTAGTTTTTTTTGTTTTTCTTGCTTTATTTTCTCTTATTTTATTAGTGGTGTCCTTTTTTTTTAATTTCAAACTAAAATGTCATCTGAGTTTGACATTTCATCTCAGCAATATGTCGGCAATAATTGTTAACGAGGATTCGCTAATAATTGTTAACGAGGATTCGCTAACAATTATTGAGAAATATGTTGCCAGCAATAAATATGTACGCAACTAAGTGGTCTACACTGAAGATAACATAATTTTGACATTTGCTGCAATATATGTCAATATAGTTATTGCTAATCTAGACTGGGAGTGTGATTTCAAAACAGCTGATTCGTTACAATTATGTTTACGGTTGGGTAACTCACCCTTTAGTATCGAGTATACGTCAGTGATGGTATTTGAGAATTTTCGTTTGGTGCCTCAATGATGCCAAAAAAGCTGTAAAAGTGCCAAAAAAAAATTAAGCAACATTTAATGTTTCAAAAAAAATATGTTCAGCTTTTATTTCAACTATTTATACATTTAGTTACTTTAACCCTTAAATGCATGGTGTAGCCATTTGGCAACATACCAGTTTCTTAATAAAAAACGCCACTTGATGCATAAAACTCAATTTTTGGGCATTGGGGCCCTTTCTGCACAAAGTGCTCTTATAAACTATAACTCAGATTTTTTAAACAGTTATAGGAAAAATCTTGGTTTTGCTTCGTATGTTTGTGAAAAATCTGAAACACGCGTTTTTTTTTTACAAAAAGTGCAATATTCAAAAATGTTTGTTTAAATATTTAAAGTGGTATTCTCGCAATAAAATTAGTTTTGGCAACAATAAATGTATAATTAATATTTCATATATTTTTTTGTTTCTTTTTTTTTCATACACGTTAAAATAATCACAATTTAGCTATTTGGCAATTTTTTTTGGTATTTTTCTTGAAATGTACACGCCTTTAGAAATCATATAAAAAAAATGGTTAAAATTGTAGAGATCATGCATTTAAGGGTTAAGTAAAAAGACAAAAAAAAAAGGCGGGCAACTTATCTAAAAAGTAACCCGAGTTTAACATTACCTACCACAAATATTTTCATATAAAAATGCCAGTCTTAACTATAGTAAAGCACTAAACTTACATTATTTTAAGATAAGTTAGCAGGTCCAAGACTTTCAAAAAATTTTACAATTAATTTTGACAATACAATAGAATCAATTAAAGTTTTTCTAATTTTATCCCCGTTGCTTTTATTTTTAAATATCAAAATAATGATTAAATTGTCCCCGAAGGACTGGAGGGTTCTACTAAAATTATATGATTTATACGCTACAGGTCGCAAATATTAAGATATTTTGATGAAATTTGGTACACAGACTTATGTCGGCCCAAGGACGAAGCCTATTGATTTTGGTGAACATCGGTCTATGTTTAGACCTAGTGCCCATATAAGGGTCCCCCCAAAATTGGCTTGGTTACAAACTGCAGGTCGCAAATATTAAGATATTTTAATGAAATTTGGTTCGTTGACTCACATTATAGAAAATTTTGACACAAGTCCCATTTTAACCCATTCGAATTTCGGATCCAAACATTAGTTGGCTTTTAACCAGACTGGTGTAGGGTATTGTATAGTCGGCATGCCCGACTTGAACTTTTTACTCTTTTTGTATAAGGAACGATTTTCAAATTAGCAATAAGTTAAATACGTCGGCAGAATAACGGCATAAAATTGTTTATTGCCTAGCTTATGATAAGGGTATGAGAACACGTAATGATGCGACGCTTACTAGTAAATACCCTTGTAAAAATCCAAAATCGATAAATTTTTTTGTTTTTTATTTATAATTAGTTGAATTGTTTTTAATTCTTATTAATTTAATTAGTTTTTTTTGTTTTTCTTGCTTTATTTTCTCTTATTTTATTAGTGGTGTCCTTTTTTTTTAATTTCAAACTAAAATGTCATCTGAGTTTGACATTTCATCTCAGCAATATGTCGGCAATAATTGTTAACGAGGATTCGCTAATAATTGTTAACGAGGATTCGCTAACAATTATTGAGAAATATGTTGCCAGCAATAAATATGTACGCAACTAAGTGGTCTACACTGAAGATAACATAATTTTGACATTTGCTGCAATATATGTCAATATAGTTATTGCTAATCTAGACTGGGAGTGTGATTTCAAAACAGCTGATTCGTTACAATTATGTTTACGGTTGGGTAACTCACCCTTTAGTATCGAGTATACGTCAGTGATGGTATTTGAGAATTTTCGTTTGGTGCCTCAATGATGCCAAAAAAGCTGTAAAAGTGCCAAAAAAAAATTAAGCAACATTTAATGTTTCAAAAAAAATATGTTCAGCTTTTATTTCAACTATTTATACATTTAGTTACTTTAACCCTTAAATGCATGGTGTAGCCATTTGGCAACATACCAGTTTCTTAATAAAAAACGCCACTTGATGCATAAAACTCAATTTTTGGGCATTGGGGCCCTTTCTGCACAAAGTGCTCTTATAAACTATAACTCAGATTTTTTAAACAGTTATAGGAAAAATCTTGGTTTTGCTTCGTATGTTTGTGAAAAATCTGAAACACGCGTTTTTTTTTTACAAAAAGTGCAATATTCAAAAATGTTTGTTTAAATATTTAAAGTGGTATTCTCGCAATAAAATTAGTTTTGGCAACAATAAATGTATAATTAATATTTCATATATTTTTTTGTTTCTTTTTTTTTCATACACGTTAAAATAATCACAATTTAGCTATTTGGCAATTTTTTTTGGTATTTTTCTTGAAATGTACACGCCTTTAGAAATCATATAAAAAAAATGGTTAAAATTGTAGAGATCATGCATTTAAGGGTTAAGTAAAAAGACAAAAAAAAAAGGCGGGCAACTTATCTAAAAAGTAACCCGAGTTTAACATTACCTACCACAAATATTTTCATATAAAAATGCCAGTCTTAACTATAGTAAAGCACTAAACTTACATTATTTTAAGATAAGTTAGCAGGTCCAAGACTTTCAAAAAATTTTACAATTAATTTTGACAATACAATAGAATCAATTAAAGTTTTTCTAATTTTATCCCCGTTGCTTTTATTTTTAAATATCAAAATAATGATTAAATTGTCCCCGAAGGACTGGAGGGTGGTCCAAAAAATTGTAGATATTTTTAGTGTAGCATTTGTTTTTTAAATTTGCTATAGGCGTGGCTTTTAATGAAAAACCAGCGATATCGACCTTTTATCAAATTATATAGAAATTTTCGTAAAAAGTGCCAAAATTCTATGGAGAGTGCCAAGGTGCCATTGAACATTCAATAGTGCCACAAATGGCACTTTTGTGCCACTTTTACCAACAGTGGTATACGTTACTAAATACTTAATACTTTTACCAGTGTTGCCAACTTTTGAAGGCAGGAAAGCACCGTGAGGATTGTGAAAACGGGTAAAAAGGGTAAAAATTTACCAAAAATGGGGTAAAAAAGCACGATACTAATTTTTTAAAAAATTTAAGTCAAGAATTTAAAAACACATTTTAGCTTTGTAAAATCGTGTAAAAAAAGTTCAAAAAATAACCAAAAAAGGGGTAAAAAAGCACCAAACTAAAATCTAAAAATTTTGAAGTTTAAATATATCGAAGTTGCTATTTAAAATTGTACTACAAACATTGTAAAAAAATGTATTTTTTGTTTAGTTCGTATTATTTTTTCAACTTTGACAGAAAATTGAAGAAAAATTAAAAAAAAACGAGAACAAATACCACAAATATAAACTGTACAAAAAGCACTGACAGAAATCTGAAAAAGCACTGTAAATACCCGCTTTTTTTAAACGGGTATTTGTAAAAAATCACCGGGTACAAGAAGGAAAAAAGCACCAAAAAATACCCGAAAAGCACTGAAATGGCAACACTGACTTTTACAACTCAATTGACATATCGGTTTTTATTCTGTGGAAAAAAACAAGTGAATTCGTCAGCTAAAAATATTTATAATAACAATTTGTATTTTCACGAAATAAAATAAGGTATATACGATTAAATATTTATTCAATTTAATATGTTTTAAATAATATACTAGTTTATGAATTGTATTGAGATAGGTAAAAATTTTGATTAAAACTTGGAAGAAAAAAATGTATACGCCCCGGAAAAAACTTTATTTGAGATTGCGATAGAAGAAAGACTGATATTCTATAAGATGTTTTGCATAAATTTTAATGAAATAATTTTTAATATCCGTTTTTAGAAAATAAACTAATTGGAAAATGACCGATTCCAAATATTTCTCTACCACCAAAAAAGGTGAAATTTTTGAACTTAAATCCGAATTGAACAATGACAAGAAAGAGAAAAAGAAGGAGGCTGTTAAGAAGGTATTATTCGTAATAACAATATGTGTATTTTGTAAAGTGATATTAAATTAACTTTTATTTTAGGTTATTGCCAGTATGACGGTTGGCAAAGACGTTTCCGTTTTATTTCCCGATGTTGTGAATTGTATGCAAACAGACAATCTCGAATTGAAAAAGTTGGTATATTTATATTTAATGAATTATGCCAAATCACAACCGGATGCTGCCATTATGGCCGTGAATACATTTGTTAAGGATTGCGAAGATTCAAATCCTTTGATACGCGCTTTAGCAGTTCGTACTATGGGCTGTATACGTGTGGATAAAATAACTGAGTATCTATGTGAACCATTACGTAAATGTCTCAAGGATGAAGATCCTTATGTACGTAAAACTGCTGCTGTATGTGTGGCGAAATTGTATGATATTTCTGCTTCAATGGTTGAAGATCAAGGTTTTCTTGATCAACTTAAAGATCTTTTGTCTGACTCCAATCCTATGGTTGTGGCCAATGCTGTTGCCGCATTGAGTGAAATTAATGAATCGAGTCAATCGGGTCAACCTTTGGTGGAAATGAATTCTGCTACCATTAATAAACTTCTTACTGCCCTAAATGAATGTACTGAATGGGGTCAAGTATTCATTTTGGATTCTTTGGCCAATTATAGCCCAAAAGATGAACGTGAAGCCCAATCGATCTGTGAACGTATTACACCTCGCTTGGCTCATGCCAATGCTGCTGTTGTTTTAAGTGCTGTTAAAGTTCTAATGAAACTATTGGAAATGCTTTCCAATGATGGTGATTTCTGTGCCACACTAACCAAGAAATTGGCTCCACCTTTGGTTACCCTACTCTCTTCAGAACCTGAAGTTCAATATGTTGCTCTGCGTAACATCAATTTGATTGTTCAAAAACGACCTGACATTCTCAAGCACGAAATGAAAGTTTTCTTTGTTAAATATAATGATCCTATTTATGTGAAATTGGAAAAATTAGATATCATGATACGTTTGGCTAACCAAAGTAATATTGCTCAAGTTTTAAGTGAATTAAAGGAATACGCCACTGAGGTTGATGTTGATTTTGTACGAAAAGCTGTTCGTGCTATTGGACGTTGTGCCATCAAGGTAAGTTAAAAATTATAGCAAATATGTTTGCTAAAGCTTGTAAGTATTTTCAATTAGAAACATAGGTTTGATAAAATTGAGTTATTGGTGGCAAAATGTATAATTTTGGGCGTAGTCAACCAAAATCGCGATATTGATGGAAACATCTGAACAAATAATATTAAACTCAGAATGCCATTCAAAAATTTATAGTTTTGAAAAGTAAATCAGCTTTCTTAGGAATAAAATGTAGTCCATTCTTATTTTTGTCTTAGAATGGAGAATCAATATCAGTACAGTAATTTGGAACAAAGAGATACTAAAAATGTTTATTTTTTAACAGAAGCAACACTCAGGAAATTCTTCATATTAATTTACGTGTTGCTTCCTTTGGAAAGGGGATAGAGAAGAAGTGAAGGGTGCCCTACGGGGAATGAAGGGTCAATTGCCCTCCAGCGACCTATCCCGTGACCGGTCAACCGAAGGCATATTACTAAAATAGTACAAATATGAACAAAAGAGAATGAATTAATTTTCTAAGTATTTTCCGATCCATTACTTTCACTGTTGCTTTTAAAAAACTTTACCGCTACCGAAATAATAAACAAAATTCGCGGCATATTTTTAAAAATATTCTTTTATTTATTTTACTCTTTTATATATTTTGAACTTTATTTTTTTTAAGATTTGCTTATTTTAGATCTTTTCTATAATTTTTTGCTAAGAAATTTTAAGTTTTGTATTTTCAAAGTTTTTTAAGTTAAAGATGTTTTAGTTTTAACAATTGGTATTTCATTTAATTTTCTTTTTAACTTAAGGGGACATTTTTTTATTTATATTATCAGAGTTTTTGAGGTAATTTTCTAATTTTTAATTGATTTTTTAATTCAATTATGGTCAACGCAAAAAACGAGTGAACTGCCATTAAAGAACCTATCCCATGGCCGGTCAATCGGGGGCATATTCAAGGCACTTCGACTAAATGTTATTTTCTTTTCTATTTTTTTCTTTTAAATTTTTTTTTATTTGCCTGTAGTGCAGTGTTGCCACCAGTAAAACGAAAAAGTACACAGGCGTAGGTCAAAAATTATCCAAAACCGTATGGAATTACACAAAAAAATATTTGTTTTTTACTAGTTTAAATGCATGCACAATATGTGCCCCTTTGGACTCTCGTGCACACAGCGGGCCAGAATCGAAATAATTTGGAAATGATGCAGCCCCTTCTTACCGGCTGGTTATATTGCTATGAAATTTCACACTGTCATGGAGTTTTGAGGCCCGAATACACGGACCCAACGGGAGCTGTGCCATTCATCTCCAAAGAAAGGCACCTCTAAAATGTACAAATTTTGAAATCCTGCCATTTTTCGAAATACATTTGGTAGAAATTTGGCAAATGGTGTTTGAATTACATTCTACTAATAACTATGTGCTAAATTTCATGAAAATCGGTTAATATTTAGACACAGTTTACCTAGTAAAAATAGCCTTTGTGAATTAATAAAGACTGAATTAGAATTTAGAAAACATTTTAATCTGGCCCACTGTTCTGCTGTAAACTTTGAAAACTATTAGTTTTTTTCGGTCAAATTTCTTTTGCTTAATTTCAAATGGTCTTGCCACACAAGACAAGAATATTTATTTTGCATACATTTTGAAAAAAATTTCTCAAAAAAGGAACGAAATACGGGTTTGTATACAAATAATATGAAACAATATACAATACAGTTTTGACAATATAAAACAACATTTTTGACTTCTAACTAAATTGGGTTTCGTCTTGAATAAATTTACAAAAATAATTAACCAGAGACTTGAAATTTTTGGTAGATGTTAAACAAACAAACGCATTTTATCAGCTGTGGGACTTGAATGCATGGAATTTAGTAAATTTTTCAGCAAAAAGCCAAATTACACAAAAACTACACAAAAATGTCATTATTCAAAAGTTATCCAAGGAATGTGTAAACAGTCCCGTTTTTGAATAATTATTCAAAATGTGGCAACACTGCTGTAGTGTTGTTTTTTCTTTTTTATTTGAACAGAAACAAAAAATATATAACTTTACCATCAGCGAGGTATCATGCACAAGCAACATTAGCTCAGACGGTGGAGCGTTTGCTTTACCGTTGTGTTATCGAGCCCTACTTCGACGCCAAGTAGATTATTTTTAATTCTTAATTTTGTATTAGTTTCTTTGAAAAGCTATTTTTAGACACACCACCTTACTGTCACTAGGTGTCCAAACTGTGGCAATTGGTCATTTCCAATGACAAGGGGGTCCCTGCCCCCTTGGGACCTATATTGCGTGTCACTTTCGACCGGTCCCTTTCCCCGTAGGTTGGTGAAAGATGAAGGGCTTCAAATATGGCAACACTGTAATTGCGCGAGATGTTGACTTTTAGAAAAGTTGTTGCGCGCCATCTGATGGTGAGTTGGCGAACTTTGTTGAAGCTTTTAAGTTCATAGCCCTGTTAAATTATTTTACTTCGGTGGGGTTAAGTGCTATGGAAACATAGAAGGAGGACGCTGCGATATGTAGGAGGGATAGAAAAAACTCATACATATTATTATTTTTCATAAATTGATGTTTGCCTAGGTTGGGGATCGAACCCGCAACCTCACGTGTAACAGTCCAACGCGTTAACCATTACACCACAGTGCCCAAAAATTGATGTTATAAGGCAATTAATCGCGATTTTCCAGATCCTAGACTATTGCTCTAAACTTGATACCATAAAGATACAAAAATTAGTCTACACAAAAAAAAAGTAGGCACCGACAATGGGATTGTAAAGCAAAAAATTACACATCTGTAGGTCAGAAATTATATAAAACCGTATAAAATTATACAAAAAAAGTTTATAACATTTTTTATATTAAGTAAATGAATGTTCTTTTTAGTTTGACTCTAGATCATAAATTAATATCACTTTCTGTTTAAATTATTTTTCAAAATCAAAGAAAGATGATACAATGATGATGGCTTTGTAGCGAAAGCCATTTCATGAAAAGAAAGAAATAAGAATTTAAAACAAAAATGAATGAATGTTCAAACTATACGCTTCTTTCATCATCTCATGAAAGAAATTTAAATGAGAAAAAAAAAATGAAATATTCAAATGATACTTCTCGTGATACTTCTCGCGATACTTCTCATGATAACTTCATGATACATATTTTTTATTTTTCACAATTCTTTGAAGAAACCTTCGCGAAGAAAATATTTGATATTTTTATAACACTAGGTTAGTGTGTAAAAATTAAATTTTAAAATAACACGCAAAGCAACAACGAAAATGATTTCATTGCTGCTTTGTGTACAATTTGCAAAATATTATGGCATTTTCGATTGCATTTGAAGATACTTCACTGAATAAAAAACGTCAGTAATGGGTACTGAAAATGTTACTGTTATGTATTATAGAAAATTTAACTACTTTGAGCCTTGCGGTATTTTTTGCTAACTTTGCCAATGCATATGTATGTAATGTACTGTTTTGTAGTATAATGAAATTATTACAAAAAGTTAGTAACCCCTACTAAATTTTGCTAAAATTGATGTAAATTCTAATGTAAAATTTATTTGTTGAAATTAGCAACAACTTTTATTAACCCTAAATGCATGATCTCTTTGATTTTAACCATTTTAAAATAATAAAAAAATATAAAAAAAATGTGCCCAGTCAGAAATCGCCAGTGTTACAAAAAATCAAGCACTGGCATACCACTAGGTAACCACACTGTTAAAAATTAATGACTGGTAGAACATTCATTTGGGTCGCTTTACCAGCGTTTGCAAAAAGCGTTTTGCCAGTATTTGTTTTACAAAAATTTCGGTGGTTTATAAAAAAACCACTGGCAAAGAATTGGCTTAGAGTGATATGCCAAGGTTTGCAACCAGTGGTTATCCAGTGCTACCTAGCCAATGCTACCAGTAGTACAAAAATCAATTCACTGGTAGACCAATGATTTTATAAAAATGCTGACGCTTCGTTAAAAAAGGTTTGTAGTCAGAAGGTTCCGAGTTCAAATCCGGTTGCAAGGTTTTTTTTAATTTAAAAATTTTTTTATTTTATAAAATCAATTTTTTTGTTTGTGGGAAAGCTTCTTTAAGACCAACTTTTTTTTTGCTCTCCCAACGCTGTTATATTAGTTCCATAAAACTGTTTGTCAGTACTAGCATTTTAGCACAGCCAGTAGTTGTCCAGCTGTTATTACTCATTTACCCAGGCAGAAAAATACGATCTGCACAATGTTGGCATAGCATTGGCAATGGTCGGATATGCGTTGGCAGAACGTGGGATTAACAATCTTGACAGTATTGTCCTGTTACCCGATTGATAACAGCGGCCAATCGTTGGTTGGCGCTAACTTGCCAACGTTTGCACAACGTTGTCAAAATTAAAAAAGGCGGTAGATTTAAAAAAAAAATTTTTTTCAAAAAAATTAAAAAAAAAATTGTTATTTAAAAAAGCATGGTTCTGATGGGAATTGAACCCAGGCCGCCAGGTTGTCAGCCGCGATCTCTACACATTAAGCTAACAAGACTTGTAATATATAATAACTAAAAAATTAGATCAATGATAACAGCAGTTGAAGCTAACTTACAAGGGTCGGCAAAAGGTTGGATGACACTAAGCGGCCAACATTGACATGATGTTGGAAAAACCAAAAAATTGATGGTCCATAAAACTTGAAAAAAAACTTTTTTTACACATTTTTTTTTTAAATTCGCTTTTTTATTTAAAGTACAGTTTTTATAATAAAAGCCTTCACCCAGCCACCACAAATAAGTAATTCTGACACAACAATGGGTTTAAAATAAATAAATATTTAATCACTTTTTCTTATGAAAGTGGATTGTTAGTCATTACAAATTGCAATATACGTGTGTATGTCAAGATAATTTGTTAAAGTGCGAACTTAGGTAGATAGACCCGTAAGTAGTTTTGTTCATTTGTGTTTTGAATGAAAATAAATAACGTAAAGCAGGGTTGGCAAGCGATTTATAATATTAAAGATAGCGGGCAAAGCCCTCTACGTTGTTTGCGTGCCTTAAAGTTTTTTTAAATTCCAGTTTATGTAAAGGTAGACCCGTCAATTCAAGTAAATTCACAAATTCAGTTGAAAAATTTACTGCGTCGGTTTCAAAATATAAATATAAAATATATACAGCTATGGATATATAATTGGCACAAATTTAAATTGCACATAAATTTAAGTATTTTCCAACTAAATATATTTAAAAATGCAAGTTTTATATTTTCTGATTGTTGTTGAAAAAGATGTTTGTCTTAATAGTGCTCAAATGTTCCATTATGTTTTGCTTATTATTTACCGCTATCATTTTTGCGTTAACAATGCTGATTTAAAGTGGACATATAAATGGCACAATTTACTTAAAATAGGCAGTAGTCGTGTAGATTTAATTCAAAGTAATAAATATTTTTCGTAGTTCAAAAATAAATATAAAAAGTTAAAAAAATTTTAAAATGGGATCAGGAAAACATACCACAGGTGAGGAAAGGCGGATCATATGGAAAATGTATGAAGATGGAAAAAAAGTAGCGGAAATTGCTGAGATAATGCAAATTTCTCTCAAAAAAGTCTACAATGCAATTAATTCTTATGTTGAGGATCCCGATATATTGACTAAGGGTAAAATTCGGAAGCCAAGGCCACGAAAAACAGATGAGCGTACGGATGCAGCTGTAGTACGAATGATAAAAATTGATCCATTGAAGTCATCAAGGCAGATAGCATCGGATATTAATGAAAATTTTAACATGGAAATGTCAAGCATACTTGTCAGAAGAAGACTAAATGAGGCAAATTTGTTTGGGCGCATTTCCGGAAAAAAGCCCCTACTCTCAAAAAAAATATTTCAAAACGACTAAAAAAAACGTGAAAAACGGAAAAACGTGTTATGAAGTAACGAAATAAAAATTAACAGGATAGGACCAGATGGCAGAATCTTTGTTCGTCGTCCTGAAGGCCAAGAGTTTAATCCTCGCTTCACTCCGAAGACGGTAAAACATGGAGGTGGCAGTATTATGGTTTGGGGTGCATTTTCTTGGCATGACGTAGGTCCGCTTATAAAAATCAATGGGAAAATGGACAAATTTCAGTATTTAGATATTTTAAAAACCATATGGAGCCATGTGCCTTCAACTCCATGCCAATAAAATGGAAATTCATGCAAGATAATGACCCCAAACACTCCTCCAAACTAGTAAAAAAAATGGTTTTGTGCGGAGAAGATAGATGTTTTGGATTGGCCAGCCCAGAACCCTGACTTAAATCCAATAGAGAACCTGTGGAATGAAGTCAAGGTTGAAATCGCCAAGAAAAATTACAAAAATATGGACGAACTGTGGTCGGCCGCACAGGAAGCTTGGTACGCCATCCCCAAAACAAAATGTCAAAAAATAGTGGAAAGTATGGGTCGCAGGTGCGAAGCTGTCATCAGAAACAAAGGCCACAGCACTAAATATTAACGGTAAAATATTTGTACATACCAAAAAATTTAACAAATGCAATATTAAAACCATTTCTCCTCTTTTTTTAAGATTGTGCCATTTATGTGTCCAGCTCATTTCAATGGGTTTTTTTTTTTCATAATGATAAGTTTTTATTTATATTAATGAATTTCAATTAAAGTTTATAGCAATATTAAATGTGCATAATAAACATTTGGAAAAAAACAAAAGCTTGTTGGTTGTTAATAGTATTTGCAATATAGTAGCATAAGAAAGAATTCATGGTAAAATGTGCCATTTATAAGTCCATAGCTGTAAGTTCCATTATTTTTCTGTCTTTTAGAAAATTTGTTTAACTTTTTGGAGAGTATGTTTCAATGCTACATAAGTTTCATATTCCGTGGATAGTGTTTGAACAGGTAATTAAAAGGGGTTCTTCACCCCTTTTTGTTCCTCCCAGTAAAAATCCCAAATATATATAATCTTGCCTCAATCGCATGCGAAATTTCAAGTACCAAACTCCGGCAGTTTGGGTCATTCAAAT
The DNA here is from genome assembly GCA_949987735.1 of Leucophora obtusa. Lineage (NCBI taxonomy): Eukaryota > Metazoa > Arthropoda > Insecta > Diptera > Anthomyiidae > Leucophora > Leucophora obtusa. The sequence continues at coordinate 35,102,923 of OX465297.1, read as the reverse complement.
TCCATTCCATTTTGTTTAACAATTTTAGTGTTCCAATGCAACTCCTTCCAAGATTCCATTCTATTGCATTTCGTTTCCATTATCTCTTATTCCAATTCCACTCGTTCCCCATTTCATTCCATTTCGTTCCTACTGTCTTGTGAATCGATATTAATATTAGTCGCTTCTCTTTCCATTCCATTTCTTTGCACTTGCTTTTATTAAAATTCTTTGGACGTGTACGTTGATTCAATATTTACATTTATAAACATATTTTTAAATTTTTATACCAACTATTCATTATGATTTTCATAGTTAAATATTTTAGTTTTGATTTTTTCTTCTAGCAGAGTTGTAGTTTTGTGATAAATATTTTAGCGGAGTCACATTTTTATATATATTTTCGGTAAAAAATACAACTCTGAAAATATCGAGTAGTAGTTTTAAGTATCGAGTACCCAAAAAAAAAACAAATACTCGATACCCACTACTCATATTTTTACCAGCACTAGTTCTGACTATAAAACTGCCCCTTATACACTACTTCTATATTAAACTTATTAGATTAGGAAACATTGTTGTGTTCGAAAAACTCTTTGAGACTGGAACATTTTTTATATTCTAGGTTTGATATGAAAATTCTAGGATTTGGAGTAATTTTTCTTATAAAATAATCACAAACATTGCAAAAAAAGTTTACAGTTTAATGCATATTCCTATTATCATGTTCTGAAATTTTTTTTCATATCAGAATCTCCATTGTGTTTCTTATGAAAATATTTAATTTTTAAATGCTTTTTACAAAACAGAACGTATGTTTAGTGATATTTTCTCTTAAAAAGTGTAGTGTATTTGACAAACCAACGTTGTCATACATTCTGTATGACAACTGATACCTTTTTTGTGATCGGCTAAAAGCCTTACTTTTTTGGTTGTCTACACGGTGTACCTTTTACTTACTTGTACCGTGGGATATTGCTGACTGGGCTTATTCCACAATACTTTATTTGTTATGTTAAGGTAGTTTAAGTTTCATGATTAAAATAAAAAGTAGTCGCTCAATAGAGCTAAACCCGTAAAAATGTATTATTACTTCGGATTCTATGCTGCGATTACTGAACTTATTTATGACTAAATTTGATAGTTAATGAAAAAATATGTTGAATATAGAAAAATATATCGTTAAGTTATAACAATAGAAAATTCTCCTAAGTTTATATTAAACATTTTTTTGGTTAACCCGTACATTTTCAAAACAACTTAAACTAAATTTTATTTTGTTTGTGCTTCTTAAAAATTTACTGAATAATCTTTATGCTTACCTAACCTACAGTTGATTTAAGTTAGATATATTGAGAAAATCGTTAACGAGGATAGACGACAGCACTCATGAAGCAGATTTTTATTGAGCTTAAGAGATTTTCCCGTACCCCCTTTTTGGTACTTTTTGAAAGAACTTGGCAAACTTACGCTAAAACATGTAGTAAGATTTCTACTTGTAGTTCATAAAATATCTAGAGATATGACTACCGTATAAGATATAAAAAGTGTTTAGCGCACTACCCCCCTTGATTAAATCCTGGATCCGCGCCTGATGCCATTGTATATAACCGGGCGTAATTAGATGAATCCATATAAAAAATTTTCTTTCTCGAAAAAATTTAATATATTAATATATTATATTTTTTCAATTAGATACGGTTAATCCAATTTCATATGACGTTATATATACCTATTTAGTACATAATCCAAAATAATACTATCTCCGTTCCGAAATGAGGTTAACATTTCTATATTTTTGCTGGGATTATGGAGGTTTTTAAAAAAAAACTATTTTTTTTCGGATAGTTGTTGGGACATATCAGTGATTCTGAATTAATAGATAGCTTTCCAATTTTTTTTTAAATTTATTTTTAATTCGATGTCAAAGTTGAAAATTAGAATTAAAATAATTCTTTGATTTTGTGTGAAAAAATGAACAGCAATCAGATAAATTAGAAAAGGCATTTTTGACATTACAAATATGTATGGAATCTATAATGCTTAACAAAGATGGTAATAATTAAAAAATTCGACGTATGGGTAAAGAAAGTCTTCGCCGAGATGGCCTTTTACTATTTTCTATTAAATGCAGCGAAGAGACATTAGCAACAGCTCGTCAAAATATTGTTCATTAATTTTATTACAATACAATATTATTTTTTCAACCACAATAGTAGCACATGAACTGTTATTTTAACTTATTTTCTTTTATTTGAATAAAAACAGTTTGCTTAGTAAAATGTTATCATTATTTTGGAACAAAAAAAATCAATAGAAATGCTAACCTTTTTTCGGAACAGAAGTAGTAAAAATTTTTTATTAGGCACCGGATTTTACAAACAAAAAACTTTATTTAAGTTTTCATCAAGAAATAAAAAAGTATTCTGTTCAAAATAAAGCAAATTTCTAAATTATTTTTTTTTTTATATTCATCCAAAATTGAAAATATATTTATCTTTTTAAAAAAAAGAAAAAAAAAATTACAAATAATGTTTTTATACAAATGATATTTTTTTATTCCCAATTCCAAACAAAAATAGAAAAATAAAAAAGTTTTTGTACAAAAAAAAGAAAAGTTTTTTTTTTTGTAGAAATAAAAAGTTTCTTTATTAAGAAAAACAGTTTTTATTTTTCAATTTATAAAAATTTAGTTTCAATACAATCTGCAAACGAATTAAATATGCAAAAATTTTACATTTTGCAAAATTTTGTTTCTTACATGGGTTTTGTTTTTTTTGTTTTGCTACAAAAACTTAGTTTTGCAAAAAGTAAAATTCTTACATCAGTATATTTGTTTGCAGAATGAATATCGCTGATGAAGTTTTTCAATGCAATTTTTTTACCATAAAGTTTTTTTCACGTTCCGCCAATATTTTGCAATTTTTTAGGTGCGGTTTTGTTAAATATGTAATCTAGAGACTATAATACCCAATTCATAGAACAAAGTTCGGTGGCTAATTGCGAAAAAAGTTGTGGAAAAAAAATTTGCAAAAAGGAAAATTCTTACATCAGTATATTAGTTTGCAGAACGACAATCGCTGATGAGGTTTTTCAATTCAATTTTCTTACCATAAAGTCTTTTTTCGCGTTCCGCCAATATTTTGCAATTTTTTAGGTGCGGTTTTATTAAATATGAAATCTAGAGACTATAATACCCATTTCATACAACAAAGTTTGGTGGATAATTGAAAAAAAATCGCAAAAAAAGTCGCGGGAAAAAAATTTGCAAAAAGGAAAACTCTTACATCAGTACATTTGTTTGCAGAATGAAAATTGCTGATAAGGTTTTTTAATACAATTTTTTTACCATAAAGTCTTTTTTCGCGTTCCGCCAATACATATTTTGCAATTTTTTAGGTGCGGTTTTGTTAAATATGTAATCTAGAGACTATAATACCCAATTTATAGAACAAAGTTAGGTGGCTAGTTGCAAAAAACAAATCGCAAAAAAATGTCGCGGAAAAAAGATTGCAAAAACGCATTTTAGACCAAATATCAAAGCCTTATTTTTTAAATGCTACGATTAAACAAAATTTACAGCAAAAGAAAATTTAAAAAAAAATATTTTTATATATATATTTTTTTTTAAATTGTTGAAACCATTATTTTTTTTTAAGAACACAAGAAAAGTTTCTTTTTTTTAACTATTTATTTTTTTGGAAAGAAAATTAAAACGGAAAAAGTTTTTTTATTTTCATCATGAAGGGTATTTTTAATTAAATATTTCTTTCTTTTTATTTTTTTGTACGTTTGAATTTTTATTTTAATACTTTTACGCTAATTATAGCTGTATTTTCGTTCATACATATCAACGTTAAGTATTTATAGCAAATCTACGTTAAACTGATTGGAGTATCAAATTTTTTTAAATAGTGAGTAGTTATGATAGTTCCGGTATAATCGAACGTACGTCTGCAAAACTTTTTACCGAACTTTAACGCGAAGAAGTTAAGCTAGGTGTGAAAATGTATAAACGTTGAGTTTTCAACGTTGATAATTATCCACGTTGTAAGTTAACGTGCATACGAAAAGTAATATGTTAGCTTTCGTCCAAAAACGTTTTTATGCACTTTGTGGTTTTTTAAAAGTTAACGGATATAGTTAAGTCGAAAATACAGCTTATATTTGATAAAAACCAAAAAATAAAAAGTTTCCGGTCCTTGTTTTTTATATGATGTCATATTTAAAAAAACATACAATTTCGTTATAGATAAAATTATAAATTACCTCATGCGGAGTCACACTAGAAAATTTGGTAATTGTCTTTTGGGTTTAATTAAGGAATGAGATCATAAAAATGTTAACACACATTTTTGCCTATAACTTTGGTTTAAAGCTTTTCATATTTTTTTTTTCGTCAGTTTACATTTTAAAAATATGTCAGTTAATAAATTAATTTACATCATGAGTTTTAATTTGCAATTTTTTACACAATGGACGATGCATAGATTACATAGATATCTTACTCTTCTTCTTCTTTTGTCAACAAACACATTTTTTCACATACAATCAAATATTTTTTGTTCTCATGAGTTACGTGTACTGACAGCAAAAGTCAAAGAGTAAGAGATCTATGTAATCTATGGGACGATGAAAGAAAAGTGCGTTCAAAAATAATTAAATATTTTCAACAAAGCCAAACATGGACATTAGGGTGGGGCGATTTGAACATCTTAATGGGCGCTTCGCGTTTCTGATTCTTGGGATTGTACTGAGCAAAAAAGTCTACTAATAAATGCTAGATTAGCGCCATCTTGAAACAACTAATGAAGTTGTAAACAATATAACATTACAACCTTTCCAGAAAGGTATTACTTATGAAAATCGGATAAAAAATGTGGCAACTAGAGGTAAAAGTAAATAAGTAAAATTATTTTCTGCTTGATGATGATGATGTTGATGAAAACAAGCGGAAAATAATTTTACTTATATACTTTTACCTCTAGTTGCCACATTTTTTTTTCCTCATGCCAATAGCTATCGAAAAATCGATGGCACAATATCAAAAAATGTTTGTCCATACAAATCGCCCCACTCTAATGGACATACAAAAAAATTGCAAAAGAGACTAATGTATGCCGCCAAACAGTTTCAAAAGTGGTAAAAAGGTATCTGGAACACCTAACAATTGAAAAGAAGCCGGGAACAGGAACAACGACTGGTTATCGTAACATTGGTAAGGCATATAAAGTTAAAAGCATCCTTAAGAGAGCTCCTAACACATCTGGCAGAAAAACAGCTCGGTTAGTCCAATGCTCGGACTTTTTTGTACGTAAAGTGAAACGTAAGGCAGAACTAAAGTCCTACAAAGTTCAAAAAGTTCCCGCTTTTAAAAATTTGGAGGCCAAAACCAGAGCTCGAAAATTGAAATAAAATTTTATACAAAAATACAACTGTTGTGTAATGGACGACGAAACTTATGTCCTGGCTGATTTTTCGCAGCTCCCTGGTCAAGAATTTTATGTTTCCGATGTTCGAGGAAATTTTGCGGAAAAATTTAGGTCGAAAAAGTAAACGAAATTCCCTAAAAAATTCCTAGTATGGCAAGCCATATGTAGCTGCGGCCAAAGAAGCCAGTCATTTGTGACATCTGGCTCTATAAACAGCGAAATTTATATCAAGGAGTGTTTGCAGAAGAGACTTCTTCCATTTCTGAGTCAGCACAATTTATCCACTTACTTTTGGCCCGATTTAGCATCTTGTCACAACAGCAAGAAAGCGCTGGAGTGGTATAATGATAATAATGTGATTTTTGTACCAAGAGAGGCAAATCCACCAAACTGCCCAGAGCTCGGGCCAATGGGCAGTTTGGTGCATTTCTTGTTAAAAGAAAATTAAAGGGCACAAAAAAGGTCTCCAGGAAATGCAAGATTTCAAAAGTAGATGAACCACCTGCTCTAAAAAGGTGACAGAAACTACCATAAAAGCCTTAATGGGAGGGTTTCCGGAAAAAGTGGATAACTTTGTTCGTAGTGGTTAGAATTCCATGTGTTTTTTTTTGTTTGATTTTGTATTAAATTTCATTTAATAAAAATTTGGCTTGAAGTCTTAAAATTCAGTGGTTTGTTTTTTATTTAACTTTATGTGTGTTAACATTTTTATGATCTCACTCCTTATATATTACATCAAACACTGGACAAATTTTCTATCTCATTTTGTATTTAATCATATCTAGAGACTTTTGAAACAACAATTTAAGTCGACTTAAGAACATTTTCCAAGATTTTTGTCGACAATATAACTTTTGAATTCGCATACTTCTTTGTGTTCCTCATATTTTCTACATTTTATACACTAACAGTCGAATGCATAAAGTTTCTAAACAGTTTAATTAAAGTTTTAAATATTTATGGTCATATGCATAATCACTTTTAAAATTTATAAGTGACTTATAAAACAAATTTTCCATACAAAATTCATTTTATAAATGTGTTATAAGGTTTTCAAATTATTATGCATGGGCACTTTAAAATTTAATTAATTAAATTTGGCTAAAACAATATGCATAATTCATTTAATAACGAAACATTTAACAATCTTTTAAAGCCGAAAATACCAGATCGAGCACCACATTAAACAGTGTCTGACACCAGTATTAAAATCTAAGAAATTGCTTTTTAAACCTTCATGGAAAACCAAACATCGTGCATCATCATTAAGAGCCTTGATTAAACATATGACATATACCCTTGCATTTAAACGCCTCCCAAATGGCAGATTGGTGGATGGAGTTAAAAGCTCTTTTAAAGTCCACGAAAATATGGTATAAAGACGCTCTGAATTCGATTGCTCCAATACTATACGCAGGCTGTTTATGTGATCAACACAGCATCTGTTGTGATGATAGCCTGCTTTTTCTGGACGTAAATTTGAAGATTCGATGATGCAGAATTTGTGCAATGATTTTATTGATGATATTGAGGAGAGTGATTCCTCTCCAATTCGAGCATTCCATTAAGTTTTCTTTTTTTTTTTGGCGATTTTGAGTTTTCTCTTTTGTCCGTTCTGGAGCCACGTTTGACCTTTTTATTTGCCAGGTTATAAGAAATTTGTAGGTGTTGTTTCTGAGTTCTAGTTTTATCGTGGTTTTGGTCGTTTTTCAAGTTTTTTCTTTCATCTATAAGCTTCCAAGTTCCATCGGATAACCATGGTTTATTGGCCTTTTTTCATAGCCGATACATTTTTCTGCTGATTCTGTAAAAGCGTTTTTTACATCTCCTCAGTACTCCAATGGCTCCTATCGACTGCACCAAGACCTCGACTGCCTGGCAGAATTGTTGTTTGACGTCTTCATTAATTAATTTAGGTAAGTCAAATTCGGTACGTTTTACCCTGTTGTTAGCTTTTAATAGCTTTTAGCTTTAATTGAAGGTCGCTTGCAGTATCTGGTACTCTCTTATTATATCTCTATGTCCAAACAATTTGTGATAGAAATGTTGACATCGATCAAGACAACAGTCAGCGACTAAAGCTTCTTCATTTTGATTTATTCTCAATTGATATAAATTGTTTACACAATCTGACACACCAACTTCAGCATTATTCTCATCAAAAATCTTGCAACTTGAACCATGACACAAAACTTTAAAACATTCAGCAGTCAATTCATTTACAGACAACAAACTTCCTTGAACGAAGGAATGAACAAAATATCATCAAGGGTAACAGCCAGTTCAACTCCTTTATTATTCAACAGCTTTATCATACAAGAACCTTTACCAGCAGTATAAACAATTTCGTCATTAGCAACAGCAACTTTTTCACGCCAGGATGAATCTAAACTTATGAATTCTCCTTTGATATTACAAATGTGAGAAGTAGCACCAGAATCAACCAGCCAAACACCTTGCTTACCATTCAAAACAAAACAAGAATTATCACAGGCTTCATTACTTTCAGCAACTTTTGCGTTTTGTTTAACATTTGGTTTATTCTTTAACTTCCAACAATCTTTACGAATGTGTCCAACACCACGTCAATAATGGCATGTAATCTTCTTTCCTTGTGCTTTTCATCTTCTTCCAGCAATTTATTTTCAACCAAACTCATTGTCAGATCTTTTTCATCTCTTACCTCAAGAGCCGTAATTAGGCGTATGTAGGCGGCAAACTACTCAATAGCATTGAAATTATCCACGATTCAGGCATTTGCTTACGAAGAGATTGTAATTTTGAAAATAGAAGCTTCATCTGACTGATATGTTTATCCATATCGCCTCCAGGTTGGAGTTTCAATTCACAAATTGTTCTCATCAGTTTTACCTTATTGCTGAGTGTTGATTTTTCATGGTAGGATTTCAGTACATTCCAAGCTTCTCTAGCATATTTACAATTGGAGATGCGAAAAATTTCGGATTATTCCACAGCCAAACCAATTAAAATTAATGCTTCAGTATCACGTTCGTTCCAATTTGAGTCAGGTTTTTCAGGAATTGAGTCACCAACTACATCCCATACCTTCTCCTTTTTAAGGAGCAACTGCATTCGATATTTTCAAAGTTCATAATTATCACGATTCCGCTTCGTGATCAAAAGTTTTGGTTCTGCCATTCCGCAATAAGCAATTTATTCCAACAGCAACTAACCAAGATGCACGAACAGTACCAAAATCTGGATACTTAAACAGGATACACTAACAGTACCAAGCAGGATACATAATAATTCACACAACAAATGCACAACGGAATTAAGCCACGAAACTTTTTATGACATTCACAATAAAAATTCACACGCGAATATTACCACACACAATAGCTCTGTTTCTTTACTTTTTGGGTAAAGTTCGGTAAAATGAGAGTTAACAAGAAATACTCTCCCGAAATAACAAAAATGCACAAAAGTAAACGAACGCGAAAAACCACATTTGAAGCCCGAAAAACAAATGTCAATAGATTTGTGCATTATAGTTCGTTTTGGTGAGCGCTCTTTCTAGTTCTTGTTCAATTTGTTGTAAAAATCTAGATAGCTTTTCTAGTTAAACCCCTTTTTAAATCAAAAATTTAATAAAAATTTCATTTTTAGGCATTTCTATTTACAAAAAGGAATACATAGTTTATTAAATTTGGAAAAGATTTTAGTATTAAGCAAAAGCTTCGATTTATTTACATATTTAACTCTTTAACACATTTAAACAAGCGTCTTCAAAAAATTGTCGGTAATTTTATGGAGTTGTAAAATCACCGATAGGCTTTTGCAACTATTATACTAATTTTTGTAAATGATAAACATATTTTCTGAATGAATGAAATGATCGATTGAACTATAAGAGCTATTAGTTGTGAACTAAGTGGGGTATTTTGTAAATCGCAACGCCTTGCGTTGCGTTGATTTACTTGTAAATTGTTATTGTTACAAAAACAATTTATATGGAAAACAACGCAACGCAAAGCGTTGCGTATTACAAAATAACCCCCTAAGTCTTTGGTTCAAATCAGTGAAGAGTTCAATTGAACTAGTTGCACCCAACTGATGATATAACAGCTGATGAAAACAATTTACCCAAATTTACACGAAAAAAAAGTCTGGGCTTTCTCGTGCAAGAAGAACAAGAATATTACTCTCTCATGACAGCTCTCATTAACCCAATTGTGTAGTAAGAAAACGCTTTTTGGTAAAATTGGGATCCCGCGGGATCCCAATGTTAAGTACCCGAACACAGCTAATGTTAACAATAAAGGCCCATAACCTATTAAAAATTGTGTTTGTTATTTTTTAATAAAAAAATAATATAAGCGGATTTATTAATAAAACAAATAAAATGAATAAATGAATAAATGAAAACTTTTTTCAATTTGAAATATGAACAAAATTATTTAAAAACATTTTACAAAATAGCAAGTGGATTTTATAGAAAGTATTTTCAACAACCGGGAGATAGGGAGACGGTGGAGCATATCATGTGTCACTGTCTGGTTCTTGCGCTCTCCAGGGCAAGTTGCTTGGGAGGCCATTTTTCCGAGATATGGAGGAAATCTCTGGAATCGGAATCTTGAGACTCCTAGCTTTTGCTAAAAGAATGTGGGGCACTCTAGTTGCCATCACTTATGTTTGATTTTACGCAGGGGTTAACGTTTCTCATCTGGAAACGCTAGGGACCTAATGGTCTATGCGAGATCTTTTGACCAACCAGTTCAACCTAACCTAACCAGTGCATTGAAATCTCCCATGAGTATTTTAATGTCAACATGGTTTATATCGTTCAACACGTTTGCGAGATTGTTGTAAAAGTTCTTTAGTTTATTGGGTATTAGTTTTAACTTTAATTGATTGTTATTTGTTGAGTATTTGAATTATTTGTTTAAGAATTAAAAGTATTTTAAAATTTTATTCCAATTTTGTTGTTTAATCCTATTGAACATTTGTGCAAAAATAATAAAATAATAACATACATTCTTGTTATTTGAACTATTCTAGGTTGAAACTTCAGCTGAACGTTGTGTTTCTACTTTATTGGAACTTATACAAACCAAAGTTAACTATGTTGTCCAAGAAGCCATTGTTGTCATCAAGGATATATTCCGTAAATATCCCAATAAATATGAGAGTATTATTAGTACTCTATGTGAAAATCTCGATACATTAGATGAACCAGAGGCTAGAGCTTCAATGGTATGGATTATTGGTGAATATGCTGAACGCATTGATAATGCTGATGAGCTATTGGATAGTTTCTTGGAAGGTTTCCAAGACGAAAATGCTCAAGTTCAGTTGCAACTATTGACGGCTGTAGTTAAACTTTTCTTGAAACGTCCATCTGATACACAAGAGTTGGTACAACATGTTCTATCATTGGCTACTCAAGATTCGGATAATCCTGATTTACGGGATCGTGGTTTTATCTATTGGCGTTTATTATCCACTGATCCAGCTGCTGCAAAAGAAGTCGTACTGGCTGACAAACCTTTGATTTCAGAAGAAACTGATTTACTTGAACCAACATTATTGGATGAATTAATTTGTCATATTAGCTCTTTGGCTAGTGTATATCATAAGCCTCCTACTGCTTTCGTGGAAGGCCGCGGTGCTGGCGTACGCAAATCATTGCCAAATCGTGCTGCCTCTTCTGGAGATGGTGAAACCAATGCTGGTGGTAGTAATAGTTCTGGTGGTGAAGCAATGGTTATACCAAATCAAGAATCACTTATTGGAGATTTATTGTCTATGGATATAAATACACCATCAATGCCAGCCGCAGCACCAACTAATGTTGATTTATTGGGAGGTGGTTTGGATATTTTGGTAAGTGGTGGTCAAATCTAATTAACAATATCAAAGTTGTGATATACATTTTTTAACTAGAAAAACTATGTACATAGAATCTTTTCTGTAGAAAAATCACAAAATTGTTCAATGGAAAATCCCTCAGAAGACTTTTAAAGAAAAGTTCCAAATCTGAGAACTTTTTTTTATAAAACCTTAGATTTTAAGAACACTTTCATATTGAAAAAACTGTTTGCTTCATAATTTAGAGTTTATACTTATTAAGTTTGCGTTAACATTATTAATATTAATTTTTTTCAGCTTGGTGGTCCTCCTGCTGAGTCCACTTCTGGTGGGGCTACTAGTTTATTGGGTGATATCTTTGGTCTTGGTGGCGCTTCGCTCAATGTGGGTTTACAAATTCCTAAAATTGTTTGGTTACCTGCTGAAAAGGGTAAAGGCCTCGAAATCTTAGGCAGTTTCTCCCGTCGTAATGGTGAAGTTTTCATGGATATGAAATTTACCAACAAAGCCATGCAACCTATGAGCGGGTTTGCAATACAACTGAATAAAAACAGTTTTGGTTTAGTACCCGGTCAACCACTACAAGTAGCACCTTTACCGCCTAATCAAACGGTAGAAGCCAGTTTAACTTTGGCCACTCATGGGCCAGTACAACGTATGGAGCCTTTGAATAATCTTCAAGTAGCTGTCAAAAATAACATAGACATTTTTTACTTTGCCTGCTTGATACATGGAAATTGTTTGTTTGCTGAAGATGGTCAACTTGATAAACGTGTTTTCCTTAATACCTGGAAGGAAATACCAGCTGCTAACGAAGTTCAATATTCTCTCAGTGGTGTTGTTGGTAACACCGATGGCATAGCCTCGAAAATGACCACTAATAATGTATTCACCATTGCAAAACGCAATGTGGAGGGTCAGGATATGCTGTACCAATCGCTCAAGTTGACCAACAATATATGGGTTTTACTCGAATTAAAATTACAGCCTGGTAATCCAGATGCTACTCTAAGTTTAAAATCACGTTCTGTAGAAGTGGCACCAATGATTTTTGCCGCATATGAGGCCATCATACGTTCACCTTAAATTGTTAAAACTTAAAAACTTGCAATAAATGCAGTAAAATATAAATAACTCTACAATATATTTGCATTGTCTTAAATTCTATCCTTAATATTTAAGTTTTAATCTTACCTTCTTTACATATTTTGTTTGTTTTTGGCTCAAATACAAAAGCAATCATTTTTGGCTAATTATAATTTTAGTTTATCTCTTTCATAATATTGTATTATTTTATCCTTAGAAATTGTGTTATCATGAACAAAAATTATGTGTTTCCCATTCTTTTTTTTATATCAGATATAGGAACAAAAATAAAACTAGCGACATTCCCCGACATTAAAAATAAATGTGTAGTTGCAAATTATTGATAATTTCGAATTAAATATTAAGGGTATTCATGTCTGAAATCTGAGATCTTGTAAAAGTGTAAAATTTTCTTTTAACACAACAGCAAACACATGTGAATAATATTCCACAAATCTTACAATATCACAATATACACTACCAGTATAAAATTTTGGTCTTGCGAACGTAGAAAAGTGTAACTTTTCATAGTGTTTGTTTGTTTTTTTTTTTTAAAGAGAGGCACACTCAGGAAATTCTTCCTATTAATTAACGTGTTGCTTCCTTTGGAAAGGGGATAGAGAAGAAGTGAAAGGTGGTGAAAGATGAAGTGCTTCAAATATGTTAACACTGTAATTGCGCGAGATGTTGAATTTTTAGAACAGTTGTTGCGCGCCATCTGATGGTGAGTTGGCGAAGTTTGTTGAAGCTTCATATCCCTGTTATATTATTTTACTTCGGTTAAGTGCTATGGTAACACCGAAGGAGGACGCGGCGATATGTATGAGGGATAGAAAAAACTCATACATATTAGAGATGAGCGATATTTTCATACCGGTGATTTAATCACAGTTATTGATAAATCACTGGTAACGGTAAAAGTGTAAAATTTTCTTTTAACACAACAGCAAACACATGTGAATAATATTCCACAAATCTTACAATATCACAATATACACTACCAGTATAAAATTTTGGTCTTGCGAACGTAGAAAAGTGTAACTTTTCATAGTGTTTGTTTGTTTTTTTTTTAAAGAGAGGCACACTCAGGAAATTCTTCCTATTAATTAACGTGTTGCTTCCTTTGGAAAGGGGATAGAGAAGAAGTGAAAGGTGGTGAAAGATGAAGGGCTTCAAATATGTTAACACTGTAATTGCGCGAGATGTTGAATTTTTAGAACAGTTGTTGCGCGCCATCTGATGGTGAGTTGGCGAAGTTTGTTGAAGCTTCATATCCCTGTTATATTATTTTACTTCGGTTAAGTGCTATGGTAACACCGAAGGAGGACGCGGCGATATGTATGAGGGATAGAAAAAACTCATACATATTAGAGATGAGCGATATTTTCATACCGGTGATTTAATCACAGTTATTGATAAATCACTGGTAACGGCAGTGATCAAATATTTCAAGTCGCAGTTACTCGGAATGTCGTTCCTTTAATATTTTTGTACTATTCTTTCTTGCAAACTTCATTGTGCACAGTAATACATGTTTTTTTTCAATGACAGTGACTCGCTTTCACCCTCTTCTGAATAAAATGTCTCCTTCTATCATGTCTTTGTTACCGGTCGCAACTATTCTTCTTTTAAGACCCAGTTTTTAGGAAGTGGATTATCTTTAAACTTAGTTTAACGCAGTTTGTAACTAAATACTGCTTTTAAAATGTGGTTTATTTTGTTTTATTTCAATAAAGAAATAAATTATACTGGAAAAAAGTTTTTCTGGCAAATTTTTGTTAATAAACTTTGAAATGGCTGATTAAATTCGTTTTCGGTTTAACTAAACCAAGTTTAACTGACATCTTAAAAACTCGTCATAAATATTATTTCGTTTATTTATCAGAAAATCGCAGTCTTTTCCATAGAAAAACCGTGATCACGATCACAGTTTAAAAGAACAACGATTTGCAAATCACATTCACTGAGAACAATGTTACTGAAAAATCGCCGGATCGCTCATCTCTATTACAAACCCGTGATCACGGTCACTGTTTAAAAGAACGGTGATTTGAAAATCACGATCACTGGTAGCAGCGTTATTCAAAAATCACGGATCGCTCATCTCTAATACATATTACTATTTTTCATAAATTGATGTTGCCTTGGTTGGGGCTCGAACCCGCAATCTCACTTGTAACAGTCCAACGCGCTAACCATTACACCACAGCGCCATTATTTACCAAAATTAAAAAGGCGTAAAAAATTTACATAAAATATCTAAAATTATTAAAATTAGCAAACAATATTATAAATATTAAATTTTCGCAGTACTTTTTATAAGCTTCCGTTGTACATTTTTCTTGAAAGTAAAAAATAATATTTTATAAAAAGTAAATTTTCTTTTAAGCACCGTATGTTGTTTCGATTTCTCGGGAAAAAAACTGTTATATTTCAGTTTCACGTGAAAACTGTGTAGAGTTTCTTTTCACGCAAATTTAATGTACAAGACTTATTTTTCTTGGAAAAAAGTGACATTTTGTGTTTATTGTGGTTGTGTAGTTGTTATAAAATTGTTCATTTTTATAATTTAAATTGCATTTTGAGGCTTTTAAAGTTCGAGTGAAATTTTTCCACGTAAAAAACAGCTTACGTTGCTTTATACGCAAGAAAAGTTGCACAGAAATATAACTAAAATTCTGTATATGAAACAGTTTTATTTTTGCTGTTCGTATTTACTAATATATAGCAAAAACAATCCCCTAATTTAGCAGTTTTTTCTGCAGCATCATTTTTAACTAAGTTTTTGTTACTTTTTCTGCTATTTTTACAGATTTATTTTTATGAGTGTAGGAAAAATGATATTAGCTTCGCCAAGAAAAATTTTGTTTTGGTTAATTTTGATTTTGAAAAAATAGATTTTTATGAAGGCGTTTTTACTAAATACTTCAACGCCTTACATAACACTATGCGACAGTCAAAATCGGGATGGGATGAAACCAACGGGAAATGTTATATCGGTCAAAAACAAGTTATACGTGTCCCGGCGTTTCGCTAGGTCACCCCTAGGAATCGAGATATATCTTTTTTTGACATAACTCGAGAACCACTAGTCCGATTTTGCTCAAACAATTTTAAAAAAATTAAAAATTACAATTCCTTTAATCTGTTCATATAACGTTTTTCTATATACTCCACAGTTTTGCCGGTAAAAATAAATGTTTGTTACCGCTACCATAAAAATCAATAACCTTTTGTTTATTACTTTTTTTTAATATTTTAGGCAAAAAATATTTTTTTCTTCATACATTTATTTTTACCGGCAAAACTGTTGAGTATATAGAAAAACGTTATATGAACAGATTAAAGGAATTGTAATTTTTAATTTTTTTAAAATTGTTTGAGCAAAATCGGACTAGTGGCTCTCGACTTATGTCATAAAAAAGACCACCAAAGGTCAAATCGATATATCTCGATTCCTAGAGGTGACCCAGCGAAACGCCGGGGCACGTATAACTTCTTTTTTCCCCGGTAGTTTGAACCCTTCCCGATCACTGACCCCTACCATTTGTCTCACAGTGTAATCAGGGGGAATAAAAAATAGTATCTAAATGTGGCTGTCTGGATATAATTACAAAACAGAAATAAAAACTAAACATAAAATATATAATAAAATGTTGTTTAAATCGGATAATATAGAGTTAGTGGAAATTTTGCTCCATTAAGATATTAAAAGGGCGCTCACGTCAGGGAGCTCCAATTTTTCCAATTTCTAATTTTTGATGTGAATACCCTTACTGTATAAGTGCATATATTTAACCATATGTTACCCAAAAACGTTATTCAAATTTATGCATTATAAATAAAATATTTAACAAAAAATGTAATCGTTTTACTCAAATTTATTTTAAGCAGGGAATTAAAGGCTCAATATAATCTCCGGGCACCAGCGTAGCTAGACCATTTCAATGGGAGGGGGCTATAGCCTTTCGTAATAAAATTTTATTTTTTTTATTTTATCGAGAAAAGTATCTAAAGTTTTATAGACCGTTTAAATTGTTTTGCTGCTCTGTTTTGTATGTGCTATCGGCTGACAAGTTACGCTTTTAGCTTTACCCTATAAGCAGGGTAAGTTTTGGCACACACATGTGGCCACATCCACATGTGAAAAAAATTATGTGCCTTACCACTTGGCACATCCACATGTGCCAATAGTAGGGCACATTTTCAAATGTGACATGTGAAAATATCTTAGGCATATCACATGTGCCAGAGCTTTGAAGAATTAATTCCTTAATTCAATTTTTCAATTCTGAATTAAAAATTCGATGAATTAATTTACTAAGCACCATATACTGAATGGAATTAATTCATATTTGCTTTCGTTCGATTTATTTTGTTACGAATTAATTCAATTGCAATAGTTCTTTTTATTAAATCAATTGAATTAATTCACTGGTGAACACGTTCAATTTTATAAATCGAACTCAAAAAAAGTGATTTAGTTCCTTACTGAATTCGTTCAATTTCATTTTCGTTCAGTGAATTAAAAAAAATAAAATTACGTTCAGTGAATTAAAAAAAAAAATAAAATTACGTTCAGTGAATTAAAAAAAAAAAATAATAAGTTCACTGAATTGAAAAAAAAATAAAATAAGTTCACTGAATTGAAAAAAAATAAAATAAGTTCACTGAATTCAAAGCCTGTTTTCTGCCATTCAGTAGAACAAAACAATAATGTACAAATAAAATTTTTAAATAAGCAATTTTACAGCGTGTGCTAGTAACAAATTAGAAACCGGATGCTGTTTATCAACCTACATGATTCAAAAATAAGGCCTTTTACTATTAAAAATAAAAACTTTACAGATATAGATAAATTTGGAAAAAATATAACTATTAATTTTTCAAACTAGTTATATAGTTATATTTTTTTCCAAATTAATCTACATCTGTTAAGTTTTTATTTTTAATAGTAAAAGGCTTGAATCATGTAGGTTGATAAACAGCATCCGGTTTCTAATTTTTTACTAGCACACGCTGTAAAATTGCTTATTTAAATATTGTATATGTACATTATTGTTTTCTTCTACTGAACGGCAGAAAACAGGCTTTGAATTCAGTGAACTTATTTTTTTTTTTTTTTGATTCAGTGAACTTATTTTAATTTTTTTCAATTCAGTGAACTAATTATTTTTTTTTAATTCACTGAATGTAATTTTATTTTTTTTTAATTCACTGAATGAAAATGAAATTGAATGAATTCAGTGGTGAATTAATTCAGTAAGGAATTAATTCACTTTTTTCCGTTCGATTTATAAAATTGAACGCGTTCACCGGTGAATTAATTCATTTGATTTAATAAAAAGAACTATTGCAATTGAATTAATTCTTTGAATTTGTTGTTTGATGAACGCATTCAGTTGAATGAATTCAGTGAATTACTTAAGAAAAGGAATTCATTCAATTGTAGAGAAAATTGAATTCGATTGGTAGTGAATTCATTCAAAAAGGAATTAATTCTTCAAAGCTCTGACATGTGCCAAGACGTAAATGTGATGTGCCCGGCACATTTCACATTCAAAAGCCGAATGTGGCCACATGTGGGGCACAAGTGCCCAAATATATTTACAAAAAGTACCATAAAAAAGAGTACAATTTTTCAAAAAAAAGTACAATTTTCGAAAAAATTTTAATTTTTTGAAAAAAGCACAATTTTTGAAAAAAATTTAAAATTTTCAAAAAAAGTAAAATTTTTAATAAAAAAGGAAACAAACAATTGTACCCAGCAAAATATTGGTAATGACACCTCATTACTATCTGCATTACCAAAAATGATATAT
The DNA here is from genome assembly GCA_949987735.1 of Leucophora obtusa. NCBI lineage: Eukaryota > Metazoa > Arthropoda > Insecta > Diptera > Anthomyiidae > Leucophora > Leucophora obtusa. Next base: position 35,084,772 of record OX465297.1, on the reverse strand, counting down.
CATTACCTTTTGCATTATTTTATAATATAAAATAATGACTTCCTAATAACGGCCTATTGTAGTCATTGTTTCTAAATATAAAATAATGACTTACTCGTATTAGTTTTAATAAGTACTTTTTACACAGTTACATTTTTTTATTATATGTAAATATGTATGTTTTATGTTTAAATTTTTATGACAAGTCCTAAAATTACACACTAGAGAAAACTTAAATTTTTCTGAATGTATTTCCTTAGGCTAATAGTATTTGCCTAACTCCTTATTTTTAAGAATCAAGTAAGCAATCGGATAACCACTTATAATTAAACTTTTTGTAAGCATGTGTGTAACCACTTATTATTCAAAATCTCATAACTACTTATTTCTCATTTTTTCGTAAGCGAGCGGGTCAGCATGACTACTTATAAAAACGACCACGCCAAACAAAAATAATGAGTTTAGACGCCAAAAAATAAGTTGTGCGGAGCTATGAATTTCTATTATATAACCACTTATTTGGTAATGAAGATTTTGCTGGGTATTGTCTATCAGGAAAATGATCAACCTTTTTTGAAACAACAAATAAAATCTAATATGACAATAATATCTAATATCATATTAGAATTTGGACTTGAGGTAGAAGAATATTGTAACTAAATATATGAAAATATAGAAAGTCCGAAAAAACAATTTTTGTATTTTTAATGCAAAAATTAAAATAATTGTTAAAAAAAAAAGAAAATTTTGCAAAAAAAAAAGTATATTTAAAAAAAAGTAGAATTTTCCAAAAAAAATTTGATTTTTCAAAAAAAAATTACTAACAAAAATAGTAGTAATATTTTTCAAAAAGGTAAAATTTTTCAAAAAAGTACAATTTTTCAAATAAAAAGTAAAATTAAAAAAAAGACAATTTTTCTGATTTATTTTAAGCGAAATAGAACAAAAAATTAAAATTATGCAAAATTTGGGTTTTATACACCCAAAGTTTTCGAGATATAGGCGAGAAACATAAACGTCCTTTTGGTTTTAGCGTTAGTAGTTTACGAGATATTTGGAATTTTAAATTCTAGCAGGTTATGTGGAATTTGTTTTCACTTAACGGGTTTTGTGGGTGTATACCCTTGGGGTATACTCGCTTAGTTTTCGAGATATAGGCGAAACCCCAAATAAACGTCCTTTCCTTCTAGCATTAGTAGTTTATGAGATATTTGCATTTTTAAAATCTAGCTGAATTAGGTAAAATCTGTTTTCACTAAAGGGGTTTTATAGGTGTATTAACACCCAACGGGAAAAAATTTAAACAGTTTTGCTCTATCTCGCTTAGTTTTCGAGACATAGGCGAGAAGCCAAATAAACGTTTGAAAAAGTGTCCTATTCTTGAAAAAAATTTAAATTTAACTTTTTAGAAAAATTTTACTTTTTTTTGACAAACTGCACCTTTTTGGGAAAATGGTAATTTTGTTTTTAGAAATTGAATTTTTCTTTAAATGTAATTTTTTTTTGTGAAAAATTGTACTTTTTTTGAAAAATGTTAATTTTGATAAATGGTTACTTTTTTAATAAATGGTACCTTTTTTTAAATGCGCCGGGCACATCACATTCTCATGTTGGCACATGTGATTTGCCAAAGGCACATTTACATGGCAGATTTTAAAATGTGCCCGACTATTAGCACATTTGTAATGTGCCAAAAGCCGGGCACATTTCATATTTAAATGTACCGGGCACATCACATTCTCATGTTGGCACATGTGATTTGCCTAAGGCACATTTATATTACACATTTTAAAATGTGCCCGACTATTGGCACATGTGGATGTGCCAAATGTGCACCACATGTGGCCACATCGGCACTACAAAAATGCACGTGAAATCAAATTGAATTCCACATTCTTAATTCAAGACGCTTTAATTTAGCAATATTAATATCACATCCTCTGCACAAAAAAAAAAGGATATGAATATACAATAACAGAGATAGGCTTTCCAATAAAAAGTTTTTTTTTAGTAAATTAATTTATTTTCTTATATTTATTATGTTACACAATTTGTACATTTTGCCTCGGCGTCAAACGACATTGAGGCGAGTTGGCAGTTCAACATGGCAATATTGTCGCGATATTTGTTAATGAAGTCTATTTTTTTTTAATTTATATCAAAATCTCCGTGAAAACGGGGTTTTGGTGTTTATCCTAAACTAATGAAGATAATTGAAATTTGGCATATAGCTGACGAGAAGAAAACCAACCAAAGGATTTTTGGCTACTCAAATGTTTAAGGGGTAAAACGGGGCTCAGAAGTTTGAAAAAATCGATTTTCGAACGTCATTTTTGGTACACTCAAAAAAAAAGTCAGTAAAATCAGCAAAAAATATTGCTGTGTCAGCAAATTTTTAGTCAGGAGCGTGCTTGCATAAAAGTTGGTAATTTCAGCAAAAGTGTTTGCTGAAAATCAGCGAGCAGATTTTTACCAAAAAAATAGTAATCTTCAGCAAAAGTTTTGCTAACACTTAGTCGATTGCAAATGAAAAAAATCCTTGCTAAAATCACTAAACTCTTTGCTGAATATTAGTAGACTGAAAAAAACTCAAAAAACTTGTAAGCGAAATTTTACTTTAGTTAATTTATTTGCTGAAAATTTAAATATAGAAATTGTGTAGAGTTGTTTTTCTTTTTTATCATTTCCGTTGTCTGTACTACATCCAGACAAGCTGCGACATCTACATGTGTCTATCTGGTTGTCGTCCACGCTGTAAATGCGGTTATCAACACAGTTTTTGTAGCAAAATAAATTAGTAAAACATTAGTTCAAAATTAATTTAGGGCTAAAAAAATATAACTAAAACTTTTGTTGAAAACGGAATTTCAGCAAAAAAATTGCCGAAAACTAGGGATATTTTCTATAAGAAAATAGCCCAAGAGACGGGATGGACAAAATACATCAATCTGGCAACGTAGTACTATATTTAATTGTACACCTAAGTATATGCTATGATTAATTACGCATTAGAATTATATAGTTTGTGTGTGTGTATAGTAGAGGGCTGAATGAATGTCTTACAAGACATTCTCTTGCATGCGCTGATGAGAGATTTGACGATTTTTAATACTAAATATAACAAAAATTGACCATTTTACTTATTTGTAGTTATTTACAAGATGTTAAAATTCAGATCATTACAAAAAAAAATAAATAAAACAGAAAACAAAAAAAAATATTTTGGTGTTGTATAAGAAAATGTTTTGTGAATGTCTTGCAAAACATTCATACTGGCCTCTAGTGTATAGTCCAGTGGTGTTAGACCTTTTTGGTCAAAAATGTAAAAATAAATAGTCAAAATCGTCAACAATTTTATGAAAAATCGTCAAGAAATCGTCATCAGTTAAATATCATAAAAACACTAGTTCCATTTTTTTTTTATTCGAAATTCATTTTAACTGCTTACCTCTATATTACAGCTCTTAAGATTTTATAAATTTGAATTATATACAACACAGCTTTTATAAATTCGAATTATATACAACTGGACGTTATTTTTTGCTTTATCTGTAAAAATGTGATATTTATGCTATAATTAATTGCATTTTAACCGCATAACAGATGATTTTAACCTCATCATCTGTTATGCGGTTAAAATCATCATAAATAATTTATATAGACTTTAAGATCGTTATTCCGAACTTTGTTCTTAAAACTCTTAGTCATAATTGTTCTATAATTTAGACATAAGCCAAATACAGTGTATTTCGGAATTTTTAACATTGATTTTCTAAAAATGTGACGTAATTGATACATTTGAAAAACAGATTTATAATCAGCTTGCCTATATCTATGAAAGTTTAAATCCCTGCAGAAAATTCATTTTGTAAACCTGTGTAAATTAAAAATTAACCTAGCTCCAACTTTTGTTTGTTAATTGATTTCAACCACGAACATATTTTTCCACTCAGACCCAACGAGTATTGCGAATTCCAAAAAGACGATTCGAAAAGAACAATTTGCGGTTTTTTAAATGCTTTTCTTTATAATTTAATTTTAATTTTATAAATTCGTTTAAAAATAAGCAATTTTCCTAAATCGTCATAACATGCGGAGTTTTTATTCACAAATCGTCAATAGTCATTTGTAAAATTTTGACTAAAAAATCGTCAAAATGACGTAAAACCGTCACATCTGACACCACTGGTATAGTCTCTAATCGTAATGTAAGCAAAGAGTATACATATAGAGAGAGACGATCCTTCCTATGACTCTCTTATATTTTTAGCGAACTCGGGCGAGCAAATAAAAACCGTGTGAAAATCAGTGTTGCCATTTCAGTGCTTTTCGGGTATTTTTTGGTGCTTTTTTCCTTCCCGTACCCGGTGATTTTTTACAAACACCCTTTTAAAAAAAGCGGGTATTTACAGTGCTTTTTCCGATTTCTGGCAGTGCTTTTAGTGCTTTCTGTATAGTTTATATTTTTGGTATTTGTTCTCGTTTTTTTTTTAATTTTTCTTGAATTTTCTGTCAAAGTTGAAAAAATAATACGAACCATACAAAAAGTAAATTTTTTACAATGTTAATTATAGAGATAGGAAATCAAAACTTACACTACTCACCGGTAGGGGGCGCTGATATTTAGTATCACCTGAGCAACTATTTAGTATCACTTTAGTATCAGCTTAGCCTATATTTAAAAACTCAAAAATTGCTGAAAACTGCGCAAAATAAGAAAAAATCAAGCTCAAAATATGTTCAAATAATTAAATTTGGGAATTCTTTTTTTGTTTTGCTTTTTGTTTGTTCTTATTTCAATTTAAATAAAAAAACAAAATTGTCAATTTTTTGAAAACGATGTCGTTATAACTTTTGTTTTTGGTGATGCCATACCCCTGGTTTGTAGTACAATTTTAAATAGCAACTTCGTTATATTTAATCTTGAAAAAGCACCAAACTAACAATTCAGAAATGTTAGTTTGGTGCTTTTTTACCCCTTTTTTTGGTTATTTTTTGAACCTTTTTTATACGATTTTACAAAGCTAAAATGTGTTTTTAAATTCTTGACTTAAATTTTTCAAAAAATTAATATCGTGCTTTTTTACCCCATTTTTGGTTAACTTTTACCCTTTTTACCCGTTTTCACAATGCTCACGGTGCTTTCTTGCCTTCAAGAGTTGGCAACACTGGTGAAAATAGTTTGCTCACACAAAAGATGCTGTGAGGGGAAAAATGTGATGACGTAAAATTTCCTTTTTCATTATTCTTCTTTGAAATGAGTGTTGTCAACTTCTAACACAACATCATTAATACAATGAAGTACACAATTTATACCAAACTTGATAAAATCCACGAATTTTAATGAACAAATTTTTAATAAGTATGCTTTCATCATTTTCCCTACAGAAATTTTTTGTGTATGAATTATATAATCTCCACGTAAAATAATTTTTTCTGCGATTGATTTTGAAGTTAATTGATAAAAAAAATAAATTAAACCTAATGTGTGGTGGAGATACCAAATTATTTTAAAATTTTATTGCGTATTTTATTTCATTTGTAGACACTATATTGCGTTTTTTTTCGATTCCTAATAGTGAACACATTAAATTAAATTATGACGCATTAGGAAATTATCTCGTTCCCCTTAAAAGCATCTAATTTCCCCGCAATTCCCCTGTATTATAGTTGGAATTTCTCCTTATTTTACGCTCTTTGATTTTACACAAGCAAAATGTGTTATTTTGCTTGTGCCCGAGTTCGCGAACAAATAAAAAGAGAGACGATTGAGAGAGACAAGGGGGGATCGATACCCACTGATTTAACTCATTTAATTTTCGAGATACGGGAGATATTCCAAATAAAAGCCCTTTTCGCTTAGTTTTCGAGAAAAACGCGATTTTAAAATCTAGCAATGCAAGTCAAAATCTAGTTCCGCTATGGGGGTATTGGTGGCGAGTGTTGAACTTTAGTGCACTAAGGTTTCCTCTAGCTCTTCTAGTTTTCGAAATATGGACGATTTAAATTTTATAAAAGCGATTTTCGCACTTATTGACTCACTATGACTTCCGTGTTCCAAAACCGTTGTCCGTTTTCATCTAACTCATTTAGTTTTCGAGATACGGGAGATATTCCAAATAAAAGCCCTTTTCTCTCTACGACGTTTAGTTTTCAAGAAAAACGCGATTTTAAAATCTAGCAATACAAGTCAAAATCTAGTTCCGCTATCGGGGTATTGGTGGCGAGTTTTGAACTTTGGTGCACTCAGTTTTCCTCTAGCTCTTCTAGTTTTCGATATATGGACGATTTAAATTTTATATAAGCGATTTTCGCACTTATTTTTTCACAGATGACTCACTATGACTTCCCTGTTCCAAAACCGTTGTCCGTTTTCATCTAACTCATTTAGTTTTCGAGATACGGGAGATATTCCAAATAAAACCCCTTTTCTCTCTACGACGCTTAGTTTTCGAGAAAAACGCGATTTTAAAATCTAGCAATACAAGTCAAAATCTAGTTCCGCTATCGGGGTATTGGTGGTGGGTTTGACCTTTGGTGCAGCGCTTCTTCTAGCTCTTCCATTTTTTTTTTATCTAAGAAAATTGTTAAAAATATTTCTTACCAAATATTACATTAATAAGGGGTACCATAAAAAAAAAATTAAAAATAAAAAAACGCGTTGTCGCGACCTCTAAATCAATATTCAAAAATCTGAGAAAATTGTAATAATTTGTTTTTTTACCAAAAGCAACATGTTTGATATGTAAAGTTTGAAAAATTAAAAATATGGTCTGATAACAAAATATCTCCAAAAAAGTTTTGTTTAGAAGTTGCAGATCGCAATTGAAGTTTCAAGGTTGTACTCGTTCTATTATTTTTAATTAGTTCAAAATAATGGGAAAAATTGTAAAAATTAAATATAATTATTATGATCGCGACATATCATATCTAATATATTTTTGGGTGTCCCCTTTAAAATGCTGTTGTTACAGTATTTACCCCCGCCCCCCTAAAGGATAACTTTTTTCTACCTGTAAATAAAAGCAGATGAAATGGTATAGAGAGTTTTTATATATTAAGGAATAGGGGCAACATTGTGGAGATCGCGAATTCCAACTTTCATGTTTTTTTTTTAATTCCCTTCATTCTGCTTGCAATATTGTTTTTATTATTCCTTTTTACTTTTTTAATTTCATTTAATTAGTCCTATCCTAAATTTTTAATTATGAACTATCACTCTACTGTTTTATCAAACATTTTCCCAAACTCTTATATTTATTGTTATTTCTTTATTATACGTAATTCTTCATTGTTACATTTTTCAAAATAATAGCCGTTTTTTTTTTCTAATCACTTGGATTTAATAAATCCAAAAAGTATTTCTAAAAGTGCTCAACAGATGGCGTTAGATTCTCCCTATTTTAAAAAGAATTTTCTGTCCGACACTTCTTTCACCCTAATTTTTAATACCGAATTCGATGATGAAGGATTTTACTTTAAATTTTAATTATATTTTATATAAAACAGCGATAAACAGTCTGCCTTTTCAGTTTTATCACTTCAATTTATATTTTTACACAATTGAAAAATTCCATTGCAATATTTAATATTCACTAATTGGATTTAATTAAATTACTTACTGTAGAGTGAAAAATTGCCATTCCTATTTCAGCTATTTTCCAAGATTAAAAATATGTATGTGGTGAGGTGTAGTTTTTTTCTAAACATATTTCATAAAAAAAAAATTTAATAAAAACCTTTTATTTGTTAGTTTTTAAATTTTTTTGTTTCTCTTTTAATTTTTATTCGTATTTTTTTCTGACATTAAATTAATAGGCTATTTCATATATTTGTGCTTTTATTATGGATTTATTAAATCCAGCTTTTTTTTGGATTTAAAAAATCCACTTTTTGTATGAAAAATTCTAAATCCAGGTGATTAAAAAACACGCTAAATATCAATTTCAAAACAATAAAAAAGAGCAATATTGAAAAATCCGTTATTCTAATTCAGAAAAAGGCAGGGATGTAAATGGGTTGTCAATTGGGACTTTACTGAATATATGTTTTAGAAGGGGAAATTATCTCTATACGCTATGCTTTGACATAAGAATATTTTCGATAACAATAATTTAGTAGTTGGATAATTTTTAGACATGGCATACAATATAAATCTCAGATATTCATCAAAGAATAATACAAATTTTCCCAAAATGCATATATTATTACTTTCAAAATTTGCTAGTAACGAAATACTTAACAAAAAACTTTATCTTGCTTTTAACTACAAAATGGTAATTTTAACCAATAATATACCCCATTATAATCCGAATAAATTATTTCATACGGGTTACAACATCACAAAATAAAATTTTTTTGTATTATAAAATGTTAAGTATGTTTCAAAATATAAGAAATGTCTTTACAAAATTGATTGAATTTTCTGTTACAAAATGTTTTGTGAACAATAAATTGCAATTGAATTTCTTTTAAATCTTGCATATTAAAAGAGAAAATTCAATAAATGTTAACATTTTTTAAGGAAAAAGTGTGAAATGAAAGTCTTAAATGTGAAAATAAATTATTTTATTTTTTTAAAAAAAAATCGTCAACCTTACTGTATATTTTTTCAACATTCCATATTTTATTTCACATACATATTTAAGGGCTTTTATTTTTAATCTAAATCATAGTGAGTCATCTGTGGAAAAATAAGTGCGAAAATCGCTTATATAAAATTTAAATCGTCCATATCTCGAAAACTAGAAGAGCTAGAGGAAAACTGACTGCACCAAAGTTCAACACTCGCCACCAATACTCCGATAGCGGAACTAGATTTTGACTTGTATTGCTAGATTTTAAAATCGCGTTTTCTCGAAAACTAAGCGTCGTAGAGAGAAAAGGGCTTTTATTTGGAATATCTCCCATACCTCGAAAACTAAATGAGTTAGATGAAAATGGACAACGGTTTTGGAACAGGGAAGTCATAGTGAGTCATCTGTGAAAAAATAAGTGCGAAAATCGCTTATATTAAATTTAAATCGTCCATATATCGAAAACTAGAAGAGCTAGAGGAAAACTGACTGCACCAAGGTGAAAATCCACCACCACTAAGCCTCGTAGAGAAAAATAAATTCGAAAATGAATTTTGCGATTTTTTTTAATTTTTGAAGATTTTTTTGAAATTTTCATTATATAATATTTCATCGTTTCTAATTCTGACGATTTTCATGATTTCGAATTTCTGACAGTTTTGCCATTTTCGATTTTTTTTTTAATTTTGACGATTTTTTCTAAATTTTACTTTTTTTAATTTTTGCAGTTTTTTCAAATATTCGCGAATTTTTCAAATTATGTCGATTTTTCAACACATGACTATTTTCAAATTTTGGAGATTTTTCAATTTTGGCGATTTTTCAGAATTTTTGGCGATTTTTTTAAATTTTGGGGATTTTTTCCAATTTTGTAAATTTTTGACGATTTTTTTAAATGTTTGACGATTTTTCAAATTTTGACGATTTTTTTCCAATTTTTGGGCTTTTTTTCAATTTTGGAAAATTTTTCAAATTTTGACGATTTTTTTCAATTTTGGCCATTTTTTTTTTAATTTTTGAAGATTTTGTCCAATTTTGACTTTTTTTCAATTTTAGTGTTTTTTTCAAATTTTGTAAATTTTTTTCCATTTTGGCAGTTTTTTCGTATTTTTAACGATTTTTTAAATTAAATTTTTTTTTGACGATTTTTTCAATTTTTTGACGATTTTTCAAATTTTGACGATTTTTTTCCACTTTTTGGGATTTTTCAATTTTGGCGATTTTTTTTAATTTTTGAAGATTTTGTCAAATTTTTCACAATTTTTCAAATATTACTTTTTTTTCGAATTTAGTGTTTTTTTTCAAATTTTGGCGATTTTTTCCAATTTTTAACGATTTTTTCAATTTTGGCAATTTTTTTAAATTTTGCAGATTTTTTCAAATTTTTGACGATTTTTCAAGTTTTGACGATTTTTTCTGATTTTTTCCAATATCGGCGATTTTTTTAAATTTCGGCGATTTTTTTAAAATTTGAAAATTTTTTTTTTTAAATTATGCAATTTTTTTAAATTTTAAAGATTTTTTAAATTCGGCGATTTTTTCATATTTGTCAATTTTTTTTTAAATTTTTGGCGATTTTTTGAAAATTTGGACAGTTCTTTTTTAATTTCGGCGATTTTTTTCAATTTTGGCGATTTTGTATCCATTTTTGAATTTTTTTTTAAATTATTATCGATTTTTTTTATATATTTGCGATTTTCGACAATAATGTTAGCTGTTTTTTTAATGCACGTGCATATGCACTTGCACTCGCACATGTGCGAATAGTATCTGCACTTGCACATCTTGATGTGCACATGTGCATGTGCGAAATATGAAGTCAAATTCGCACATGCACATGCACATGTGCAAGTGCAAATTATAAACAAAAATTTGCACATGTGCATGTGCATCTTTTGTCTGCTCATCAATTTTTGCACATGTGCATGTGCGCACATGTGCGTGCATTACGAAGCCTGATAAAAGCTGAACATAGCCTTTTTGAAACACTAAATGTTGCTTAATTTGTTTTGGCACTTTTAAAACTTTTTTGGCTCTTTTTAGGCATCATTTAGGCACCAAACGAAAATTCTCAAATATCATCACTGGTATACCCTGTGAATGTAGCTATAGCTACACAATAGCTATACTGACGAGAAAATCACCGTCATGGCAACAGTGAATACCGACTACTTAAGTACTAATTTCAACACTAACTGCTAGCAGTAGAATTTTTACGACAGTGAATTTAACAAGATCCAAGTACTTGAGATAACAAGATCCAAGTACTCGAGCTAACAAGATCTAACAAGTAATCGTTAATACTCATATATAACAGCTGATTTCTTTGTAAATAACAAACAGCAAACAAGCACGTGGTGGTTATAGATGTAAACAAAACGCACGTGGTGGTATAAATGTAAACAAAAGCACGTGGAGCTATAAACGTAAACAAAAGCACGTGGTATTTGAAAATTTTACCAAATAACTTAAAAATATGTATATATACACATAAAATGTTAATAAAATCGCAAAAATATGTTTCATTTTGTAAAAAATATATAAAAATATATTTTTCCATACAATGTTCTGCAGGGTAATATAAAATTCTAATTCATCCATATTTTTCAAAAATTCGTCAAAAATAGGGGGAGAGATGTAGAGCTCTGAAATTTTCAACAGTCACTTTCCACTACATTTCTATAAATCCTAATATATAACACATGCCTGAAATAATCCGGCGGACGGAACTACAAGCCAACAAGATTTGGTCCACTGGGTTATTATGCACCAAAATTAAAGAAAAAAAATCATCTTTTTCAAAAATTCGTCAAAAATACGGGAGAGATGTAGAGCTCTGAAATTTTCAACAGTCATTTTCCACTACATTTCTATAAATCCTGATATATAACACATGCCTGAAATAATCCGGCGGACGAAACTACAAGCCAACAAGATTTGGTCCACTGGGTTATTATGCACCAAAATAAAAGAAAAAAAATCATCTTTTTCAAAAATTCGTCAAAAATAGGGGGAGAGATGTAGAGCTCTGAAATTTTCAACAGTCATTTTCCACTACATTTCTATAAATCCTGATATATAACACATGCCTGAAATAATCCGGCGGACGAAACTACAAGCCAACAAGATTTGCTCCACTGGGTTATTATGCACCAAAATAAAGGAAAAAAAATCCTGTTTTTCAAAAATTCGTCAAAAATAGCGGGAGAGATGTAGAGCTCTGAAATTTTCAACAGTCATTTTCCACTACATTTTTATAAATCCTAATATATAACACATGCCTGAAATAATCCGGCGGACGGAACTACAAGCCAACAAGATTTGGTCCACTGGGTTATTATGCACCAAAATTAAAGAAAAAAAATCATCTTTTTCAAAAATTCGTCAAAAATAACGGGAGAGATGTAGAGCTCTGAAATTTTCAACAGTCATTTTCCACTACATTTCTATAAATCCTGATATATAACACATGCCTGAAATAATCCGGCGGACGAAACTACAAGCCAACAAGATTTGGTCCACTGGGTTATTATGCACCAAAATAAAAGAAAAAAAATCATGTTTTTTAAAAATTCGTCAAAAATAGGGGGAGAGATGTAGAGCTCTGAAATTTTCAACAGTCATTTTCCACTACATTTCTATAAATCCTCATATATAACACATGCCTGAAATAATCCGGCGGACGGAACTACAAGCCAACAAGATTTGGTCCACTGGGTTATTATGCACCAAAATTAAAGAAAAAAAATCATCTTTTTCAAAAATTCGTCAAAAATAGCGGGAGAGATGTAGAGCTCTGAAATTTTCAACAGTCATTTTCCACTACATTTCTATAAATCCTGATATATAACACATGCCTGAAATAATCCGGCGGACGAAACTACAAGCCAACAAGATTTGGTCCACTGGGTTATTATGCACCAAAATAAAAGAAAAAAAATCATGTTTTTCAAAAATTCGTCAAAAATAGCGGGAGAGATGTAGAGCTCTGAAATTTTCAACAGTCATTTTCCACTACATTTCTATAAATCCTGATAAATAACACATGCCTGAAATAATCCGGCGGACGAAACTACAAGCCAACAAGATTTGGTCCACTTGGTTATTATGCACCAAAATAAAAGAAAAAAAATCATGTTTTTTAAAAACTCGTCAAAAATAGGGGGAGAGATGTAGAGCTCTGAAATTTTCAACAGTCATTTTCCACTACATTTCTATAAATCCCGATATATAACACATGCCTGAAATAATCCGGCGGACGAAACTACAAGCCAACAAGATTTGGTCCACTGGGTTATTATGCACCAAAATAAAAGAAAAAAAATCATGTTTTTCAAAAATTCGTCAAAAATAACGGGAGAGATGTAGAGCTCTGAAATTTTCAACAGTCATTTTCTACTACATTTCTATAAATCCCGATATATAACACATGCCTGAAATAATCCGGCGGACGAAACTACAAGCCAACAAGATTTGGTCCACTGGGTTATTATGCACCAAAATAAAAGAAAAAAAATCATGTTTTTCAAAAATTCGTCAAAAATAACGGGAGAGATGTAGAGCTCTGAAATTTTCAACAGTCATTTTCCACTAGATTTCTATAAATCCTGATATATAACACATGCCTGAAATAATCCGGCGGACGAAACTACAAGCCAACAAGATTTGGTCCACTGGGTTATTATGCACCAAAATAAAAGAAAAAAATCATGTTTTTCAAAAATTCGTCAAAAATAGCGGGAGAGATGTAGAGCTCTGAAATTTTCAACAGTCATTTTCCACAACACATCTATAAATCCAGATATATAACACATGCCTGAAATAATCCGGCGGACGAAACTACAAGCCAACAAGATTTGGTCCACTGGGTTATTATGCACCAAAATAAAAGAAAAAAAATCATCTTTTTCAAAAATTCGTCAAAAATAGGGGGAGAGATGTAGAGCTCTGAAATTTTCAACAGTCATTTTCCACTACATTTCTATAAATCCTGATATATAACACATGCCTGAAATAATCCGGCGGACGAAACTACAAGCCAACAAGATTTGGTCCACTGGGTTATTATGCACCAAAATAAAAGAAAAAAAAATCATGTTTTTTAAAAACTCGTCAAAAATAGGGGGAGAGATGTAGAGCTCTGAAATTTTCAACAGTCATTTTCCACTACATTTCTATAAATCCCGATATATAACACATGCCTGAAATAATCCGGCGGACGAAACTACAAGCCAACAAGATTTGGTCCACTGGGTTATTATGCACCAAAATAAAAGAAAAAAAATCATGTTTTTCAAAAATTCGTCAAAAATAACGGGAGAGATGTAGAGCTCTGAAATTTTCAACAGTCATTTTCCACTAGATTTCTATAAATCCTGATATATAACACATGCCTGAAATAATCCGGCGGACGAAACTATAAGCCAACAAGATTTGGTCCACTGGGTTATTATGCACCAAAATAAAAGAAAAAAAATCATGTTTTTCAAAAATTCGTCACAAATAGCGGGAGAGATGTAGAGCTCTGAAATTTTCAACAGTCATTTTCCACAACACATCTATAAATCCGGATATATAACACATGCCTGAAATAATCCGGCGGACGAAACTACAAGCCAACAAGATTTGGTCCACTGGGTTATTATGCACCAAAATAAAAGAAAAAAAATCATCTTTTTCAAAAATTCGTCAAAAATAGGGGGAGAGATGTAGAGCTCTGAAATTTTCAACAGTCATTTTCCACTACATTTCTATAAATCCTGATATATAACACATGCCTGAAATAATCCGGCGGACGAAACTACAAGCCAACAAGATTTGGTCCACTGGGTTATTATGCACCAAAATAAAAGAAAAAAAATCATGTTTTTCAAAAATTCGTCACAAATAGCGGGAGAGATGTAGAGCTCTGAAATTTTCAACAGTCATTTTCCACAACACATCTATAAATCCGGATATATAACACATGCCTGAAATAATCCGGCGGACGAAACTACAAGCCAACAAGATTTGGTCCACTGGGTTATTATGCACCAAAATAAAAGAAAAAAAATCATCTTTTTCAAAAATTCGTCAAAAATAGGGGGAGAGATGTAGAGCTCTGAAATTTTCAACAGTCATTTTCCACTACATTTCTATAAATCCTGATATATAACACATGCCTGAAATAATCCGGCGGACGAAACTACAAGCCAACAAGATTTGGTCCGCTGGGTTATTATGCACCAAAATAAAAGAAAAAAAATCATGTTTTTCAAAAATTCGTCAAAAATAGCGGGAGAGATGTAGAGCTCTGAAATTTTCAACAGTCATTTTCCACTAGATTTCTATAAATCCTGATATATAACACATGCCTGAAATAATCCGGCGGACGAAACTACAAGCCAACAAGATTTGGTCCGCTGGGTTATTATGCACCAAAATAAAAGAAAAAAAATCATGTTTTTCAAAAATTCGTCAAAAATAGCGGGAGAGATGTAGAGCTCTGAAATTTTCAACAGTCATTTTCCACTAGATTTCTATAAATCCTGATATATAACACATGCCTGAAATAATCCGGCGGACGAAACTACAAGCCAACAAGGTTTGGTCCACTGGGTTATTATGCACCAAAATAAAAGAAAAAAAATCCTGTTATTCAAAAATTCGTCAAAAATAGCGGGAGAGATGTAGAGCTCTGAAATTTTCAACAGTCATTTTCCACTACATTTCTATAAATCGTGATGTATAACACATGCCTGAAATAATCCGGCGGACGAAACTACAAGCCAACAAGATTTGGTCCACTGGGTTATTATGCACCAAAATAAAAGAAAAAAAATCATCTTTTTCAAAAATTCGTCAAAAATAGGGGGAGAGATGTAGAGCTCTGAAATTTTCAACAGTCATTTTCCACTATATTTCTATAAATCCTGATATATAACACATGCCTGAAATAATCCGGCAGACGAAACTACAAGCCAACAAGATTTGGTCCACTGGGTTATTATGCACCAAAATAAAAGAAAAAAAATCATCTTTTTCAAAAATTCGTCAAAAATAGCGGGAGAGATGTAGAGCTCTGAAATTTTCAACAGTCATTTTCCACTACATTTCTATAAATCCGGATATATAACACATGCCTGAAATAATCCGGCGGACGAAACTACAAGCCAACAAGATTTGGTCCACTGGGTTATTATGCACCAAAATTAAAGAAAAAAAATCATCTTTTTCAAAAATTCGTCAAAAATAGCGGGAGATATGTAGAGCTCTGAAATTTTCAACAGTCATTTTCCACTACATTTCTATAAATCCTGATATATAACACATGCCTGAAATAATCCGGCGGACGAAACTACAAGCCAACAAGATTTGGTCCACTGGGTTATTATGCAGCAAAATAAAAGAAAAAAAATCATCTTTTTCAAAAATTCGTCAAAAATAGGGGGAGAGATGTAGAGCTCTGAAATTTTCAGCAGTCATTTTCCACTACATTTCTATAAATCCTGATATATAACACATGCCTGAAATAATCCAGCGGACGAAACTACAAGCCAACAAGATTTGGTCCGCTGGGTTATTATGCACCAAAATAAAAGAAAAAAAATCATGTTTTTCAAAAATTCGTCAAAAATAGCGGGAGAGATGTAGAGCTCTGAAATTTTCAACAGTCATTTTCCACAACACATCTATAATTCCGGATATATAACACATGCCTGAAATAATCCGGCGGACGAAACTACAAGCCAACAAGATTTGGTCCACTGGGTTATTATGCACCAAAATAAAAGAAAAAAAATCCTGTTTTTCAAAAATTCGTCAAAAATAGCGGGAGAGATGTAGAGCTCTGAAATTTTTAACAGTCATTTTCCACTACATTTCTATAAATCGTGATATATAACACATGCCTGAAATAATCCGGCGGACGAAACTACAAGCCAACAAGATTTGGTCCTCTGGGTTATTATGCACCAAAATTAAAGAAAAAAATCATGTTTTTCAAAAATTCGTCAAAAATAGCGGGAGAGATGTATAGCTCTGAAATTTTCAACAGTCATTTTCCACTTCATTTCTATAAATCCGGATATATAACACATGCCTGAAATAATCCGGCGGACGAAACTACAAGCCAACAAGATTTGGTCCGCTGGGTTATTATGCACCAAAATAAAAGAAAAAAAATCATGTTTTTCAAAAATTCGTCAAAAATAGCGGGAGAGATGTAGAGCTCTGAAATTTTCAACAGTCATTTTCCACTACATTTCTATAAATCCTGATATATAACACATGCCTGAAATAATCCGGCGGACGAAACTACAAGCCAACAAGATTTGGTCCGCTGGGTTATTATGCACCAAAATAAAAGAAAAAAAATCACGTTTTTCAAAAATTCGTCAAAAATAACGGGAGAGATGTAGAGCTCTGAAATTTTCAACAGTCATTTTCCACTACATTTCTATAAATCCTGATATATAACACATGCCTGAAATAATCCGGCGGACGAAACTACAAGCCAACAAGATTTGGTCCGCTGGGTTATTATGCACCAAAATTAAAGAAAAAAAATCATCTTTTTCAAAAATTCGTCAAAAATAGCGGGAGAGATGTAGAGCTCTGAAATTTTCAACAGTCATTTTCCACTAGATTTCTTGTTGGCTTGTAGTTTCGTCCGCCGGATTATTTCAGGCATATGTTATATATCAGGATTTATAGAAATCTAGTGGAAAATGACTGTTGAAAATTTCAGAGCTCTACATCTCTCCCGCTATTTTTGACGAATTTTTGAAAAACATGATTTTTTTTCATTTATTTTGCTGCATAATAACCCAGTGGACCAAATCTTGTTGGCTTGTAGTTTCGTCCGCCGGATTATTTCAGGCATGTGTTATATATCAGGATTTATAGAAATGTAGTGGAAAATGACTGTTGAAAATTTCAGAGCTCTACATATCTCCCGCTATTTTTGACGAATTTTTGAAAAAGATGATTTTTTTTCTTTAATTTTGGTGCATAATAACCCAGTGGACCAAATCTTGTTGGCTTGTAGTTTCGTCCGCCGGATTATTTCAGGCATGTGTTATATATCCGGATTTATAGAAATGTAGTGGAAAATGACTGTTGAAAATTTCAGAGCTCTACATCTCTCCCGCTATTTTTGACGAATTTTTGAAAAAGATGATTTTTTTTCTTTTATTTTGGTGCATAATAACCCAGTGGACCAAATCTTGTTGGCTTGTAGTTTCGTCCGCCGGATTATTTCAGGCATGTGTTATATATCAGGATTTATAGAAATATAGTGGAAAATGACTGTTGAAAATTTCAGAGCTCTACATCTCTCCCCCTATTTTTGACGAATTTTTGAAAAAGATGATTTTTTTTCTTTTATTTTGGTGCATAATAACCCAGTGGACCAAATCTTGTTGGCTTGTAGTTTCGTCCGCCGGATTATTTCAGGCATGTGTTATACATCACGATTTATAGAAATGTAGTGGAAAATGACTGTTGAAAATTTCAGAGCTCTACATCTCTCCCGCTATTTTTGACGAATTTTTGAATAACAGGATTTTTTTTCTTTTATTTTGGTGCATAATAACCCAGTGGACCAAACCTTGTTGGCTTGTAGTTTCGTCCGCCGGATTATTTCAGGCATGTGTTATATATCAGGATTTATAGAAATCTAGTGGAAAATGACTGTTGAAAATTTCAGAGCTCTACATCTCTCCCGCTATTTTTGACGAATTTTTGAAAAACATGATTTTTTTTCTTTTATTTTGGTGCATAATAACCCAGCGGACCAAATCTTGTTGGCTTGTAGTTTCGTCCGCCGGATTACTTCAGGCATGTGTTATATATCAGGATTTATAGAAATCTAGTGGAAAATGACTGTTGAAAATTTCAGAGCTCTACATCTCTCCCGCTATTTTTGACGAATTTTTGAAAAACATGATTTTTTTTCTTTTATTTTGGTGCATAATAACCCAGTGGACCAAATCTTGTTGGCTTGTAGTTTCGTCCGCCGGATTATTTCAGGCATGTGTTATATATCAGGATTTATAGAAATCTAGTGGAAAATGACTGTTGAAAATTTCAGAGCTCTACATCTCTCCCGCTATTTTTGACGAATTTTTGAAAAACAGGATTTTTTTTCTTTTATTTTGGTGCATAATAACCCAGTGGACCAAATCTTGTTGGCTTGTAGTTTCGTCCGCCGGATTATTTCAGGCATGTGTTATATATCCGGATTTATAGATGTGTTGTGGAAAATGACTGTTGAAAATTTCAGAGCTCTACATCTCTCCCGCTATTTTTGACGAATTTTTGAAAAACATGATTTTTTTTCTTTTATTTTGGTGCATAATAACCCAGCGGACCAAATCTTGTTGGCTTGTAGTTTCGTCCGCCGGATTATTTCAGGCATGTGTTATATATCAGGATTTATAGAAATGTAGTGGAAAATGACTGTTGAAAATTTCAGAGCTCTACATCTCTCCCCCTATTTTTGACGAATTTTTGAAAAAGATGATTTTTTTTCTTTTATTTTGGTGCATAATAACCCAGTGGACCAAATCTTGTTGGCTTGTAGTTTCGTCCGCCGGATTATTTCAGGCATGTGTTATATATCCGGATTTATAGATGTGTTGTGGAAAATGACTGTTGAAAATTTCAGAGCTCTACATCTCTCCCGCTATTTGTGACGAATTTTTGAAAAACATGATTTTTTTTCTTTTATTTTGGTGCATAATAACCCAGTGGACCAAATCTTGTTGGCTTATAGTTTCGTCCGCCGGATTATTTCAGGCATGTGTTATATATCAGGATTTATAGAAATCTAGTGGAAAATGACTGTTGAAAATTTCAGAGCTCTACATCTCTCCCGCTATTTTTGACGAATTTTTGAAAAACAGGATTTTTTTTCTTTTATTTTGGTGCATAATAACCCAGTGGACCAAATCTTGTTGGCTTGTAGTTTCGCCCGCCGGATTATTTCAAGCATGTGTTATATATCAGGATTTATAGAAATGTAGTGGAAAATGACTGCTGAAAATTTCAGAGCTCTACATCTCTCCCGCTATTTTTGACGAATTTTTGAAAAACATGATTTTTTTTCTTTTATTTTGGTGCATAATAACCCAGTGGACCAAATCTTGTTGGCTTGTAGTTTCGTCCGCCGGATTATTTCAGGATTATTTCGGATTATATATCCGGATTTATAGAAATGTAGTGGAAAATGACTGTTGAAAATTTCAGAGCTCTACATCTCTTCCGCTATTTTTGACGAATTTTTGAAAAACATGATTTTTTTTCTTTTATTTTGGTGCATAATAACCCAGTGGACCAAATCTTGTTGGCTTGTAGTTTCGTCCGCCGGATTATTTCAGGCATGTGTTATATATCCGGATTTATAGAAATGTAGTGGAAAATGACTGTTGAAAATTTCAGAGCTCTACATCTCTCCCGCTATTTTTGACGAATTTTTGAAAAATATCGATGAATTAGAATTTTATATTACCCTGTAGAACATTGTATGGAAAAATATATTTTTATATATTTTTTACAAAATGAAACATATATTTGCGATTTTATTAACATTTTATGTGTATATATACATATTTTTAAGTTATTTGCTAAAATTTTCAAATACCACGAGCTTTTGTTTACATTTATAGCTCCACGTGCTTTTGTTTACATTTATACCACCACGTGCGTTTTGTTTACATTTATAACCACCACGTGCTTGTTTGCTGTTTGTTATTTCCATAAAAATCAGCTATTATATACGAGTACTAATGATTACTTTTAGATCTTCTAAACACGAGTACTTGGATCTTGTTATCTCAAGTACTTGGATCTTGTTAAATTCATGGAGATGAATTTTTCTTGCACTATTTGTTTATTTCTGAAAGAATTCTTTTAATACAGAAGAGTTTGACTTAATAAAGATAAAGGTGTAGAAAAACAACTTCGAAATGGATAAAAATTTAGCAGAATTGGAAAAATGGGGTTTTCCTTTGCAAGAGCTTTACCGAATGGCATTACAATTTTACAAACGTATGTTGGAAAAAAGTGTACTATGATATTAACATTCATAAAATTGTGTTTTCCATATAGAAAATTCTGGAAAGGCTATACATCTTTCGTATGAGGATAATCTTAAATTAATCGCATTTAAACAACAGGCATCATGTGGACCATTTGATCCAAAAGATGCACCAGCCTTGGGTGTACTCGACGTCATTGGCAGAGATCGTAGACTTCATTGGCAAATGTTGGGTGACATTAGTCGTGAACAGGCCATGGAAGGTTTTATTGATCTATTGGACACAATGTGCAGTGCATTTCGCCCATATGTAGAGGCAGTAAGAAAAAATCGCGATGAAACATTAAAGCAAGAGCTACGGCGCATGGAACAAGAAAAAATAGAAAAAGAGAAAAAAGAACGTGAACAAAAAGAACTACTTGAAGAGGGCTATAAAGAAGAAATACAAAGACGTCAGTTACAGGACGCATTAAATAAACAAACATATCAACAATTTAAGGTAAATAATATTTATTATCTTGGCTATGTTTAACTCAGGGTTGGCAACCAATTCATAACGTTAGCGATAGTGGATAACGTTGTTTCAAAAGTATTTCGTTAGGGTATTTTACGGTTATCGGTATTTTAAGTTTCGTTAAGTATTTTAGTGTTAACGGTATTTAATATAATAATAAAATAACCAGACTAAGTTATTTTAGGGTTTATGGTATTTTAAGTTATTTCGTTAGTGGTATTTTAAGATTAACGACAGTTCTTTTTTTTTGACAAATCTGGGGACTGTCACTTTGTGAAACCCTGTATTTGTGTGTAAACAACAGCATTGTCTATTAAAAGCTGAAAGTCAATATTTCATATATAGTTTTTGAGAAAAAGAATTAAAAAATTTAAAGTTTTTCCTTTAGGATATTTTAAGGTTAACGGTATTTTAAATTATTTCATTAGGGTCTTTTAGGGTAAACGCTATTTTTAATTATTTCGTTAGGGTATTTTAATCTTAACGGTATTTTATGTTATTTCGTTAGTGGTATTTTAAAGGTGACGGAAGACATTTAAAAGGGTTTTAAATCGTTATTGGTATTTTACGGTTAGTGTTTGCCAACCATGGTTTAACTGTGTATTTTGTTGAGTATAATGGGGTAATTTAAATGCTATTTATGCCATCAGAATATTCCTGTTAAATTATTCATATATAACCTACTTTAAAGTAAAAATCTATTCATGCATTTAGCCCCATTAAATCAATGTTCTGTTAGTAAAGTGGGACTATAACCGCCGCAATTGTTTTTGTTTACCATATACATTTTGAATTTAACTTTAGGTTAACTACTAACGGGGCATTGTATTGTCTTCCTAAGTTTTATTTTTTCAATGGGTGCTTTTACCAGACGCTCAACTGCCTCTGTCTGTTGCTCCACAATCTGCTGAACGATTTCATTACCTAGAACTAACAAGAAAAGCATAGGCGTACCTAGACCATTTTTCTGGGGTGGGCAGGGACCCCATTTATGTTTGGCTGTTTATTTGCACATTATCAGACCCTTAATCTTAAAAAACACTTTCGACATTATTATACAAAAAAGACTTAAAAATAACTCCATCCCTTTTTATAAGATTTTCAAATGTTTTTTATAGAAAACTCTGAAAAATGCATCTTTTTTCTGAAGAAAACCTCGTGCAGGGAATGCTCAGAATAGTATAAAATTTTGATATTTGATGGAGAAAAGAAATATAAGATCAACCTGTCTCATATTTTCTTCCACCTCTGACGAACCTATTCTTACCCCATATTTTGACCACTTAAATTACCGAGGTGATCAAAAACTGACATTTTCTTCGTAGAATTTTTGCTTCTACAACATATAGAAATTTCCTCAAAATAGTAAACTCATGGAAATAAATCTGTAAAAATAGCAGAAAAAAAAAACTAAAAATTAGTTAAAAATGATGCTGCAGAAGAAACTGTTAAATTAGCAGATTTTTTTTTTTTTGCTAAATACAAGTAAAATAAGAACAGCAAAAAAACCTGTTAAATTTTCATCTTTACAATTTTTTTTAGAAAATATTTCAGCTAATTTAACATTATAGACTGCTATTTGCATTCAACTAAATTTAGCTTAAAAATAACAAAAAATTATAGATATAACAGTAAATATAACTAAAATTCTGCAAATTTAACCGCTTTATTTTTGCTGTTCTTATTTTATTAGTATTTAGCAAAAATAAAAACAGTTCTTTCTGGAGCATCATTTTTAACTAACTTTTAATTGCTTTTTGTGCTATTTTTACAGATTTATTTCTATGAGTGTAATTTTAATTAGTTATTCCTTTAAAAAGCTATTAAATCAAAAAAATGTTTCTCTTATAGCCAGAACTAAGATCGATTTGTTTCTTAAATATTTCTTAATTAAGAATTTTTAAACAACATTTCTTATTTAAGAAATATGCAAGAAAAAAATCGATATTACTTCTTTTTGTTTATGGCATATCACAAACATGAAACTTTTAGGTGGTTTTGCATGGGGACGCATAGAGGATTAAGGGTAGAGTGTCCAAAACCGTAACCGAAAACCGGTTAACCGGTTTTTTTAATTTCAAAAAACCGACCGGTTTCGAATAATTTCTAAATTCGAATAAACCGAAAACCGGTTATTATTTGTCGGTTAACCGTTTTTTTTTTAAAGATGTTTTTATTAAAACTATTTTTAAGCTAATCATTCGAAAATTCTATATTTCGACTGCATTTTATTTTCAAAGACTTCATTTTAATAAACGAAACTGCAGTTTAGTTCTCCTTTATATAAAAATAATATCTTTTCACATGTATTCAAACAAATAAGATACTAAAGTCCTTTGGGTGACTAATGAATGTTGCTACAAAAAAACGTAATTAATTGGTTTCATTTAAGAAAAATATACGAATGGATGATAAAACAAGCACTGTTAAATCTACAAAAATTTTAGTTATATTTAAATAAATTTTAGTTGAATACAAATAACATACAATCCTGCTAAAACATGTAGACGTTTTTACTGAATATTAGTAGAGTTAACATATCGAAAATAAATAGTAAGTACTGCTGTTTTTAGAAGAGTAGATTGTCTTCCCATTAAAAAAATATAAATTAAATTTTGGAAATGTAATTGTTTTTCTGTGATGTTATTAATTTGCTAATATTCGGAATTTTTTCTGATTTCAGCAGTGTAAAATGTTCTTTGCAATTAACTAAAATTTTAATTTTTGTCTAATTACATTTGATCGTGCTATCCTTGGTGCTTCTGTATGACTCAAAACTCGCATTATTTTCGGTTAGTGCTTTTAATAGAAAGGTGCTAGTTTGACGTTTTTCTATATGTTATTTAGCGCTTTATGGTGAAACCTTTATTTTTATACAGTTTTATCTAATTTAAATGTTTTTTTTTATTATTTTCATAATAATGTGATATTAAATTACCCAGTAGAAAAAAAAATACTAGTTCAGAACCAGTTATGTACTAGTTTATTTAAACCAGACAACTAGTACGAGTTCTACCGCTTCTCCATACAAACAACTGTAGAATTTAACATTGAGATGTCATAGGGACGGGGGCAATTGTCGCCAAACTGTCACTTTGGTACTAGTTGTAGAACTAGTTTGGAAATTACAATTAAAGGAGGAAAAATAAGGAGCGAAACTGGCACTAATGTGACACTCGCGGAACCAGTTCCGAAGTGACTCTTTGGAAATAGTACTGTACCAGTTGGTTGCTATCTCAATTGTATAGATAAAAAACAAAAGTTTTTCCTTTGATAAAACGTAGATTAGACCGATAGTTTCCTCTTACTGAGATTATTATATCCATTTACCAAATCAAATTTAAAATATTTTGTGTTTATGATTTCTAATGACAATAAAACATTTTAGTGTTTATTTGCAAACTCAGAATGTATTACATATTACAAACGCAGGTGGTATTTCAAAACTCGTATTCAAATTCAATATTTTGAAATCTCTGCGCAGTTTCAATGAAACTATTAGGTATACAAATTGTTAAAGATTATTGTTTTAGAAAGAAAAACAAGAAGCTGTACTGGTACTTATAAGAAATTTACTAAACTGGTTTTGGATTGACTCTTTGGCACCAGTACTGTACTAGTTGATTTACACATCAGTTCAATTCACAATAAAAAAATGTAGGTGTTTATTTACAAACTCTGATTTTTTTATTAAATAAAAATGCAAAAAAATAGTAATTTCAAATCTCATATTTTAATTCAGGTAATTTTTTTTAACAGTCTCTACATATATCGTATTTTACTAGTACACAACTGGTTTAAATTACTTATTTTGAGAACTAGTTATGTAATTACTAGTCAAAAAACTAGTACGTTTTAGAACTAGTTTGATCATTTGCTACTGGGTATATTTTAACATAATCATTTTTAGCGCTTTTTAAATGTTTTGTTGCAAAAGTTAGTTGAAAACTACCTATTTTGATCACATTTATAATTTAGCGCTTTTTTGGGCCTGCCTGCGAGTTTTGTTCTTAAAAGGTTGTCATCACTTCATTTGTTGATGTAAACGCAAATAGATTTGCAAAAAGATTTGTTTTGCAATCACATCATCTCATAGGATTTTTTTGTTTGATTTATCAGATGTATAATCAGATAATAATTTAAATCCCGCTTTAGAAAACAGATTCAGCTGATTTTAGTAGTTGTTTCTGTAGGACGCTTTTAACTAATTTTTATTAGCTTTTTCTGCTATTTGTACAAATTTATTTTCATAACAAAAAAACCGAAATCGGTTTTTTAAGAAAACCGTAACCAAAACCGGTTTTTTTAAATAGTGATTTTCGAACAAACCGAAAACCGGTTTTCTGAAATGACCGGTTTTTGGGACACTCTAGATACGGGCCATTTTAAAAAATCTCCATTTTACAAAATGGCCTCTATCTTGAAAAATAAGCGAGATAGAGCTAAACGGATAAAATTTTTGCACGGTGACCCACGTGACTTTCTAATTTTCGACGATTTTTCGAATTTTGACATTTCTTTTCCAACTTTGTTAATTTTTTTCTAATTTGGAAACTGTTTACTAACTTTTTTATCTGAGTGTACATTTATACTTTTGCGTTTTATAAAACCCTTCACTACGAAATTACTACTACATATTACAACATAATACAGCATGTTTAACATAGTATTCATTGTTATACTTCATACACTAGTTGAATGAAGCCATGAACACTAAAAAAACAGTAATTGCCATGTTATGGTAGCGAACGATCGTATTAAACAACAATCACTTATTGTTTTTTTTTTGTCATGTGGAATACTTAAGCTTGCTTACGTTTTGATTTGTTGTCACGTCTTAACAGTGTGGTTTGAATCGTACTCCACACACACTTGAAGCATGTGATTTAATGACTACAACAAAACGAATATACTCACGCAGGCCTATAGTATTAACGCTATTTCGAAAAATATATAGGGTGAAAACATATCAACTCAACACAAAAAATGGCATTTTCGGATTTACCATCTCCGATTTCAATGAAATTTACCACACACTAGGGAACATTTCATTCCCCATGGCCATTTTTTTACGAATGTTGAAATGTGTATAGCATTGCGTCATGTTGACCTTCGTGTTTACAAAATTTTTTGCTATTTTTTGTTTCCAAACTCAATTTTTCATGGTGTGTATCGATGTTACTGTTTTTGCTGTATTTAGTTCATTGATAGCAGTCACGCTATCAGGAGCTTTTGTAATTACGCATTTGAGAAAATGAAAATGACAATTATAAATAATGAAAACTGCATTAATTTTATAAATGAATATATTTGCGAGAATTATGGGACATAACATGTGATAACTAAAAAAATAAAACTTAAAAACAGCAGCATATGGAAAACTAACAATTAACAAATTAATTAATTTGATTTTCATCCGCACATATTTCATGTGATCAGTTCTACAAACAAACAAAATTGATGTTTCGTTTGAGATTTTGTTGTCCTGTGTGCATCGTCTGTATAAAAGAACAAAGAAAGTAGAAACACATGTTCCCTAGTGTGTGGGCAGCTTAACTGTAGTACTTGACAAAACGTCATTAAAGCATAAATTTCACAGACCGGACTCTTTCGGTTTCCGAAAAAACGGTAAAATTTGACTAAAGTATGATTAAAAAATCGACAATAAGTTTTAAACTACAATCATAAAAAAAGTCCGTTCAAATAATTAAAAATTCTGCTAAAATAACAGAAAATAGTACCTGTATTTATTTGCGCCATCAGAAATTTCAATGATGTTGAGAAGCATGGTCTGCCAAATTTAGGTGAGCTAAACATTTTTTGATTTGTTTTATTAATATAGAAAGCGTTTAATATAGAAATAGAAAGCGTTTAAGGATGAAGGAATGGAAATATTTTAATTAATGAATTTTGGTTTAAATGTCTACTTTTTTAAGACATTTAATTCTCTTATCAAGTCATAAAAATCTATGATATACTGCCTGCCAACTTACTTTAGGTCTTATCAAATTTCTGGCTAAAATATAATTTAGCAAGTTAAAAATACTTTTATGACCTTTAAGAAATCGCATTCTGCCAAAATCCATATTTTTGCTCTTAGTATCAAACTTAAAGTGTTAAAAAAATTTGTGATATTTCCTTTCGATTTTCATTTTAAAAGATTCATTGGACCCATATTTGAATGTTTGTGCGGGGAACATCGGCATTATAGAGTTTCAAAAAGCTCTACCATTCGTATTTTTTTAAAAGCCGTGTTTTCGACTTAACTATATCCGTTAACTCATAAAAAACTGAAAGTGCATAAAAATGCGTTTAAGACGAAAACTGAGTCTTGCATTATCATTTGATGTGTTAAGTCATAGTTTATTCTGTTTCCTTAAAGTGTAATAAATGTTTACGGTTTATTTTTTTCTTTATTTCTTGTTGTTATTGTTTGTTAACAATATCTAAATATTAAAAAAAAAAAGCAAAAACAAAATTAAACGCAATCGAGAAGAAGATGTTGATGCCTGCTCTGGATATAACATGAATAGAAAATAATGGCCACAAACAGCTCACAGAGCTAGCAATTCAAATTCTTTTGCACCTCTGCAAACTATCGATGATGACGATAATGATGAAACAATTATCGAACCAGCTGTTAAAGTTAACATACCACCAATAACAATCTTAAAATGTAAAATTGAACAAGTTCATGAAATGTGTAGAATATTAAAAATCAAATATTACTCTATACGTAAAATTTCCATCGGTCTAAAATTGTTTTGCACAAATAACGTAGATTTTACTACCGTTTGTGACTCTCTCACTAAGAAGTTTCAGATCGAATATTTCACGTATGCAGCTAAAAACGAAAAGCCTTATAAGGCTGAACTATTAGGTCTAGATAAAACAGACCCATCAGTTGTTAAGTCGAGACTTTTAGACATGGGCCTTAAATGTATCGATGTTAAAATTGTTACTAGAGCCAGAGCTTCGAAAAACTTAATTCAATTTAAGCTTAAATCACGAAAAATTAAATTCAGATTTTAAAAGTATTCATGTACCATTCCGTAAAACCATTCGTAAAGAATTCATTCATAAGCTTCATTCCCAAAGCTTTAATATGAATTGAATGAATTCCTAACTTGAATCATTCAAATCGCATGTTCATTCACCATTTTACTAATTGAATGAAGAAATTTTATTACCATTCACTTAGTGCAGTGTAGTTTGAAACTAACATCAAAACCAAAGCATACAAGTTGAAACAAAGCATACGATACTATTTATTTTTGTTAGATGAATTTTAAACGTTTTTCATTTGTATTATGCTAATATTTCAGCAATTACATGCAAATTAAAATTTTTTATTTGAATAAGTGAATGAAAACAAATCATTTATCATTCACCTTTTTATTAAATGAATTCAGGTAAATTGGGTTTCATTCAGTTAGAATTCAATCAAAATAGAATGAATTCATATAATTTAAAGCTATTGGGAATTAAGCTATCGAATTAATTCCATAAGAATGCTATTACGGAATGAAATTTAACCCAAAATTCATTAATTTTTAAAAAGTGAATGAAAGAATTAAGCCTTTTAAACCTTTGACTAGAGCATATGCTGGAGCTAGGGACAGTAACAACGAACAAATTATATTCATTGTCTACTTTGAAAAAAAGTCAATCACATTAAGAGAATTAAGGCAAAACTACTCAGCCATCAACTACATAAAAGTCAGGTGGGAATACCAAAAACCTAACAAAACAGACCCAATGTTATAATTGTCAGATGTATGGACACGGTGCCAGCAAATGCAATGTTAAAACATTTTGTGCCCATTGCGCCGGGAATCACAAAACTGAAGAATGCAAGTCAACCATTGTAAAATGTGCTAATTGTAAAGGCCCCCATAAGGCTATGTCCCCTGACTGCCCTAATAGGGAAACATATAAGCAAATAAGGCAACTTGCTCAACCAAAGAGTACCAGACAAAGAAGCCAACAATTCAACAACCAATCAAATTACAACGTTAATTTTCCAAATGCTTTAAATCAGAGCGAAACACCAAATCCATCTAGAACGGGTTATAGCCAACCATTCACCCAAAATAACGATAATAATAATTTGTTCTCTTTAGAAGAATTAAAAAATCTTACGTTTGATTTAATTTCAAATTTAAAAAAATGCAGGTCTCGTGAAGAGCAATTCGAGGTTGTTACAAACCTTGCATGCAAATTTTTGTACCAATGAACAGCAACATAACGTTATTAAGCTGCCTACACACTAGGGAACATACTTGAAAAAAGAGAGCATTTTTTGTGAATGTGTGAGTGCGTTTGTGTGTGTGTGCGTGTTGAGAGCGTGCATTTCGTGTTTACAAAATTTTTTGATATTTTTTGTTCCCTCAACCATGTTCCCTAGTGTGTAGGCAGCTTTACAATGGAATGCTTGTAGCATTCGCACTAAAAAAGACGAATTATTCCATTTCTTGGAAAAAACCAATATTGACATTTGTTTACTTTGTGAAACCTGGCTAAATAAAAAAATTACAATAAAACATCAGAACTTCTACTGCTACAGATACGATCGACAACGTGGTGGAGGAGGTAGAGTAACTATTTTAATTAAAAAACACATTCAGCATCAACTTATACCTCCTATTAACACAGAACTGATTGAAAATATAGGTGTTAAGGTAAAATCTGGTAATAACTTTTTAAATATTTATTCTTGCTATTATCCTGGTGGGTCAACAAACAGGGACCCTAGAAGAAAACAAACATTTGCGACAGATATTCGTAAACTAACGAGCTCAAATAAATACATTTTAGGAGGAGATTTTAACTGCAGACATAGTTATTGGGGATGTCAAAGAAGTAATGGCTGGGGTAATATATTATATGAGAAACTCCAACTAAACCAAACACAAATAGTATTTCCCCATGAATATACTTATATTCCGGCTGATCCAAGTAAACAACCGTCAACTCTAGATTTTTTTCTAACTAACATATCTCAAAATATGTCCGCAGTAAAAGTTATAAATGACTTGATTTCTGACCACCTACCAATCATTAGTACAATTAATTTAAATTATGAAATGGTAAACAATTTATGCTACGCTTTCAGCAAGGCAAACTGACCGCATTTTATGAAATTCATAAACAGGAATCTTCCTGTGGCGGATAGCTTTAATGAAATAAACAACAGCACTCAAATTGACAACATGATAAATGTTTTCAATAATGTAGTAAAAATGGGAATAGATGAAAGTGTGCCCAAACGTAGAATTGCACCAACCTCTAAACCCTTACCAAACAACATAAAAATTATGATACAATTAAGGAACGTATTTAAAAGGAACTGGAAGCGTTACAGAGATGTTAATGATCGTTGAGCTATGACACGTTTAAATAAGAATATTACGAATGAAATAAACCACTTCAGAAACCAAACTTGGAATAACATGTTGTCCAATTTGGACAAAGCATCTTCCCCTTTTTGGAAAGTTTCAAAAATGTTAAAGAGGAAATCTAACAATATTCCAATTTTAAAACACAACAATGTAGTATGTTTCACCCGGCAAGAAAAGGCTGAAATTTTGGCTCACAACTTTAATTTGAACCACTGTATTTCATCAAATTTAAGTGATACTACTACGATTACTGAGGTTAACGTAGTATCATATCAAACCTTATTCGCAATATTAACCCAATCCCACAAAACTGTTACTTCACTACTACTGAAAAAGTTGGTGTAATTATAAAAAAATTGAAAAACAAAAAAAACTCCAGGTTTAGACGGTATTAATAATAAATGTCTAAAAAATTTACCTAATAAAGGTATCAACTATCTAACGAACATCTTTAATGCTTGCCTTAAATTATGCTACTTTCCCAGTGATTGGAAAATCTCAAAAACCATACCAATTCTCAAGCCAAATAAACCTCCTGATTCTCCACTTTCTTATAGACCAATAAGTCTGCTCTCTTCTATAAGTAAAATCTTCTATAAGCTTATTAATTTTATCGATGCAAACAATATACTTCCATCGCAACAATTCCGGTTCAGAAGTGAACATAATACGTCTCAACCCCTACTAAAAATCAGAAAATTAGTTAAAAATAATTTTCAAAACGGCAAATCAACTGGAATGATATTGCTAGACATAAAAGCTGCGTTTGACTCCGTTTGGCATAATGGACTTATTTTTAAATTGAAAAAATTCAACTTTCCAATTGAACTCATAAAAATTATTCAAAACTTTCTTCCAAATAGATCGTTCAGCGTTTACTTGGGTAAAACCTGTTCACAACAAGTTAATATCATTGCAGGATGTCCACAAGGTTCTTGTCTGTCGCCAGTTCTTTACATCAATTCTTAGTTCTGATGTTTATTCAGCTGATATTATTACAAACTTGCAGTCTGCTCTTACTGGGTTGAGTAATTATTTTGATAAATGGAAGATTTTGGTTAACCCTAAAAAAACGCAGGCTATTTATTTTACAAGAAAACGTAAGTCTTGTTTTATACCCCAGAGTTTACCTCGTTTCATGAACCATGATATTCCATGGGAAAACAACGTCAAATACTTGGGCGTTATGCTTGATACAAAGCTTAATTTTAATAATCATATTCCCTATGTAGTGCACAAAATTAACAAAATTATTAGAATAATGTACCCAATTATAAACAGAAAGTCGGAAATGAACATAGACAATAAAAAACTCATCATCAAATCTATATTCCACCCCATAATGTTTTACTGTGCTCCAGTTTGGTACACGTCTGCAAAATGTCATATAAAAAAACTGCAAGTAGCACAAAATAAGCTACATAAAATGATAATTAAACTACCATGGCAATATTCCACCCGACGCCTACATAGTCTCACTGGCTTCGAACTCGTTCTGGATAAAATCGAAAGATTGACTCTAAATTTTAATGGAAGATGCCAACTCTCACAACCACTCTCATCATAATTTTATCTACTTTATTTTTTTTTCTCATTTTTATCTTATACCTCTGCTTCATAAAGGATTTTGTAAATTTTTTTCCTTCCGTTTAATAATAATATACATAAATTTCATAAATTAAAAAAATATATTTATATATCTAAGTAGAAAAGGAACGAAGTTCCTAAACTCTTTGCTTCTAAGTCAAATGTAAATAATATAAATATTATAAGAAATAAATTGAATTGAATTGAAAATACGAAAACTAACACATCACTTTTCGTATGCACGTTAACTTTCAACACGGATAATTATCAACGTTGAAAACTCAACGTTTATACATTTTCACATCTAACGTAAATTATTCGCGTTGCTTCCTAAAAACTTTTGCTGACGTGCGATGGATTATAACAGAACAATTACAAATATAACCTGTTTAAATTTTTTTATACTACAACCGGTTTAACATATATTTGCTTTAAATACTTAACGTTAATAGCCATGAGACAAAATACAGCTAATGTTATACTGAAGTTTATTGGTTATAAAAATGTTTTAAAAACCAAAATAAAACACATTTTATTTTTTTTAGAATTAATAGCTTGTGAAGTTACTTTTTTAAATCAAATTATTTTTTCTCGAATGTCAAGGTTTTTGACTTTAATAATGTTGCAATTATAGTCACAACTTTGAATAGGCACGTAAATATAAATAGCCATATCTAAAATATACCCAATTTATCGCTTGCCAATGCCATTTGCTAAATGCCATACTTCTAAATTATCCTTAAAAGCGGTCTTCAGATCTAAAAATAATAATAATCTCAGCAATGGGTGCTCATTAAGCCCCGTTTAGATTATCACACAAGTGTGTTATACATGTCAGAAATGTGTTGTATAACGAAAATGTATAATAGTGTGAACACTGTTCGTTACACACATGTGCACACTAGAGTGGGCCGAACTTTGCCGAATTCCGAATTTCAAAAACGGGGGGTGTGGAAAAGTTGCGTATGCGTCCAGTAACCAGTGAAAAATAAAAATTTTGAAAATCGGTTCACGTTCAAGGTCCCCGCAAAGCGGTTTAAATTTCGAAATTTCGGAAAGTTTAAAAAAAATCCTTGAATTTTGTAAAAAAATATTTGTTATTGTGATATATTATTTCTAATAAATTATATATAATTTATTAGAAATAATATATCACAACAACAAATATTTTCTAACAAAATTTAAGGATTTTTTTTAAACTTTCCGAAATTTCGAAATTTCAAACAATTTGCGGGGACCTTGAACGTGATCCGATTTTCAAAATTTTTATTTTTTACTGGTTGCTGGACGTATACGAAACTTTTCCGCACCCCCCGTTTTTGAAATTCGCAATTCGGGAAAGTTCGGCCTACTCTAGTGCACACATTTTAAAAAGCGATCACACTTTTTTGACAAGATTTATTTTTTGAAATATTTCAAAAAGTTACCACTTGTCTCAACACAAGTGTTGTGTTATTCACAAATAAATGTAAACAAAGAATACACCAACAACTAATGGTGAAAAAAAGTAATAATAGAAGAAAAAATAACTGTTTTAATTTATTTGTTGTGTGTGTCGATAACAGTCTGAACACTGAAAAGATTTTCTTTTATACTTTTTTGACAACCAGACAATTTCAGCCTACTTTTTGTCATACTTGTGTGATAATGTGAACGGGGCTTTACTAATACCTAAATAATATGCAGTAGAATTATTGTCTACTGCATATAA
This sequence comes from Leucophora obtusa, assembly GCA_949987735.1. NCBI lineage: Eukaryota > Metazoa > Arthropoda > Insecta > Diptera > Anthomyiidae > Leucophora > Leucophora obtusa. The sequence goes on along the minus strand of OX465297.1, from coordinate 35,050,985 downwards.
TTCAGTGTCAAAACTAATTATTTTTATTCGACAAGGTCGTTTTTGTTAGTATGTATTTGTCTATATTCGCTGCATTACAAAAAGATAAAAAAATTTCATTACCATTATATAAGAGTAATTGTAATGAAAAAATGTTCATTACTTTTACACAATGTTAAATATTTTTCTGTTTTCGTAACTTTTCATTTGATTTTTCAGCTTCAGACCCAAAATTTTATGTTGAAGAATATATACTTTGTATATGTTTTTGTTTTGAAAACTTTTTGTTTTAAATAATATGTGCGTTCCCGTACGTTACCGCGGATTCCCGCGTGAACCCAAAACAGCCCAAACAACAGCAATTTACACGCAATTTTGAGTACGGGAACTCCTTTGGGCTAGTTTGTGTACACCCAGAAAACAGATTCGGTGCTCACAACCCCATTTGTTGCCAATCGAATGGTTCAGTTGCATCAAATGAATTTTTCGGTTGTGGCTACCGAATTGTTCTTGATACAACTGAAATTCCAATGCCACAGTCAAATTAGTCCTGACTCAATTGGTTTTCTGTTGCCACAACTGAAAAATTCGGCTCCCACAACCGAACCATGCGATTGGCTACAAATGCGGTTATCAGAACTGAATCTGTTTTCTGGGTGTAACTTCGGTAAAGTACGGGAACAGACATAATATAATTTGTATTTTCTGTAATTCATAAAATTTTCTAAGTTCGTTGTCAAACTTTCAAACTAATAGCAGGTTATGGGCTCCTACCGCGGAATATGCGTAGAAATATTAGCGTAATAAATAATCTGTGCGAAAAAAAGATCAATAAATATGTTGTGCCAAACAATTAAAAAAAAAAAGTGAAAGGAAAATAACGTGGTTCAAAATGGCATCAAATCTACAAATTGAAAAGCTTCGTGGAAGCGAAAATTTTGAAGACTGGAAGTTTGCTATTGAAGCCTATTTCCAGATGAAGGACTTATGGAATGCTGTTGAAGGTACGGAACAGAAAGATGGAAAGAAAGTTCAGGCAAAGGCAGAACTAATTTTAACGATCGATAAATCCATATACCCACACATACGAGAATACAAAAGTGCTAATGAAATTTGGTGTACATTGAGTCAAATATTTGAAGACAGCGGCTTGGTAAGACGAGTTGGACTAATTCAAAAGTTTTGCTCAACAAAGCTAAATGATTGTAAAACCGTTGAAGAATACGTAAATGAAATTTTGACAACAGCACAAAAACTGAGAGCTGCTGGTTTGAAAATTGATGAAGAATGGGTAGGATCAATGATGCTAGCAGGACTACCAGAAGAATACAAACCGATGATAATGGGAATTCAAAGTTCAGGTATTCGAATTACTAGTGATGCTATAAAATTAAAATTACTACAAGATGTCAAGACTGATTCAAAAGATTTAGCGTTGGCTAGTCATAAAAAAGGTTTTAAGACTAAAGGTCCGAAATGTTTTAATTGCAACAAGTATGGTCATATCGCAGCTAAATGTCCTATTAAAACAACAAAACCCAATTTCAAGAAAAATTGTAATGCAATGATGGGGGTTTTTTCAGTACGTCAGTTATGGAAAGATGATTGGTTTTTTAATTCAGGCGCTACTGCTCATATGTGCTCAAATTCAACATATTTCAACAATGGTTATGTAGATCAAAATTCAGAGGTAACTATTGCCAATAATGCTATAATGAAAGTCAGAGGAGTTGGTGAAGTTGATATGGTTGTAAAGGCAAACAATAATAAGAACGAAAATGTGACATTTAAAGAAGTTTTGCATATTCCTGGTCTATACATATATCAACTTGCTATCAGTGTCCAAGATCGTTGATAACGGTTACAAGGTCGAATTCAACAAAAGAGGATGCAAAGTTTTAAATAGTCGTGGTGATACTATTGTGAAAGGCGACCACGTGAATGGCATGTTTCGAATGAAACAAAGTGACCTTGATGATGAGATCTACATGAAGATTCCTGAAGGCTTAGATATAAATAGCAACATGGTATGTAAACTCAAAAAATCTTTATATGGTCTAAAGCAAGCAAGTCGAGTTTGGAATAAGAAATTAGACAGTACTTTAAAAAAGATAGGTCTTATTCAATCAAAAACGGAACTTTGCATTTATTTCAAGTTAAAAAATAATGAAATAACTTACGTGGCAATATATGTTGATGACATACTAATTTTTACAAACAAACCTGAAAGCAAATTGTTTATTAAAAACAGTTTGGCTAAAAACTTTAAGATGAAGGACATCGGGGAGGCGCACTATGTTCTAGGTATGAAAGCCACTCCAGATCGTAAACACGGCAAATTGTGGTTAGATCAAGAGCTGTATATCGATAATGTATTACAAAAGTTTAATATGCTTGATTCTAAACCAGTTGCAACACCGTTAGATGCAAATCAAAGGATTTCTAAGGATATGTGTTCTAAATCAGAAGATGAAATAAATGAAATAAAGCCGATAACATACCAAGAAGAAATTTTCAGTTTAATGTATGCTGCACAAGTTAGTCGACCTGACATTTCGTTTGCAGTGGGGGCTCTAGCCAGATATAACAACAACCCTGGCAAAGCTCACTGTCAAGCAGTTAAACGCATAATGAGGTATCTAAAGGTACAAAACATTATACGCTACAATTTTGAAAAGATTCACAAGAATGTATAGAAGGATTCTCAGATGCTGATTGGACAGGTGACCTTGACGACAGAAAGTCAACATCTGGTTACGTTTTTAAGTTTCAAGGTGGCTGTATATCGTGGAACTCTAAAAAGCAACAAACAACTGCATTATCCATCATCCATTATCCACCATCATCGATCAAAATCAAATGTGATAATAAAAGTGCTATCAATTTAACCCAAAATAGTACTTATCATTCCCGATCAAAACACATTGATATAAGGCATCATTTTATAAGAGGTCTAGTTGCAGATAACAAAGTCACTATTGAATGCCTTAATACTGAGGAAATGGTTGCAGATATTCTGACAAAGTCTTTAACAAGTATGAAGCATTCCCATTGCTGTGATCTTATGTGTGTACCCAGCAAAATCTTTCATTACCAAATAAGTGGTTATATAATAGAAATTCATAGATCCGCACAACTTATTTTTTGGCGTCTAAACTCATTATTTTTGTTTGGCGTGGTCGTTTTTATAAGTAGTCACGCTTACCCGCTCGCTTACGAAAAAATGAGAAATAAGTAGTTATAAGATTTTGAATAATAAGTGGTTACACACATGCTTACAAAAAGTTTAATTATAAGTGGTTATCGATTGCTTACTTGATTCTTAAAAATAAGGAGTTAGGCAAATACTATTAGCCTAAGGAAATACATTCAGAAAAATTTAAGTTTTCTCTAGTGTGTAATTTTAGGACTCGCCATAAAAATTTAAACATAACAGATATTTACATATAATAAAAAAATTTAACTGTGTAAAAAGTACTTATTAAAATTAATACGAGTAAGTCATTATTTTATATTTAGAAACAATGAATACAATAGGCCGTTATTAGGAAGGCATTATTTTATATTATATAATAATGCAAAAGGTAATGATATATCATTTTTGGTAATGCAGATAGTAATAAGGTGTCATTACCAATATTTTGCTGGGTAGGTGTTCAATCTAGTGGGGGTGTTGAAGAATGAGAGTGAACACTAGGGTTTGGGATTTCCCGGACTTTTTTATTTCCCGGGAAACGGGAATGAAAAAATTTGAATCCCGGGAAATATTTTTAAACAAAATTGTTAATGAAAACCACCTATATAAGTAATTTTTGTTCAAAAAAAACACAATTTCAGTAGTGAGAATTAAAAGTAAAAAATATCAGAATGTTGAACATTTGATATCACATAAATTACTCGCAGCACTGCCAAATGAATTGCATGATTCCAGCAGAAAGCACCTACTACTGGACTGTCGGAAACAAACCGTTTCATCACATTTGGCCCATTAGATATGGTGGCCACAATGTTATTTTCCAAAGACAAATAAAACTCTTCCAGGCTTATTTCTACAATTCTTCTTATTTCATCAGCATTACATCTTCCTGATATATAAACCAACCCCAGGTTATAAAATGAATTATTTCCGTTTATACATATGTATGTTCAAATATCTCTTTTGTGATATTCTTGTCCATTCATCTAAGATTATAGTAAATCTCCTATTGTTAGAAATATTGCTCGATATTTCTTTTATCATGATATCTTTTACATGATTGTAGTAATTTAATATAATGTTCTTTACATCGGTTTCATTTTTTTGCAATGCCAGGATTTTATTATAAAAACTTAATCGAATAAACGAAGATCTAGTTATGTTGCGGATTGACTGCGGCTAATTTGGATTCCATTTCAGAAAATGTTTGCCCTACCATAAAACCTTTAATGCCTATTCAGCTAACACTTTTTTCTTCGGGTACTTTGCTAATTTTAGCTGAAACGTTATTCTTGTTGTTGTTTTCTTCAAGAGAAGTTGCATGACCATCAATTTTTGTTTTTTTTTTTTTGTGAACCAAATTTAGATGTCGGATAACCAAATTTAGATACCACCGTTAACCATTAGTCTTTTCTTTTCACATTTATTATTGAAAACGTTACTTATAAAATTATTGACCCTTAATATAAAGGAGTATTTTAAATTTAAAGTCGACTTTATTTTTAATCAAACTGTTTTGTTCATTTTGTGTATGAAAACCTTACAAAAATATTTATATTTTCAAATATTTTGATTGGTTGAAAATAAATTAACCAATCAGAATGCTCCTAAAATAAACCAAGTCAAGACTGCCACCCAATATTTTAACTAAAGTCGACTTTACCTAAATTATACTTTTGAAAAATTTAGATAGTAAGGGCGATTATTTGTAAGAAACAAAGCTTTTTTTTCATATTTCTTTTAAACATTTTACCAAGTTTTTAGGTTTTACTACTTAAATTTTGAATAAGTTATGCGAAAAATCTTTATTAATTGAAATGCTCCTAATTACTTGGCAAAAATTTTATTTGTGTGTCAAATAAATGTATTCCCTTTTAAAAGATTTTAACAGTGACATTTTTGTTTTGGTATTTAAAATTTTTTTTATGACAAAAATTAAAAAATCCTATTCGAAACAAAAACAATTTAAAAAATTTAATATTTTTAAAATTTCCCGTTTTCCCCGGAAAAATATATTATTTTACCGGGAATTCCCGGCAAACTTTTCCAGGGATTTCCCGGGAATTCCCGAACCCCAAACCCTAGTGAACACCCATAATATATACTTTGTATATGTTTTTGTTTTGAAAACTTTTTGTTTTAAATAATATAATTTGTATTTTCTGTAATTCATAAAACAAAATTTTCTAAGTTCGTTGTTAAACTTTCAAACTAATAACATTTTAGGGTCTGAAGCTGTCGAATACCCCATTAGTGCTTCTCAATCACATTTTTTAATATGAAAATTAAATGGAAGAAAAAACATCGGTTGTCATTTCATAAATTAATGATAATGATTTCGGCCCATCTCTATCCTCCTTCCCTACACTTAAAATATAACGTCAGTAGAAAAATCTGCCAAACGGGTTTGGAATCGATTTGACTAATTTTTAACAAATTTTTAATTGAAACACTGATTTCAATAAGGATTTAAATTATCTTCATTTAACGCAATACTAAAAATTCTCAGTAGTTTAACTAATTTTGAATATTTATTTTCAAAATTATTTATCACTAATTTTTAAGAACCTATTCGTTAAATGTACACAATTTATTATTAAAATATAATTTCATGTTTCTGTTATTATGCGGCAGATGGCGCCACCAATGTAACCCAAGTTTTAAAGATGGCGCTATTTCTTTCGCTCTCGATTTTTTTAAATGGCAAATATGTCAAAAACTAAGAAAGATAGAGCAAATTTGACGACCCCTTGACCCCTTCCTACGTAATAGCCCCGTGAAAAATTTATTTCTATCCAAAAATTGTCCTTGGTAAGGCCTTCGGCCCTTAGAAATTAAAAAAAAAATCCAATTTAATAAAATGGCGCATATCTCGAAAACTAAGCGAGATAGAGAAAAACGGATAAAATTTTTTTTCCTTTGGAGTAGCCTTACGTAGCCTTAGATGATATGGACCAGATCCGTGGAGGGTCCCGAGACCCTATAATTTGAACAAATTTTGTGATCAGTATAATTACAAATAAAACTGTAGTTTCACTAATTTTTTACTTAAATTTAGATTTGTTAAATCTAACAAAAAATATGTTAAAATCATCAAATTTTATATTAAGCCAAAAAACAGGAATAAATTTTGTGAAAGTAACAAATTTTCCTGTTCAGCCAACAGACATATTATTTTGACAGACAGACATATTATTATTTCATAAAAAATGCCGATTATAATCTATTTTGGCATAAAAAGGGTTTTGAATTTTTCGCAAAACTGGTATCAAAAGTTGTGTAACAGCAATATTGCTGAAACAGAAGTGTTTAAGTACGTCATTGCATTCCCAAGATGCATATTTTGACCTTTTTGCCAAAATAGGCCTGAAAAGTTTATCCTTAATGGGCCTATAAATAGTGTATGCTCTATGGAATAATATCCCACCAAAATCTTCCATTACCCAATAAGTGGTTAAATAATGACACCAACATTTTTTATTACTTATAATTCGGCCTCAGTACTAGTAATTTTTGTTAAACGAAGTCGTTTTTATAAGCAGCCTAGCTTACGCGCGACTTAGTATAGTAAAATAATATTGGTAATTACTTACCTAGGAAAGTTTTCTGTTCCAAATAATCGGTTGTAGGATAGCTACCCAACAAAATTTTGTATTCCAAAGACGGTTGAAGAATAGCTACTTTTGCTTTACAACCCCAACAGCGATGATTTTTGTTTGAAATTTCCCCAAAAGCAACAGCTTCTATAACTCCAAAGTGGAACCAGTTGCACTAGAATCAGCTCTAGAACTAGTTATAGAGATGATTCACCGTCAGTCATACCTTCCATATAACATCCGTGGGACTGCTTCCGGAACCAGTCCCATGGAATAGGTTGCAGGGGAACCAGTTGTAGAATCGATTTCCTGGGTAACTTTTCTTTACAACCCCTTCTGCTTTAGGCCTTATTAGCTCAACAAATTGAATTATATATTCTGACAAAAAACTAACACCGATGATTTTTGTTTGAAATTGTCCCAAAAGCAACCACTTCTATAGGTCCAAAGTGGAACCGGCTGCAATAGAATCATTTCCGGAACTAGTTCTAGAACTGATTTTACGTTAGTCTACGTCATCATAGTTCTGCAACCAGTTCCATGGAATAGGTTGCAGAACTAGTGTGGTTTGAAATCGATTGTAAAAAATTATCCAGGGCATTTACAACTCCCACCCGGGAATTTCCGAAACTAAAACCCTATACCGGGCGCAATTTCGAGTTTAATTCTTCTTAATTTTTAAATATTATTTCTTTCTTGGAAGCTTTTGTTGCGTGAATCACGCGTGATTACGCGTGAGTGTGACTGAAAATTCAATTTACTCGCGTGAGTGAGTGAGTGTGAGTAGTAATTTTTTTATCGTGAGTGATTGTGCGTGATTCGAGTGAAAATTCACTCATGTGCCCATCTCTAGTTCAAATACAATAATTTGGAAAAAATTTTGTTTAATGAAAATGTTGAAATCAGCACGTTTCCTACTAAATTTTAGTTGGTTAAAAACAGGTAAAAAATTCAGTTAACATTCAAAAATATAGAAGAATTTTCATTTAATAGAAATGAGAGTGGGTAAGTTGAAATATTTAAAACATGCTGTTGAAATTACAATAACTTTTTGTTAATTATTGAATAAAAACAAATTAATGTAAATGTTGTTACTTTTATTTTCGAGTAAATTACACAATCGAAAAACACTATTTGCACTATAGTGCAGTATGTGGTGTGTTCCAGCGCATTTTATATTGTTTGGTTTCTTTTTATTGTCTACCCACAGGTAGAATTTGGATGAAAATATTAAAGGGCATTTCTAAAAAAAACTAAATATTTAATAGTATATAGTTTATATTATAAAACAAACCTCATTATTTTATTTCTTTAATAAAATTTTTAACTGCGCAATGTTTATGTCGAGTATACGTCCGTTTTCTTTAGAGTTCCTTTGCTGACTAAAAGAAACAAGAGAAAACATGTTCTTATATTATTTTATTTACAGTTTCTTAACAAGCGCCATATTATTTTTATTTGTATTGGTCGAAAAACTCACCAAGAGACTTAAAAAAGAAACGTCATCACACACACTAAAATACATTTACTAGAAATTTCTTAATTTGTATTGGTCGACAAGCTCACCAACACACACTTAAAAAAACAATGATCATCAAGCATCACTATACACTAACGCCCGTTTTCTTTTGAAAACACAAATATTAATAAAGTTGCCAACAAATTTATCTAGATTAGCTGATACATTGTCAACATCATTATAAAAAAATAGCTAAATATCACGAGCAAAATTAGTTCAAGTACAACAGAAATATGTTTTTGTGGTGAAATTGGATAACTAATAACTTTAGCTAAACAACGGATTCAAACGAAAACAACAGGGAAAATAAGTTCAACTGAATTATAACGCGTTTAACAGACTTTCGTACTAACTTTTTGTATGAGTGTATTTAAGATTTATTAGGTAAGAATGTACCCTTCATAATGGTATGCATATAGATTTTTTCATTGAAGGGTCAAAGATCATTTTTTGGGGAATTGAGTTCAAATACCCAAATCTGGAAATGAGCATTTTTAAAAATTCTTAAAAAATATGTTTTTAATTGAACCTCCTCCTTCTATATTTGTAGAAAAATTCAGGGTGAATTTTTTTTTGCATTAGTTTTTCCAGTAACCTAACAAAACAAGCCAAGCAGAAAAATACGATCGGCACAATGTTGGCATACAGTTGACGATGGTCGGTTATGCGTTGGCAGAACGTGGGATTAACAATCTTGACAGTATTGTCCTGTTACCCGATTGATAACAGCGGCCAACCGTTGGTTGGCGCTAACTTGAAAAAAGGTGGTCCAAAAATAGATTTTCAAAGAAATTTTTTTTTCAAGCAAATTAAAAAAAATTGTTTTTAGTATTTTTTTAAAAAACATGGTTCTGATGGGTATTGAATCCAGGCCGCCAGGTTGTCAGCCGCGATCTCTACAGACTAATGGCGTTTTCTTTTCTGGAAAAAAATGTTGCCTTGTTAAAAGGCAACATTTTAAAAATGTTGCCCTCACCCCATTAAAATGTTACATTTTTTCAATCAGAATAGAACACAATAAAATCACTGTTGCATTTTTCTAAACATATGTATGTGTATTGTATACTCGTATGCAATATTGTTTACGCAAACTATTACTAATTGTAGCCTAGTGGTTGTGATGCCTGCCTTTGACATGGGCTGGACGGGTTCAAATTCCAGACAAAGTAAAAAATAAATTTTTTTATGTATTTTCTTTTTTCAATTAAATTTTTTTTTTTTCGTATTTAAAGCAAATTGTATAATTTTTTATTTATTTTTAGCCTAAAAAATTGTTAAATACTAAATAACAGCAAAACTATAAAAATCTAATTAAAATTTTATAAAAACAAAAAAAAAAAACAAAAAAAAATATTTTGCTCCAACCGGGGTTTGAACCTGCGACCTACTGCATCAGAAGCCATGATAGTACCCCCTAGGCCACCAAGGTGTGAGTTAGCTGGCAAAAAACATTACAGTATATACACATGGCATTGACATAAAGAAAAAAACAGGGCAACACTCTACCCCGTAAATTTTTTGAGGGCGAAAAATGTTGCCTTTTTGCCCTTTATTTAGGCAACATTTTTAGAAAAGAACACCTAGCCCTCTTAGAATGTTACCCTTAATTTAGAAAAGAACACAAAAAAGGCAATTCAAAAGCAAAATGCAAAAAAAGGCAACATTTTTTTCAGAAAAGAAAACGCCATAAGCTTACAAGACTTGTAATATCTAATAGCTAAAAAATTAGATCAATGATAACAACAGTTGTAGCTAACTTACAATCGTCGGCAAAAGGTTGGTTGACACTAAGCGGCCAACATTGTCATGATGTTGGAAAAACCAAAAAATTTATGGTCTAAAAAACTTAAAAAAAAACTTGTTTTTGCGAAAAAAATTTATTTAGAATAAAAATGTTAATTATAATTATTTTAAATAAAACATGGTCGGGCTGTGACCCGAACCCAGGCCGTCAGATTGCCAGACAATCCCTCTACACACTAAGCTAACGAGACATGTAGTACAACATAGCTTAAATAATAAATGAATGATAACAATGGCGCTAATATGTAAACATTGGCATAACGTCTGCTGGACCTCACTTGCCAACTTGGCGTGAAGTCAGGAAAACCAAAATATAGATGATCAAAAAAATGTAAGAAAAATTATTTTATAAAAAACAATTAAATTTAATAAAAAGAAATGTAATTTTATAAAAAAAATATAAAAAACATATATAAAAAAATAAAAAAAAAATAAAACAAAAAATTGTATGTTCGTGACCGGAATCGAACCCGAGACCTTCCGCTTTACCTTATTTTAACAAAGCGTAGTAATTTTTAAAAAATCAGTGCTCTGCCAGTGTTTTGTTTTTGGTACAGTTGGCAATTTCTGTCTGGGATGTGATAAGTTTGTGGGCCAAATTTGTGAGAAGCAAAAAGTGTTAACATTTCGGTTTTTTCTTAATGGAATCAGTAAGTTTAGTCATTATAAACCTAATTGCAAAAAATCTCTTCTGGATGTTGTCGCAATAACTTTTTTTGCACAATTTTAATTTTTTTGTGGTAACGGAGTTTACATTTCCACAAGCAAAAGATATAACAAATAAAATTGCGTACGAATTTTTTTAGTTTTTCGTATTTGGGTTTTCAACATGCTTTCCAATAATATACAATTTGGGTTTATCAAATTGGCGGTTTCCGCGAAAAAAATTTTATTTTTTTTTAAATCTGCAATCTGGCAACGCTGTAATGAGCAGATAGACAAATCGTGTGTGGCTAAATAGAATTCATAATTTTTAACTAAATCTTGTTTTTAATTTGATAAATTGTGATTCCCTCCCTGATGTATGGGTGCGAATTATTTGGAAGCTGTGATTCAGTTAGCAATAGAAGACTAAATGTATTATTTAATAATATTATTAGATATGTGTATGGATTGAGAATGTTTGATCATGTTTCTTCTGTCTCAAATAATATTTAGGGATAATAATCTCTCTGGATAATCTGCTAAAAATTCGCGCACTGACATTCTTGCACAAAATAATAAACAATCGGATCCCCAATTATTTATTTCACAAAATACGCTTTTTCCAATCGCCACGAAACCGGAATATTGTAATTCCTCGACATCAATGCCTAATGTCTGAATGGCAGTTTTTTGTACATGCCGCTCGTCTTTGGAACAATCTTCCACTAAGTCAACAAGTAAACAGCAATGCTAATAGTTTCAAAACATTTTTATTTAATTTTTTTAAATAATTTTTCTTTCTTTGCTTATCAATATTGTTATATTTGTACTAAGTTAGTTTATGTGAATTTATAATTAATAATAATATATAATATAATTTTTTGTAACGTAATACGCTCCTGTACTATAAATATAAGACACAGTCTTGTTGTACAGGAAATGGAATCAATTAAATAAATAAATAAAAAATAAATAAATATTTAATGAATTAATCACATTAAAGTTGACAGCTATAAAAGTTTTGATCTGCTATAAAAGTTTTGATCAGTTTTATACTGAAAAGAAATCATTGAATTAACACATTAAAACATAACCTAACATTGCTGCTAAACGTGCTGAAATTTTTGCTTTTGCTGGTTGCCTTGCCCATCTGATTGCTGCTTCTTGGACTAAACGTGTTGAAATTTTTTGCTTTTGCTCGTTGCCTTGCCCATTTGATTGCTGCTTGGATTAATAAACATACTATGTCGCCCAGAGATGATGAGCAATGTGCCGTATGCGATAAGAAAATTACAAAGACATCTGGGAGTGTGAGATGTCAAGTATGTAAGAATTGGTATCATTCGAGTTGTGTTTTGGTTTCAGTTGACCAGATAAAAGCTATGGCTAAAAGTAAGGGTTCTATTAATTATACGTGTGAAAATTGTTTGGAAAGTCCTTCTACTCGTGAGGGATCCACCACTCTACAGGAGGAATTACGCCTAGGCCTTGCTGATATACAAAGAAAGTTTGATACAATTTTGTCTGAGGTTAAACTTGAGCTTGGAACTAAATTTAATGAATTAAAAAGCAATATCGACAACTGCAACAAAAAAATTTATTATGTTGATGCCTCTACAAACAAAAGAATAAAAATTCTTGAAGATCAGAATGAAAACTTGCATAAGCGTTTGAACAGAGCTGATATCATTACTAATGGTTTTTCACAAAATCAAGCTGATATGTATGCTATTGCATTAAAGATTTTCAAAGAGCTTGGAGTTGATGTTTGTGATATGGATATTAGTTTATGGTGTTTTATAAATAATGGATTTTCGGTACTTGTTAAGTTTAATACGATATCCAAAAGAGATCTTATGAGTAATTACCTTAAAACCAAATCTTTAAAAGTTTCTAATTTTGTTGCAACGGAGCCTGGTATGCAAGATGATATACATAAAAGGGTATTTTTAAAGGACCATCTGTCGGCTAAAGCGGGTAGACTCTGTTATCTTTACCGTAAACTACGAAGAGAGAACAAAATTGTTAAATTTCGATTTCTTAACTCTGATGTACCTAAAGTGAAAATCACTTTTAGAGATGAAACTTCTCAAGCATTTGACCTTCCTGAGTAAAACTCGTTTTTTAATTTCACCAATCCTATGTCTAATAATGAGGCAGCAGCAGATGCACAAGTTCGTGATGCAGAGGATATTTAGTTATTATCATGTATATGCTATGTTCCATTGGTTGTAGCTGTGTTCTGGGTACAGGCGGTGTTGTGGGTGCTTGGTTATGCAGTTTAACTAAATGAGTCGGCATACACATATATTTTTTATTTGCATTTATTTTTATTAATTCCAAAATGGTATGTTATAGCTTCTTAAATATTTAATTATCGTTATGATTTCATTTCATCGCTAGTACGTCAGAGTTTGGTTATATAGATGTTAAATATTTTATTGTTCTGATCATGCTTTATTTTTAATAAAGTATGATTCAGAATTTATTTTCCCATATTTTCGAACTAAACCGTTGTTTAATGATTCTACCGCCTTCTGACTTGCAACACTCTGCGACCTTGTGGATTCGGCAAGGATTTTGGTTTTTGTTGGGTTCACTTGTTGTGGACTGGTGTGAGTCGAGGTAACTAAAAGGTTCTTGTATCTCTGTTCGAAAACAATTCATTTTGGGCTATGTTTTTCATAGCTCAAAATGTTCTTGGGAACTATTTAATATTATGTGTATTTGAAATTATTTTATTTTATATAATACTTTGGTTTTTGTTATGAATTTCTCTTAGCCACTGTTACAATGAATTTGTTTAAATTGTTAAAGCTAGATTTTCTATCGTATTTTGTAAATATTTAATATGAATATTATCAATCCTTTGATGGATAACTTGGGTCCCATTACTAATGATAATAGTGTTTTTAGAAGAAATTTATTGAGTTTTAATAATTGTTTAAGAATCGGTCACGTGAATATTCAAAGCCTTAGGCCTGTTTTAAAACCTCTAAATTTGATGAGTTTAAATTTATACTAGATGGCGCGTTAATTGATATATTTGCTTTATCTGAGACATGGTTAAAAACTGCAATTTCTGATAATTCTGTTACTGTTCCAAATTATTATATCATAAGAAATGAAGAAAATATCTAACCCTGATACTTTTGAATGGTTGTTTATTGAAATAGATAATGATAGTTCCAAAATACTGGTGGGTGTTGTCTATTCTCCACATGGAAGGATTCGTCAGTTGGACAAGGTTTTGGGTGATTTATGTTGTCGTTATGACAACATTATTATTTTGGGTGACTTCAATAACAATCTCTTTGATACATCGAAAGCTGGTCTAGTCAGAAGCATATGCCAGAGCGCAAATTTGTCCTATGTACACAATTCCATGCCTACCCATTTCGATAAGAAATATTGCTCCACCTCTTTAATCGATTATACTTTGGTTAGTGATACTGATTTGGTTAAGTTCTCTGGCCAATTTCTGGCTCCATGTCTTACACTTCATTCGTTTATTTATGGCTGTATTGATATACCTGTTAAGATTAGGAAACGAAATATAGAGTGCAAGGACTATAATGCTACTGATTCTAGCGCTATTGAGGATGTTTTATCATCGGTAAATTGGGATGCGATGCACAGTGTCGTGATTTCATATAACGAGTGGCCATAAATAGAAGGAGTGGTTGTAAAGAGTTGAAATTTGGCACACGTATTTGATTTGACAAAAGAAAAAAAATATTAAAATTTCAAAAACTTTGGAGGAAGGATTCGTGTCCTTCCCATATATCCTGAAATTAAAAAACGTCATAAAAGATAGAAAAAAAGTCCGAACTTTATGAAATTTAGTATAGTCGTTTAGTTTGATACCCTTAATGATTTGACCAAATTTTATCCAAATCGGGGCAAGGACACGCCCATCTCAAAAATGTCCTTTTTCAAAAAAGTAAAAAAAAATGAAGAAAAAGTAAAATTTTTAAATTAATTTCAATTTTTAAATTTAATTTGTTGTACCAAAGCCGGTTTTAACTTTATCTACATTTAATCCAAGCTCCTTTTTAAAATCTTCCTGAATTTTAGATTTTCTTTGATTTAAAATTTGCTTATCATCATTTTTTGAAACTCTCCAAATTTTTAGAGGCAACCTGTAAGCTATGTGTAATATACACTCAAAGAATTTTATCCATGCATGTAATGTTGATAATCCGTGTTTATGTAATTCTTCTCCTTTTTTAAGGTCCCTCTCAAATACTTGAATTAAATTCATTTCAGTGGGTTTTGCACCGCAAACAAAACAAGAAGAACTGCTTTTGTTATCAGCTAACACATTAAGAACAGCTCCATCTACCATTGTTAATCTCATGTCAAAATGAACGGTAAGGTTTTTTTTATCAGAAACATAATCAAATGTTTGCAAATTATCTATTTCTTCCTCAATAATTGCCCTTGTAGTTTTAACCAAATCCGAATTTTCTTTTTCCATATAATAGCATATTGGACGACAATACCTTATTGAGGAATGTTTTAAATTATTCCATAAACTCTTTTCTGTAGCCCAGTCTAAAAATCTTAATGGAACAAATGAAGCAACAAATAAATATTCATCCCGCGAATTTGGATCATTAAGCTTTTGTTTGTAATTGCTATGGCCTGAACTACCATCAAATCCCCATTTAATTTCCAAAACTACATCATTTTGGGTTTCAAAATCATTTAAATCTAATAAACTTTTGGCTGTCATATTTAGAAAATTTTGTAATGGTATTTTTACTGACGTTTCTGATATTGATATATTTTCCGGAATATATTTTTTCTTTGCTTTTTGTAGACTATAATATGATGGAAAACAGTTCTTGTGCACATCATTTACAACCGTTCGCATATTTTCATATTGTCTATACGATAGATCATTATCTATTAATAATGCTAAAGCCTTTTCTACGGAAATAGAAGTTTCTGGAGTTGGGCTAGATACTCTTTGAGCAGCTCTTCGTAATTGCTCAGGGCATGTAGACCTCACAAGATCATCTACCTTTCTTCTTTTGGTTCGTTCAGAACTTTCATTAAAGCCTACTCTTGGTCTTCCTTTACGACTTGTACTTGGTCCCTTAATAAATAAAAAAAACATGTTATTTATTATATTATAAAAAATAAATATTCACATAATGATATTACAATGTATATATCTTCTTCTTCTTCCACTTCTTCTTCTTCTTCTACTTCTTCCACTTCTTCATCAACTTCTTCCACATCAAAAAATGAATTTAGCCAGAAAAAGTTTTTGTTTTCAAACACAGATTTCTTTCTGTAGCATTTTTCCCAACTTTTTTTTATTCTAGCTAGAATTGATTTAAGTCTTACAATACTTTTTTGTTGCAATTGTGTCTTAAATTTATCTTCTAAATGATTTTTAATTTCCATAAGGGCTAGGGAGTGTGTTGTATGTTTGTGCCAAATATTGAAAATTTGCCTAATTTGCACTTGCCTTGACACTGAAAAAGTGAAAAAAATTGACTATTCTGCCAAGCTCTGCAAAAGAGACCCATTTTTTTTTAATGTACATACTTGTATCAATATTATATTAAAGTATCAAAAATAAACTCGAATAAACTTTTTTTTAGACCTTCTATAAACTTGTAAGTTGTAAAAAATGTTCTCTCTGTTTACATTCAGAATAACGGTACAAAACACATGATGAATTAAATGTAAAAAAAAAAATATGTTACCATATTTTAGTAATGTCATTCTTTAATATTTATAAACAATTTAACTGCATTATCGACAATTTACGTTAAATTAACCCATTTGTATATACGCTATTTTTCACGTTTTTTGTTTGCATACTTACCAAAAACTTTCAACTTTGATTGGCTATAACTTTGTCAAAAATATTTTTTTTTCAAAAATTCTTTTTCATTATTGTAATTTGAAATCTAGTTTATCAAACTGTTTTAACAGATTTTTAAAATTCCAAAAGTCGTTTTTTTTTATTTTTGGCCGCTGACACCACACAGTGCGATGTATCTTAATGAAAACGTTGATAGCTGTACCGAAAAATGTTATCATCTTCTTTATTCTTTACATGATACTGTTCCCACCAAAATTAGGCGAATTGATAATACAACAAATTTTTGTAATAAACAAGATGTTAAGGATGCAAGGTATTTCAAGGATTTGGCATTCAAGGCTTACAGGGATAATCTGAATGATGATAGCTGGAGAACTTACTGTAAGTATCGGAATAGGGTTAAGCGCTTATTGAGGAACCATAAAACTAGATATTGGACTGACAAGTTTGAAATCTGTGGTAGTAGAGAGTTGTGCAGAATTATTAATAACAAGCGTCATAGTAGATCTGTATGCCCTCTTGATGGGTATGATCCTGATATACTTAATGATTATTTTGTATCCTTGCAAACTTAATCTGATTGTGTACTACCAAATTTTACTAATTATTCTGACATGGGGTTCACTTTTAGGTGTATTAATAGGGATGAACTATTTTAATATGTCTCACGTGTTAAGTCTAACGCACTTGGTCCTGATAACATTCCTATTAAATTTATAAGAAAAATTTACGTATATGTGGAAAATTATCTCCTTTTTATTTTTAACATCATTCTTACTACTTCTCAATACCCCGTTATATGGAAGAACTCGAGAATTGTTCCAGTAGAAAAGAAACGTGGAGCTGTAAGTTTGGATAATTTTAGGCCCATTAGTATTATATGTTCCTTATCTAAGGTCTTCGAGTTGGTTTTAAAGGATCAGATGTTAGAGCATCTAGACTGGAATGTTTCTTAGCGATTGTCATTATGGCTTTCGTAAGGGGACCAGCACATCGTCTTTGCTACTCAGTATAACTGAAAGCGTACGTCGGAATAATAATAATAATAATGGCAATATATCCACCCTAGTTTCCCTTGATCTTAGTAAAGCATTTGATTCGGTAAATTATAATGTATTAACTGAGAAACTTCCTTTAGAATTTAGTTTTTCTTCTACTGCATGCAAGTTAATGCATTCATATATTTTTGGTCATCAGAAATTTGTTGGTCTAAATGGCCGCAACTCTATAGTAAGGCGTTGTACTAGTGGCGTGCCCCAGGGCTCAGTACTAGACCCTTTGTTATTTATAATGTATGTTAATAATTTCATAGAATTTGTTGGAACTTCGTTCTGCAAGATTTGCTGATGATATTAATCTACTTCTCACGGGGGATAAGAGGTTTCTTGATTGTCATGAAATCACTATAAATTTTGTTTTATCCCAAGCTTCGATCTGGGTGGTCGACAATAAACTAATGTTTAATCCTCATAAGACAAGGGCATTCGTTTTTGGAACCCTTCCTGATCCTCGTTTTTCTTTGAATATTTCATTTGATGGTATAACTGTTCAGTTTGTTGATACCATGAAATGCTTGGGAGTGTTTATTGATAATAGGCTGAATTTTGAAAATCATATATCTGATGTTGCTGCGAAATCTGGAAGGACTCTTCGCTCGTTGTATAGCCTAGATTGTTTCTTACCGAAACGCATAAAAATTAGACTAGCTCACTCTCATCTTATGACACACATTCTATATTGCTTAGATGTTTATAGTGGTACAACAATGACTAATTTGAATCGGTTGCGATTAATATATAACCGGATACTAAGGTATGTTTTTGGGCTAAGGTTATCATGTATCTAATTATTCCCTAAATTTTATTGGTTGTACTTTTCATGACTTTGTTAAAATCAGGCTTCTATTATCATTGCATAAAATTATCACAACGGGGATACCTTCTTGTGTTGCGGAACATTTTCATTTATCGCAGTCTGAACGTAATCCTGAGTTAGTTTATCCGATAATGCATAACACGAGCATGGAAAATTCTTTTTTGGTTAGAGTATCTAGACTTTGGAATAGACTTCCTATTCACCTAAAACACTTTGATTACTCTAGTTCAGTGTTAAAACAAAAATATGTCGATTTTTTTAATAGCACTCATTGATTTATTTTAAAATTTCTACAATGGGACCTACTAATTTCATCATGGGATTTATTTTATAGTATTTTAACTATAAGTTTATAATAAGTTGTAATTTCTGCTGTTCATTACATATATTATAAATTAAAAATGTATTAATCGTATATGGCGCTGGAGGCTCGATTAAATAAAAATAAAATAAAAAAATAAAATAAATAAATTTTGTATTTTTATAAAATTCAATCAGCGGTTGCGAAGTTACAAAATAATATATTAAAAACATAACATTTCGCGATCAAAAAATTCTTAAATTGTGTGAAGCAAATTCAATTTGTCAAACTAATGTCAGTAATGGCTCGAAATATCGATTCCAAACCAATGAAATGCAAAATCAATCGTTTTTCGCTCCAGCAGTTTAGGGTAAAAAACTGAAAATTTTTTTTGATTTGACGCACAATTATTAGTTGAATCGTCTTTTGACGCATAAATATTAGTTAAATCACCTGTGTTTATAGTTATTTTAAAATATTTTAAACATTTACCTACATTATTTTTTGAATGCGATCTGATGCAAACAATTTTGAGTTTACAGTAACGGAGTTTACATTTGGTTACTTTTTTCGTTTTTTTTCAGAAACGCTTTGTCAGAATTTTCTTTCCGAAACAAAATAGTATGATGTCTACAAGGTGAATCCAAATACATATGCCAATGTTTTTCTTACTCGTTAAATAGTTTGGTGTAAAAATTAGGAACGGAGTTTACAACATTTTTTCAAATCTTATTAACCCTCGAAGTGGCACATATTTTGAGCCCTTAGTTCTGGCACATGGTGTCTGGCCAGACCCCTATACATTTACATGCATTTGTATGGAAATAAGGGCTGTTTGCCGTTAAATTTTTTACTAAGATAGGAAAATATTTGTTATATTTTGAGTTTCTATTTCTTTTTACTATGTTATTAGCTACCTGAGGAAGAAATAATAGACCTGAAAAAATCTTTGGAATGAAAATGGCAACAATTTTTTTGTTCTATATATATTTCTCTTTATTATGGGTAAAGTAATAAATGTTTATGACAAAATAGAAAATTATTATGAAGAATACATTGATTTTTTTATTCAGAATTTTGCGGAAGGCAACAAAAACATAAATAATCTACTTTTGAATGTTGCTGACAAACAGGATTGTTGCATTTGCAGCAAAAAAAGCGTGTCTTACGGCGTATTTTGTCACCTTGCTGCAGGCAAATTCTGCAATCTTTTTTGGCAGCTAATGTGTCTGGACCACTGCGTGAAGCCACATTAAGGTTTGCTATATTGAGAGGTCTCCCAAAGAACGCTTCAAATTCTATACGAGTTGTTGGTTGAGCCACAATGTGCGGATTATTGATGCGATTTTCAACGTTGGCCAGTACCAATTGCTTTGCAAGTTTATATAAAAATATGCGTCTTCTTTCTTTTCTTGTATTTTCATCATTTAGCTTACATATAATGTAACTTGCCAATGCCATCACATCAATCATGTTGCAGAAAAACGCGTATGTCCAGCGTCTGGTTGACCGTTTTGTTGTGTAATGAGTTAGCATTTGATCCATCGTATCGACTCCGGCTTTAGTTGAATTATAAAATAAAATTGCTTCCGGTTTCATGGCTACGCCTTCAACATGTTTCGTGTAATGCACGGTTGAAATTAAATTGACTGCCTTATTTTTTTTGGGCACGTAGCTGCAAAGTGCAACAAGATTTTCATGAAAACCAAACACACTTGAAAGAATTGGTCGTCTGGTGCTCTTCATAACTTCCTTAGGAAGACATCTTTTGTTTGCTCGAATGGTGCCAACAAATGCCAGTCCCATAGCAGCAAGTCGTTTAGCACCGTTCAATGAGGTGAAAAAATTATCAGAAATAATTGTTCTGCCGCTGTTTGCGTAACAAGTTTTCACCTTGATTTATCTCCCGATTGTCTCCTTCCTTTCCAGTGTATAGTTTTCCTTTCAATGGAAATTTAGTCTTAGCATCGCATGCCCACCAAACTTTGATCCCATACCTTGCAGGTTTTGATGGGATATATTGGGTGAACTTTGTGAACCACGATACGGAAACAACTGCTCATCGATGGTGATATTTTCATAAGGTTCATAATAATTTTGCAGATTTTCATTGAGAAAATTCCAAAGGTCCCGGATAGGAGCTGCTTTATCTGTTTGCTGTCGGAATGCCCGCGTACGACTATTATCGAAACGAATATATCTGGACAGAGTAATGAATCGTTTGTGCGACATAGCCGCACGGAATATGGGCAGCGAATCAGAACGCCACAATATACTGGAGTCTTGCATATTATTATGGCTGAGACCAGAAGCCAATGAATGCATCTAGCTCAGAGCTTGTCAAATCAATCCATTTTCTTTGGGTAGACTCTGGATGTTCTTCATTCCATTTTCTAATTGATTCTCGCCCATGCCGATTTGTTTCACTAATGATGACGAACGTAATATTGGTTGAGAAAAATAGCTTGAATACCTCAACTGGATTGGTGAGCCTTGTTTTTGTTCCAGATTGAAAACGCATGATATTATGCTGGCGCAAACGAGATGCAGGGGGTTCAGTTTCTTTCCATTTAGTACCGTCTTTACCATAAAAACAGCCTGAGTCGACTTCATTTGCTGCTTCAGCATCATTTCCACTTTCTTCTTCTTCATCTACGTCTTCATCACTATCATAAAGTTCGTTAGGTTCAATTTCCAAATCATTTTCTATGTCTGATGCATCATCTTCTGGCACATAATCAGCAGTGTCGTCACCATCGTTTTCAAAAACATCATCATTTTCATCAGCTTCTACCTGACTTTGAAAATCACGCACTAATGCCTCTGACAATTGGGGTTGCAAATTCGCGCTACGCAAGCGTGTATTATAAATAAATTCCAGTTCATCAGCCATAATATACTAACAACGCAACAAATCTACCTGCGTAAAATTATTCACAAGTTCAAAATTACCGCACAAAAACTAGATTACTTCTTCACTGTTCAACGTTCAATGAATAACTAACTCACAAACAAAATCAGAAGAAAGAAAGAAGCATAAAAGAATAAAGTAAATACAAATTTCCTACTCGTGCCATGTGCTTTGCCTATGCGTTCATACAAAATGCATAGGGGTCTGACCATGTACCAAAAGTAAGGTGAAGATTTTTTATTTGGCTTTTTTGTCCTGTTCCAAGGACTTTTTTTCAATTATTTATTTATACATCGAAAGCCAACAATATTTTGGGAGATTACCTAAAATTACAGCCATGTACCTAAAATAGAAGTATGCTAAATTGAAGCATGAAAATGAAATATGTCTGGCCAGAACCATGTGCCACTTCGAGGGTTAAAGACATAATTTTTCATCTCGAGAATGCTAGATGCTACAGAAAAACTTCAAGTCTGTTATACTAGATGATTATTTACAGTCCAACGATCATTTGAGTATAAATAACATTATACTTTTCGCAATATAATTAATAGATAAGTCCAAAATTCTGGTGTATGCATTTTTATAAAAAATTATGACGAAAAATCGTTACAGATTTGAAGTCGTGTTAGCATAGAAATGACGAATTTTTAGTAAAATGTGTTAATTTTTATTAAAAACGTTACTTTTCCTCTTCATAAAAATTCTTACAGTTAGTGTTTAGCTTCATTGGTTATTAAAACGATTTACGCCGTTTTTAGACGCAGATTGCCGTTAAACTTAGAATAACGCAGTTTGCAATTGAAATCCTTCTTTTGAAATGTGGTTTATTTTGATTTATTTCTATAAAGACCAAAATTCAAAACGAGAAAAAGTTGTTGAGAAAAATTTTTCTTAATAAACTTGAAAATAGCTGACAAAATAAATTTTCAGTTTAAAGTCAAAATTAGAACTTTTTCTAGTTTAGAGTTTCCAATTAATTTTTTTTCACGGAAAAAATAACTGGGGGTAACCGCGTAACTCGATTCGAAAAAAAATTTTCGAATTCGTAAATCTTGCAAATATTCTTAAAAAAAGAATTCTGTACAAAACTTCTACTTTTTAATTTATTTTTGTTCTTAGCCTTGTACACTATATATAAAAATTCAAAAAGTAAGTTTTATGCAAGCTTTTCTTTTTACATAAGGTATAAAATTTACGAATTCGAAATTTTTTTTTCAAATCGAGTTACGCGGTAACCGCCCTGAACTTAAATCGTATTTATTTCAACATATGTTTGTCTAATTTTTATTTTAAAATATAAAAATAATAGTATTTCGCCCTTCAATTTCACAATGACAAAAAAATTTTTTTCCCATATTTATTTCTTTAAATTTTGTTTTTATTTTAGTAAAGAGTATTTTGCCAAATATTTGATAAATAGATGTTAAATTCAATTATAAACATTAATTTATATGTCAAAGGGCAAAATTCAAAACCAGATCCACAATTTCTAAGTTTTTTTCTTAATTTTTATAGTGAAATTAAACTTTATAAAATTTTGTATAATTAGATATCATGTCAGACATAATTATATATAAAATAATACAATTATCTATTAACTGTGTTAATATTTACATATAAGATTGTTTACAGAAGCTTATACGCCATTATATACATATAATTATATATAAACTACATCGCAGATCAAATCACATATGATTATATATAACGTCATATCAAAAATATTTATAAAACCAATGTGTTAATATAAATGTATAAGGTTATATAAAGCCACGCATATAAACATTAATGATTATATCAAATCATATAAGATTATATGAAAAATTTTTTAGTCGGGCTATTAAAGTCAAAAAACCTTATTAGTTACTGCACTTAAAATAATACGTCAGTAGAAAAATCTGTCAAACCGGTTTCAAATCGATTTGACTAATTTTTAACAAATTTTTAGTTGAAACACTGATTTTAGCATAGATTTTAGTTATCTCCATTTAACACAATACTAAAAATCCTCAGTACTTTAACTAATTTTTAGTGTTAATTTTCAAAACTATTTATAACTAATTTTTAAGAACCCATTCGTTAAATTTAACAAAATTTATTGTTAAAATATAATATTTTCATCTTACTGTTATTACTCGGTAGATGGCGCCACCAATGTATCCGAAGTTTTAAAGATGGCACTATTTCTTTCCCTCCCGATTTTTTAAAATGGCCCATATCTCTAAAACCAAGAGAGATAGAGCAAAATTGATGAAAATTTTCTACTTCATAACATGGCCCATATCTCGAAAACTAAGCGAGATAGAGCAAAACGGACAAAATGTTTGCTCCATCGAAGTGCCCTTATATGCCCTCACATGATATGGACTAGGCCCGGGGACGATCCCGAGACCCTAAATTGGGACAAATTCTACGACAGATAAAACTGTTGTTTTACAAATTTCTTACTTAAATTTAGATTTGTTAATTTTAAGAAAAGAATTTGTTAAAATCAAAAAAAATTTATTTTAAGCCAAAAAACAGCAATAAATTTTGTTAAAGTAACAAATGTTTCTGTCCAGCCAACAGATTTTGAGTGTACTTAAAATAATACGTCAGTAGAAAAACCTGTCAAACGGGTTTCAAATCGATTTGACTAATTTTTAACAAATTTGTTGTTGAAACACTGATTTTAACAAAAATTTTAGTTATCTTCATTTAACACAATACTAAAATTCCTCAGTAATTTAACTAATTTCGAGCTTTAATTTTTTAAATTATTTATAACTAATTTTAAAGAACCCATTCGTTAAATTTTACACAATTTATTGTTAAAAAATAATATTTTCATGTTACTGTTATTACTCGGTAGATGGCGCCACCAATGTATCCGAAGTTTTAAGGATGGCGCTTTTTATTTCCCTCCCGATTTTTTAAAATGGCCCATATCTCTAAAACTAAAAGAGATAGAGCAAATTGATGAAAATTTCGACTACCCCTAACCGTACGGTAGCCCAGCGAAAGGGGTTATCGCTATCCAAAAATGGACCTTGGCGGGGCCTTGGACCCTCGGAAATTTTTAATAAAAATTTTCTACTTCATAAAATGGCCCATATCTCGAAAACTAAGCGAGATAGAGCAAAACAGACAAAATGTTTGCTCCATCGAAGTGCCCTTATATGCCCCCACATGATATGGACTAGGCCCGGGGACGATCCCGAGACCCTAAATTGGGACAAATTCTACGACAGATAAAACTGTTGTTTTACAAATTTCTTACTTAAATATAGATTTGTTAATTTTAAGAAAAGAATTTGTTAAAATCAAAAAATTTTTATTTTAAGCCAAAAAACAGCAATAAATTTTGTTAAAGTAACAAATGTTTCTGTCCAGCCAACAGATTTTGAGTGCACTTAAAATAATACGTCAGTAGAAAAACCTGTCAAACGGGTTTCAAATCGATTTGACTAATTTTTAACAAATTTGTAGTTGAAACACTGATTTTAACAAAGATTTTAGTTATCTTCATTTAACACAATACTAAAATTCCTCAGTAATTTAACTAATTTCGAGCTTTAATTTTTTAAATTATTTATAAATAATTTTTAACCCATTCGTTAAATTTTACACAATTTATTGTTAAAAAATAATATTTTCATGTTACTGTTATTACCCGGTAGATGGCGCCATATCTCGAAAACTAAGAGAGATATATCAACATTTACGAAAATTTCGACACCCCTAACTGTTCAATACTCCCGTGAAATGGTCATCGCTATCCAAAAATGGACTATGGTGGGAACTTGGACCCTCGGAAATTTTTAATAAAAATTTTCCATTTCATAAAATGGCCCATTTCTCGAAAACTAAGCGAGATAGAGCAAAACGGACAAAATGTTTGCTCCTTTGGAGTGACCTTACAGGCCCTTAGATCATATGGACTAGGACCGGGGAGGGTCCCGAGACCTTAAATTTGAAAAAATTTTGCGATTCAGTATAATTACAAATAAAACTAGTTTTACAAATTTTTTATTTAAATTTAGATTTGTTAAATTTATCAAAAAAATTATCAAAATCAACAAATTTAATTTTAAGCCAAAAAAAAACAGGAATAAATTTTATTAAAGTAACAAACTTTTCTGTCCAGCCAACAGACGTATTATTTTGAGTGTATGAACAGAGTTTGAAAAATAATATAGAGATAACTAAAACTTTGATTTAAAGTTTGTTTTAAAGCACATACTTTCGTGTCAAAAAAACAGTACTTATTGCTACATTGTAACTAATTTAAAAATTTCAAATTTCTTTTATATTAAGACGTATGCTGAAAAACAATTTCCTGGTAATCCGGAACAACAGGCTGTTCTTATACATCAATTACAACAAGAACATTATCATCAGTATATGCAACAATTGCATATGCAAAATCACAATAATCACTCTGAAACTAAAGCTAATAACAATAATACAGTAAACCCAACCATAGGCGATAATGCAGAATCTGTATCTGGCTCTATGCAACAAAATGCTGCAGATGAATTAAATAAAGAATTGTCTAAATTATCTATAAATAATCAGCAAAAACAGCAGCACTATGATGAAAATCAACAATTACAAAGTCACCATAACGATGATGAAGATGATTATGTGTTAATACAACCGGCAAAAATATGGACAAGACCAGATATTGAAGAATTTAAAGTGGAAGTATCATCTGGGGATGGCGACGGAGTTATAACCATAGGTCATGGTGACACTGTAACGGTAAGTACCTACTGTATGATTTAAAAATAATTTTTCATTAACAGTTGGTATCTTCCATTACTTTAGGTACGTGTGCCCACTAATCAAAATGGCAAATCAATATTTTGGGAATTTGCTACCGATAATTATGATATTGGTTTTGGTATTTATTTTGAATGGAGTAAACCTGTAAGCCAAGAAGTAACAGTACATGTCAGCGATAGTGACGATGATGATGAATTTCTTGATGAAGACTATTTATCGACCAACGAGGATTTAGAATGTGGTTCTTTAGCTAATGATCGCAATAGCTTGACAAGCAATTCCTCCATAAAACCACCCATTTCCATAATTGTACCAATTTATCGGCGTGAATGTTTCAATGAGGTATATGTGGGATCACACATATATCCGGGAGAAGGTGTTTATCTATTAAAGTTTGACAATAGTTACAGCATATGGCGTTCAAAGACCTTATACTATCGAGTTTATTATGAACGTTAATTTTTATAAATTTTATTTTAAATCATAGACGACCTCTCTTTGTTTTATTACACCAATTTAAATATCCAAATTATTTATTATTAAATAATATTTATTATTGTATGTATTTTATATG
This sequence comes from Leucophora obtusa, assembly GCA_949987735.1. Taxonomy (NCBI): domain Eukaryota; kingdom Metazoa; phylum Arthropoda; class Insecta; order Diptera; family Anthomyiidae; genus Leucophora; species Leucophora obtusa. The sequence goes on along the minus strand of OX465297.1, from coordinate 35,023,971 downwards.
TTAAAAAGAAAAACATTTTTAAATGTCTGAGTATATTAACAAAAATAAAATAACATTTTTAATTTTTAAATACGTATTTATAAAAAAAACAGATTTAACTAAAATTTATATAAATTTCGTACTAACTTCTCACGGGATGTACCCATTTACATTTGATACTTTCTTTTGTAACTTCATTTAACAATGATTCACCTAGCGTCGCTTTACCTTGTATATCTATGGAATTATAATCCCATCTCATACAATTGGCATCATTAGATATTTTTTCTATACCATTCCAGGCTATCATAACACCATTATCCGAACAATATTTCTTTGACGGACGATATGTTTTACATTCAAATTGTTCAGCTAAATATGAAATATCGCCAAATATAGCATCATTATTTGCTACACCGCCCGATACTACCAGAGATTTAGGCGTTGTCCCAAACAAATTTCGTTCGATACAAAACTCCAAAGCCCTTTGAGTGCGATTCATTAAGTGGCGACTCACAGCATTTAAAAGACCCGCACAAAAGTCAGCATAATTGCTTATAACAGAATCGGGTGGGCAACCTTGAAAGTAAGCATAGCTTTTTTATAATTTAATTTATCCATAAAATAACGAAATAACTTACCTTCTTTCCTTTCCTGTTTACTGATAGCCCTAAATGAATTATTTTTAATACCGGCAAAACTAAAGTTACAATCACGCAAACGAGCTAGGGGCAAAGGAAATTCAAAAGCTTCTGGATTTGTTGCATATTTAGCAGCGTCTTCTATAATTTTTCCACCACTCCACTTACGATATTTAGGATTTATGTAAAGTCTTAAACGGCGAGCAATTTTGTCAAAAGCTTCTCCAGGAGCATCATCTAAACTTTCACCCAATAAAACAAATTCGTCAGCTGTTTTAACAAAACACAGTTGACTATGACCACCACTTATTAGTAGGCAAAGAAATGGATACGAAATATCGTATTCCATGCGAGCCTGTAATGCGTGAGCTTCCATATGGTGAACTGGTATTAAAGGTTTATTATATAAACGTGCTATATAGCGGGCAAATCGTACGCCAACTAATAGACTTAAAGGAAGACCTTGAAGAAAAAAAGATACAACTTTATTATGTAACAAGCATTATTGATTCTTGATCGTGGTCTTTATGAAATCCCCAACGGAATTGGATTGGAAACGGATTGGATTCTGTAAACGGGCTTATAAAAATTAACGGAAATGGCATTACAATGACGTCATAAAACTTTTTATATATTTATGTTTCAGAAAATCTAATGAATATGTGTAAAAAATTAATAACGCTAAAAATTGGCTCTCAAAATTTTTTATTTTAAGAAAACAATTTTCGTCTGATCGGAAATTTCCTCATCAAATCCGTAGAGTGGATTTATAGAATCCAACAATCGGAAATTTCCGTAAGAAAAATGTGGAAAATTTCCTCATTCCTTTGCTTGTACGGAAATTTTCGATATTGGATTCTATAAATCCTCTCTACGGATCTGATGAGGAAATTTCCAATCCGATTAAAATTATTTTCATTAAATTAATTTTAATAAAATATTTTAAATGTGATATATTTATTATGTTTTTATTTAAATTTTTAAAACATAAATATATTAAAGTTTTATAACGTCATTATAATGCTACTTCCGTTAATTTTTATAAGCCTGTTTACAGAATCCAATAACGTTGGGAATTTCATAAAGACCACAATTATCATACCTGGTCGAGTAGTTACTGCAATAGCATCAATTTGTTCTGGTTTCATGTTGCATTCTTGCAAACAACGTTCAAATACACCCGCAATTTTAGATCTGTGTAAATCCTGAGCTCTTGGTGGTATAATACCGCCATATCTATTTGAAATATAACAGGGTGTACAAACAAGAAAATTTTTAAAGCAACCAAAAGAAAATTAAATCCCTCAACCTCTGTATTCCACAGTAAAATTCAAAATTACCATCGCTCACATCAAAACATTTGACATACCTGAAATAACTAACGTATGGGCAAATAAAATTCGGAAAAACCAAAAATATTTTTAAAAAAATGTAAACAAAGCATTTAGGTTTTAATTTTTATTTATATACAAGATTATACCAAATTTACAAAAAAAAAAAAAAAATATTGACCCTACGGTGTTTTGGTGTGTTGCTTTCTTTCGGCACATATTTTATTTTTCGGCGATTTAATCTATCGTAACATTGGCGTAGTGAGCCGACGCTAAGTCTGGCCAGAAAACTACTTTAACGTTTTGATGAATTTTTCAAGTTTTGGGAAAAATTTTTCATTATAAACGTTTGAATTTACAGCTAATCCACCATACTGGTCACTGACACCACATCGAGTTACGCGGTATCCGAGGGGATACCGCGTAACTCGATTCGAAAAAAAATTTTCGAATTCGTAAATTTTGTACTTTTCGTAAAAAGAAAAGTTTTAGCAAAAATCTTACTTTTTGAATTTTTATGTATAGTGTAAAAGTTTTAAGATAAAAATAAATTAAAAAATAGAATTTTTATACAGAATTATATTTTTTAACAATATATGCAAGATTTACGAAATCGAAATTTTTTTGAATCGAGTTACGCGGTTACCCCCCAGCAGGAAACTTAATATAACGCTGCTACCAGTGATCGTGATTTTCAAATCACCGTTCTTTTAAACAGTGACCGTGATCGCGGGTTTGTATAGAGATGGGCGATTCGGCGATTTTTCAGTAACATTGTTCTCAGTGAATGTGATTTGCAAATCGTTGTTCTTTTAAACTGTGATCGTGATCACGGTTTTTCTATGGAAAAGACTTCGATTTTCTGATAAATAAACGAAATAATATTTATGGCGAGTTTTTAAGATGTCAGTTAAACTTGGTTTAGTTAAACCGAAAACGAATTTTGTCAGCCATTTCAAAGTTTATTAACAAAAATTTGCCAGAAAAACTTTTTCTCGAGTATAATTTATTTCTTTATTGAAATAAAACAAAATAAATCACATTTTAAAAGCAGTATTCCAGTTACAAACTGCGTTAAACTAAGTTTAAAGATAATCCACTTCCTAAAAACTGGGCCTTAAAAGAAAAATATTTGCGACCGGTAACAAAGACATGATAGAAGGAGACATTTTATTCAGAAGAGTGTGAAAGCAAGTCACTGTTATTGAAAAAAAAACATGTATTACTGTGCACAATGAAGTTTGCAAGAAAGAATAGTACAAAAATTTTAAAAGAACGACATTCCGAGTAACTGCGACTTGAAATATTTGATCACTGTCGTTACCAGTGATTTATCAATAACTGTGATTAAATCACCGGTATGAAAATATCGCTCATCTCTAATCTGTATATACTTGGATGTTTTGGGTGCTTATATTCACAAGCAGGCTTGCCAGATACTTTTTTCGTTATCCACAAAGAAAACTTAAAATATCTCCAAAAAATCCCCAACTGGAAAAAAATTTAAAAAAGGTAGTTTTTATTTGATTTGCTCAAATAAAATAAATATATAATTCCTTAATTTGGCTTTTAAATCTGAATCAACAAATCGATTTGCAAAACTCATTTTATTGATTGAATTATTTCCTACTTCAATTAGTCAATATCTTATTTAAAAAATCAATTTGATTTTTGTGGATCCTTTTCTTAGAATCAAGCCAATTGATTCAATTTTAACAAAGCAATTTAACCAAAAATGTTTGCCTTGATTTATAGTTCAAATTTGAATAAATCTCATCATAACTTTATTTAATTTAAATCTTTGATTTAAAGTGATGATCAATTATTAACTAATTCATAAAATTAATAAATTTTAATGCCAGCTTATTGAAAAAAAAATTATCTTGTCAGTATTTTAGATACTTGGACATTAACCTATTAAAATCTCAGTCATAAAATATTTATTCCTGTTAGCATTGAATTGTTACGGAAAATGTATAAAAGGGTAAATTTGTACTTTTCGTTGAAATTGCATGAAAAGACTTTACTAATGTTTTCTCTGAGAATTATTCAAAATATATATACTGGCATGTGATGGAAAACTTTGTTAAAAATTAAATGATGAATATAAAAGGCAAAGAGGGTTGAAATTGTTTTTAACCGCTACAGTTGTATCAGGTATATCGATTTACGACTTCTTATCGCTTTTAAATTAAAAATGCCAGATAATCTCCAAAATTTACGAAAGGTTGTAAATATCCCCAAAAAATCGCCAAAATATTTTTTAAATGCCCAAAAAAAATCCCCCGTCCCCAAATGAAAATTTTTATCCCCGAGACCGACAAAATTTTGTCCCCAAATTTGGTTTGACAAAACCCCAAGTCTGGCCAGCCTGTTCACAACTCATAGTAGGTCTGTTCGACGTCGTTACCGCGGGTGCCCGCGGGAACCCAATTTACCCGAAACAACAATTTTGAAACGCTTTCTGGTAAGATTGGGTACCAGCGGTAACATACGTGGAACAGAGCTCGTAATACTTTTCTTCCCATTCAAGCACTTCTACTATCACACATTTGTACTCAGAGCTTGCGGAACAAGTAATTTTGGCAAAGGAGACGTGCCTGGATTTAATAATTTTGGCTAAACTCTAGTTTAATTTTTATTTTTTCTTTACAGATATGCCCGACTTTCGGCGCGCTCGCAGTTGTGGTTTGCAATGGGTTAATTGATATTAGATATATTAAAAAAAATAGAGTGATAGAGCCCCTAAACTGCACTTTAGCCCAAAAATATTGCTGTTGCTCGATCGAAATCGTATTTAGCTAGCAAATTTTCTAATGTAAACGATATGGATTTCAAATTGAAAGGTGGAAAATGTCCCCACCAGACGGGTTAATCTACGCCAATGCTTAGTAAATTGATTACAGCTGCACTCTAACCCGAACCACCCTGAGATAATTACCTTATGTGAAAACTTTGTTGTGAATTCAGCACATTAGCCAAGACTGTATTATTTCCATTCTCGTAGTTAACAATCGCTATTCCAGTATCATCACAAGATGTTTCAATGCCTAAAACACTTAACTTTCTATTTAAAATTATTGGTAGAACTCTGGAAGAAGTTTTGATTGGCAATTGTTTACAATTTTGTAACATTTTCACTTAAAACCGCACCACTAAAAATACAAACGACACATATGTACGTAAAATCAGCTGTTGGATTTTTTTTATATGTGAGTTTCTTAAGGCTGAGTTACCCAACCGTAAACGATACCACAAGAAGAAATGTATACACCCTAAAAATTACGTAGTTGCCGATCACTATTTTTTCAACTATGTCATAGGTGAAATAACCCTCACTATGACATAGTTAATAGACAGTAGTGGAAGTCAACTATGTTTTTAAAAATATACAAATTAACTATGCACGAAGTTACTGATAATGATTTTATATTGGAAAATTAATTTTATAAAACGTAGTAGATATCAACTACTTTGAATATCAAATCGTGCATATAAACCACCGCTTTTAGATTTTTAGCTTACAACAGTCATTTTAGAAATGAACTCATTTTATTAATATTTGTTTTGCACACAATTTATTGAAATAAAGCATATTAAATTACATTTACATTAAGATTTATCTTTCGAAAACTGCTTTCTAATCCATTTAATTTCCACGACAGAAATTTAGTAAAAACCATTGACTGGAACATCATTGAAGGTCTACACATACATCTTGGAAAATTTGAAAAAAATAGCATTTAAGATACTTAGGTTTGCATCTTACGTTTCCATTATATTAAGGGTATTCACGATGGTACATGTGCATATTTGCAATTTGCTAATTTGCTATGCAAATTGTAACATATCGTGAGCGTCTTTTTTAAGATCAATTGCATATTTGCTTTATGAGCTATTTTGTTCACTGCTGCTAACTTTTTTCCTAAAAATATCGCTAAATCAAACTAAAAAATCACTAGAAAATAGCTGAAAATGGTAAAATATCGCTAGATTTGACAAGAAAATAGGTAAATTGGCAACAGTGATTTTGTTTACGTCAAAAGTAAAAATAAATAGTATTTTTGTGAAAATTTGTAAATCATAAAAATAATAAAATAATAAATAAAAAAAAAAATTTTATGTTAATAAAAAATCACAAACAATTTTTTTATTTAATATCTTATTTTATAAATCATAATATGGCGGCTGATATGTTAAAAACAGATGTTTTGTTTTATTTGCAACTTAGCTTATATGCAAAGTGATTTTTGCTAAAGGTTTTTTTATTGCAAATGAAGAAAAATAAAGCAAATTGCAAATACATACATTTTGTTGTTGTGTTGATGCAATCGTTGTTTTTTTGCAATCATTTGCAACGTTTGCATCGTTTGCAATGCCCATCGTGAGTACCCTTATTGATTCTTACCATTTTCAACGGACCATTGCAGTTGTTCTTTCAAATGGAAAAATATATGAGAATTTTCATTTAGGTTTGTTGAATGTTACTGTTTCGTTTATTTTTGAATTTCTCAAATTCTTGACATTTTATTTATTAGTAGCATTCAATTTAACTATGAAAAATTGGATATGGCAACTAAACACATCGTTTTTGATAACTACCATAGTGATTTTAAAATTTGTATAAATTGACAATGAAATTCTTCAACTATACGACTACGGGATTGTTTGGGTGTACAAATGGTTACTAATAGCGAATTTACATTATGATCGAAATCGAGTTAAAAGTAGATTTCGATAGATTTCGACTGAAATCGATAAAAAATTTGGGATTTCCCATACGAAATGAAATCCCAATTTAATTTGAATTTTAGCGAAATCTCATCGAAATCCAAATTGCAGTTCGCCGTGAGTCGCCGAAGAAGAAGGTTATCTCGTGACCTGTATTAAATTTTTTAATAGGGAACATCGGTTAATTGTTTTTGTTTTGCGATACTCTAAAGCGTGTCTCAGCATGCCGTTAGACTGTGCAGTCTAATCACATGCAAACCTTTTCGGGCGTATTGGGGCTTCGTCGCGCTTAGCTTCCATTGTGAAGGCAATGGTCGTATATGTGTTGCTGTGGTTCCTGTGCGTCTGTTTTATTCTGACGTATTAGGACTTAATTGCGCGTAACCTACATTGTGAAGGCAATGGTTGTATATGTGTTGTTGCTGTTCCTGTGCGTCTGTGTTGTTTATCACATTGTTTTTTTTTTATATTGCGTATTAATACGCATCGTGTTTATAACCTGGCAATATGTCTGTTTGGTAACAACGCCATTTAACGGTACATTTAGAGAATAAGCACAATCCAAATGGAAAAGGAATCTTAAATCGTGACGGAAAAAAAGTGAACAAAATCTGGCATGTGATGAAAATCGAACGGTTTCAAATCGATCGTTTTTGAAATTTCAATCCTGAATATTTCGTATTATTTTTAATTTAAAAGAGATAAGAAGACGTAAATCGATATATCTGATACAACTAAAGTGGTTTAAAAGAATTCCAAACTTCTTTGCCTTTTCTATCCATTATTTAATTTATGATTTTTAACCAAATCGATCGAAATCAAAATCGATCGTTTTCCATCACATGCCAGAATAGCAACGGAAACGGAATCTCACTTTTACAACACAGAACACATAGAAAGCCAAGTTGGTTATATTTTATATTTTTCTTCTTGCCACATTCCAATGTACTGTTGTTGTTTGACATTAGTTAGAATAAAAGGCTGTGAAAGTGTTAAGTTGCGTTTACATCTGTTTTCAAATCCCGAGATTTCAATGGAAATCTCGAACCGAAATCTTGACCGTTTACATTTGCACTTTTTGACAGTAGCGAGATTTCGATTTGACAGCTGCACTTTTTTTGTAAACAAAGTACCATAAAAAAATAACCTCAAATTAAAAATATTTCTAAAAACCATTTTATTCATTGGCGGAGTACAATTTACATTATTTTATGTAAAGATCTAACGCTAAATATGTGAGTAAATTTGTTTTTTTATAAGGACGACAAGCTAGAACCCAGATTTTGCAATATTTTGGCGGAAGGAAGACATGCACTTCCCAATGCTTTCTTCATAGTTATGCCTCGCGGGAAGCAAAAATTAGAACCACGCAACACTTCTTATAATCATTAGTAAATTTCCATTGGGTCTAAAGTCATATTTATTAAATTAATAATAATTTTTTTATTTCATTATTTTATGTTATTTTTAGGTTATTTTTTTAGTCAGCTGTTGACCATCGTTGCCACTTTTTCATGCAAAAACTCTACAAATTAAACGAAACACAGTGTTGTATTCTGCAAAAGTCTCCAGATTTGTGAGATTTTCATGAGATTTCTTCGAAATCTCGCAAATTTACGGGATTTCCTTTGTATGGGGAATCTCGGGATTTCACATGAGATTTTCACTGAAATCTCAATTTTAGTCGAAATCTCGGGATTTGGGTGCAGATGTAAATGCAACATTATTGTGTTGTTGCTGTTTTTATATATTTTATAAATGTATAAAGTTAAATCCTTTGATATTACTAATCAATGTGCATGACGAAATCAACCATGTAGTCGTACTATACTTGTACTGTGATTGAAATTGTGTGAAAATCTGGCAACATTAGTAAAATATTCTGAGAGTAAAAACAGGAGAATAAGCAATTCCGTTAAGAAAATAAAATAAGTTCTATCTCTCACGGAAATCGTTGCACGATTTTAATTGTCAAATTGTATGGAAAAAAACGGGGACCTTTGCATTGTGCTTATACTCTTAACTGTACTTTAAATCTCAAAAAAAAAAAAAAAGAAATCCAAATTGAAATCCAAGTTTTCTCCCATATTTGCAGAAATGTAGGGAAGTTTGCAGAAAAGTGGCAACATTTAGCAGATGTTTATGTCATAAAAAATTAATAAATAATAAATTCTAATAACTTTAAAAAAATAAGGAATAACATAATAAAGTCTGTTATTTTTAATTGAAAGAAATATTTAAAGTTGAAAACGGCTATTTTATTGTATCCGACGAAGAGAAACTATGAAAAATCATTTGATGGCGCCGGCAAGACCATTGACGAAACATTGAATATTTTAGCTTTCTACTAATCATCCCAATACTTAAACACATTTCTTAGCAAATATAACATTGTATCTTTCATAATATAAATAATTTTTGTGTTCCGCCATTAAATAAAATGGTTTTTAGAAAATCTTTTAATTTTGGTTATTTTTTAAGGTTAGTTTGTTTACAAAAAATTTGTTGTTGGCTGATCGAAATCTCATTCATCTGTCAAATATTCTTATGTAAACGATATAGATTTCGAATTGGATTTCAAAACGAAATCTATTAGAGTTGTAAAAGTATTGAGTATTCCGGTACTGAGTACTCAATACCGACTGTTTTTTTAAGTACTCAATACTAAAACTGTACTACTCAATACTTTTAAAGATGCAATTTTCCGTAGAAATGTGTATTTTTCGTATAAAACTACAACTCTAAAAATAGTACTCTAAAAATACTGCTCTGAAAATACAACTCTATTTGTGAAGCAAAGAAATTTGTAACGAATTTTTGGAAAAATTATTTAATTAATTTATTTAAAATGTTTTAAATTAATTAAAATGTAAATAATAATAGTTATTTAACACGTGTATGTGAATTGTGATAATTTTTCCTAATAAATACGAATTCATAACATTTTTATTTTTAAATTAAAAAAACCGTTAAAAGTATTGAGTAGTATCGAGTACTCAATTGAAAAGTATTGAGTAGTATTGAGTACTCAAAAAATACCGAAATTTCACAACTCTAAAATCTATTGAACATTTTAACAATGGTAGCATTCGGCAGAGAAACCATAGAGAGAAACCTTAAACTGGTACCGGTGACTTGTAGCGCTTTGTGATTATTTACTCTGCTGAACGATGTTTTCTTTGTTTTGTTTTTAAATACATTTTTTCTATATTTTCCTTTAATTTTTTAAAGTTTTTGTTTTTGAATTATATTTGTATGTTTTTATTTGTCAATCATACAAAGCAAAAATTTTTTAAAATCAACAACAACAAATACTACTATTTGATCAAAAGTAGCAAACATTTTTTACGCTACCAAAATATGACAGCGCTCAGACTGAGCGGTTAGTGATCAGGTCGTTCAGCAGATAGTTGCACAACTGTTGTAGAACTGTTGACTGTCAAATTGTATCTGCCGAACGCACCCAATGTAAATTCGCTATAACACGTAAATGTAAACGAACTTGCCGGATCATTCTGTTGAAATCAGAATTTTCTATCCGGCATCGAAACAGCTGAATGATTTTAGTCGGAAAAAATATGAAATGAATAAAGAAAATTGATTCAAACAACAAATAAGGAATAAAAATTAACAAATAAATGGAAAATTTTAGAATAAAATATAAAACCACATGAAATAGATGCTAAATAGTAATGTCGTTTACGATAATCTATAAGTGTACTTTTTAGCTACGGCACGGTACAGTTACATCACATTTACGTTTACGGTCCCATAATCCGCCCTTTACGTTACGTTAATGGCACGTTAGCATTAAGCCCAAATTAGTTTGGAAGTATCGTAAAAAAAGTAACGTATCATTCTCATAATGAATAAAAAGAGTATAAAAAATAAAAATATTGTATTTTTTATCCTTTTCTTGTGCATAGAATTAAATGTCATGTAATAAAATATAAAATTTCTATTTTCAACAGAACTTTTTTACGATTTTACTTGACAACAGTTTCAATGCATAGAAAAAAGATAAAAATATATTTCTATATTATTTTAACACATTGAATTGATTACAGATACGTTTTTATACTTTACGATTAGACTAATGAAGCCTTTAGGGATGCCAAACGGGAAATCCCGGGATTGGCAAAATCCCGAATCCCGGGATTATTTCTCAAATTATTTTCTTATTTTTTAATATTAATATAAACGCAAATAAACAAAGTGAGCAGTTTTAGATTACTTACGTTTTTTATTGAATTTTCTCATATTGACAAGAAATTGATGCCAAGATATTGGTAAAATTATAAATTAACCCCTAAATTCATAAACGCTTTGTAAAATTATAGGAGGTTTATTGAACAAATTTTGTATGAAAATGACGTTTTGTAAACCTGCTATAACTTTACAAAGCATTTATGAATTGAGGGGTAAGTAGATTATTCGAGTAAACTATGCAAAGACTTTGCAGAAAAATTTTAAATTTTGGTAAACAATATTAAGTTTTTGAGTAATACATGCGAAAAATCAAGTTTATTTGTTATTTTACCGATTTATTCCTCCAAGCAAAATTCGATTTCTGAAACTGGGACGGTAAGTTTTGGCTGGGACTGTAAGTTTGAATTCTTCCATGAAAACATTTGATAACGATAACTAAATAACTTTGTTGCTGTAATTACACGATTTAGTGGGAAAGGTTATCGCAACGAATATGTTTTAAAATCTGCTTACAAAATACTGGGCGCAAGTGTACTTAATGACAGGCCTTCATATATTATCCCAGCCAGAAAAATACAAACAGGAAAGCGATGGCAAGGTATTTTAACAGATGGTACAAGTACTGACAAAAATTGCTTTCCCATTTCCAATATGATAACGTCAATAGACAGAAGGACCGGCAGTTCAAAAAGCGCCGGAAAAGTACTGGAGAAACAAAATTTTTAACTTTGGCAAAACGCTGCCAAAACCAATAAATAGGTGGTTTGGAATTATATTTTCCAAAATAAAATTTAAAAAAAGTTCATATGTATCTTTTTTTTTGCCCTGCCGTGATTTTTTGTAAAACAAATACTGGCTAAAGATTTTTGCAAACGCTGGCAAAGCGTCCCAAATGAGTGTTCTGCCAGTCATTTATTTTTAACATCGCAGTTACCCAGTGGTATGCAAGTACTTGATATTTTGTACCACTGTCAATTTCTGACTGAGATGTTTCAATATTCATAAAATGTACCACATTATTAATTAACAACTATTAAATAATTATAAAACGCTTTATTCTATAAAAAAAAGAAGTTACATAACATAAAAAATTTTACAAATAAAGGAAAATTTAAATCCCCGAATCCCGGGATCCCAAAAAATCCCGTAGTCCCGAGATCGGGATCCCGGGATTTTCGAATATCAATCCCGATTGGCATCCCTAGTTAGCATCGAATATTTAAGCCTATATGACACTTGCTAGTTTCTAGATTCTAGTTTTTTGCACCATCAATGCAAATCATATAAAGGGTACTGCATTACCAACATCAATTTGACAGTTTGATAGTTTTTCGATATAGTTGTTCTCTTCACACACATTATCTCTCACATAAGGAAATTCGTGCTCTCTTCTATTTTGGATTATTAAAGCCTATATGACACTTGCTAGTTTCAGTATTAATAATCCAAAATAGAAAAGAGCAAGAATTTCCTTATTTGAGAAATAATGTGTATGAAGAGAACAACTATATCGAAAAACTATCAAACTGTCAAATTGATGTTGGTAATGCAGTGCACTTCATATGATTAACATTGATGGTGCCAAAAACTAGAATCTAGCAAGTGTCATATAGGCTTCAGTATTAATAATCCAAAATAGAAGAGAGCACGAATTTCCTTATGTGAGAGATAATGTGTGTGAAGAGAACAAGAAAAACTTTTTTTTGCCCTCCCAACACTGGCATACTAGCTACAAAAAATTGTTTGCCAGTACTAGCATTTTGACACAGCCAGTAGTTGTCCAGCGATTATCACTCATTTATGTGTTTAGCTATCAAATATTATATGTCTCGTTAGCTCAGTGGGTAGAGCAATCGTCTGCCAATCTGACGGCCTGGGTTCAAATCACGGCAGGACCAAAAAAAATAGATATGAACTTTTTTTAAATTTTGTTTTGGAAAATATATTTCCAGACCACCTATTTATGGGTTTTGCCAGCGTTTTGCCAATGTTTAAAAATTTTGTTCCTCCAGTGCTTTTCCGGCGCTTTTTGAACAGTCGGTCCTTTTGTCTAATGATGTTATAATTTTGGGAATGGGAAAGCACTTTTTGCCAGTACTTGTACCACCTGTTAAAGTGCTTTGCCACCGCTTTCCCGTTTGTATTTTTCTGACTGGGAAGGTATTAACCCAGGTAGAAAAATACAAACGGTACAATGTCGGCCCGGTATTGGAGATGGTAGTACATGTACTGGCAATGCGTCGGATTTTCAACTTTCACTGTACTGGCATGTTGTGGAAATGATAACACCAATAAACGCTTGGCCGTAGTTATTTCTTAACGTTGGCGCATGCTTGGGATTTTATTTTTTTGGTATTATCCCAGTACATTTAATAACAAATTTAGTAGTTTGCTGGTACTTTACTGTCCTTTTAGTGTACATCACAGATTTTTAATGCATTCTGTCGAAACTTCACAAGAAAAGAATGGCTATGTCTCTCTTACATAAATAATTTTGTAATAGGTGCAAAAACACATAAAACTTATAAATTAATTTTAATAAATTAAAAAAAGCTCGTTAATTTTCAGAAAACAGTACTGGCGAAGCACGTTTTAAGTAGTACCGGCATTTCGTAGAAAAAAGTGCTCTCCCAGTACAATTTTTGTTGCAACGTCGGCAATTTCTACCTGGGAAAGGTAGATTCACAATGCTGGAATACTTCAGCATTTACATTTCAAATATAAATATTTTGAAATATATGAAATATGTAGTTATGTAAGTAAAAGACTTAGCTACATATTTGAAATATTGGAATTATTCTGCTAGTACTTCTTAAAAAAATTCACAATACTTAAAAGAATAGAAAGCTCTTGACTAAAATGTATTTTACCGACCGTGCTTGCTCCAATGACCGGTGTTACTCAAACTCTTAGCCGAGCACACACGGTCAATATAATTTATTTCAATTTTATTGATCTTTTCACACAAACTTTCAATGTTATTAGAAAATATATGTAAATGAAACTAAAATTGATCAATATTTCTCTTCCTATAAAAAATTGCAAAATTTAGCAGATTTTAAAATAAAACCACGTTTACAGTGAATATTTTTTTATTTTGCAATAATTTATATGCTTTTTCAATTTTATTTATTTATTTTTGAACAACAAAAAACAAATTAACAAAAACTATTTCAATATTGGCCACACACTTTTCAATAATATGAAAATGAAAAACAAAAATCCAAAACATTTTGAATTTTTCAATTTAATTGATAAACTTTCAATACAGGGCACTCGCCTTCAATTAATTTGCAAACAAATAAAAATTGATCAAAAATATTGAAAATGTATGGTGCACTTTACACTCAAATATTTAAAAAATTTCAATAATTTATAAAATTAAAATATTTCAAAAATTTTAAATATTTACCCCTAAATTCATAAACGCTTTGTAAAATTATAGGTGGTTTAATGAACAAATTTTGTATGAAAATGACGTTTTGTAAACCTGCTATAACTTTACAAAGCAATTATGAATTGAGGGGTTAAAATATTTCAAAAATTTCAAATACATATTTAAACTTGAACTTTCAAGTAAAAATACGATTTCTTTGATTTGAAAATAATTTAAACAGAAATTGATTTTAATTTATGATCTAGAGTCAAACTAAAGAACATTCAAATACGAAAAATATTTAAAAATTCTAAAGCCCATATGACACTTGCTAGTTTCTAGTTTTTTACACCATCAATGCAAATCATATGAAGGGTACTGAATTACCAACATCAATGTGACAGTTTGAGTTTTTCGATATAGTTGTTCTCTTCACACACATTATTTCTCACATAATGAAATTCGTACTCTCTTCTATTTTGGATTATTAATACTGAAACTAGCCAGGGTCATATAGGCTTAATTTAAGTAAATATTTTTACGTAACTAAATTATACAACTAAAATTCTGTTAATTTAAGTTTTATTTTTGTTGTTCCTATTTTACTGGTATTTAGCAAAAAAATCTGCAACATCATTTTTAACTAATTTTTAATTGGTTTTCTATTTTTACAGATTTATACGCTAGTTTTGTGTGTAGTTAAGCCTATATGACACTTGCTAGTTTCTAGATTCTAGTTTTTTGCACCATCAATGCAAATCATATGAAGGGTACTGCATTACCAACATCAATTTGACAGTTTGATAGTTTTTCGATATAGTTGTTCTCTTCACACACATTATTTCTCACATAAGGAAATTCGTGCTCTCTTCTATTTTGGATTATTAATACTGAAACTAGAAAGTGTCATATAGGCTTTAGACTTTTCATACGCATTACTTTCCCATAAGAAAATTCATAAATTTTTTGCACAGTCCATTTTTTGTCAATACAAAATCAAGCAAGTGTCATACGGGCTTAGCCCCCAGTCTATATTAAGGTTCAATTAGACGTGCCATAACGCCATAGCCGTAACCATAACGCCATAGCAGACAACCAAAATTCAATTGGTATCTACGGTTACGGTTATGGCGTTATGGCCATCGAATACATTGTAACCCATAAGATTGGTTTGAACAGCTGTTTTATATGGTTATGGTTCGTCTAATTAAGCCTTTAAAGATAAATATCTTAGCAATAAGTTAAATACGTCGGCAGAATAATGGCATAAAATTGCTAATTGCCGAGCTTATGATAAGAGTATGCGACGCTTGTAAATATCCTTGCAAAAATTCAAAATTCCTATTTTTTTTGGTTTTGTTATATTTAGTTGAATTGTATTCTGCACCATCAAGCAAATCATACACGCAGAGAAAACACAGGTGGAACTTTATCTAAGTGCTATGTAATTATACAACTACATAAGTTCGAAGTAAGTTTTACAATTTTCTAGCAAAATATATGTAATTTTTCGGATATTTTCCGCTACACGTGTACATATATATTTTTCAAGGATTGTATATATTTTAGAAAAAAATTTGCACTTTTATTAGAACTTTGTAAAGTTTTACTTGAAACTTGAGTTTAACTTGAAAATTATGTAGTTGTATAATTACATAGCTCTTAGGTAATATTCCCCCTGTTTTTTTTCTGTGTGTATGAAGAGTACTGCATTACCAACCTCCATTCGACAGTTTTTCGATGTAGTTGTTCTCTTCACACACATTATTACTCACATAATGCGGCCTATAGACTACTCAAGTTTCTTGCACAATATTGAGTTTGTGCAGGTCAGTTGAAAAGTGTGTGGCCTGGTTTGTGTACTTGTACAAGTATATTTTTAGACTTGAGTAAAAATCAAAACGATTTTGATTTTTTACGCAATATTTTAGAACTTGTACAAGTCATTTGCGCGGTGTATGCTGAAATTAGCACAGTTCAGCAGTAATTTTTGAAGAGTGAACATCATAAATACGGATAAAAAAATTAAAAATATGAATAAACGTAAAGTAAAAAATGTTAATATAAATTTATTGATATCAAAAACGAAATTCAGGTATTTTGGTGCACAAAGTGTAAAATAAAGCTTTTAAAGGCTAATATTGCCTCATAGAAATAACAATCCGCTACATGTTTCTGCTGCTACGTGTGAATTAAAATGAATATTGCACAGTTTACTTGAATGGTGTGTAGCGAGTAAGGTGATTTGAACAAACTCGTTATTGTGAAGTGACTTGCATAGTCTATTTGCCGCATAAGGAAATTGGTGTTCTCTTCTGTTTTGGATTATTAATACTGAAACTAGCAAGTGTCATATACACACAGAAAAAAACAGGGGGAATATTACCTAAGAGATATGTAATTATACAACTACATAATTTTTTAGATAGTTTTACAAAGTTCTAGTAAAATATCCACATATTTTTGGAAAATATATACAATCCTTGCAAAATATATACATGTGTAGTGTAAAGTATCTGAAAAATTACATATATTTTGATAGAAATTTGTAAAACTTACTTCGAACTTATGTAGTTGTATAACTACATAGCGCTTAGATAAAGTTCCACCTGTTTTTTTTTTGCGTGTAGGCTTAATAATAATAATTCAAGTTACTTTATTTCTTGGTTTTATACTTTATTATAATATCTGAAATCAATAATTACAATGTCTAAAACTAAAATATAATGTAAAAATTGATAATTGTATATATAAAAATATGTTTTTTTACTTTTATTTTGTTGTTTGTTTATTTTTAATGATTAATATATTTTAATATATATGTTTTGTTTAAATAAAAAATGCATTAGTTCACTAAGACGAACTAGAATCATTTCTGTTTTTCTATTTATCTTGTTTATGCAAGTTTTGTGTTTCATTTTAGATAGATTTAAAATTTTTTAATCTTTTATTTTAATTATTGAATTTAACGCTTTTTAGTTTTACGTTGCTTAAGAATTGGGGGAAAGAGAGAGTGTTGTAAGATTTTTTATTTTTGTTTACATAAATGTTGTAGCAAAAACGATTGGTACGAATGTTACATATGTAGAAAAAAGTATATATTATTAGAAAACAACGAAATTGTGGTTATGTAATTTAATGATAACTATATTTTGTGGTTTATATGATTTTCTTTAGTTTATTATATCAATTTTCAATTCAATTGTTGGTATTTTTCATTACAATTATAGATAAATTATTGTTACTGCTGTTAATAGTTTTTAAATGTGTTTATCTTTATTTTTATTTTCTAGAAAATAGTTTAACATTATGTAAAATGTTGGTGTTCTTTTTATTTATTTTTATTTAATAATTTAAGATTTTCATTGCAAAAAGTTACTTTTATAAACTGGTTCCTCTTCATTTCAAATTAGGCCATCTTCTTCTTCACTTTTCTTTATTAGTAATGAAAATTATACGCTTAAAATTGTTTTTTTTTATAAGCCAATAATTTTTTATGTTGTTAATTTTAGAAGTTGTTGATTGCGTGTATTTTGCTTTTATATTTTTAATAAATTATAAGAATTTTTAATAAATTATAAAAATTTGCACTTCCTTTTCTTTGTGGGTTCTGGTGGTTCCAAAGCGGCTAAAATAGCTTCATCGAATACATTTTTAAGACCTTTCTAAAATGTTTAAGAAACATTTGATTTAAGTTGTACAGTAATATTTCTTAATTATACAAGCGAACTTACTTGTGTTAAAGCTGAGCATTCAACATATTTAACGGCTTTCAATTCCTTAGCCAATTTTTCACCCATTTCAATGCCAATGGGTTTTTGTTTATTTTTAGCCAATTTTTCCAAAGTACTGGTCTCATCGCGCAAATCAATTTGTGTTCCCACCAAAAGGAAAGGTGTCTTTTGGCAATGATGCGTTATTTCTGGTACCCACTGAAATTTTAAATATATAATTAGTAATTTGAAATGGGTTCCACTCAGGCAAAAAGCCTCATCATCAGGGCAGCGACTTTGCAACAGAAATTCTAAAATATGCGCTTAAAATATGCAGTAAAGAATGGAAACAAACAAACAAACTACAAATGTCTTTTAAACCTTGTATAAATACGAACCATATTTTTTATGTATGGAGTTTGAGTAGAATATGAGTTTATATGAAAACCACTAATATAAATTTGTGAATGTTTCTAAAATTAAAATTATAGGTTTCTGCAAGCATTTGAAAGATATCTTCCAAGAACATATTAAAGAAATATCTTCTATTTTTCATTTGAATGAAAATAATTAAGTACACAGAGGGAATTTTGCTGGACGAGTTTTAATGAAAAACTTTAAAAAAAAAAACATTGTTTTTATTGCAATGTTTGCCTAAATGCATCATCAGAAATGGTATCTCTTCTTTCATCGTTGTCAGCTGAATTAAGAGAACTCAAACAATCAATCGTCTCATCAATAAGTGAGGATGTAAAGGAATTGAAGTTGGAGTTCAATAACCTAAAGAAAAATATGCTAAAACCTAAAAATGTTCAAAAAAAATAATTCTCATTTGCCTTCTAATACAAATAATAATAACAATAACAATATAGCAGAGAAATCACTTGCCGATGTTGTTGTTGGTGGTAATGATGATATTACATCTGTTTCTTCTTATCCCACTGCTTTGTCTGATGTTCAATCAAACATGCATGATGGTAATAATCAGCTTGATGGGTTTACGGAGGTACGTAGACGCAAGAAAAAGAGAAACAAGAAAAAACAACATGTACTTGCTGTTGGAGAAAACCAAACAACTGATCTCGGTGTTGTTGTTTTTAAAAAGTATGTACATATTTCTTCATTTAAACCTTCAGTAACTGCTGAGGACATTATGGGTTACATTGTTAACAAAACTAATATTGAAACTCATCACCTTGAATGTACGAGGTTAACCAAAAAAGATGTGGATGTTAAGATTCTTAAATATGTTAATTTTAAACTTGGAATATCGCCGTGTTTTTATGATCAGATTATTAAACCTACTTTGTGGCCTGTTGATATTAAAGTACGGCCTTTTATTTTTTTTTTCCGAAGAAAACAGCAGATTTGAACAATGCACAATAAATGGTACAAATTGTACAAATTCAACTCTTCATAATTTTCCTCGCAGATCACTATCGCTTAATGATTTACCAATGAATGTTCAGCCATTAAATAATTCAACAAAATATTTTCATCCATTTTTCAACACAAGACTTCAATCTTCCCAACAATGCAATTAAATAACGTACAACTATTCACTTTATTACCAAAATTGCAGTGGAATTCGTACTAAATCAACTCAATTTTCTCTCGCCAGATCATTACGTGAATATGATATCATTGTTATTACGGAATCATGGTTATCTGATGCTTTTAATAGTTCTGAGTATTTTGATGATTATTATAACGTCTTTCGCTGTGACCGACGCTATGTACCAAATGGGTGCCAGAGAGGTGGTGGAGTGTTGATAGCAGTAAGGGGCGATATATCAAGTAATGTAATTGCTTTGAATTCGATTGATATCATTGATCAGCTGTGTGTCGAATTAACATTTTCTACCACTAGGTCATTGTTTTTTATTGTATCTTATATTCCTCCTGAAGAAAGTAATGATATTTATCAAAAGCATTTAGATAATATTCAATATGTTATAGATTTATCTTCGAACAATCAAGAAGTTATTGTTTTAGGCGACTTTAACCTGCCTAATGTAACTTGGTTGTTGGAAGATAATACTATATTACCCTTTAATGTAGTATCTGATAATGATGAAACTGTTACAAGTTTTTTCCTCTCTTATGATTTTAATCAAATTAACCGGTTTAAGAATGATATTGGCAGAGTTCTCGATTTGTTTTTTGTGTCTAAGGGCATCAGATCTACTTGTGATATTTGCCTTAGTCCTATTTCAAGAAATACTGTACATCATAAGGCTATAGTTATATCTTTTGAATTTTACTCTTTTGAAAAAGAGTCTAGTAATTTTCCTAAATCATATAATTTTTTAAATGGTAATTATTCTGCTTTAAATAATTTTTTCAATTCCGTGGACTGGTCATCAATTTTAAATGATAATGATCCTGATGAAATTTTAAATTTTTTATTGGATAAAATAAATTTTGGTGTTTCTTTAATGATACCTTCTAAAAAACAGATAACGGGAAATAAGCCCCCTTGGTTTAATAAAAGGCTTGTTAATTTGAAAAATGTTAAGAATAAGGCTTTTAAGAAGTATAAAAAGTCAAAAGATGATGCCGATTTGAGATATTTTCAGCAAATTCGAAGAGAATTTGATTTTTTACATAATTTTTTGTACAAGCAATACATTTTTAGTATAGAGAATAAGTTGAGCTCTGACTCGACTGTTTTTTGGCAGTTTATTAATAATAAACGGAAATCTACAGGTTATCCTACTAATATGGTTTATAACAATATGGTTTCGGCGAATATTGTTGAATCCTGTAATTTATTTGCATCATTTTTTTAATCAAATTTTTCTAATGACAATAACCTGGCAAATCAGAATTTGGAACCTTTATTGGATGAGTTAACTATATTAATATCTGAGCAGGACGTAATATCTGCTATATTAAACTTAAAAGATAGTACTTCTTGTATTTTCTCAGATTCGATTCCACCGATATTTTTTAAAAATTGTGTTTATACTTTAGCAGGGCCTCTTTGTGTTCTTTTTAATAATTGCCTGGCAAAAGGCAAATTTTTAAATTGTTGGAAGGATTGCTGTGTAGTGCCTATATTTAAATTTGGGGACAGAACTAAAGTAATCAATTGTAGACCCATTGTTAAGCAGTGTGCAATGGCTAAGATTTTTGACAGTATTCTTAAAGTTAAACTTTATGATCACATTTCTCAAAAAATTTCTATTTTTCAACATGGATTTTTACCAGGACGTTCTACCTGTACAAATTAGATGTAATCTATACAGATTTTTCTAAGGCATTTGATTCCATTTGTCATGAAATATTTTTGTCTAAGCTTCATATGTTCGGTATAACTGGACAATTATTATTTTTCAAAAACTTTTTAACTAATAGAAAATTATTAGTAAAAATTGGTTCTTCTTATTCAACTACTGAGATTATCGCTACCTCGGGAATTCCACAAGGTACTCATCTTGGTCCGTTATTATTTTTAATTTTTATAAATGATTTGCCAGATTGTTTAAAGTTTTGTAAGCCATTAATATTTGCTAATGATCTGAAGCTTTATGCGGAAGTTTCAAATTTATCTGATTCTAATATGATACAAAGGGATTTGGAAGCTCTGGGAGAATGGTGTAGTTTTAATAAGCTTGTGCTGAATACGAGTAAATGTTGTACTATTTCTTATACAAGGTGCCATAATCCAATTATTAGTGATTATTCTGTTGATGGAATTATTCTTAAAAGAGTGGTTGAAGTTAAAGATTTAGGTGTAATATTGGTTGCTAAATTACACTTTATCAGTCATGTTGATTATATAACTTCAAAGGCATATTCTATGTTGGGATTCATTAGAAGAAATTCCAATGATTTTAAGGATCCTTCAACTTTTAAAACTTTATATACTTCTTTTGTCAGAAGCCAATTGGAGTATTGTTCTCTAATTTGGAACCCTTATTCGGAAGTCCATTCCAACCGGATTGAAAGAATTCAGAAATTGTTTACCAAATTTGTTTTTAAGAGGATCAATTGGCCTGAAGTAGTATCTTCATATGATATTAGGCGTAAATTACTTGGCCTACAATCCTTAAGGGATCGTAGGTCATCATTTTCTTTAATGTTTATTTATAAGATTTTGTGCAATGAAATAGATTGCGAAGCTTTGTCAAATCTAGTAAATTTATATAATCCTCCACGTGAATTACGCCAAGCGCCTTTATTTTATGAGGAATTTCATAGAACCAGTTATGGTTGTAATGAACCAATTACTAGATGTTTAAAGCTTTGTAACAGTTTCTCTCCATTAATAAATTTTAATGTCAATAAATCTAAGTTTAAATTAAATTTATTTGTTCTTTTTAATTGAATTAATTTATTAAATAAACAATTTTGTTAATTATAATAGTCTGTAAGATAATTATCAGTAGACTCAATAAATAAATAAATAATATAACATACGCTAATTTTTTGCGTGTATGGAAATACTTCACAAAAAAGGACAATGCAGCGCAGTGCAATATTTGCCCTAAAAGACAATGGTTAACGGAGGTATCTAAATTTGGTTATCCGACATCTAAATTTAGTTCACAAAAAAAAAAAAAAAAATTGATGGTCATGCAACTTCTCTTGAAGAAAACTACAACAAGAATAACGTTCCAGCTAAAATTAGCAAAGTACCCAAAGAAAAAAGTGTAAGCTGAATAGGCATTGAACGTTTTATGGTAGGGCAAACATTTCCTGAAATGGTATCCAAATTAGCCGCAGTCGACGGAATGTCAATCCGCACCATAACTAGATCTTCGTTTATTCGAGAAAGTTTTTATAATAAAAACCTGGCATTGCCAAAAAATGAAACCGATGTAAAGAACATTATATTAAATCATGCATGGTAACCGAAACGATGCGGCTATCGGTAAGGGTAACGCTATTTGAGATTATTTCGGTAACGGTATTTTAAGGGTAACGCTATTTCATTTATTTCGGTATCGGTATTTTAAGGATAACGGTTTTTTTAGTTATTTCGGTAACGGTATTTTAAGGATAACGGTATTTTGATTATTTCGGTAACGGTATTTTAAGGTTAGCGATATTTCAGTTATTTCGGTAACGGTATTTTAAGGATAACGGTAGTCAGTTATTTCGATGAATCCCGCAATTTTTTTTACAAAAAACAAACGAGATTAAAAACAAAACCAATTTAACAACTTAAAGTTCAAAAAATACTCAATACCCACGTGCAATTACCAAAAGCAGAAATTTAGAAATAACGGTAACGGTATTTTAGTGGTAACGGTATTTCATTTATTTCGGTAACGGTATTTAAAGGGTATCGATATTTCATTTAGTTCGGTATCGGTATTTTAAGGATAACGGTATTTCAGTTATTTCGGTAACGGTATTTTAAGGATAACGGTATTTCGGTTGATTCGGTAACGGTAGTCAGTTGAAAGGGTTTTGAATCGATAGCGGTATTTCAGCGGTATTGCCTGCCAACCCTGTATTAAATTACCACAATCATGTAAAAGACATCATGATAAAAGAAATATCGAGCAATATTTCTAACAATAGGAGATTTACTATAATCTTAGATGAATGCACAAGAATATCACAAAAGAGATAATTGAACATATGTAAGTTAAAAATAAGACAGTACTATGTACTCGTTTTCATGATTCTTTATGGAATGATTTTATTTATTTCTTCAAACTTAAAGCTACCTTAAAATTAAATTACAAAAATGCTTACAAAGCTTTTTGTTAGAATTATTAATTTTCATTGTCTTGGCCAATCAGCATTTTTAGCATATTGCATTTAATGCAATATGATCTGAATGTTACAATTTCACAACATAAAATTTATAGCAAATTAGCCAATTCACTTATAAGTATGTTAGTACTTAAATACATTAAGGGTATTACCTAAATGTTGCGTTGTTAACTCCTCCCCTTTCAAATGTCGGAACGTCCCTGTTTCGACCTAATTTCCTTTATAATATCTTCTACATTTACCATTGTTTGTCGTCTGCACCTTATCTGAAGATGGTAGGTTACCCATGTAGCGAAAGGTACCAATATAATTAATGATAGTAGAGCGATTTTCTGGGCAAATGTATCATTTTTAAGTCTTTCTATATATCCTGTATTTTCGAGATTTAATCTGTGGATATATGGGAGTGTTATTAATTGTTCATGGCCGATCTTTTTTAAATTCAGAGTTTTTGGTGGATGCTGCATCAAATTTCTCATTGGCTCTGAAGTTTTTTGGTACAGCGTACCATTTATGGTTACACTAGCGGGCGAAGCCCGCTACGTTGTTAACGTGCCGTAAAGTTTAGAATTAAATTTCTTTTAGATAAAATAAAACACAATATTTGTTGTAAAGGTAAAATAATTGTTAAGGTAAATTTATTGTAATGTTTAAGTACAAACACTATTTTTTGCCTCTTAATTTTTATATAAATAAATCATTTAGTATACCAACACGTGAGCATGTAACAGCTAATTGTCTGTTGTTCAAGCCATCGGCGTAGATAGGTCGTATTCGTGGTTGGGTGGGGGCTCCGTCGCCCCCACAATTTTTTTAAATTCGCTTTTTTATTTAAAGTACAATTTTTATAATAAAGGCCTTCACCCTGCCACCTCAAATAAATAATTCTGACACAACAAAAATAAATAAATATTTGATCACTTTTTCCACTTTTGAACCACCATTTTTACCACGTTCCTATCCAAAGTCCTAAAAATGCCTTGTCGATAAATTAGCCCATACTCCAAGGAAAACATATTACAGATTACAGGTTTCTAGCCGAAGGGTTCGGTTAGGCCATCAAGGGGGAAAATTATTCTGTTTTTACCCCTCCCGGTAGGAATTTCCAAAAATTCCGTCTTAGAGGACGTCTGCGTTGGAGGAGGAACCTACTACATACATAATTTTAGATCTCTATATTCAGCAGTTTGGCCAGGCTGTCAAGGGGGAAGTTTTTCCTTTTTACCCCTCCCGGTATGAATTTCCAAAAATACCGTCGTAGGGGACGTCTACGTTGGAGAATGAACCCAAATACCGGATTTAAGGGGGAGACTTTTCCTGTTTTTGACCCTACATGTGGAAATTTCCAAAAATCTCATCTTAGCGGATGCCTACAATAGAGGAGGAACTTTAATACCAAACTTCAACTTCCTACCTCCAGCGGTTTGGGCAGGCCTTTAAGCGGCACTTTTCGCTTCGTTAATCCCCATTTTTGTAATGTCCCTGTCCAAAATTCCAAAAAGCACCTTCCCGATAAGTGAGCCCATACTCCAAGGAACATATGTTTTACATTTCAGGTTTCTAGCCAACTTTTACTATTTGTGCCCCTCTCGGTAGGAATTTCCATCGACAGGGAATTTCAGCTTCCTAGTTCCAGCAGTTTGAGCAGGCTGTCAAGGGGGACACTTTTTCTTTTTTTGTCCCTCCCGGTTGGAATTAGGCTAAGTACCGAATTTCAGCTTCCTAAGGAGTGACATCATAAAAATGTTAACACACATTTTTGCCTTTAACTTTGGTTTAAAGCTTCTCATATTTTTTTCGGCAATTTACATTTTAAAAATATGTCAGTTAAGTTAACGTGCATACGTAAAGTAATGTGTTAGTTTTTTTTCGGCAATTTACATTTTAAAAATATGTGTTGAAAGCTAACGTGCATAGGAAAAGTAATGTGTTAGTTTTTGTCTTAAAAGCGTTTTTATGCAATTTGAGGTTTTTTATGAGTTAACGGATATAGTTAAGTCGAAAGCACAGCTATAGTATAGTTCAAGAATAATCCATAAAATAAAAATATTCTAAATAAAATTAAATTTCAATTAATTTTCCATAAAATATTACTGGATTTTTCACTGAAGGTGAGATTCTTATTTTGAAAGTGAGAAAAGTTCAAATGAAGCTTTAATTTTTGGGCTACTCATTTTAAAATTAGAAAAATACATTAAAATTGTGATAACAAATTTGACATGAGTTTTTAATAAAATTAAATGTCTTGAAATAATCGTTTAAAAATTTTTTGTTTTAATTTTCATTTGTATTTCATGATATCCTTCAAGCCTATTAATAAACTTGGAGCTACGTTATTCCTAAACCAAAATAATTACTCCGAAGAATTGGCTAACTTTTACTAATATGGCCCAATATTCAATTTCAAAATAAAATAATCCGTTGTTTCGATGTAAATTTATAACATTTTAAATGAAAATGGATTTCAATTTGAATTTACTAAGATATTAAGAGTTCATTTAAAACAAGAATATACCATAGATTATATAGGGAAAATAAATGTTTCTTTTTTAAATCAATAGGCTTGTTTTGTTGCTATACATATCTGGTACGAAATCTTATACAAAGTCTGACTGCGTATGTTAAGTATTAACTCTTTTAACATAATATTTTCAACGTCGATAATGTATGGGTCACCTGTCAGATAATATCACTCAGATTCTATCTAAAAATATTTTACCGGTTTTTCGTTTTCATGTTATTATTTTTTAAATCCCTTGAACTTTATATCAAAATTTGTTTTTGTAAAATATTATTTTTCAATTAAAAATGGATTAAATGAAATTTAAATTGAACATGAAACTGGGCTATATTTGGTCTTACAAATTAAATTCCATGGTCGAGATCTGATTAAATATGACAACTTATGTAAAAAGATATATTTAGATATTGAGTCATATAAAAATTTTTCGAAAGACGATACTTACGTCTTATTATATATAGTGACATACAAAGCAATATACAACCCCAATAAACGAAACGATATCGTCACGATATCGAAACGATATCACCTAGGTGATATTTATTATCATATATGATAATCACTTGTGATACGAAAACGATAGATTTTTCGTTCTAAAATGTCCTTTCGTAACGATATCATATTTCCAAGGAATTATGATACCGTTTTCGCTATCAAAATTCCCTGGAATAACGATAGTAAAATCACCAAAATCTGATCAAGCATCGAAACACTATCGTTATTCTAGGCGATTTCGATATCGAAAATGATATCATATATGATAGCAAAACCGGAATTCTTTTAAAATGAGCTGAAATGAAGTCATAATGGAAAATTGATAATGAAATTGTCATATTCATAAGAAAATTCGAACTCACCTAGATTTTGCAACTATAATTGTCCAATAAAAAAGAGTATAAATAGCCAAACGAAGTAAAAATTGCAAGTTTTTATAAATTTTATTTGTTTCTGAAAACTGTTTGAATTTTTGTAAATAAAGAATATTTTGAAGTGTACATTATCATAAAACCTTATCGAAAACGATATTATAATCTTATTGGAATATGATATCGTTTTCGGATATTTAAGGTGATAGCGATTTCGCTATCGTATCGTTCTTTGGTTTATTGGGACGAGACATAATTATAACCCGTATAACCCGTTTTACTCGGGAAGTCAATAATAAATGCATATTTTAAAAAATTGTAATGCGTATTTTCCAAACTTTAATACGGGCTACAATAAATCCCCCGGCCTATCTATACCTCTTAAATTTGAAACTATTTCAAACCAAACGCAAAATAAAAATAAAATATGGCGATAAGTTCCCAGCGAAAAAAGAGATGCCGAAGCAGTAGAAAAAGCACTACAATTGATGATCCAGATGTACTTCTTTTTTAACATAAACACTAATGATTTTAACATTGAGTTGTCATAGGAGAGGAGTACTCTGACTTTAACATTTTTTCAGTACTTTTTGAACGAGTGCAAAGGAAGCTCTTTTTTACCAATTAAAAGTTAAAAAAAAAATTCTTCACAAAAAAAATAATATTTTTTATATTTTACAAAAGTTTTTTATTGCCGCCACCGGCTATCGAACTTGCGACCTCACGATTTTTAGTCTAGCGCTCTACCGCTGAGCTATTCTTTGATATGAAAGTTGAGTGACATGAAAACACCACTTTGTTACTGCGAGATATTGTTCCTTATTCTCTTCAATAAAAGTACTTATTAAACAAGTGTAAAGGTGCACTCCAATTCAATATTAGTTTCAGTACTATTTTTACAGGTATATAAAAATCAATTTCTCACCATTTTTTTTATATACAGTAGACGCTCGCAAATTAGAACCGCTTTGTTTTTGAGGCAATTCTAATTTCTGAATTATTCTAATTTCTGGACGTTTTTTTTCGAAAAAAAATTGAGTAAATTTACTTCCAAAAACTTAAATAAAACTCTTTTTAATATTTTTTAATTCAATTTTATTTGATAAAAACAAGAAAACAAAACACAACAATTCAGTCCAATACATCGAATGTATTTTTTTAAATTAAAAATATGAATATAAAAAAAAACGAATGGCAACAAAACATAGCAATGCAGTCCAATTACATCACATGTATTTTTTTTAATTAAAAACTAAAAAACTGTATTTAAAAAAAATTAAACAATTAAAATTAAACAATGGCCAAGTTAACAACTAATCTTTGTTTGACATATAATCAGTTATATTTGTTTGTTTTTTTGGTTTCTTTAAATCCGAAATATCATTACGGAGAGCCAAAAGATTACTTATGTGCTTAGTTGAAAACAATTCACTGTTATTTCACCATTTTATTAAATTATTTACGCTTTCAATGGCTGTAGTATTAGAGACAACTGATGATACTGCAACAACGTCGTCTTCGCTGCTATCTGAAGACTCACCATCGCTACTGAGAACATAAACAGATCCGTCATCAAACATATCTTCATTCCATCTGTCGATGTCTTCTATACCGATGCAATCGTTGGGAGCTATTTCTTTTAAAAGAGCTTGAGTTATCTGAATAACTTCGTTGCAGTCCTGATCTATTTGCAACAATTGTGCTATTGGCACGTCATCGTCGCTGTCGTATTGGTTAGAGTCCCAATTGGACAACTTTGACCAAGATTTCTTCATAACAATTTGTGGTACCGAATCCCAAGCTTGTTTCAGTTATAATATAGCATTGCGGATCGAATGGGATTTCAAAAGATTCTTCAGTTCACCACCTTCAGCAATTAACTGAGAAAGAAACATACTTCTGTAATTGAGCTTTGTTAACTTAATAGGGTTTTGATCCATTGGTTGTAAAGCTGCTCCGACATTTGGTGGAAAGAATAATGCAACTATGTTTCCATCGTCACTTTTATGTTTCTCAATGGGTGTATGAGCGGAGCAATTATCTATAAGCAAAATCGCTTTCGGAGGCAAATTATTTTCTTGAGAAAAGCGGATCACCTGTGAATTGAAAAAAATTTTAAAATTATGTACTGAACCTGAAATCAATATTTTTGTTTACCTCTTTAATAAATATTCCGTGAAACCATTCGTGAAAAATCCGAGAAGTCATCCAAGCATTTTTTGAAAAGTTGTAATGCAGAGGATTATTGAAATTTTTAAAACACCTGGGTTTTTTTGCTTTTCCAATTACCAATGGAACTAATGTGTGTGATCCATTAGAGTTTGCACCAAGTAGGACTGAAATACTGTCTTTTTGAATTTTATGTCCAGGGGCGTTTTTTTTTAAAGCAGAGACATAGGTCCTGTCTGGTAGGCAACGAAAAAATAATCCGGTTTCGTCGACATTATATATTTGTGACTCCATTAAACCCATCTCAGCAGACTGAAGCAACATCACTGGAAAGAATCTCGCCACAAATTTTTAAAAAACGGATACCGTGTCGCTTCTTAAATTTGGTAAACCATCCATCACTTGCCCGGAATGCATTTTCATCTTTATCGGGATATTCCTCTCTAAATATTTGTTTAGCTTTCTCTTTTAATATTGGCCCAGTCAATGTACACTTTTTTTCTCGTTGATTTAAAAACAGAATCTCGCCACAAATTTTTAAAAAACGGATACCGTGTCGCTTCTTAAATTTGGTAAACTCTTTCATAAATGCGACAAAAAAAAAAACAAATAGGGAAAAACATATATAATTTGGTGATTCCCCTTTTTAGTTTTACTTTATTCAAACAGAATAAAAATAAATTGGGGATTTCCTGTGTATTCAAATAACCAAAAAAAAAAAACGCTCAGAAATTAGAATTTTAAATTCGAATTTCAGAGCGTTTAATGTATTGCAAACATTGATTCTAAATTCTGGACGTTCGAATTACTGAAAGCTCTAATTTGCGAGCGTCTACTGTATACATATTTTTAAAAATTTAAAAAAATATTGAATTTAAACAAATTAATTATAAATATTAAAAAAAAAATTAATAGAATAAAAAAAATTTAAAAAAAAATAAAAAAATATTGGTCCCGCCGGGAATCGAACCCGGGACCCTCTGTTTGAAAATGCCAAATGATACCAAAATCATTTTTTACGATCACTTTTAGAGCAATTACTCTTTAGAAGCAATACTTAAGCGATTTTTTGGATGTGGTTCAGAAGTAATTCTAAAAAAGCTGTAAAAATGTAATAACGGATACTTAAGAAGCAATGAAAAAAGTGATTTTTTGAAGTTGTTCAGAAGTAATTCTAAAAAAGCTGTAAAAATGTAATAACGGATACTTGGGAAGCAATGAAAGAAGTGATTTTTTGAAGTTGTTCAGAATAACTTCTGAAAAAGCAGTAAAAAATACCCTAACGGATACTTGTGAAGCATTAAAAGAAGTAGTTTGTAAAGCACTACTTGCAATTTTTTTTGCTGGGTTTTTATTAAAATACTTAGTAATAAAAAAACTTACCTTCTCTTTAACATTTTCAAATGAACTAGGACTAACGACTGAGAAACACACCAAAAATACATCTGTTTGTGGATAAGACAATGGACGCAATCGATCATAATCCTCTTGACCGGCCGTATCGAATAAGCCCAATGTGTATGGTTCGCCGCCAATCATAACCGTTACTGCGTAATTATCGAATACGGTGGGAACATATTCCGAGGGGAATTTATTGGTTGTATAAGAGATAAGTAAACAAGTCTTACCAACAGCACCGTCACCAACAACAACACACTTTATGGTCTGCATTGTCCTTAGTTAAGCTGTAAGAAATAAAGCAAATTTCTAAGTGAAATTAAATAACAAATTGAAACAGAGAATTTTATCAATACGTAAGATATTCAAAGAGTTTGTTTTACATTTAAAATATTTAAAACTTTATTGCAATTACTTATCAATTTTATTAGTTTGCATATTTTTTGTTATTCACTTTTAAGGTTGTTTTTCAATTTGTTTAGTTTTTTTTCTCTTTTTATCTTTTAAAAACGTTTCCCCATTTTTGTAGTGATATTTCCTCCTTTACCAAAGCACAAAGAGTAATCGAGCTTAGAGGAAAATCGAACTATTAAACACACTAACTGGCGGCAGTGCTACATCAAATGAAAACTCCCTTGTGTGCAGATGTATGTTTACCAGTTTTTTTATCATTATGCAGTGCATTAATTTATTTTAGTTTTTATACGAGTATTCTATTGCTAGTTTGTTGAGAGTGCCTGATTACAGTTAGTGTCACTTAAAATCGTACAGTATCATATCTTAACTTTAGCTCCATATTTAAAAGCGATAATCGCGTATAATTAAAAAAATAACTAATTTTATGTGAATTATAAAATCAAAGTAATATATTCAAGAAAAAACCTTGAAAAACATCCTTTCATTTAAGATAAAAAAGGACAAAAACAAAACATGCAACAAAATACATGTATCACTTAAAATCGTATAGCAAAACTAAGTTTAAATTTTGAAGAAAATATAATATTTAAGTAGGCTTTGGATATTGAGTTTATAGCTTGTGATATTATTAAATACAACAAAATACATTTTTTGGTGGTCTTTAATGAAAATCGGTCAAAATGAGGCAAACGAGTGAAAGCGAACGAGAATTAGTGATTTTTCATTATAAAAAAGGGAAATCTTTGTCAGATATATCTGAAATTATTCACAGAAGCCGGAGTACGGTCCAGTACATCATCAAAAGATACAATAAGGAAAATCGGATTGCCAATAAAATAAAAAGCCGATCAGATAAGAAGCTGACTGAGACCGATGAACGTTGGATCGTAAGAAAAATAAAGCAAAACCCGCGACTTTCTGCGCCAAAAATAGCGAGTGAGCTTAAAATATATTTGCATAAAGATGTAAGTGCCTCCACTGTGCGTAGATGTCTAAGAAATCATGAATTTCACGGCCGTATTGCTAGAAATAAACCCTATATCAATGAACGTAACAGACGCAGACGCCAAGAATTTGCTAAAGAATTCATAAAAATGCCCAAAGAGTTCTGGAATGACGTAATTTTTACAGATGAGTCTAAGTTTAATATCTTTTCATCCGATGGAAAGATTACAGTATGGAGAAAGCCTAATACGGAGATGGATGTTGCCAACTTGCGTTCAACTGTGAAACATGGTGGAGGATCACAAATGGTTTGGGGCTGTATGTCCGCTTCTGGAGTTGGTAATTTGGTGTTTGTGGATGGAATAATGGATAAGTACGCCTAGTTAGGAATCCTAAAGGAAAATTTGTTACAAAGTGCTCAAAAAATGGGAATTTCTAACTCCTTTAAGCTTTACGCAGACAACGACCCAAAGCACACTTCACATGTTGCCCGGCTTTGGACGTTGTATAATTGTCCCAAGGTGCTGCAAACTCCAGCGCAGTCACCTGACATGAATGTCATTGAGCATCTTTGGGAAGTGCTTGATAAAAAAATCCGCGAACATCCAATATCAAACATAAGAGATTTACGACGTGTCCTTCAGGAAGAATGGAACAAAATAACTGTTGAAATGTGCAAGAATCTTGTGGAATCAATGCCAAGAAGACTACAGGCGCTCCAGAAGAGCAAAGGATATCCGACGAAATATTAAAATTTGGTTTTATTAATTTTTTCATTGTTTTTTTTGCTGTACGATTTTAAGTGATACATGAATTTTGTTATTTGTTTTGTTTTTATCTTTATTTATCTTAAATGAATTGATGTTTTTTAATGTTTTGTTTTTAAATAAATTGTTAACTCTTTTGTGAATGATATGCAATTAGTCCTTTCGATTTATACGCGGTTGTCGCTTTGCAATATAGAGTTAAAGTTTAGATATGATACTGTACGATTTTAAGTGACACTAACTGTATGTTGCAATCAGGGCTGCCGGAAAAAATATTTGAAAAGGACATTTCTTGTAAAATACCTACTATGTTTTCAAGTTTAACAATTAAATAAAAATAAAGATTTAAGAGATAAATCAAATGATAATAAAAAAATGTTAGCTGTAATTTCATAAATATTTATATGATACATATTCAGATGAGCAATACTCATAAATTAATTTCACAATTTTTAAAAGATATTTTTCCTTTGAATTTTTGAACCTTTGAGAATTGCTGTTAATCATTGTCAGAAATTGATTTATGTTTGATATTTCTGATATATTTGTAATCGTGATCAAAAAATTTTGAAAAATATTTAGAAATTTAAAAAATAATTTTTTTGTACAGTGTATAGGAAAAAACACAGTTTTAAAGTAAATACTAAAAAGTAAAGCGTAACATTTGTTTTTAGCAAATAATGCAAAAAATATGTATTTTATTTTATTTATTTCAACAAATACATAACCGAGCCCATGAGGCCATATATGGTTAAAAAAAGCTACTAAATATACCACAATATGCAACAAAATGTGCATTAACAAGTCGATTACATTTTGTTGCAAATTTGTTGATCGCAAAGATATTTTGGTAACATTCTTTTTCAGCTAACGACAACAAACATGTATTTACATGAACTTTTGAAATGTCAAAGATAGAATCATTTTCTTATTTACTAATATGCACTGTAAATCACAAAAAATTAAAATTTCGTGTTTTTAAATTTTAACGAAAAAACGGCATTTTTCGACCAAAAATCGGCAAATCGGCATTTTGAAAATTTTTTAATAAAAAATCGGCAAAATGCCGAAAAATCGGCAATTCTGGCAGCCCTGGTTGCAATATAAGGAGTGTATCGAAAAAAATTTGTAGTTGCATTAAGTTAAATAAAACTCAAATCGTGCAATATAGAAACTCTTTAAAATACGCAAATTTATTGGAATATTGTACAAATTCATTGAAATCTTAATTTATTATTCCGTATTTATAAAATTATCGACTTTTTTCGGAAGTCCTTCCATTAAAGATTTTACAGTTGCTTCTGTTACCTTTTTGGAGGAGGTGGTCCACTTACGCTTAAAATCGGACATGTTCTGGGACACCTTTCCTGTGTTCTTCAATTCCTTTTTTACAAGAGCCCAGTACCTTTCCACAGGCCTAAGTTCTGGACAGTTAGGTGGATTTGCCTCTCGTGGTACAAAAATGACATTATTCTTTGAATACCACTCAAGTGCCTTTTTTCCATAGTGACATGATGCCAAATCAGGTCAAAAATATGTAGGCACTCGGTGCTGTCACAAAAAAGGTAAAAGTCGTTTTTGTAGGCACTCGATATAAATTTCTGTGTTTATCGTGCCTGATGCCAAAAATGTTTGGCTTCGTTTGCCACAACTGCAAATAGCTTGCCACACGAGAAATTTCTTAGGGAATTTTGTTTGTTTTTCTGTCCGGAACTCTTCCTGTCCGGAACATTACCTATTTCATCAGCAACATAAAAATCTTGGCCGGGAAGTTGAGAAAAGTCTGCCAGTACGTATGTTTCGTCATCCATCACACAACAGGTGTATTTTTTTATAAAATCTGCCTTCAATTTTTTCGCTCGTTTTTTTGCTTCTAAGTTCTTTACCGAATTGCGATCTGGAACTTTCTGAACTTTGTATGTCTTCAGCCCAGCATAAGCTTTGGCCCTTTGGACAAAACTATTAGAGCATTTCACCGTACGCGCTGCTTTTCTGATAGAAGTGTTAGGTGCTCTTCGAAACAGTTGCTTGACTTCTTTTACCTTACCAATATCCCTTGGACCTTTTTTATTTCCTGATCCAGGTTTTCTTTCAATGCTCAGGTCTTCCTTATACCGTTTAATGCCATTTGAAACAGTTCGAGGGTCAACTTTCAAATTTTTTGCTATTTTTTTAAAAGTCCATGACGGATTTTTTTGAAAAGTTTTAATTATATTTTCACGTACTTTTTTTTCGCAGTCCATTTTGATCGTAATAAGAATGGAAAATTAATGAGTTTTAAAATAATAGTATCTGACATATATATAAAAGCTAACGTGATAAAAAGAAAAATTATTTATTGCACGATTTGAGTTTTATTTAACTTAATGCAACTACAAATTTTTTTCGATACACTCTTTATGAGTTGACGCGAATAACGGCCTACAGACCACACTCTTGAAAATAGTTTTTTTTATATATGTATAAGGGGCAAGCAATTCCATGCAAATGCAATTATCCGAATCATCAAATTTGGAACAAAATGGCATAGATTTATAGTTGCATATTTTTGCATATTTTGACAAAAATGCATGTTTTTGCATATTTTGACTTTAAATGCATATTTGGTGCCTCTTTAATGCATATTTTGTGCTTTTTAATGCATATTTTAAATTTTTAGAGAATTTTTTATTTTGTAGAAAAATATAAAAAATTTATACTTTTTCATATATTGATACAAGCTGTATTTTCGCCCATGCTTATCAACGTTAAGTATTTATAGCAAATCTACGTTAAACTGATTGAAGAATAAAATTTTTCTAGTATAATTGAACGTACGTCAGCAAAACTTTTTAGGTAGTAACGCGAAGAAGTTACGCTAGGCGTGAAAATGTATAAACGTTGAATTTTCAACGTTGATAATTATCCACGTTGTAAGTCAACGTGCATAACAAAAGTAATATGTAAGTTTTCGTCTAAAAAACGTTTTTATGCGCTTTGAGAATTTTTGAAAGTTAACCGATATAGTTAAGTCGAAAACACAGCTACAATCAAAATATTTTTTTTTAATTCTTAAAAACCTTATTGACCTATGGAAAAGCTTTGATTTCTGTGTCTGTTTACAAAATAACTACCATTAACATATTTTTAAGTTTTACAGTGCATTATTTTTGAAAAATAATAGTTTTTAGTGCATATTTTTAGATTTTTAATGCATATTTGTCTTTTTTAGCATTTTTTAGGCGCATATTTTCTATTTTGAACTAATAACTATAGCTTATTACTAGGGCAAGGAATTTCATGCAAATGCATATTTTTTCTAGATAGTCCAAAAGTAATATGGATTAAATATTTATCCGAATTATCAAATTTAGAACTAAGTGGCATCGATTTGTAGTTGCATATTTTTGCATATTTTGTCATAAATGCATGTTTTGTCATATATTGACTTGAAATGCATATTTCATGCCTTTTTAATGCATATTTTAAACTGTTTAATGCATATTTGTGCATATTTTTATAGTAAGATTTTTTAAATTTGTTAAAAAAATGAAAAAATTTTTTAGATTTTTATATTTTAATTCAAACAAAAAGATTTGTTTTTGTTATTTAAAAAAAAGCTTTCTTGAAAATCATGTTGACCCAAAAAAAAAGCAATAAACTCAGTGTTCATTTGAAAAATAACTGAATTATATACCTTTTATATTTTAAGATGCTTCATTTTTGCAAAAATAAGTATTTTTAGTAGAGTTTGCATTTAACAGGAATTTTGCTTAACCGCGGTTACGGTTAAAATTGGTGCGGTTAATCGCAGTTAACGGTTAATCACACTCACTATAACACAATTTCTTAACGTAATTCTTTAACATAAAATTAATTAATTTTAACCCAACAACGACAAAATTATTAAAAATTATTCAAATCTAAGGCAAAAAAATTAAAAAGTAGAAGTCGAATTCAAGAAGAACTTTTGTGAGGAAAATCGGTTGAATATACAAAAACTTTTGCAAATATGATGCATTTTCTAAAAAAGATTAAGTAAATAATGACGAATAAATAAGAAGATTGTTTCTAATATGTACTAAAATTCATATTTTTTTAACAAAAAAGAATAAATTTAAAATGTTCGTCAGTTTTAACTATTTAAATATCGGACAACAATTTATCAACAGTTTTGATCTCCGCTTAAAAAAAAATAACATAGTTCCAGATTAAAAATAAAAATTTTAAAAAAATTTTAACTTTTTTATTTTTCATTTAAATATTCGACATCGAGGTCCATTGAATATTATATACAGTGAGCAGCATAAGTCTTGGTACCCCAATTGAAATAAAAGTGTTTTTAAAATCCCTCAAAAAATATGTTTCAAAATATGTAATATTTATTTTTATCTCATATATTAACTTGTGTACTATAACAAAACAAAAAATTAGTCATCTAAGGAGTGAGATCATAAAAATGTTAACACACATTTTTGCCTATAACTTTGGTTTAAAGCTTCTCATATTTTTTTTTCCGCAATTTACATTTTAAAAATATGTCAGTTAATAAATTAATTTACATCATGAGTTTTAATTTGCAATTTTTTACACAATGGACGATGAAAGAAAAGTGTCAAAAATAATTAAATATTTTCAACAAAACCAAACATGGACATACAAAAAAATTGCAAAAGAGACTAATGTATGCCGCCAAACAGTTTCAAAATTGGTAAAAAGGTGTCTGGAACACCTAACAATTGAAAGGAAGCCGGGAACAGGATCAACGACTGGTTATCGTAACATTGGTAAGGCATATAAAGTTAAAAGCATCCTTAAGAGAGCTCCTAACACATCTGGCAGAAAAACAGCTCGGTTAGTTCAATGCTTGGACTTTTTTGTAAGTAAAGTGAAACGTAAGGCAGGACTAAAGTCCTACAAAGTTCAAAAAGTACCCGATAGAAACGCTTTTAAAAATTTGGAGGCCAAAACCAGAGCTCAAAAATTGAAATCAAATTTTATACACAAATACAACTGTTGTGTAATGGACGACGAAACTTATGTCCTGGCTGATTTTTCGCAGCTCCCTGGTCAAGAATTTTATGTTTTCGATGTTGGAGGAAATGTTGCGGAAAAATTTAGGTCGAAAAGAAATTCCCTAAAAAATTCCAAGTATGGCAAGCCATATGTAGCTGCGGCCAAAGAAGCCAGTCATTTGTGACATCTGGCTCTATAAACAGCGAAATTTATATCAAGGAGTGTTTGCAGAAGAGACTTCTTCCATTTTTGAGTCAGCACAATGTATCCACTTACTTTTGGCCCGATTTAGCATCTTGTCACTACAGCAAGAAAGCGCTGGAGTGGTATAACGATAATAATGTGGTTTTTGTACCAAGATAGGCAAATCCACCAAACTGCCCGGGGCTCAGGCCAGTGGAGAGATATTGGGCTCTTGTTAAAAGAGAAT
This sequence comes from Leucophora obtusa, assembly GCA_949987735.1. Classification (NCBI taxonomy): domain Eukaryota; kingdom Metazoa; phylum Arthropoda; class Insecta; order Diptera; family Anthomyiidae; genus Leucophora; species Leucophora obtusa. The sequence goes on along the minus strand of OX465297.1, from coordinate 34,985,750 downwards.
TAAAGGGCACAAAAAGGTCTCCCAGGACATGCAAGATTTCAAACGTAGATGGACCACCTGCTCTAAAAAGGTGACAGCAACTACCATAAAAGCCTTAATGGGAGGGTTTCCGGAAAAACTGGATAACTTTGTTCGTAGTGGTTAGAATTCCATGCGGTTTTTTTTTTTGTTTGATTTTGTACTAAATTTCATTTAATAAAAATTTGGTTGAAGTCTTAAAAGCAGTGGTTTGTTTTTATTTAACTTTATGTGTGTTAACATTTTTATGATCTCACTCCTTACTATGCGAAACAAAAAAAATATAATTAGGAATTCATAACAACTCCGTATTTCTGCACAGCAAAAGTCTTGGTACCCTTTAAAAGCACTTTGAAAAAGCCATTGCAACTCTGTTGTTCTTACTAAATCTCTTTTGGTATTTATAAAGGTACATTTCAAATATAATATATGCATTTCTACCCAGTCAGAAATCGCCAGTGGTACAAAAAATCAAGCACTGGCATACCACTGGGTAACCACGGTATTAAAAATAAATGACTGGAAGAACACTCATTTGGGGTGCTTTGCCAGCGTTTGCGAAAAGCGTTTTACCAGTATTTGTTTTACAAAAATTTCGATGGTTTATAAAAAAACCACTGGCAAAGAATTGGCTTAGAGTGATATGCCAAGGTTTGCAACCAGTGGTTATCCAATGCTACCTAGCCAATGCTACCAGGCGTACAAAAATCAATTCACAGGAAAACCAATGATTTTATAAAAATGCTGACGCTTCGTTAAAAAATGTTTGTAGTCGGAAGGTTCCGAGTTCAAATCCGGTTGCAAGCAAAAAAATTTTTTTGAATTTTTTTTAATATAAAATTTTTTTTGTTTTATAAAATCAATTTTTTTGTTTGTGGGAAAGCTCCTTCAAGACCAACTTTTTTTTTTTGCCCTCCCAACACTGGCATACTAGTTACTAAAAATTGTTTGCCAGTACTAGCATTTTGGCACAGCCAGTAGTTGTCCAGCTATTATCACTCATTTATGTGTTTAGCCATTAAATATTATATCTCTCGTTAGCTCAGTGGGTAGAGCAATCGTCTGCCAAACTGACGGCCTGGGTTCAAACCGCGGCAGGACCAAAAAAAATACATATGAACTTTTTTTAAATTTTATTTTGGAAAATATATTTCCAGACCACCTATTTATTGGTTTTGCCAGCGTTTTGCCAACGTTTAAAAATTTTGTTCCTCCAGTGCTTTTCCGGCGCTTTTTGAACAGCCGGTTCTTTTGTCTAATGATGTTATCATTTTGGGAATGGGAAAGCACTTTTTGCCAGTACTTGTACCACCTGTTAAAGTGCTTTGCCACCGCTTTCCCGTTTGTATTTTTCTGACTGGGTATTTTGTAAAAAGTATGAAAAAATCAGTGTTTTAATAAAAAAAAGTGAAGTAACATGATTTCTAAAAATGTCTCGGAGGGAACTAACAATTGAGGAACGAAAAATAATAATTAATAGCCACGAAATTGAAAAATCTGTTCAGAAATTGCTAATATAACAAAAAGAAACAAATCGACACTACAAGAAATTATTAATCACTTTAAAGAAGAAAAAAGGAATTGAAAATAAACCACGAACTGGACATCCCGCAAAGTTAAGTAATAGAAAAAGAAAGAAAAATAGGAGCTATAATTGAGGAAGATCTATTTATAAGTAGAATAAGACAGCTGCATAGCTGAAGGAATCTTTTGACAATAGTGTTTCTGCAGACAAGGTACGTACAAAAGGACCAGGTACAATGCTCATACAGCACGCAATAATCCTTCCATTTACGAAATAAACAGAAAGAAGCGCATAGATTTCGCCAATGGGTATAAAACAAAAACAAAGGAGTTTTGGGATAAAGTCATTTTACGGACGAATCGAAATTAAACATTTTTGGATCAGACGGACTTGCATTGGTATGGAGAAAAAATCTTAATAACGTAATCCAAAGCATACTCGTCAAGCACGGAGGTGGTGATGTCATTGTATGGGGCTGTATGACAGCCTAAGGAGTTGGTAATTTGGTTATTATCGAAAAAATAATGAACAAAACAGTATATTTAAATATTCTGAAGAATAATCTGAATAAAAGCTAAAAAAATGTTAGCTGTAATTTCATAAATATTTATATGATACATATTCAGATGAGCAATACTCATAAATTAATTTCACAATTTTTAAAAGATATTTTTCCTTTGAATTTTTGAACCTTTGAGAATTGCTGTTAATCATTGTCAGAAATTGATTTATGTTTGATATTTCTGATATATTTGTAATCGTGATCAAAAAATTTTGAAAAATATTTAGAAATTTAAAAAATAATTTTTTTGTACAGTGTATAGGAAAAAACACAGTTTTAAAGTAAATACTAAAAAGTAAAGCGTAACATTTGTTTTTAGCAAATAATGCAAAAAATATGTATTTTATTTTATTTATTTCAACAAATACATAACCGAGCCCATGAGGCCATATATGGTTAAAAAAAGCTACTAAATATACCACAATATGCAACAAAATGTGCATTAACAAGTCGATTACATTTTGTTGCAAATTTGTTGATCGCAAAGATATTTTGGTAACATTCTTTTTCAGCTAACGACAACAAACATGTATTTACATGAACTTTTGAAATGTCAAAGATAGAATCATTTTCTTATTTACTAATATGCACTGTAAATCACAAAAAATTAAAATTTCGTGTTTTTAAATTTTAACGAAAAAACGGCATTTTTCGACCAAAAATCGGCAAATCGGCATTTTGAAAATTTTTTAATAAAAAATCGGCAAAATGCCGAAAAATCGGCAATTCTGGCAGCCCTGGTTGCAATATAAGGAGTGTATCGAAAAAAATTTGTAGTTGCATTAAGTTAAATAAAACTCAAATCGTGCAATATAGAAACTCTTTAAAATACGCAAATTTATTGGAATATTGTACAAATTCATTGAAATCTTAATTTATTATTCCGTATTTATAAAATTATCGACTTTTTTCGGAAGTCCTTCCATTAAAGATTTTACAGTTGCTTCTGTTACCTTTTTGGAGGAGGTGGTCCACTTACGCTTAAAATCGGACATGTTCTGGGACACCTTTCCTGTGTTCTTCAATTCCTTTTTTACAAGAGCCCAGTACCTTTCCACAGGCCTAAGTTCTGGACAGTTAGGTGGATTTGCCTCTCGTGGTACAAAAATGACATTATTCTTTGAATACCACTCAAGTGCCTTTTTTCCATAGTGACATGATGCCAAATCAGGTCAAAAATATGTAGGCACTCGGTGCTGTCACAAAAAAGGTAAAAGTCGTTTTTGTAGGCACTCGATATAAATTTCTGTGTTTATCGTGCCTGATGCCAAAAATGTTTGGCTTCGTTTGCCACAACTGCAAATAGCTTGCCACACGAGAAATTTCTTAGGGAATTTTGTTTGTTTTTCTGTCCGGAACTCTTCCTGTCCGGAACATTACCTATTTCATCAGCAACATAAAAATCTTGGCCGGGAAGTTGAGAAAAGTCTGCCAGTACGTATGTTTCGTCATCCATCACACAACAGGTGTATTTTTTTATAAAATCTGCCTTCAATTTTTTCGCTCGTTTTTTTGCTTCTAAGTTCTTTACCGAATTGCGATCTGGAACTTTCTGAACTTTGTATGTCTTCAGCCCAGCATAAGCTTTGGCCCTTTGGACAAAACTATTAGAGCATTTCACCGTACGCGCTGCTTTTCTGATAGAAGTGTTAGGTGCTCTTCGAAACAGTTGCTTGACTTCTTTTACCTTACCAATATCCCTTGGACCTTTTTTATTTCCTGATCCAGGTTTTCTTTCAATGCTCAGGTCTTCCTTATACCGTTTAATGCCATTTGAAACAGTTCGAGGGTCAACTTTCAAATTTTTTGCTATTTTTTTAAAAGTCCATGACGGATTTTTTTGAAAAGTTTTAATTATATTTTCACGTACTTTTTTTTCGCAGTCCATTTTGATCGTAATAAGAATGGAAAATTAATGAGTTTTAAAATAATAGTATCTGACATATATATAAAAGCTAACGTGATAAAAAGAAAAATTATTTATTGCACGATTTGAGTTTTATTTAACTTAATGCAACTACAAATTTTTTTCGATACACTCTTTATGAGTTGACGCGAATAACGGCCTACAGACCACACTCTTGAAAATAGTTTTTTTTATATATGTATAAGGGGCAAGCAATTCCATGCAAATGCAATTATCCGAATCATCAAATTTGGAACAAAATGGCATAGATTTATAGTTGCATATTTTTGCATATTTTGACAAAAATGCATGTTTTTGCATATTTTGACTTTAAATGCATATTTGGTGCCTCTTTAATGCATATTTTGTGCTTTTTAATGCATATTTTAAATTTTTAGAGAATTTTTTATTTTGTAGAAAAATATAAAAAATTTATACTTTTTCATATATTGATACAAGCTGTATTTTCGCCCATGCTTATCAACGTTAAGTATTTATAGCAAATCTACGTTAAACTGATTGAAGAATAAAATTTTTCTAGTATAATTGAACGTACGTCAGCAAAACTTTTTAGGTAGTAACGCGAAGAAGTTACGCTAGGCGTGAAAATGTATAAACGTTGAATTTTCAACGTTGATAATTATCCACGTTGTAAGTCAACGTGCATAACAAAAGTAATATGTAAGTTTTCGTCTAAAAAACGTTTTTATGCGCTTTGAGAATTTTTGAAAGTTAACCGATATAGTTAAGTCGAAAACACAGCTACAATCAAAATATTTTTTTTTAATTCTTAAAAACCTTATTGACCTATGGAAAAGCTTTGATTTCTGTGTCTGTTTACAAAATAACTACCATTAACATATTTTTAAGTTTTACAGTGCATTATTTTTGAAAAATAATAGTTTTTAGTGCATATTTTTAGATTTTTAATGCATATTTGTCTTTTTTAGCATTTTTTAGGCGCATATTTTCTATTTTGAACTAATAACTATAGCTTATTACTAGGGCAAGGAATTTCATGCAAATGCATATTTTTTCTAGATAGTCCAAAAGTAATATGGATTAAATATTTATCCGAATTATCAAATTTAGAACTAAGTGGCATCGATTTGTAGTTGCATATTTTTGCATATTTTGTCATAAATGCATGTTTTGTCATATATTGACTTGAAATGCATATTTCATGCCTTTTTAATGCATATTTTAAACTGTTTAATGCATATTTGTGCATATTTTTATAGTAAGATTTTTTAAATTTGTTAAAAAAATGAAAAAATTTTTTAGATTTTTATATTTTAATTCAAACAAAAAGATTTGTTTTTGTTATTTAAAAAAAAGCTTTCTTGAAAATCATGTTGACCCAAAAAAAAAGCAATAAACTCAGTGTTCATTTGAAAAATAACTGAATTATATACCTTTTATATTTTAAGATGCTTCATTTTTGCAAAAATAAGTATTTTTAGTAGAGTTTGCATTTAACAGGAATTTTGCTTAACCGCGGTTACGGTTAAAATTGGTGCGGTTAATCGCAGTTAACGGTTAATCACACTCACTATAACACAATTTCTTAACGTAATTCTTTAACATAAAATTAATTAATTTTAACCCAACAACGACAAAATTATTAAAAATTATTCAAATCTAAGGCAAAAAAATTAAAAAGTAGAAGTCGAATTCAAGAAGAACTTTTGTGAGGAAAATCGGTTGAATATACAAAAACTTTTGCAAATATGATGCATTTTCTAAAAAAGATTAAGTAAATAATGACGAATAAATAAGAAGATTGTTTCTAATATGTACTAAAATTCATATTTTTTTAACAAAAAAGAATAAATTTAAAATGTTCGTCAGTTTTAACTATTTAAATATCGGACAACAATTTATCAACAGTTTTGATCTCCGCTTAAAAAAAAATAACATAGTTCCAGATTAAAAATAAAAATTTTAAAAAAATTTTAACTTTTTTATTTTTCATTTAAATATTCGACATCGAGGTCCATTGAATATTATATACAGTGAGCAGCATAAGTCTTGGTACCCCAATTGAAATAAAAGTGTTTTTAAAATCCCTCAAAAAATATGTTTCAAAATATGTAATATTTATTTTTATCTCATATATTAACTTGTGTACTATAACAAAACAAAAAATTAGTCATCTAAGGAGTGAGATCATAAAAATGTTAACACACATTTTTGCCTATAACTTTGGTTTAAAGCTTCTCATATTTTTTTTTCCGCAATTTACATTTTAAAAATATGTCAGTTAATAAATTAATTTACATCATGAGTTTTAATTTGCAATTTTTTACACAATGGACGATGAAAGAAAAGTGTCAAAAATAATTAAATATTTTCAACAAAACCAAACATGGACATACAAAAAAATTGCAAAAGAGACTAATGTATGCCGCCAAACAGTTTCAAAATTGGTAAAAAGGTGTCTGGAACACCTAACAATTGAAAGGAAGCCGGGAACAGGATCAACGACTGGTTATCGTAACATTGGTAAGGCATATAAAGTTAAAAGCATCCTTAAGAGAGCTCCTAACACATCTGGCAGAAAAACAGCTCGGTTAGTTCAATGCTTGGACTTTTTTGTAAGTAAAGTGAAACGTAAGGCAGGACTAAAGTCCTACAAAGTTCAAAAAGTACCCGATAGAAACGCTTTTAAAAATTTGGAGGCCAAAACCAGAGCTCAAAAATTGAAATCAAATTTTATACACAAATACAACTGTTGTGTAATGGACGACGAAACTTATGTCCTGGCTGATTTTTCGCAGCTCCCTGGTCAAGAATTTTATGTTTTCGATGTTGGAGGAAATGTTGCGGAAAAATTTAGGTCGAAAAGAAATTCCCTAAAAAATTCCAAGTATGGCAAGCCATATGTAGCTGCGGCCAAAGAAGCCAGTCATTTGTGACATCTGGCTCTATAAACAGCGAAATTTATATCAAGGAGTGTTTGCAGAAGAGACTTCTTCCATTTTTGAGTCAGCACAATGTATCCACTTACTTTTGGCCCGATTTAGCATCTTGTCACTACAGCAAGAAAGCGCTGGAGTGGTATAACGATAATAATGTGGTTTTTGTACCAAGATAGGCAAATCCACCAAACTGCCCGGGGCTCAGGCCAGTGGAGAGATATTGGGCTCTTGTTAAAAGAGAATTAAAGGGCACAAAAAGGTCTCCCAGGACATGCAAGATTTCAAACGTAGATGGACCACCTGCTCTAAAAAGGTGACAGCAACTACCATAAAAGCCTTAATGGGAGGGTTTCCGGAAAAACTGGATAACTTTGTTCGTAGTGGTTAGAATTCCATGCGGTTTTTTTTTTTGTTTGATTTTGTACTAAATTTCATTTAATAAAAATTTGGTTGAAGTCTTAAAAGCAGTGGTTTGTTTTTATTTAACTTTATGTGTGTTAACATTTTTATGATCTCACTCCTTACTATGCGAAACAAAAAAAATATAATTAGGAATTCATAACAACTCCGTATTTCTGCACAGCAAAAGTCTTGGTACCCTTTAAAAGCACTTTGAAAAAGCCATTGCAACTCTGTTGTTCTTACTAAATCTCTTTTGGTATTTATAAAGGTACATTTCAAATATAATATATGCATTTCTACCCAGTCAGAAATCGCCAGTGGTACAAAAAATCAAGCACTGGCATACCACTGGGTAACCACGGTATTAAAAATAAATGACTGGAAGAACACTCATTTGGGGTGCTTTGCCAGCGTTTGCGAAAAGCGTTTTACCAGTATTTGTTTTACAAAAATTTCGATGGTTTATAAAAAAACCACTGGCAAAGAATTGGCTTAGAGTGATATGCCAAGGTTTGCAACCAGTGGTTATCCAATGCTACCTAGCCAATGCTACCAGGCGTACAAAAATCAATTCACAGGAAAACCAATGATTTTATAAAAATGCTGACGCTTCGTTAAAAAATGTTTGTAGTCGGAAGGTTCCGAGTTCAAATCCGGTTGCAAGCAAAAAAATTTTTTTGAATTTTTTTTAATATAAAATTTTTTTTGTTTTATAAAATCAATTTTTTTGTTTGTGGGAAAGCTCCTTCAAGACCAACTTTTTTTTTTTGCCCTCCCAACACTGGCATACTAGTTACTAAAAATTGTTTGCCAGTACTAGCATTTTGGCACAGCCAGTAGTTGTCCAGCTATTATCACTCATTTATGTGTTTAGCCATTAAATATTATATCTCTCGTTAGCTCAGTGGGTAGAGCAATCGTCTGCCAAACTGACGGCCTGGGTTCAAACCGCGGCAGGACCAAAAAAAATACATATGAACTTTTTTTAAATTTTATTTTGGAAAATATATTTCCAGACCACCTATTTATTGGTTTTGCCAGCGTTTTGCCAACGTTTAAAAATTTTGTTCCTCCAGTGCTTTTCCGGCGCTTTTTGAACAGCCGGTTCTTTTGTCTAATGATGTTATCATTTTGGGAATGGGAAAGCACTTTTTGCCAGTACTTGTACCACCTGTTAAAGTGCTTTGCCACCGCTTTCCCGTTTGTATTTTTCTGACTGGGTATTTTGTAAAAAGTATGAAAAAATCAGTGTTTTAATAAAAAAAAGTGAAGTAACATGATTTCTAAAAATGTCTCGGAGAGAACTAACAATTGAGGAACGAAAAATAATAATTAATAGCCACGAAATTGAAAAATCTGTTCAGAAATTGCTAATATAACAAAAAGAAACAAATCGACACTACAAGAAATTATTAATCACTTTAAAGAAGAAAAAAGGAATTGAAAATAAACCACGAACTGGACATCCCGCAAAGTTAAGTAATAGAAAAAGAAAGAAAAATAGGAGCTATAATTGAGGAAGATCTATTTATAAGTAGAATAAGACAGCTGCATAGCTGAAGGAATCTTTTGACAATAGTGTTTCTGCAGACAAGGTACGTACAAAAGGACCAGGTACAATGCTCATACAGCACGCAATAATCCTTCCATTTACGAAATAAACAGAAAGAAGCGCATAGATTTCGCCAATGGGTATAAAACAAAAACAAAGGAGTTTTGGGATAAAGTCATTTTACGGACGAATCGAAATTAAACATTTTTGGATCAGACGGACTTGCATTGGTATGGAGAAAAAATCTTAATAACGTAATCCAAAGCATACTCGTCAAGCACGGAGGTGGTGATGTCATTGTATGGGGCTGTATGACAGCCTAAGGAGTTGGTAATTTGGTTATTATCGAAAAAATAATGAACAAAACAGTATATTTAAATATTCTGAAGAATAATCTGAATAAAAGTGCTGAAAAATTGAAAATCCATAATGATTATTTTAAACAGGACAATGATCCTAAGCACGCTGCTGCTGATGTAAAGATGTGGGTTGCATACAATACCCCCATGTGCTCACAACCCCTCTGAAAAGTCCCGATATGAACCCTATTGATCATTTAGAAAAACGATTGCGAAGTCATCAAATTTATAATAAAACTCAGCTCAAGGCTTTACCTTTAGACTTAACAGCAGAAAAAAGCTCGAAATTACCCAGAAAAACTTGTGTAGTCAATGCCAAATCGATTAAATGAAGTTCTGCGTCTTTAGGGATATCAACTAAATATTAGGTGTAACAATATATTAAAATATCTATGCATATTGTAACTAATTTTCGTCTTTTCGCAGGGGTACCAAGACTTTTGCTGTGCAAAAATATGGAGTTGTTGCGAATTCCGAATTATAATTTTTTTGTTTCGCATAACAAATGACTAATTTTTTCTTTGGTTATAGTACACGAATTATTACAAGAGATAAAAATAAATATTACATATTTTGTAAAATATTTTTTGAGAAATTTCAAAAGAAACTTTTATTTCAAGTGGGGTACCATGACTTATGCTGCCCGCTGTATATGAATATTTGATTAAACACAAAAAGTAAAAATGTAGAATAAAAATAATAATAAAACACATTAACTTTTAACTTTTATAATTTTATAAGCAAGTCTTCAAAAATTTTACAATGAACAATGGAGTATAACAGTTTTTCACGTGAAATCGAAACTTTTTTTTTTTAAGAGAAGCAACACAGGAAATTCTTCCTATTAATTAACGTGTTGCTTTCTTTGGAAAGGGGATAGAGAAGAAGTGAAAGGTGGTGAAAGATGAAGGGCTCCAAATATGGCAACACTGTAATTGCGCGAGATGTTGAATTTTAGAACAGTTGTTGCGCGCCATCTGATGGTGAGTTGGCGAACTTTGTTGAAGCTTTTTATTTCATAGCCCTGTTATATTATTTTACTTCGGTGGGGTTAAGTGCTATGGGAACACCTAAGGAGGACGCTGCGATATGTATGAGGGATACACAAAACTCATACATATTATTTTTCATAAATTGATGTTGCCTTGGTTGGGGCTCGAACCCGCAACCTCACGTGTAACAGTCCAACGCTAACAGTCCAACGCTAACCATCACACCACAGCGCCCACGGTGCTGTGCTTATAAAAAAAATTTGCGCCTATTTTTCAAATACCATTTTTTATAAAATTTTCAAAATTTTGAAATTAAATTCTTTACAAAAATCTAATTTAAATGTATAATAATTTAACCGTAACCGCACGAATTTTTATGCGGTTACGGTTAAATAGTGCGGTTAACCGCGGTTTCGGTTACGCCCAGCAAAACCTTTCATTACCATGTAATGGGTTTTAGGTATTGAAATCTTAAGTGTTCACTAGTTACCTTTTAATTACTAAACTACTTATTTTAACATGGTGATGTCATTGGAGGAAAGTCATTACACTGATGTTACCTGTAAGTAGTTTATCAGCTGTTCTATAAATAGATGTTGAATATAGATTTAAAAAAAATATAAAAATTTAAAAACCAATAAGAGCTGACACGTATTGATCAGCGTACCCCACGATTGTCAGGCAAACACTCTAACCATTAGACCACGACATCACTATGATTTTTAATGCTTTAACTTATGTACACATTTATTGTGACAACTGTTATACATGTCTATTTTTCGCAAAACTTGTTATTAAATACTGCTTAATGAACATCAACATTTCTATAAATAGATGTTTAATATAAATTACAAAAATAAAAAACAACAATGGAAGCTAACACGAGTTGAGCAGCGATCCTCATGTCTGTCAGGCAAAAACGATAACCACTAGGCTACGCCATAGTTATGGTTTTTAATGATTTAGAACATATATTATTGGTTTCAGCTATTGTGAAATAGTAATGTGTGGGGTATAATTATCGGTAACTCATTACATTCAGTTTAAAAGTAATTCAACGGGTAATGAGATATGAGATCTAAGTAATGCATGTAGTAATGACCAGTCATTACCAAGGTTTTGCTGGGCGGTTAAAACCGAAATGTAAACTCTAATTTTTAGTGCATATTTGACATGTTTTTAATGCATATTTTTGTTTTTTAGCTGAATTTTATAGGCGCATATTTTCGTTTTTTAAGTGCATAAAATTCCTTGCCCTAGTTATTAGTATAAAATTTTCCCATTTTTTTTTTAATTTTTGTCCTAAAAAATGCTTTCAAAGTAAACTTTTTACATCTATTTTATTTTTTTTAAATATTTCCTAAAATTTACTGGGTAGAGTTTTATTAAATTTTTACCGAATTTATTAAAACACTATAACAAAATATAATTTTATTAACAAACTATCCGAGTAAAAAAGTTTATATAAAATTATATATGAATGGATATATTTGGAATCTGTAACTGGATATAATTTCATCCGAAAAATGGTTATATTAAATTGTATCAAATCGGATATAATTATATTTACAAGGATACAAAGTTATATCAAATTATCAACTTATATCCGAGTTTTGTCCCGATCAAATTGGATATAAGTTAATACAATAATGATTAAATTTAAATGATAAAAAAAATTTGTATTGGAGGTCGGCAAGATTTCACATTCTGCACACTAGCAGCCGCAGGCTACTGTCGGTAATTTGCGACTTTCATGCAAATGCATGTTTGTAGTCATTAATTCAAAAATGATTTTGACCGAATACCATTTATATTGGATTTAATTTGGGTTAAAGATTAGCCCCCGTATTCAAAATGAAAAGCATATGCTAACTAACCAGCTGCCAGCTTTCCCTTATGGGAATATGTGTGCAAAAAAGTTAGCAGCAAGTTAGTTAGCATACACTTTGTCATTTTTAATACGGGTGTAGATCATTTTTTCTCAAATATGGGAATTTTCTTTGGACTTAGAAAATTTTTTAAATACATATATTGTTTTTTTTTTATTTTAAATAAAATTTTAATGATTAGCCCGGCAATGCACTTCTTTTTTGTTGGAGGCTCCTAATTCCCGATTTATGGAGCTGAAAATGATCTATAACAATATTCAATAGCTTATTTCTCCACTCAAAACCTATCGGACCAGAACAAAATATATATGGCGTTGGAAAGGTACTTGAAATACCTTACCAATGGTATGCAACATGCCTAAACTTATTAACCCATTACGAGCCGGGTCATGATTTTAAATGTTAATTTTATTAAATTGGAGTTTTTAAATTAAAAAAAAAACTTAAAAATAAAAAAAGCTCAGAAAATATTAATTTAATGAAAAAATTGAATAAAACATATAAACATTTTTTTTCATGCAATGACTTTCGAACTTATGTCTGAGATTAACTAATATATTGTAATATATAAAATACAATCAAAAATATTCTTCGTATGTATTTATATATCAAATTTTTAACGGTTTTATCAATTATATATTCCTATATAAATAATTTGCAATAACGCAAATACTGATATATGATTCAATATGATTACATATGAAAAAAATTTTAAACATTTTTCTAATATATCATCATATAAAAACATATAAAGTCGCATACAATATTTTATATTATCATATATTTTAATATTAAAAAATATATGTTATATATACTCTTTTTTACTCGGGTATACAGAACACCCTAAAGTTATATATAATATAATACATCGGCTGAAAAATCCGTAGGATGACACATAGGTGGCGCCACTAATGAAAAATCCATATGATTTTTTGCAACTACCAACCTTTAGATGATACCTGTAAAAATTTAAATTTAAATTGTTCATTAGTGAACAAGTTACAGATGTTTTAGTGACGCTACTTTTGTGATTTTGAAAACAATGGATTCAAAGCAATTTCGTGTGTTGATTTATTATAAAATTGCACTCATAGAAATAAATCTGTAAAAATATTAAATTAGTTAAAAATGATGCTGCAGAAAAAACTGCTAAAATTAGCAGATTTTTTTTTGCTAAATATGTACTAGTATTATAAGAACAGCAAAATTAAAACTGTTAAATTTACAGAATTTTAGTTATATTTAAGTTAACTTTTAGTTATTTGAAAACAGCAAATTGTACTGTAAAATCTGCAGAACATTTTGCTAAATATTAGTAGACTAAAAATAGCAAAAATAAACTGTTATATCTACAAAATTTTTGCTATTTTTAAGCCACATTTAATTGAATGCATTTAGCAGTCTATACTGCTAAAATCAGCAAAAATATTTGCTACAAAATTTTAAACTGCTGTTTTCAAAAGGCTCGATTTTTATTTGCATTTAAAAAAAAATCGAAAAAAACTTCGAAAAATTAATTATTTTTATTTTTTAGGGTAGTAAAATTTTTTGCTGATTTTAGCAGGTTAATTTGCTATTTTCTATTTAAAAAAAATTTTAATCAAATATAATTAAAATTCTGTACATTTAACAGTTTTATTTTTGCTGTTCCTGTATTACTAATATCTAGCAAATATAATCTGCTAATTTAGCAGTTTTTTTCTGCATCATTTTTAGCTAAGTTTTAGTAGTTTTAACTAAAATTTTTATAGACTTTTTTCTATTAGTGTGCTTTTTAATGGGGAAAAACACCGTTCAAGCCAAAGCTTGGCTTGATAAGTGTTATTCGGACTCTGCTCCATCGAGCCAAATGGTAGAAAAGTGGTTTGCTGACTTTAAATGTGGTCGTATAAACACCGATGACGCCGAAGGCTCTGGTCGCCCAAAAGAGGAGGTGATACCGGAAGACATCAAAAACGTTCACAAAATCGTTTGGCACACCGTAAAGTAAAGTTGCAGGAGATAGCTGATACACTCTTAAAACAATTCCGTTGTGACAACCGAATTTTTTCCAACCGAATTCGTTCGGTTGCTGCAACCTCGTAATTCGGTTGCCGCAACCGAATTGTTCTGAGAGTGTACCTTAAAGATATCGAAGGAAAGTGCCCAGCAAAAATGTGGAAGCAGTAAAAACGATTACTGCTTCCTTACTGCTACTTTTACCGCTTCTAAACAGCACTAATGAAAGGCCTAAGTTGATTAATTGTTTATATCGCTTTTTGCTGTGCTTTCCAAAAAGGCATGAAATGAGCAATACATTTTGATTGCTTAAATATTTTAGCGGTTGTTTTTATCAAAATTTTTTAAAATGCGGCAAAAAAGTTATTTTAATGAAAATAAGAGGTTTTACTAAAAATAAGAGGCATTATCGCTTCACGGAAAAATATGCAGGAATATTCTGCTTTTGAGAAGGCATGATTTTAAATAGTTGAAAAGCTTTATAATATGCACTTCCGAGAAGGCATGAATTATCGACATTTTAAAAGCAAAACAGGAGCACTAATTAAAAGCGGTGAATTCATGCCTTTTCGGATCTCGAAACAAGTGCTTTCAGACGAGCTATCTCGAACAAAAATCAGACATGATATCATCAATAATGCAATCGCTTCACTACTCAACTTTCCCTGACAAAACTGCTTCCAAGCAAGCAGTAATTTCTGCTGGGGTAATAAAACTATAACTCTGAATCAGTTTTTGGGCTTCCTTTCATGGAATGGACGAAATATTAAGAAAAACTTATTTTGCTTTTAATATACAGTTGTTCGTAGAAGAAAAATAATTTTTAACTTTTTTCACAAGTTATTTAAAACTTTAACTAAATGAAAATACGGATATTTCGTAACAAATTTTCAAAATTTCTAGTCAATTCTTATTGTTTTAAAGTAAAACTAAAAAAATGAACCAAAAAAACATATTTTGTAGTAAAAGTTGTTTGAAATAAAAGACACCAATACAATTATTTGAATTGTTTTTAAATTTTTTAGTAAAATCAAATATAAATTTAGTTCTTCGCACCGTTTTGATTGTTATTTTTATAGTAAAAATAAATGAACTTGAAGTTGATTTTACGGTTTCTTATAGTCAATTATTGATAGTCAAAAACAAATAAAGAAATTGTTAAATTAAATGAAAATGTGAGTAGACCGGTTTTTAACTAAAATTTTATTTGTTTTAAATTGTATTTTAGTTAATTTTAGTCATAATTTTTTGTGTGTATTTACAGATTTCCAAAATTAAATGAGAGACATTCAAAGTTTATTTTTGACGCACGTAAACTGCTTAAAACACCACCAACGGTCATGAGAGGGTTAAAAGTTTGTATAAAGAAAATGTTTGCCTTTTCATTGTGTAAACAACAGCTATGTAACAACAGCTTAATAACCAAAAGCTTCTAGTTTAAAAGTTATAGATGGATAAATCCATTAAAAGGTTTTGAGGACATAAATGTAAACGGCCTGGCCGGTTTACATCGCAGAAACCCAATTTTTGCACAGACCTTATTTTTTACTCTCAACCTATCCGAAAATGAGATGGGAACTGGAAAAATAACACTTTTACACATATGGGTGATCTAATGTACCTACACAATATGGTCACAATAATAAGTACAGCCTGAAATATTCGGCTCGCAGCCGAAAATTTATTTAAATTAAAAGAAAAAACAGACACTATTTTGTTTTGTTTTAACATTAGAAATAAAATAAATACTAAGCCCTCAATTCATAAATGCTTTGTAAAGTTATAGCAGGTTTACAAAACGTCATTTTCATACAAAATTTGTTCAATAAACCTCTTATAATTTTACAAAGCGTTTATTTATTTAGGGGTAAAACAATAACAAAAAACAAAAATTAAATTCAGTCTTGTTCAAAAAGTAATTAATCAAAAATCATTGAACAAAATAATAAGTACATTTAGTTAAAATAAGCAAAACAGTAAAAAAAATTTCTGCTAAATTGAGTGATTTTAGCTGAGTTTCGTCAAAAGCCGGTATATCCACCATTATTTTGAATTATTTTGTTGACTCTTTTTGGCATGCTGGCAATAAGCTTCCTGCAGGTGTCTACTGGTATTTCATACCAAGTTTTTTGAATAAAATTCCATAACTGATCCTTATTTTTAAAAACCTCCTTTCCAATTCTTTGTTTTAATTCTCCCCAAAGATTTTCGATGGGGTTTAAGTCCGGATATTGAATTGGCCAGTCAAGAACGGCTACATGATTGTCTTGGAACCAATCCTTTACCAACTTAGAAGTATGCTTTGGATCGTTATCCTGCTGGAATGTCCATCTAAGAGGCATACTTTCCTTAGCATAGGTCAACATCGTATTTTCCAAGATATCGAAACACCTTACCCTCATAGTGTCGGTAATTCGATGTATCGGACCGACACCATATCACGAGAAACAACCCCAGACCATAATATTGCCGCCCCCGTCCTTGGCCGTCTTCTTTGTAAAGCGAACATGGAATTCCTTACCCTTAGGGCGTCGAACATTCCGGGCACATTCGCAGTGCTTTGTCCCATAGGCAAAATTAAAAAAAAAAAAAAAATGTGTGCAGAACGTTAGTGATTTATACATTTTTGAAGAGGTGACATAATACCATAAATAAATACCTTCTCTTTTTGTTAACAACAGAGGGCGCTAAAGTCAAAAAAATTTTGAGCTAAAATAGTTAAACGAAAATCAAATTTTAAATGCTTTACAAAAAAAAATTGGCAAAAATTCATTTTTAAAGATAATTCTTTGAAACACGGTGGTTTTGTTATTTACTATATTCGCAATAAGCAAAAATTATTTTAAGTGAATAATATTTGGTGGCATCGAAAACTTTAGATATTTTTTGACTGGAAATCCCAAAGTTGCTTAAGTTTAGTAGAGTAAAAAAAAAAACTATGGAAACTTTTTTTTATTTATGATTTTAGGACACCTTGAAGCTCTTTAATAGAATTTAACAAAAAAAAATTTTTTTTTAACCGCAAATTTAAAAATTTTATACATTTTCCAAACCCTTTTACCTAAGTTTTAACAAAGTTAGAAAGAGCTAAATTTTAAGGTACACTGATAGAATTTTGTGCATAGTATTAAGGAATTTGTTAATACAATGAACTTTTCATTGGAAAGTCCCCAAAGAACGGTTTCATTGGATTAATGAAACAGGTTTCATTAAATCAATTTTAATGAATGAATTCACTGATCTAATGAAAATTTCATAGAATATATGAATTTTTCTTCATTAATTTTAATTAATAATTTTATTTAATTTAATTAATAATTTTAAGATAAACTAAAAAAATAAATGAACTTAAACCATGGATGGTAACCTAAACGATGCGGTTACCGGTAAGGGTAACGCTATTTTAAATTATTTCGGTAACAGCATTTTAAGGGTAACAATATTTTATTTATTTCGGTATCCGTATTTTAAGGTAACGGTATTTTATTTCTTTAGGAAACGGTATTTTAAGGGTATCGATATTTCGTTTATTTCGGTAAAATTATTTTAAGGTTAACAGTTTTTCAGTTATTTCGGTAACGGTGTTTTAAGTTTAACGATATTCATTTATTTCGGTGTATACCGCAAACTTTTTTACAAAAAGCAAACGAGAAGAGAAACAGAACCAATTTATCCACTTAATATACGAAAAATACTCAATAGCCACGTGCAATTACCAAAATCAGAAAATTAAAATTAGCGGTATTTTAGGGATAAGGGTATTTTATTTATTTCGGTAACGGTATTTTAAGGGTATCGATATTTCCTTTATTTCGGTATCGATACTTTAGGGAAAACGGTATTTCAGTTATTTCGGTAACGGTATTTTAAGGGTAACGGTTTTTCGATTATTTCGGTAATGGTATTTTAGGGGTAACAGTAGTCAGTATGAAAAGATTTTGAATCGATAACGGTATTTTAGCGGTATTGCCTGCCAACCCTGACTTTAACCCTTTACAACTTTTCTCGTATAAAGGTTAAAAGCAAATGTTGATTAAAGATGCAATTATGTGTAAACAAGTCATACCATTATGTAAGGACTTTATTGCAAAAAAAAAAACTGGAATCGGCTCGTAGTGGGTTAGTAAATATGTCATGTTAAAGCCATTTCAATTACCTTTCCAATGATGCTCATATTGTCATATTGATCCGATAATAAATAGCAGAGATACGAGCAAGTCCATTTTAACTTTGACCCAAAATATGAATCTCCGACAAAAAAAATGTTTTCCTATTCAGCCCAAAAAGTACTATCTGGGGAAAAAATCGTGGCTGTGCCCCTAAACTTAACTTGTTCCCTTAAAAGCCGATATAAGTCCCGAGATGAGGGTCCCAAAAACAACACATACAGCTATGGACATGGAAATAGGACACTTTTATGTGTTAAGAAACATAATTATTTATTTTGAAAAATAAAACAAAAATAAAATTTTTTATTTCATATACGGGAAGTGTTATTATTGATGATTGTAATTCATTCTTTATTTAAATAAAAATCCTTCAACTAGAGATGAGCGATCCGGTGATTTTTGAATAACGCTGCTACCAGTGATCGTGATTTTCAAATCACCGTTCTTTTAAACAGTGACCGTCTGGCGCTTTTTTAGTAACATTGTTCTCAGTGAATGTGATTTGCAAATCGTTGTTCTTTTAAATTGTGATCGTGATCACGGTTTTTCTATGGAAAAGACTGCGATTTTCTGATAAATAAACGAAATAATATTTATGGCGAGTTTTTAAGATGTCAGTTAAACTTGGTTTAGTTAAACCGAAAACGAATTTTGTCAGCCATTTCAAAGTTTATTAACAAAAATTTGCCGGAAAATCTTTTTCTCGAGTATAATTTATTTCTTTATTGAAATAAAACAAAATAAGCCACATTTTAAAAGCAGTATTCCAGTTACAAACTGCGTTAAACTAAGTTTAAAGATAATCCACTTCCTAAAAACTGGGCCTTAAAAGAAGAATAGTTGCGACCGGTAACAAAGACATGATAGAAGGAGACATTTTATTCAGAAGAGTGAGTGTGAAAGCAATTCACTGTTATTAAAAAAAAACATGTATTACTGTGCACAATGAAGTTTGCAAGAAAGAATAGTACAAAAATATTAAAAGAACGACATTCCGAGTAACTGCGACTTGAAATATTTGATCACTGCCGTTACCAGTGATTTATCAATAACTGTGATTAAATCACCAGTATGAGAATATCGCTCATCTCCACTTTCAACTATTTTATATATATTCGCAAAAATGTATAAACTAATAAAAATACCTGGACTTCTAAATAGGACACATTTGATATTTTTATAAAAAACCGTAAATTTTTTGGGTTTTTAAAACAATTATAA
Organism: Leucophora obtusa; assembly: GCA_949987735.1. Taxonomy (NCBI): domain Eukaryota; kingdom Metazoa; phylum Arthropoda; class Insecta; order Diptera; family Anthomyiidae; genus Leucophora; species Leucophora obtusa. The sequence continues at coordinate 34,966,236 of OX465297.1, read as the reverse complement.
TTTTTTTAGCGTTAATATTACACTAATATTTTGTGCTGTATCCATTATTATCAATAACCGCTTCGCATCTTCTTTGCATACTCTCAACTATTCATTATTACATTATTCCATAGATTTTCTATCGGATTAAGGTCCGGACTTTGGGCTGGCCAGTCCAAAACCTTAATTTGTTCTTGTAAAAACCAATCCTTCACTATGTTCGACGAATGCTTCGAATCATTGTCTTGCATAAAGATCCACTTAACTGGCATATTTTCATAGGCAAATGGCTCCATAACATTCTTAAGAATGCTCAAATATTGAAACCTGTCCATTTTGTCCTCTACTTTTACGATATGCCCAACACCACGCCAGGAATATATTACCCCCACCGTGTTTCAAGGTCTTCTGAGTGTACTTAATGTTTAAAGCCTGGTTTTTTGGGCGGTGTACAAATGTTCTGCCATCTAGTCCGACACGATTTACCTTCGTTTCATCGCTCCAAAGCACATTTTACCAAAAGGACAACTCATTTCCTTTGTGGGTTTTGGCAAAATCAATACGTTTCTTAATATTTATTCTTGAAAGAAGAGGCTTCTTTCTACTTATTCGTCCAAATAAGTTTGGTTCATTTAGTTTTCTTCTTACTAACCTGTTTGACACTTTAACGTTGAATTTTTCCCTGATTTCATTATTTATTTGACGGGAGGACATAAAAGGGTTGAGTTTGCTTTTGCGTACTATAGTCCTGTCCATATAAGTTGTAGTTTTACGACGGATTGGCTTACATTCTTTATTTTGCATATGATATTTCTTGTCGGCAGCACATAGGCGAATAACATTGTATACCATATTTCGCGAACACTTTAGTATTTTAACAATTTGTCAGAGCAACCCTTAGTGATATCTCTCAGCGAAACGACGGTAATAATCAAACTAATTAGAATAATCAGTCAAGTATGAATCCAGTTACAAATTTTAGCGTCCCACCTCCAATGCTAAATCAACATGGTTCATCTTTTTCGAATACACTACCAGTAACGGCTCAACAACAATTGCCACCATTTCATAATACATGAACAACTGGCACCAAGCTTTAACCATCCTCCTCTGATGACAAATCAACAAGTTCCGAATTTTAGTGTTCCACCACCTCAATTTAACCAACAAAATCAATCATCTTATAATCAGCCGTCTCAGTATCAACAACAATCAGCGTTTTGTAATCAGACACCTCAATTAAATCAACAGCCAAGTGGACCAAGCTATTTCCAAAATCATTGTTTCGACTCTTCACGTAAAATAGACAAGTGGGGATTGGAGCAGAGATACAAGCAAGCCGATATCAGCCGGTCAGCCGCCGCCAGCCGACACCTTTGCCAAGCCGATTCAGCCGCCGACAACAATCGGCTTAGCCAATAGCCGACAACAAAATGAAAAAAAAATTTTTTTAATTTATTTTTTTATTTAATTTTTTTATAAATTCGTTTAAATCTAATTATTTGAAAAGTAAAAAAAAATTTTTTTAGGATATCATTTCTTTTTAAAATGGTTTTGTTGACACAACAATTCTACGGGTTTAATTATACACTCAACCAAAAAAGTCTGTAATGGCTACTGAAAATTTTACTGTTATTACGAGAAATTTAACTGTTTTGAGGCCAGCGGTATTTTTTGCTAATTTTAGCAACACATGCCTGCTGATCTGTAGTACAATAAAATTAGTAGAAAAAATTAGTAGCCGCTACTAAATTTTAGTAAAATTTATGTAAAATGCAATTCAAAATCGATTTGCTAAAATCAGTTAAAAAACTTACTAAATATCATAATTTCAGTACAATGAAATTAGTATAAATAATTAGTTGCAGCTACTAAATTTCAGTAAATTGCTGTAAACTGTAATTTAAAATCAATCTGCTGAAATTAGCAAAAAATTGTACTAAAAAATAAAAAAACTGTAAAATCTAAAAAAAAAAATTTTTTTCTTTCGATTGTAACAAGCGTATAATTACTTCATCGTACTTGAAATTTGGAGTCAAAATTGCAAACGGTTCTCCAGTTTTATGCATTGGAGATGCAATAAAATTTTTTGGGTGTTATTTCTAAACTAAGAATATATCGATAGTATTTGTATTTGTATTTATTTATTTGTTTCCAATACAACAAGATATTAAACCATATAATTATAGTAAAGGATTTTTACAATGTTAATTATTGATAAAGTTTAATTTGTAGGGCACAATTATTAGAATATAATCAGAAATAAGATCTTAAATAGGTCAAGCAAAATAAAAATAAAAAAATTAATATAAAAAATTAATAAAAATGAATAAAAAAAAAATTAATATATTATTTTAAAGACAAACTCAATTTAACGTATACAGGTTAAAAATTTCTTTCTTAAACTGCTGAGCGTTGCTTATAGATTAACCCCTCAATTCATAAATGCTTTGTAAAGTTATAGCAGGTTTACAAAACGTCATTTTCATACAAAATTTGTTCAATAAACCTCCTATAATTTTACAAAGCGTTTATGAATTTAGGGGTTAATATTTGATGGTAGGGAGTTTCAAAGACGAATTGAATTAACATAAAATTGAAATTTTGATACAGAGTTTTCATACATTATAGGTCTTATGTCATTAGTCCTTTCCGATCGTGTTTGTATGAGTCTCTCAAAAAGATACATTGGTTGTCGAGTGTTTATGATTTTGTGTAATAGTATTAATATTCTTATATTTAATAGATTAGAAATAGTAACTCCATAAAGCTTTTTTGAATACTGAGAAATACGATCATACTTTCCCAAGTAACAAATATAAACTAAACATGAATTGTAAAAAATAAAAAAAAATACTTTTAAATTAGTATATTTTTCTGCTAAATTTAGCACTCGGTTTTGAAAAATTAGTAAAATGTTTTGCTGAAATCAGCAGCGAAAATTAGTAAAAAAATTAATTGTAATTTGTAATAAGAGAATAGCAAAAATGATTACTAAAAATAAAAATTGTACTAATAATCAGTATAAAAATAGTATAGTGCGATTGAAAACTGCCCGAGTAAATAAGGGTATATATAACATATATTTTTTAATATTAAAATATCTGATAATATAAAATATTGTATGCCACCTTATATGTTTTTATATGATATATTAGAAATTTTTTTAAAAATTTTCTCATATGTACTCATATTAAATTATATATCACTATTTGCTTTATTGCAAAATGTATAGGGTGAAATCAAAAAATTTGATAAATTTTTGGGCCAAATTTGTGAGAAACAAAAAGCGTTAATATTTCGGTTTTTTCTTAATGGAATCAGTAAGTTTAGTCATTATAAACCTAATTGCAAAAAATCTCATGTACAAGTTGTCGCAATAACTTTTTTTGCACAATTTTAATTTTTTTTGTTGTAACGGAGTTTACAATTCTGCAAGCAAAAGATATAACAAAAAAAATTGCGTACGAATTTTCTTCAATTTATTAGTTTTTCGTATTTGGGTTTTCAATTTTCTCTCCAATGATATATAATTTGTGTTTATGAAATTGGCGGTTTCGCGAATAAAAATACAATTCATTACGCGAAAAAAAAATTTTTTTTTTTAATTTTGTATTTTTGGTCCTTTTAAATGCTTTTCAAAAAAATAAAATTTTTTAAAATCCCAACAGCGGTTGCGCAGTTACAAAATAATATATTAAAAACATAACATTTCGCGATCAAAAAATTCTTAAATTGTGTGAAACAAATTTAATTTGTCAAAGTAATGTCAGTAATGACTCGAAATATCGATTCAAAACCAATGAAATACAAAATCAATCGTTTTTCGCTCCAGCAGCTTAGGGTAAAAAACTGATAACTTTTTTTGATTTGACGCAAAATTATTAGTTGAATCGTCTTTTGACGCATAAATATTAGTTGAATCACCTCTGTTTATGGTTATTTTAAAATATTTTAAACATTTATCTACATTTATTTGAATGAAATCTGATGCAAACAATTGTGGTTACGGAGTTTATAGTTACGGAGTTTACATTTGGTTACTTTTTTCGTTTTCTTTCAGAAACGCTTTGTCAGAATTTTTTTTCCGAAACAAAATCGCATGATGCCTACAAGGTGAATCCAAATATGACATTGTTTTTCTTACTCGTTAAATAGTTTGGTGTAAAAATTAGGAACGGAGTTTACAACATTTTTTCAAATCTTATTAAAGACATCCTTTTTCATCTCGATAATGTTACATGCTGCAGAAAAGCTTCAAGTCTGTTATGCTGGATGATTACTTACAGTCCAACGATCATTTGAGTATAAATAACATTATAATAGATAACTCCAAAATTCTGGTATATGCATTTTTATCAAAAATTATGACGAAAAATCGTTACAGAGTCGAAGTCGTGATAGGTAAGATATACGAAGAAGTTTGTAAAATGTATTAATTTTTATTAAAAACGGCACTTTTCCTCTTCATAAAAATTCTTACAGTTAGAGTTTAGCTTTATTGGTTATTAAAATATAAGCTATTAAAGTTAAAAAACCTTGAAATATTCAAAACAAATTTCTCTGATAAGAAATATTAACACTACTAAATTACAAAATCTATATACGGGAATTTTAAAAAACAGTATATAATATTTTTGCATTTTTCTCACTAATACTCATTTATTTTTCTATATGGAGTTAATCGATTTGGCAATTGAATCATTCAAATAATAGATTACAGATTAAATAAATCTGAATAAAATTATTAATAATTTAAAAACTTTTATTCAGCTGTGAAACTTTTGAAAATCATAATTCAGGTTTATTTATGGGGTCATTTTATAAAAGGAAACTTTGCTTTCGTTTGAACGTTTTTTTATTTTTAATTTTTTTAAATTTTGTAAAACTCAAAAAAAATATGTATATTTTCTTTTTTTTCAATCTGGCAATATTATAATCGAAGACAAACAACTCCTTAATAAAACGGTATTTTATAAGAAGTAAGTAAACGTTTGCAAACGAATATTATGCCATATTCAAACGAACAGAAATAGTTGTCGTTTCCTATTAAAAAGTTAAAGTTTTTGAATAAAAAGTTAGATAATTGCAATTTTTGGAATAAAAATTGTATAAATATGGGTTTAAAAATATGAAGTAGTTAAATATGATACTCCTATATTTTTTATTCTCAATAAAAAATAATCCTTTTAGGGTCATATGCACAATCACTTTTTAAATTTATAAACGGCTTATAAAACAAATTTTTCACACAAAAATCGTTATAAAAAATCAAATTATTATGCATAAGCACTTAAATTTATATGCAAATTAGTGAAAATTTGGGAAATTTTAAAAAAATCTGATTTTAATTGCGCTAAGACACGATTTACGTTTAAAAAAAATTTTCTTTATATATAAACTTCTACGTTTGAGACCAAATGAAACAAACTGAGCGGTTTTAAAACTAAAAACTGACAATTCGAAACTTAAAGGCCATCTTAACAAACCATACTTTGTACTCCTTCGCTATCCGCTAATGTAAGGTTCTTCTTATTTAGCTTGATTTTCTGTACAATTTAAAATTTTTCTTAAATATATTTGTTTCATATTATTAGAAAAAAATTTCAAAAAATATATCATAAAAAAAACTACTAATAAAAAAAATTGCCCCACACAGGATTCGATACCTGGACTCTAAAAATATTAGAACTAAAAACAACAACTCATTTACCAATCAGCCTAAACAGACTTGGAAAACTCTATGAACAAATTTTTATTTAAATAATTTGTAATTCCATGTCACAAATATTTTTTTTGTCTGGCAATAATAACTCGCAAATGGCAACAAACGCAAACTACTACCCGTTTTATAAAATACCAAGTATTTTCGTTTACGTTTCAAACGAAAACGAAAAAACGTTTTTCATTCGAGTTACAAAAGACCCCATTAATCTCTTAACGGACATGTTTTTATTTATTTTATTGATGATTTGCTAAAATCATAACTTCATGCAAAATAATTTTGCCGACTAAAAACAGCAAAGTCTTGTTAAATTAGAAAAATTTAACAATCTGCCTTTCTGATATCAGCGGAGGTATGTGTTTAATATTTTATGTTAGTTGATTTAAAAAAACTAATGGGGTCATTTTGTAAAACGAAACTTTGCTTTCGTTTGAACATTTTTTTGTTTTAAATTTTGTAGAACTCAAAATCAAAATCTTTATTTTCAATCTGGCAATATTATAATCAAAGACAAACTCCTCAATAAAACGGTATTTTATAAGAAGTAAGTAAACGTTTGCAAACGAATATTGTGCCATATTCAAACGAACAGAAATAGTTGTCGTTTCCTATTAAAAAGTTAAAGTTTTTGCATAAAAAGTTAGGTAATTGCAATTTTTGGATTCAAAATTGTATAAATATAGGTTTAAAAATATAAAGTAGTTAAATGTGTTACTCCTATATTTTTTATTCTCAATAAAAAATAATTCTTTTAGGGTCATATGCATAATCACTGTTTACATTTATAAACGGCTTATAAAACAAATTTTTCACACAAAAATCGTTATAAAAAATCAAATTATTATGCATAAGCACTTAAATTTATAAGCAAATTAGTGAAAATTTGGGCAATTTTAAAAATATCTTATTTTAGATGCGCTAAAACACGATTTACGTTTAAAAAATTTTTCTTTATATATAAACTTCTACGTTTGAGACCAAATGAAACAAACTGAGGGGTTTTAAAACTAAAAACTGACAATTCGAAACTTAAGGGCCATCTTAACAAACCATACTTTGTACTCCTTTGCTATCCGCTAATGGAAGGTTCTTCTTATTAAGGTTGATTTTCTGTACAATATAAAATTTTTCTTAAATATAATTGTTTCATATTATTAGGAAAAAATGTCCAAAAATATATCATAAAAAAAATACTAATAAAAAAAAATTGCCCCACACAGGATTCGATACTTGGACCCTAAAAATATTAGAACTAAAAATAACAAACTCATTTACCAATCAGGCTAAACAGACTTGGAAAACTCTATGAACAAATTTTTATTTAAATAATTTGTAATTCCATATCACAAATATTATTTTTTTTGTCTGGCAATAATAACTCGCAAATGGCAACAACAAACGCAAACTACTACCCGTTTTATAAAATACCAAATATTTTCGTTTACGTTTCAAACGAAAACGAAAAAACGTTTTTCATTCGAGTTACAAACTGACCCCATAATAGTCACTAAATATTTCTGATGATTTCAGCAGAGTAGTTTGTATTTGCATTCAATTAATTTTAGCCAAATATAACTAAAAATTTGCAGTGTTTTTTTTTAAAAAGTTTCTTCAGAGGTAAATTGTAATTTGTAATTTGCTTAAATTTAACTCATAAGTATAGTTTTAATCGCGGAACTTTTTTGCTTATTTTTAGTAGCTTTTTCTGCTATTTTTACATACTTATTTCTATGAGTGTAGTTTCTGTTTAAAGCCAGATTCACAATGCTGTAGTACTCCACTCTGATTGCATTTTGTTCCTTTCTTTTTTGCATTTACATATTTTTTATCTCTATTTTACACACTGCACTCTGCAGCGTAGAGTACTCCAGCATTGTGAATCCGGCTTAATTTGTTTATTTCTTCATACGAAGAAATAAATTTATAAATAATCGTATTTATTTTAATCGTCGGATTTATCGGTTTATTTTGGGGATTAAGCCAAGGGTAATCGACAATTGCTCTTGCCTACAGGTTCATCGAAATTCATCAACAGATTTGTCCGGAAGTAATCGATAAGCGTTTGTGCATAATGCTTAACGATACACTAAAAAGAAAGTCAGTAAAGTCAGCAAAAAATGTTACTGAATCAGCAAATTTTTAGTCAGGAGCGTGCTTGCAAAAAAATTGGTAATTTCAGCAAAAGGTTTGCTGAAAATCAGCGAGCTGATTTTTACCAAAAAAAAAATAGTAATCTTCAGCAAAAGTTTTGCTAACACTTAGTCGACTGCAAATGAAAAAAATCCTTGCTAAAATCACTAAACTTTTTGCTGAATATTAGTAGACTGAAAAAAACTCAAAAAACTTGTAGCGAAATTTTACTTTAGTTAATTTATTTGCTGAAAATTTAAATATAGAATATGTGTAGAGTTGTTTTTCTTTTTTTGTCATTTCCGTTTCCAGACGAGCTGCGACATCTACATCTTGTCTATCTGGTTGTCGTGCACGCTATGAGTGCGGTTATCATCACAATTTTTGTAGCAAAATAAATTAGTAAAACATTAGTTCAACATTTGCTATATTGTGGTAAGAAAAGCATAAAACTATTCACTTTAAAATTTCAGTGCTGTTAACTTTATTAAAAATCGCTAAAAACAATAAAAAATTTGGTCACGTTTAAAGTGCAGCACTTTTAAGTCTGGCGTCTTTTTATAGATAGAAATAATGCAAGACTTAAGACAATTTTATAAGATTTCCAAAAATATACAGTTTGTACAGAACCGATCAGTACTGCCTAAATTTTACTATGTAATTTGATAAGATGTTTATATCGCTAATTTTTCGTTAAAAGCCACGCCCACTTAAAACAAGTGACAAAATGAAAAAAACAAACATCACGTTAAAATTCTGTACAATTTTCTGAACCATCTCCTTGCCTTTCGTGGCGAATTTAGCCACTAATTTGATCTTTAAAAATAAAGGCAACAACAATAAAATTAGAAAAAAACTTGAATTGACTTAAATGCTTGGCCACAACTGTATATATATATATTTACATACTGAATAGATAAATCTAATTGTATGTAAGAAATTTTGTTTGAAAATTTTTTACTTAAGTGAAATTTTAGAACAAATTAATTCTTAGTTCTGGCACATAATCGTTTCTTCTAAAAAATCACTAAAGGTTTTCGTTACTTCCGTAAAATTACTTAATTTCTGTCTAAGCCGAATTTTTCACACTAAGATGAATTTTTTACACAAAGTTAATTAATACGAAGGTGGTCACAGTAGTCTCAAGCCTATATGACACATGCTAGTTTCAGTATTAATAATCCAAAATAGAAGAGAGCACGAATTTCCTTATGTGAGAAATAATGTGTGTGAAGCGAACAACTATATCGAAAAACTATCAAACTGTCAAATTTATGTTGGTAATGCAGTACCCTTCATATGATTTGCATTGATGGTGCAAAAAGCTAGAATCTAGAAACTAGCAAGTGTCATATAGGCTTTCTCACATAAGGAAATTCGTGCTCTCTTCTATTTTGGATTATTAATACTGAAACTAGCAAGTGTCATATAGGCTTCAGTGGAACAATAAGTGGGCAAAAATGGGTAATTATAAATGTTTCGGCTGATATAGCAACCATATTGATTATACGTGACGGATGAGTAATAAACAAAATTTTAAAATTTCCCCCCAAAATCGAAAGCTGAAACCGCCACTGCTTTCTTGGGAGATGTAAGAAAAGTTAAAGTTTTTACAGAATTAGCATGTTAATCAACAGTTTTGTGACACAGGTTTAAAACAAATGCAATCTTGTCTTGAAGGACATAGAAATATAATTTATATTAGTTATTGTTATGTATTATTATTCGTATATGCACATCTCTAACTTATTAACATTATCTTTAAATAACATTATCTTAGATGTAAGCTATAATTATGTTAAGCATAGTTCTATTTCTTGAATATCAATAAAGTCAGTTGTTAATCAAACTCCAAATGATTCAATACACTACAGTTATAATTTTTAAAAGAATTAAAATGGAAATGATAAATTATCTATTGTCACATCGTGTATATTGATATTTTAAAAACATCATTACTTTCGCCTTGCTAAATAAAGGTATCTACTTAAGGACCTCTTTCACTCGATTTTAAAAGAATTTCATGGTATTTTAGTTAGTTTTTGGACCTCTTTCACTCCATTTTAAAATAATCTCATGGTATTTTAGTTAGTTTTTGTTTTTTCTAAGCTTTTCTTGCATGTTTGTTAGCCAAAGTTAAGAAAGCTATGAAGTTTTGGAAAAAAATAAAGGAAAATTTTCATATAAATAGTACCCAAAGGGTACTTTTATGTAATTGTTGCTTTCAAAAAGGAGTTGATTAATAGCTGGTTTTACCAAATCAGACAGTTCATATTCGAAAGTACAAAATTCTCATCCCGTTGATTTTTTGTACCTTATGTAATGTCTCGGTTTGAGTAAGAAAGTTATCATTTTCTTATTGCGGACAACTGAAGAGTAGAGTGATGTCTACGAAACAATTGTATTGTCTATCATGAAAATGATCAACCCTTTTTGAAACAACAAATAAAAATCTAATATGACAATATCATATTAGAATTTGGACTTCAGGTGGAAGAATATTCCAACTAAATATATGAAAATATAGAAAGTCCGAAAAAACAATTTTGTATTTTTTAATGCAAAAATTGAAATAATTGTTGAAAATTTTCATACTAAAAATGTAACCGGTTAATCGCCCTATTTTAACCGATTATTCGGGTTGAAAAATTATTTGAGTTTTAAATTATTTGTTTCGACATTAAACGAAATAGAGGCGAATAATCGAGGAATCGATTAATCAAAATGTAAACACTAGTAAAGACTGGGTTTAAAAAAAAATATTCCATCACATTTTTTGCAATAACAAATTTTTTTAGTAGTGTTTTTGAAGTGAATGTAAGAAAATTTGCATATTTTAAATTTTTTTGCTATAAGCTTTCATTCGATTCAAAATGTCAAGCGAATTGGAAGTGCGAAAAAACATTGTGAAAACTTTTCAAAACCACCCTCAGTGGACATATAAAAAAAATGCTTGTGAACTAAAAGTTGGCCCGAAAACAGTTTCTAGAGCTCTATTCAGCCGTCGTTGTAAAATATCATTTTGTGTCTCAAGGTTACCCAAGTAAAAAAAAATGATATGGAGCCATATGAAGTTATATTTAAATATATATAATCTTTTATGTAATTAGATATAATTATATCCGAAAAATGAGAACGTCTTATTGTATCATATTGTATCGAATTGTATACAATTTGGTACAATTTGATACAATTTTATGCAATTCGATACAATTGTATCCGAATTTTGTCCTCATCCAATTACATCAAATTATATATTTTTGTATAAAATTATATAAAATGTTATAAAAGTGGACATAGTTTGATACAATTATATCTAAATATTAACCTTATACTTTTTATCATATTATATAGGACCATATCTAACAATATACATACAAAAATTATTTTTTTAAATAAAAAAAAATTTTCAATTACTTGTAATTGCAATTGTTCTTTTTTGAATTGCAATTACAAATAATATGTAATTATAGATGAGTTTTTTTTTCAATTACAATTACATGTAATTGTGTAATTGCATGTGTAATTAATTACAAAATGTAATGATTAACCCCAGGCCTGCTGGAGATCTTATAATTTCGATAAATATTCCATTACTTTTATCCAGATTTATCATGTCAGTGCAATAAACATGAAAAAAGATTTCTTTTAATTTAGTAATTGTAAAATAAAGTTAACAACACTGAAATTTTAAAGTTAATAGGATTATGATATACAACCAAGATATAAGAAATCAGTCAAGTGTACGTTATAGTAGCTGTGTTTGTGCGGAAAACTATCAACGTTGGCTTACGTCATTCCCATATAATTTTGACAACAGCCAACGTTTAGTGTTAACCTCTAAACGTTATTAATGTCAAATTTGTATGGGAATGACATAAGCCAACGTTGATAGTTTGCCGCAAAAACACAGCTAGTATAGAGAATTTCGTATTAAAGATTCAGTGTTGTTAATGTTATGGGTGCGGTGCGTAAGCCATTTTTGACTCATGCTCAAAAAAAAAACAAATTACTCACGCACGAGCATTTCGTTTCTTCCTCAGCACACATGAGTATATTAAAAACTTACAATCAGAAAATTCTCACGCAAAACAGTAAAAATTACTAAAAACATATGATGCAAAAATTAAACTCACACACGAATCATGCACGGGTTATTCTTACTCACGCTCACGCACGAATCACTTAAGTATAGTAATTATTACTCACGATCACGTGTGAATAACGTGACTCACGAACATTTCGTGTCACTCGCCAATCCCTAGTAATTACTAAATCTAAAACTAATTCAAAATCATTGATAACATGGAACCAAATATAATACAATACGGTTTTATATGGACCTTATATATTTTTATATAAAATCACTTTGAAAAAATTGCCTATGTGGGATGATATATAATTATAGATGATTTTATAAAGAACGTTATAAGTTATATATGGGTTCATATTCGTCAATATATAATCATAACTAACACAAATTATAAAATATTTCTTATATGGATCCACATAGTTTTATATTATTATGTATAGTGTCATACTAAATTATATATAAACGCACATGTAATTATATCTTTTATATGTTACTTTATGTACTTATATATAGCACATACATATATATGTAGGCCAATATGTAATAATATAAAATCACATATGTCTCCATATTAAAACCTTTGAGGAAAAAATATCTAACATATGACTATATAAAAGTATATCTGCTTGAATTTAAAAGCATATGTGGCCATATGTAACTATAAGTTGCTATATGCAATTACATAAAATAATATATGATTATATCAAAACTTTTTTACTCGGGTATGTATTTTTTCCCTCAGTGTTCTATCTACCTGATTTACAACATTAGAACAACTACGCACTTCTTCCTCTAAATGATGGATTTTGTTCGAGAATTCCGTACGAACAGCATTTAGAATTTCATCAACTTTTTCCTGTAAAATTTTTATCGAACTTTGTAGTTGTTTTTCCAGCTCAGCCTTATATTTGTTTTGTTGCTTCTCCAGGGAGGACGAAAAGTCTGTAAAACATCTACGCAAATCATCACTCAAATTTGATATGCTGTTCTGAGCGATATTATTTGCAGTCCGGTTAATATTATCAGTATGTTCAACACTTACTTCTGAGATAATGCAAGATGGGCATGTAAATTTAAAAATTTTGTGACGAAATAAAAACGAATTTTGATCTCTTGTTATTTTTAAACATGTACTGTGATAAAACGTACCGTAAATACTGCATCGAAGACTATTTTGGTTCTCTTTAACGTTTTTCTTGCATTTTGGACAAGTATATGCTTCTTTTGAAGTAGGCATTTCAAATGTCGTTGGTTAATGAATGCACTCTTTTCGAACTCAGGTTACTGCAAAAACAAAGTGAGACTCTACCAGACTATTGTTGATATTACACAAACCTGACATTTGTTGTAATTAATTTAGAACCCGACTAAAAAAGTTTTCATATAACCTTATATGCTTTGATATAAATTTAAATGTTTATATGCGTGGCTTTATATAACCACATACATTTATATTAACACTTTGGTGTTATAAATATGTTTGATATAACGTTATATATAATCATATGCGATTTGGTCTCCAGCCATATATTAAGAGATCTGCAAATATAGTTCATACATAATTATATATACTGGCATATAAGCTTTTATAAACCATATTATATCAAAATATATAACAAAGTTAATAGAAAATTGTATTAATTTTATATATAATTATATCTGACACTATATCTAATTAATTGCAATTTTTAAATTTAAAAATAAAAATTAGAAAAACATATGTTGAAATAAATATGGTTTAAGTTCAGTTATTTTTTCCGTGAAAAAAAATTAATTCTGAAAGTAATTTTTTTTTATTTTATAAGACAGTTGTTCCGACAAATTTTTGTAATGTTTTATTTTGTCAGCTATTTCCAAGTTTATTAACAAAAATTTTTATAAACATTAAGCATTCGTATTTAATATGAATGAAAATAAGTGATCTCAACAATATTTACTAAAATTTTATTTGAAAATCTTCATTAAATTATATGTATTAATATATAATTTGATGAAGTTAGATAGACCCATTTTTCGGATCAAATTGTATCAGGTTAAATAACATGCTTATCTCGCTTGATATAATTATATATTCCAATATTCGGATCAAATTAGATATGGACGTATATATGGGTTTATATATGGTGATATATCATTATATAATATCTTTTTCAGTCGGGAATTAAATCTTTTTGCAAAAATATAATTTTCCTCTGAATAACCAGACGTTAAGGATTTTAATAATCAAAACAAACTGTTTTGTTTATTAATATTCAGTTGCGGTTCACTTTTTCCAAATAAAACAACACTATTATTACTGTCGTTTTTAAATTGTTTTCTTAATTTTTTTCTACTACTGAATAATTATATTTATTTAAGTTTAATTAATTTTCCGGGAACACAAAATTTTTCCTAGTTTGCAAGGTTGGTTACCGTTATCGTTATAATACCGTTATCGCTAAAATACCGTTTCAAATTGAATACCGTTACCGTTACCAATACCTCTAAAAAAATTTCCAAATACCGTTATCGTTACCGATACCGTTATTTTTATGGGCAGTTACCGGTATTTTGCCGGTATTTATTAATTTATATAAAAAATGCCAATTTTTTAACTTTTTTATTTTATAATCTTGAATTATTTTTACAAACAAAATTATAGACAATCATTTTAATTATTAAAACTACCAGCATTGAATTTATAGGTTATAATCTGTATTTTTAACCCTCTAACCGGCAAGCCCGCCTCCAGGCGGGGTATATTAAATTGACCAGAAATGCGCCAAAGCAGTATTTTATAATAAGAAATTATGCTTTTTCAACAGAAAACAAAATTTATAAAATTATTTGTGAAGAATTTTTTTGTATACAATGCACGGTTTGGAAGCGAGAAAGTGTCAAAGATAAAAATTCGTAAAATTTCAAAAATTAAATATTTTAAAACAACCAAAATTTTCAAAAATCTTAAAAACATATTTAAATTGACTAAAACAATTGATAGTGACCATGAAGTAAGATTGGAGCTTAAGCTATTCAAAAAGTTCCTCACTTTGGTCCAAGGACGCACAGCATTCCATAAGGATACCTTTAAAGGACATCGCCTTGACTTCAAAACGAATGGACGGATTTTTCTGAAATTTGGCAAAAAGAATATATTTGGTATAGGTAGCAAAGTTTATAAGTTTGAATAATATATATTGAAGTTTTGGTGAGTTTTCGCTCAATTTCGCGTTTTTCGAAAAACGAAAATCGCTACATCCTCTTAAGTAACAGCACAAAAAATGTAATTTTTTTATTACAATTACATCTTGGTAAGAGAAGTAATTTGTGCCTAAACCTAGTAATTTTTATGCGCTAGATTTCGAGATTCACCCTTAAACTATTTTGGCCCATATCGCCTAAAGTAGGCAACGAAAAAAAATTTTGTAGAAGAACTTATTGTTTATTTTTCGTGAGGAACACATGGTATAAATTTCATTGCAAAAAAGCTTAGGCCGGTTAGAGGGTTAAGACTTAAAATCAAGAACATGCTATGTTTTTACTTGTTTTTATATGTTTTTAACGTAATTTTTAATATCGGTACGTACCGGTATTGCTGTTTCGATAACGGTATACCGTTACCGAATCAATCTTAAATACCGTTACCGAAACAAACGAAATTCGATACCTTTACCGTTATCCTTACCGTTATTCGTTTCGGTAACCAACCTTGCTAGTTTGCCATAGCAGAGTTGCCAGATTAATCAATTCTCTGTTTTTGAATTGGAATTTTTCCAAGAAAAAGGCTGTTTTCTCAATATTTTGCCTTATAGATATTAAGAGTTAAATTTGATATTTTTCTATTTTTGAACTTTGCACAATGTTGGACTTTTTGAGTTGATTTCAAAACCCTTTTGTAGCTGGGCTTAGGGATTTTTACCTATGTGGTACGCGGTTAAGGACTTTGCTGAGTAAAGTTTTTCTGTTTGCTTTGGCCGGGCTGAAGGGTTTCCCCTATGTAGCTTTCGCATTTTTTAATTTCGTAAATCTTTGAATTCTCGCGAGCAAAGCGAGCGCACCGCAAATCAGGCATATCTGTATAGAAAAAAGTGTAAAATCGCGCGATTTTTTATTTTCTTCTTTACAGATATGCCTGATTTTCGGCGTGCTCACAGTTGTGGTTTGCAATGGGTTAATTGATATATTTATTTTAAGAATTTAACGTTTATTTATTTATTTATTTATTTATTTATGTATATAAGCACAAAAATAAAAAATTTAAAAAGTATGGATAAAAAACAGACTTTTACGATTTGACGCTTAATGGGTTAATGGACTCGGGAGTATTATATCTCAAATTAAAGGTAATTCAATAACGATATATATTTTGTTTTTATCCGATTAAAAAAATGGCGAAGATACAAAGAATTCAAAATTCAAACTTTGGGGGCGACCCTATAACCGTGGGTCGCCGACAAAAAAATATGAATCGTTGAACTCGGCATTGAAAGTTCTATCGTCCGTGAAAATTTTAAACAAATCCGAGTTATGCCCGTAAATTAGAGTTTAGACATGTAAAAAAAGATAAACTTTGGAACAAATCTACTTTACGGGCATAGCTCAAAAAATTTAGTGTCGGCGGCCCATAGTTTCCGAGTTATGGCCCCTTAAACTTGGATATATCAATTAATTTATATATTTTTAACTGCGGAATGCGTTACCTGAACGGAACGAAATACGTATATTTAGAAACACTATTTAAGCACCTTTAATCCAGTATAAAAAAATTTCGAAACTATTAACCCATTGCGGCCCAATTCATAATTTTCTATTTTTGAAATGGAATTTTTCCCGAAAAAGGATGTTATCTCAATATTTTGCTTATAAAAGGTAGGTATAAGGTAACACTGAATTATATGTAAGACAATAAGGTTTAATTTAAGGTATCATATTATGCAATGGTCCATAAAAAAACCGGAGATATTAACGTTTAAAGTTGTTTTTTTTTTTTATATATATAAAATGAAGTAAATTCTTCATTGTTGCTAATATACATTTCTTGAAAAAAACAGGTTATATAAATTGAATTCGCGTTTTTTATGTGTTATTTTAAGGGGAAAACGAAAAAATTTTTTGAAAAATTTAAAACAAATGTATATACATATGTATATATGTATGTATTTAAGAAAGAAAAAAATTAAAAATCGCCTATGTGATAGGCAGTTTAGTGGCTTCGCTGAGTAAAGTTTTTTTCCCTGTAACCGGCCTTTGGCCGGGCTTAGGGGTTTTTTCCTATGTGATAGGCAGTTTAGTGGCTTCGCTGAGTAAAGCTTTTCTGTGTAATAGGCTTTGGCCGGGCTTAGGCGCTATCCCTATGTAGCGTTGGTTTTTTTTTTAATTTCGTAAATATTTGAATCAACAATCTCGTGAGCGAAGCGACCGCGCCGAAAATCAGGCATATCTGTAAAGAAAATTTTTTATTTTTTTCTTTACAGATATGCCTGATTTTCGGCGCACTCGCAGTTGTGGTTTGCAGTGTGTTAATTAATATATATTTTTTAAGAATTTGACGTTTATTTATTACAAGCACAAAAATAAAAAAAATTAATATATTTAACTGTTAATATTACAGGTGTAAATTATATCTTAAATTAAAGATGAGAGCCCAGTTCGCCGTGAGTCGCCGAGGAAGAAGGTCGTCGTTTGATCCGTGTTAATTTTTTTTAATAGGAAGCAACGATTGTATTTTTTTGTTTTGCGATACTCTAAAGCGTGTCTCAGCATGCCGTTAGACTGTGGAGTCTAACCATATGCAAACCGTTCGAATTCCGTTGGAGACATCGTCTACGCTTTCATTGCTTACTGCAATGGTTGTTTGTGTGCGCGTGTTCGTCTTTCGGCATTCGTTCATTAATGGAAGTATCGCATATGGCGTCTATACAGACGCCATTTTAAATTTTTGAAATATTGGAAGCAAAGCTTCGGAATTGGTGTTGGCGTTTTAAAAGGCCAAATAATTTTCCATTATATATTAATGGAACCTTCATTGGTGGCTTGCTATCAATGGAGTAACTTAAAATCAAACAACCAACAAACAAACAAAGATGAGAGCCTTAACTACAATTAAACAATAGTTATTTTGTATTTTATATTGGTGAAATATTGAGATAATGGGCGTTTTTTCTAAAAAGTATGGATAAAAAACAGACTTTTACGATTTGACACTTAATGGGTTAGGGGATTCGGTAGTATTATATCTCAAATTAAAGGTATTTCAATAGCCTTTTTAACGATAGAAAGAATTCAAATTCAAACTTTGGGGGTCCATAACTCGGGAACCGGGGGTCGCCGACAAAAAAACATGCATTGAACGCGGCATCGAAAGTTCTATCGTCCGTGAAAGTTTGAAACAAATCCGAGTTATGCCCGTAAACTACCCGAGTAAAAATACTTATATATTGTTATATATAATGTGATTGGGTTATATCTGACGGTGAATGGAGTCACATTAAGACACATATCATTATATGCAACTACATCTGATATTATTTTTTCAATGAATTTTTTGTACGTTAATTGATGTTATTACATATCCCCACATCTGACTCCATATATAACTACATAAGCCATATAAAACTAATCAAAATATATGTAGTGACCGATATGATTATATATGGTTCGATTCTAAGTTATATAACACTGTATATATCGTCATACTAAAAATATATTCTTGTAATTTTATATAACTTTCTATATGATCTCATACAAATTAATATAAATTAAGAGTTAATTTCTCCACAGCTAAATAATTTTCACGTGATTTTTTTGCATATAAAATTATATTAAAAAATGATGCGTACGATTTAGAAGACAAAAGCATTAAAATTTTTATTTTATTGGTTTTTAATTTTTATTCAAAAAATAAAAATTGTTTTTTCGACCTTTTTATTGATTAATTAGAATTTTATTAATTCAGTTCGAGGCCAATTTCCTTATTATGAATTAACATAATAAGTACTTTTTTCAAAAACTGCTATTTTTCTTCATCAGGATATTCTCCTAACAAATACTTTACAGAGTTTTTGCTTTCAAAAACCTCTACACTTTCAGGAATAAAAAGACGATCGTTTCGTTTCGTTTTGCAGAGACTTCGAAAACATATTTTATTGTTTGCTTTATTCTCATTTCGTTGATGTAGTAGACTACGTTTAATATGAAATTTTGATGTTTCAATTTGCATTGCACTATTGCTAAAGAAAACTGAAGAAGGGGACCTCGAAAATCCCCGAAACGATCGTCTTTTCATTCCTGAAAGTGTAGAGGTTTTTGAAAGCAAAAACTCTGTGAAGTATTTGTTAGTAGAATATCCTGATGAAGAAAAATAGCAGTTTCTGAAAAAAGTACTTAATATGTTAAGTCATAATAAGGAAATTGGCCTCGAACTGAATTAATAAATTTCTAATTAATTTTTATTTTACGTTATAAAATTTGGGCCTTTAAAATTCTGAAAGCTATAGAAATTTCAATATCAATTTAATAGCCGGTATGCATAAAAAGTATACTTACTATTAGACAATGTTATATAAAATCAGATATTTTTATATCGAATTAGATGTAATTTGATGTCCTGGATATGGACAAATCTCGGATCAAACATTATCAAATTATATCTAATTTGATATAATTAGACAGAAGTAAATGACCCATTTTTCGGAACAAGTTGTATGTCGTTGTATATGGGGACTTGTCAAATAAGATATAATTATATATGACACCATATTAAGATTTTTACCCGGGTAGAGTTTAGCCTAAACTTTTGTCAAGTAAAATAATTTCACGAGCTATTAAATCATTATTGCAGTTAAACGCGTTAAACTGAATGCACTTGATTTGGTTAAAAATAAATTCCTTCACTTTAGATAAAAATTGAATTCGATTTAAGGATTCAATAAAAAAAGAATTAGTTCCTCAAAGCTCTGCAGACAGGTTAATTACTAGCCCACTAACATCATGCAGACTGTTTAATTGTGACATTTTTTGCAAGACATTTGTAGCACCACATTTCAGCTTTCATATTTAAAGTTGCCGGAAGAACGTAGGAAAATACAATTTTTAAAAATTTTATTGTTAAAAAATAAGCGACATATTCCCCACACTTCTTTTTTATTACACACAAACACGCAAAATATCATTATTCTGTTTCTTCCTCTACTCTTCTTTGTTGCACTGCTTCACCTACTTCATCACGTCGTTACTTCTCTGTCACCATTTCAACTTTTTTCATTTATGTCGTCTCAACTTTTCATTTAGAATTTTCTCTTTATTTGCATCAAAAAATTTTCATATAAGCACTTGAATTTTAATCATATTTTATTTATACATATTATTTTATTGTTTTTTAAATTTTTTTTTGCATAAATTTTATTAATTTACTTACTTTTATAATAAGAATTTTATGGGTTGGGCTGATATCAATTCACAAAAAAATTTCCTTCTGTAAATTTTCTTTCTGCTGTTCTTCTAACTAAAAGTTACCGCCGACCTTTTGGGGAGTCGAGTCGCCGCCGAAGTGAGCGGCTAATTTCGGCTTATATTTGTTATAGTGAATTTAGACTGAACAAAAACTACTTGGTTTTTGGCCCTTGTTAGTTTTTACTTGTCAAAACGCACATAAAAAACAAACAAAAACTTGTTTTTTACGAAAACTAAGTAGTTTTTGCTAAGTCTAAATTCACTATTAGCTTGTATTGGCAGCTAAGCCAATACTTTTTTTGATATCCCAATTATCAGTTTTATTTTTATTTTAAAGCTTATTTTTGCTTCTAAAGCACCATAAGTTGTTTGAGTTTCACGTGAAAAAACTGTTATACTCCATATAAAAAAAATAATTTTTCACGATAATGAGTTTCACGTGAAAATTGTGTAGAGTTTGTTTTCACAATCACAATAAACACAAAATGTCACTTTTTCACAAGAAAAATAATAGTCTTGAATATTAAATTTGCGTGAAAACAAAATCTACACAATTTTCACGTGAAACTCAGTTGTGAAACAACAGTTGTGAAATAACAGTTTTTTCACGTGAAACTCAAACAACTTACAGTGCTTTAATTTGAACATTTTTTAATTTAAGCACCGTAAGTTGTTTCGGTTTCACGTGAAAAAACTGTTATACTCCATATAAAAAAAATAGTTTTTCACGATAACGAGTTTCATGTGAAAATTGTGTAGAGTTTGTTTTCACGCAAATTTAATATAAAGACTATTATTTTTCTTGGGAAAAAGTGACATTTTGTGTTTATTGTGATTGTTATAAAATTAAAAACTTGTTAATTTTTATAAATTAAATTGCAATTTGAGGCCTTTAAAGTTCGATTGAAATTTTTCCACGTGAAAAACAACTTACGGTGCTTTAACATTTACGTCCGAAAATTTTTCAAGCCGAAATCCACCAGCCGCCGCTGTACATTTTTTCCATAGCTGCCGCTGATTATTTTGCGTCGACTTGTATGGTCGAAATCACAAATTATACCAGATATGAATCAGCTGATTTGGCCAATAAGGCCGACAGAAAATAAGCAAAACAAAACGCAAAAATTTAAGAAAAACACAAAATATAATGCACAATAATCTAAAAAGAGACAGATATATACAAAAAATGCGCAATACAAAATGTATGGAGATTTTATATTGTTATCTCCCTTTTGACTTCACTTCCATGTAAACAAAACCATACGGTTCGAGAATACTTTTTTGACACCTGTCATTGGTTTCACATCTGGTATTAATCTGTGGTCGAAATGGTCGTTCCACGAAAAATATAGTATTGCCAGCTATTATTGCAAAGATCTCCTGTTTTCAAAAAAACAGAGTTATTTAATACAATTACAGAGCTGTTAATTTCCACCATTCCTTCACGGAGGAAATTTGTTTGAAAATTTCCTCCAAATTCTAGTCAACGCCAGTGTTGCCAGGTTTCTTAGGCATAAAATCGTCAAAAATTCTGGAAAATATCGTCAAAATCGTGATAACTTTTGAAAAATCGTCAAAAAATTATTCGAAATCGTCAAAATAACACTATTTGTATTAACCTAGTGTCTTGACATGCAATAAAATGATAGCAAGCAATTGTCAAAATGATTTCATCTCAAGTGAAGACACTCAATTTTAATTTTATTGCAATATCATGATATCGCTGGCATGCAAGCGCCTCTTGCAATGATGCCTGCCATGAAATGTCACTTTTCGTTTTAATTTTAACTTTGTAATAAAAAACATCAGAAAATTTGGCAAAAAGAAAGGGAAAGTGTTTAATTTTTTATTATTTGTAGATAAAAATTAATGTTTGATAAAATTTTGTGTTTTTCGAAGAAAAATCTATGATATTTCTTATCTATGAAATAGTCAAGTGTTCTCCACCACTTTGCAAATGACATCGTTTTGACGTTTCACTGAAATGGTTTTGACATTTCATATCATATAATTTATTGCATTTGAAGACACCGGGTAAAGCACATTTACAGGTAAGAGAAAACTGCTACATACAGAGCAAAAATCACCTCTAAATAGCTCTATTGTAAATGATTTATGCAATTTAGGGTTGAGTTTTGCTCTATCTCTAGCAATTTTCTCTCTCGTGTAGATGTGCCTTTATAAGGACCTTAAAAACTTAATTATATATATATATATATATATATATATATATATATATATATATATATATATATATATATATATATATATATATTTGTTCCTTTTACTCCTAGGAGCAAGGAGCATAGCATTTTAAAAATTATCATTTTTTAATCATGTCGTGCTTGTTCGATTTAACATATTTACTAAAATGTTTATAAACATCATCGAAATTTGCCATATCCAAATTTCAGATTTTAAAATATTTATTATGTATTTCACAGACATTCTTCCAAAAAATTGGGAAGAATTGACAGAAGTTTTATACACGCAAAAAATTAGCGTATGTTATATTATACAAACATGCTTGGTAAAAACGATTTCCTATAAAAAAAAATAGTTTTCATTAGCTTAGTTTAAATCAAACCCTTAAAGTTTTTTATAAATCACCTAAAAATATAAATTTTTATTGGTAAATTATAAATTCTTTTGCTCATTATGTTAAATCACTTTCTTTTCTTATCTATTTAAAAAACTGTCAATATTTAGTTACATTATGGGAATATGATAAAAAATTTCATGTACGCGACCCAATCTTACACGCAAAAAAAAACAGGGGGAATATTATCTAAGTGCTATGTAATTATACAACTGCATAATTTTCAAGTTAGTTTTACAAAGTTCTTGTAAAGTATGCACATTTTTTTGTAAAATATATACAATCCTTGCAAAATATATACATGTGTAGTGGAAAATATCCGAAAAAATGCATATATTTTGCTGGAAAATTGTAAAACTTACTTCGAACTTATGTAGTTGTATAATTACATAGCACTTAGATAAAGTTCCCCCTGTTTTTTTTCTGTGTGTAGGTAGTTTTACAATTCATTTATTTGTTGCCAGATGTTTGTAAAATGTGTTTAAATCCTAAAAATAGCATTAAAATTGCCAAAGTTGAAAATTCTTAAAAAAAAATAAAGAAGATAAAACAATATGGCGAAAAGTAGATGCCAAAAGTGAAAAAAAGTTAGAAAAAAATATAAAATAATATAAATAATATAAAATTTTATGCAAAATGTCATATGGAATTGTCGGTGGGTAAGGCTAAAGGAAAATCTCAAACGGATATGGCTTTATATTCACATAAGACAGAACTATCGGTGCGTTTACAAATTTATCGTCCACATTTTCATCCATGGGTTCACCTAAAACTTTTCGGTTAGTAAAACTATTATATATATTATGTCCTGTGGTTCCTATTGGGAACAAAGGGCCACATAAACTATTATATAAGCTGTGTTTGTGTGACTGTCTATCTAAGTTATCTAAAACGATTTTGACAGTTTTTCAACGTATTCCGGCTTTCTACTTTCAAAATTATTCGAGATAGCATTGATAGGAATGCCGCACAAACACAGCTATAATCAAAATAAAATAAATAATCCTTTGACACGGGAATTTTAATGGCTGGGAATTTTCCGTCCAAACTTCGTGAAAATGTAGATCTATGCAAAAGAAATATTTTTTATTACTTTTATGGCATTGCAGCCCCCCCCCTAGCGGAGATATTTGGAATTAAAGTTCAAACATTAACATGCTGCCGCGCCCGAGCGGGTTAAATTTTTTTTTTTATTTAAATTTTACATTTTTTCTTTTACTTATCTCTACATAAAATCTTTTGAGTTTTTGAATTTTATTCATCACACAATTTTTGAGACTAAACTTTAGCCTTTTTTTAACTTTTAAATTTTAACACATTCTCAGCAGCGGTGATGATCACAAGACAAAACTCACTCTACTGATCTCATGTTGTTTTGAAATTTCACAGCCTGCATAAAATTTTAATAAGAACAAAATAACGAACCGATAACAGCAAATGAATGGCGCTTTGGTTAAAATTTAAATCACTGACGAGTTGATGAAGTCGACGTACATTATAATGTACGCCACTCGCCAAAAGGTTAATAACTTTCATTTTTATTTGCATTGCAGTTTAAGTTCTCAACAAGTTGATGCCATCTGGAAATGGTTGGCTGATTATCCAGAATATACTGATTGTCATTTTTCATGTTTGCAGTCAGAAGCTAGGGGTGATCAACATTCTTTAGACTTGAAGGATGTTATTTGTATGGCCCAACGATTGAGACTGGAAAAGGAATTAGTATTACAATAGCACAGGCTGACAATGCTTTGTTTGAAATGGTAACAAACTAAAAAATTACCCCTAAATTCATAAACGCTTTGTAAAATTATAGGAGGTTTATTGAACAAATTTTGTATGAAACTGACGTTTTGTAAACCTGCTATAACTTTACAAAGCATTTATGAATTGAGTGGTTAGTTTTTATATTGTAATTAAATAGTTTTCCAAATTTAATATTTTAAACAAAAATTAAGATTATAATGCTTTAATTTGTAGCCAACTATTAATACCAGTAATAATTATAAAATAAATAATTAAATAAATTAATCAAATTGTTTTAATAAGGGAGAAGGAAAGAGCTAAATAATTTAACGTAAATTAATAAATAAAATATGGCTTAAGTTTAATAAATTGCTTACAATTCCAAAAACAGAATAAGAAATAATTACCAAGTTTTTTTTTGTATAGTTATTGTTAGTTTTTGTTTTCTTATTTTATACCAAGCATATTATATAAGTTATACCCAAAACTTGGGTAGAGCTAAAATACATACTAAAACTAGGTAACGTATACCCTTATTTTATGTAATTTCCCCCTTTTTATTTTTTGCGTGTACAACAATTATCATATTTTTTATTATTTTTCCTGCAAGTTTTGTACATTTCAAAATACGCATCTTAAAGGAAAGGCAGTTTCGCAATAAATAAAAAATTATAATGTACTTGAACGGATTTTTACATTTTTTGCTACACCGAAAAAATATCATAGTTGTGTAGTTAAGGAATGAGAAGTTTCTCACATAAAAATTGCAACTCTGCCGTATTTAGCCAGAGGTATGTAAAAAAAATTTACTTATATTCAGTTTGAAAATTTTGTGACTCACCCTGTTTTAAATATCGTAGACACTAGAGATGAGCGATATTTTCATACCGGTGATTTAATCACAGTTATTGATAAATCACTGGTAACGGCAGTGATCAAATATTTCAAGTCGCAGTTACTAGAGTTGTAAAAGTATTGAGTATTCCGGTACTGAGTACTCAATACTGACTGTTTTTTTGAGTACTCAATACTAAAACGGTACTACTCAATACTTTTAAAGATGCAATTTTCCGTAGAAATGTGTATTTTTCGTATAAAAATACAACTCTAAAAATAGTACTCTAAAAATATAGCTCTGAAAATACAACTCTATTTGTGAAGCAAAGAAATTTGTAACGAATTTTTGGGAAAAATTATTTAATTAATTTATTTAAAATGTTTTAAATTAATTAAAATGTAAATAACAATAGTTATTTAACACGTGTATGTGAATTGTGATAATTTTTCCTAATAAATACGAATTCATAACATTTTTATTTTTAAATTAAAAAACCGTTAAAAGTATTGAGTAGTATCGAGTACTCAATTGAAAAGTATTGAGTAGTATTGAGTACTCAAAAAATACCGAAATTTCACAACTCTAGCAGTTACTCGGAATGTCGTTCTTTTAATATTTTTGTACTATTCTTTCTTGCAAACTTCATTGTGCACAGTAAAACATGTTTTTTTTCAATAACAGTGACTTGCTTTCACACTCTTCTGAATAAAATGTCTCGTTCTATCATGTCTTTGTTACCGGTCGCAGTGGATTATCTTCAAACTTAGTTTAACGCAGTTTGTAACTGGAATACTGCTTTTAAAATGTGGTTTATTTTGTTTTGTTTCAATAAAGAAATAAATTATACTCGAGAAAAAGTTTTTCCGGCAAATTTTTGTTAATGAACTTTGAAATGGCTGACAAAATTCGTTTTCGGTTTAACTAACCCAAGTTTAACTGACATCTTAAAAACTCGCCATAAATATTATTTCGTTTATTTATCAGAAAATCGCAGTCTTTTCCATAGAAAAACCGTGATCACGATCACAGTTTAAAAGAACAACGATTTGCAAATCAAATTCACTGAGAACAATGTCACTGAAAAATCGCCGGATCGCCCATCTCTATTACAAACCCGTGATCACGGTCACTGTTTAAAAGAACGATGATTTGAAAATCACGATCACTGGTAGCAGCGTTATTCAAAAATCACCGGATCGCTCATCTCTAGTAGACACATCGTAGAGTTGCAATTTTTATGTGAGTAACTTCTCACTAGAGATGAGCGATATTTTCATACCGGTGATTTAATCACAGTTATTGATAAATGACTGCCCAAGAAACATTTTTACGGACACTCCGGCACATACGGAATCATTGGTAGCATTCGGCAGAGAAACCTTAAAATGATACCGGTGACTTGTAGCGCTTTGTGATTACTTACTCTGCTGAACGATGTTTTCTTTGTTTTGTTTTTAAATACATTTTTTCTATATTTTCCTTTGATTTTTTAAAGTTTTTGTTTTTGAATTATATTTGTATCTTTTTATTTGTCAATCATACAAAACAAAAATTTTTTAAAATCACCAACAACAAATGTATGACTATTTGATCAAAAGTAGCAAAAATTTTTACGCTACCAAAATATGACAGCGCTCAGACTGAGCGGTTAGTGATCAGGTCGTTCAGCAGATAGTTGCACAACTGTTGTAGAACTGTTGACTGTCAAATTGTATCTGCCGAACGCACCCATTGGTAGCATTCGGCAGAGAAACCTTAAACTGATACCGGTGACTTGTAACGCTTTGTGATTACTTACTCTGCCGAACGATGTTTTCTTTGTTTTATTTTTAAATACACTTTTTCTAAAGTTTCCTTTTATTTTTTAAAATTTTTGTTTTCGAATTATATTTGTATGTTTTTATTTGTCATTCTTACAAAACAATTTTTATTGTAAATGAACAACAACAAATGTATCACTATTTGATCAAAAGTAGCAAACATTTTTTACGCTACCAAAATGTGACAGCGCTACCTGAGCGCTCAGACTGAGCGAATAGTGATCATTTCGTTTAGCAGATAGTTGTACAACTGTTGTAGAACTGTTGACTATTATGTTGTATCTGCCGAACGCACCCATTAATCCTGCTTTTACGACACATTAACGGTCCGTAATACACGTATCCGTCAAAGCTTGTACGTATACGGAACATTAACGGACCGTGTAATCGGATTTTCGAACATAATACGGACTTAATTGATTTTAATTTGTGTTCAAAATAAAAACAATTAAATTCTTTTAAAAACTTTTTGTGGCGATAAATTGGTGGCGGTAGCTAGAATATATCCAACACAATACAATCAACACATCATCAAGTCGCATACATATATTAGATGGTAAGATTAATAAAATTTAGTGCGTGTTTTACAATGGTTTGTGGTTTATATAAGATCGTTTGTTTTTATAATAAAAGCTCTGTTCTACGTACGTTAACGTGGCTACGCAATTTTTCCCAAATTGTGTGTAAATTGTTGTTGTTTTGAGTACCACACCATCGTAAATAAAATCAATTAAACCATAACTAATTTATTTTTTCTTTTGCATGTAGATGATCGATTCTATTATGGGTGACTGTCGTGAATTGATGCGCTAGATAAAGAGGTAAACTCAAAGGTAAACTGATGTAAATATAGTGTAAATGTAAATAATATCGTTACTAATAAATCTATTAAAAATAAAAAAAAAAATTTACTCAAAATTAGTCAATTTAGATAGATATACAAGTCCGTTATTGGTCCGGAGTCACTCCGGTTATACACGACATAACGGTCCGTAAATGGTCCGTCATTGACGGACTTTCAACGGACTTGTCCGTTTTTTACACGACACAACGGTCCGTAAACGGTCCGTCAATGACGGACTTTCAACGGACTTGTCAGTTTTTTACACGACATAACGGTCCGTAAATGGTCCGTCATTGACAGACTTTCAAGGGATTCGAATCAGTTTCGATGTTCCTTAAAATCCGTTTTCTGGTCCGTATACGGATCCGGAAAACGGTACGTAAACAGAGTTGGATTCCGTTTATGACGGACCGAAAACGGTACGTAAACGGAACGATTTGTTTGTTGGGTGGTAACGGCAGTGATCAAATATTTCAAGTCGCAGTTACTCGAAATGTCGTTCTTTTAATATTTTTGTACTATTCTTTCCTGCAAACTTCATTATGCACAGTAATACATGTTTTTTTTCAATAACAGTGACTTGCTTTCACACTCTTCTGAATAAAATGTCTCCTTCTATCATGACTTTGTTACCGGTCGCAACTATTCTTCTTTTAAGGCCCAGTTTTTAGTTTAACGCAGTTTGTAACTTGAATACTGCTTTTAAAATGTGGTTTATTTTGTTTTATTTCAATAAAGAAATTAATTATGCTCGAGAAAAAGTTTTTCCGGCAAATTTTTGTAAATAAACTTTGAAATGGCTGACAAAATTCGTTTTCGGTTTAACTAAACCAAGTTTAACTGACATATTAAAAACTCGCCATAAATTTTATTTCGTTTATTTATCAGAAAATCGCAGTCTTTTCCATAGAAAAACCGTGATCACGATCACAGTTTAAAAGAAAAGCGATTTGCAAATCACATTCACTGATAACAATGTTACTGAAAAATAGAGTTGTGAAATTTCGATACTTTTTGAGTACTCAATACTACTCAATACTTTTCAATTGAGTACTCGATACTACTCAATACTTTTAACGGTTTTTTTGAATTTAAAAATAAAAATGTTATGAATTCGTATTTATTAGGAAAAATAATAACAATTCAAATACACGTGTTAAATAACTATTGTTACTTACATTTTAATTAATTTAAAACATTTTAAATAAATTAATTAAAAAATTATTCCCAAAAATTCGTTACAAATTTCTTTCCTTCACAAATAGAGTTGTATTTTCAGAATTGTATTTTTAGAGTACTATTTTTAGAGTTGTATTTTCATACGAAAAATACACATTTCTACGGAAAATTGCATCTTAAAAAGTATTGAGTAGTACCGTTTTAGTATTGAGTACTCAAAAAAACAGCCAGTATTGAGTACTCAGTACCGGAATACTCAATACTTTTACAACTCTACTGAAAAATCGCCGGATCGCCCATCTCTATTACAAATCATTGATCTAGAGTTGTGAAATTTCGATACTTTTTGAGTACTCAATACTACTCAATACTTTTCAATTGAGTACTCGATACTACTCAATACTTTTAACTGTTTTTTTTTAATTTAAAAATAAAAATGTTATGAGTTCGTATTTATAAGGAAAAATAATAACAATTCACATACACGTGTTAAATAACTATTGTTACTTACATTTTAATAAATTTAAAACATTTTA
This sequence comes from Leucophora obtusa, assembly GCA_949987735.1. Taxonomy (NCBI): domain Eukaryota; kingdom Metazoa; phylum Arthropoda; class Insecta; order Diptera; family Anthomyiidae; genus Leucophora; species Leucophora obtusa. The sequence continues at coordinate 34,936,317 of OX465297.1, read as the reverse complement.
AATAAATTAATTATATAATTTTTCCCAAAAATTCATTTCAAATTTCTTTGCTTCACAAATAGAGTTGTATTTTTAAAGTAGTATTTTTAGAGTTGTATTTTCAGACGAAAAATACACATTTCTACGGAAAATTGCATCTTTAAAAGTATTGAGTAGTACCGTTTTAGTATTGAGTACTCAAAAAAATAGGCAGTATTGAGTAGTCAGTACCGGAATACTCAATACTTTTACAACTCTACAGTGATCACGGTCACTGTTTAAAAGAACGGTGATTTGAAAATCACGATCACTGGTAGCAGCGTTATTCAAAAATCACAAAAATCTCTACTTCTCACATAGCTACAGAACACCGGTACTGGTTAATTAAATTATTTTTCCCCATAGATAAGTACTGAATAAGTATTGAACAAATCAAAATCACCACTTTTGGATATTTTAAAACAGGGTTGGCAGGCAATACCGCTAAAATACCGTTATCGTTTCAAAACCCTTTCAACTGACTACCGTTACCCCTAAAATACCGTTACCGAAATACCCGGAATACCATTATCCTTAAAATACCGTTACCGAAATAACTGAAATACCGTTATCCTTAAAATACCGATACCGAAATAAATGAAATATCAATACCCCTAAAATACCGTTACCGAAATAAATGAAATATTGTTATCCCTAAAATACCGTTACCGTTATTTTTAATTTTCTACTTTTGGTAATTTCACGTGGTTATTGAGTATTTTTTGTACATTAAGTTGATAAATTTAGGGTTTTCACAAGGGGTGTACTATTTGTTGTATCGTTGTATCGTCCTAACAAAAAACAGAGTTGTTAAAAATTAAATTGAAAAAATACAACATTTGAGAATAGGACGATACAACATTTTTACGTATGTTTAGTGTCCTATGTTTGAGTGTGCTAACAGATAGAAAACTGAATAGAAAACCGTTGTTAAACACAAATAAAATCTTTAACAACTCTGTTTTTTGTTAGGACGATACAACGATACAACAGATAGCACACCCCTTATGAACAACCTAATTGGTTCTGTTTTTAATCTCGTTTGTTTTTTGTAAAAAAATTACGAGATGCATCGAAATGACTGACTGCCATTACCCTTAAAATATCGTGACCGATATAACTGAACTACCTTTAACCTTAAAATACCGTGACCGAAATAACCCAAATAACGTTATCTTTAAAATACCGTTACCGAAATAACTCAAATACCGTTATCCTTAAAATACCGATACCGAAATAAATGAAATAGCGTTACCCTTAAAATACCGATACCGAAATAACCTAAAATAACGTTACCCTAACGAAGATAATCGCATTCGTTTCGGTTACCATCCATGTTTTAAAATGAATTATTCACAATGTGACTGACCACTGCTACATTGGACTGGACACGGACTGGAGCTGTTTGTATTGCATAAGTTTTTACTGAAGCCCCGGTTTTAATGGTTTTTATACAGGAAAATCTCTTAATAATTTGAAAGATTTTCTATTTTAAAATATCAGAATCTGAGCGTTCTTCCAAAACCTTTTTTTTGGAAAAAAAAACTTTAGAGTCTGTTGGATTTTCTGAAAAAAATCGCTAGAGTCTGAAAATTATAAGGAGGCTTCTATAACAAATTCCTCACATCCGGTAGGTTTTCAATGTTCTCATAATCTGAGCGTTTCACTCTAGGAAAAATTCCTCAGCATCTGACGGTTGCTTTATATGAAAACTTCCTCATAATCTAAGTGTTTTCGACAGGAAAACGCATTAGAGTCTGATTGGTTTCCTCCAGGAAAAAGTCCTCAGAATGTGACGGTTTTTTATACGAGAAGTCCACTGGAGCTTTCTATACAGGAAAAAGTCCTCAGAATATATGGGGCTTTTTTTCAAAAGTCTTAAAATTCTGAGAATTTTTTTAAATAAAAAAGTTTCTTTATACACTCATAAAAAACTTGTACAAAGAGTTGAAAACTCTGCTGAAATAACTGAAAATTATACATACATACCCAAGAAACATTTTAACAGACTCTCCGGCACGTACGGATTCATGAATCCGGCTTTTACGGCACGTTAACTGTCCGTAAGGTACGTATCCGTCAATGCTTGTACGTATACGGAACATTAACGGACCGTATAAATGTATTTTCGAACACAATACGTTTTAACTCCGTATTGGTGTATCCGTTTCCGTACCTTTAAATACGGATTTCATCGGTTTGTTTACAAAATAAAAAATTTTTGTAAAGTCGGTGAAAATATTATTATAATGGGAATATATGGAGAATATGCAATAGAGGGAATTCTTTCGATCACACCATTAATCAAACAACATCAAGTAACAAGGTAAGATTTATGACACTTAATGTTTCACAATGTTTTGTGTATAACATGTGAGAATTTGCATCGTGTACACAGTCAATTAAACCATAACTAATTTATTGTCTCTTTTCCATATAGATGTTGGATTTTACTCCAGGTCCCTAAGCACTGGATAGATAGGTAAACCGAGCTAGATGTGCTAAATATTGTAATTATAAATAATAATTATTAATGAATTAATAAAAAAGAAAAAAAAACTATTTGTATTGAAAATAATAAACATATGGTCTATTTTTTTTTGAAAAAATCAGTAGGATATGGACAAGGAAATACTCCGTTATTACACGACATATCGGTCCGGAAACGGTCCGGCATTGACGGACTTTCAGCGGACTAGTCCGTTTTTTACATGACATTGACGGATTTTCAACGGATTCGAATCAGTTTCGATGTTCCTTATGTTCCGTTTTCTGGTCCGTATACGGATCCAGAAAACGGTACGTATACGGAGTTGGATTCCGTTTATGACGGACCGAAAACGGTGCGTAAACGGAACGAATTGTTTGTTGGGTATGTATATTTGCGTAAGCAGCATTTTCAATGAAGTTGAATATTATGGCCTGCTAAATTTAGGTAAGCTAAATTTTACATACTGCTAAAGCCCCGTTCACATTATCACACAAGTGCTTATACTTTTCTTCACACAAGTATGAAAAAAAGTATGCTGAAATTGTCTGGTTGTCAAAAAAGTATAAAAGAAAATCTTTTCAGTGTTCAGACAATAGAGCGCCATCTTTATGTGATATTGATAACAGAGACACAAAAATATAATATTTAGGAAATAATTGTGGTTTAAATTAAAGTTTAAGAAACACAACTTACTAAAAATTAGCATGCAAAGTTAGTCCAAACACGGATAAAATTAATTGTTATACTAAATTGGATTTACAAAAAATATTAGTTCAATCCTAAATTTTAAGACAAAATAACAGAAAAATTTGTTCAAGTTAATCAGAACGCGTTTAACAGACTTTTGTACTAACTTTTTTTATAAGTGTAGGAAATGAAGCTTTTTGATAAGAAAAAGTCCTTTAAATCTAAGAATTTTTCTGCAGCATAATCTTAAGAATATTTTTGTATAGAAAATAGGCTGTAAAAAACATTTGTGAACTTATTTTATTTTTTTTCAATTCAATGAACTTATTATTTTTTTTTTAATTCACTGAACGTAATTTTATTTTTTTTAATTCACTGAACGAAAATGAAATTGAACGTATTCAGTAGTGAATTAATTCAGTAAGGAATTAATTCACTTTTTTCCGTTCGATTTATAAAATTGAACGCGTTCACCGGTGAATTAATTCATTTGATTTAATAAAAAGAACTATTGCAACTGAATTAATTCTTTGAATTTGTTGTTTGATGAACGCGTTCAGTTGAACGAATTCAGTGAATTACTTAAGAAAAGGAATTCATTCAATTCTAGAGAAAATTGAATTCGATTGGTAGTGAATTCATTCAAAAAGGAATTAATTCTTCAAAGCTCTGCCGAAAAAATTTCTCAGTTACTGGCTACTAAATTTTCAACTGAGACTCAGGTGAAATACCCCTTACTGAGGCTCAGTTAATAAAATTGATTGCATATAACTACTGTTTCCAATTATTCGACATAGGCGGTTAACCGGTTATTGCATTATTCGAAAAATCACTAAAATTGATTAACCGGTTATTCGGGTCGGTTATTCGAGAAAATTGGCGATTAATCGATTAATCATTTAAAGCAAAATTAATGTATTTCCTTAACTTTTTATTAACAAAGACACTAATAGCTTCCTGTTTTTGTTAAATATCAACATGACATATGAACACGATGTATTTAAAAAAAATTAAAATTAGAGATTTTTTTCATAAAAATTCGTAAGCATAACCTAAAGGTTACGAAATTTTTTTTTAATCTGTAAAACTTTGGATACAAAATTTCTTTAATTGCAAATTTAATCAATACTACAATAAATATAATATTGCATTTAAAAAAAATTATTATCCAAAGTTCTTCCTCCTTCTCTGAAGAAATAAAAAAAAAGATTTAGTTCCATTTGAGTAAAATATTAATTAATTATTACTCTACAAAAATTTGCAAAAACATTTTCTGAATAATAGAGTTAGTAGACTAAAAAATATCATAAACAATTGTTAAATTTCTCAGTCTTTTTTCCGTTTTTAAGGGACATTGACAATAAACAATTATCCAAAGTTTGAGCTAACATACGCACAGGGATCTTTATTTTTCCAGTTTTAATGAAAATTTCCACTAAACTAATAAAGTTTTCTTAACAAATTGAATGGAATAAAAAAAAAATGAATGGAAAGCTTCATAAAAATTTTCAATGTACGAACTTTAGCGAAACTTCATTGAATCAATGTAAAAATTCATAAATAGAATGTAGACATTTCTCTCAGTGTACAGTTACAAATGTCAAATTCCATTTAAATTTGATTTTTTTAGCTTTAATTTTGTGTTAACTTTAGGTATTTCGTTATTATTAATGTCACAAATGCGAATAAAAATTTAATTTCAGTGAAACGGTTATTCTACACACTTTTCAGTTTTATTTCAGAAAATTCCAAATATATTTTATAATTGTTTAAAATTCTCCAAAAATGTTTTCAAATTGTCAAAAAATGTTTTAAAATTGTCCAAATATATTTTAAAATTGCCTAAAAAGGTTTCAAAATTATCCAAAAATATTTTAAATTTTTCCAAAAATGTTTTAAATTTTCAAAATTGTCCAAACACTGTTTAAAATAGTATAAAAACGTTTCAAAATTCATTTCAAAATTGTCCAAAATGCATTTTAAAATTTTCAAAATGTATTTCAAAATTATATAAATATATTTTAAAATATGTATTACAAATATATTTTAAAATATTTTATTTGTATTTAAGAAAATTCTATTTGTATTTGAAAATTGTCCAAATACATTTCAAAATTATTCATTTGTATTTAAAAAATTTAAATCTGTATTTCAAAATTTTCAAAATGTATTTCATATAATTCCATTTGTATTTCAAAATTCTCTAAATGTATTTCAGAAATTTCCAAATGAATTTAAAAAGACTCTATTTGTATTCCAAAAGTTTCCAAATGTATTTAATAAAATTCTAATTGCATTTCAAATTTTTCGAAATCTATTTCAGAAATTTCTATTTTTATTTTAAAAGCATATTTACTAACGTACATGTCTCACAATTCCTATAAAATTTTCATTACGAAAGAGAAAACAGCATGTTTGTAAAAATGCTTTTAAAATAAAAATATAAATTTCTGAAATACATTTGGAAAAATTTGAAATGCAATTAGAATTTTATTAAATACATTTGGAAAATTTTGGAATACAAATAGAGTCTTTTGAAATACATTTGGAGAATTTTGAAATACTAATGGAATTATTTTAAATGCAATTTTACAATTTTGAAATACAGATTACAAATTTTTAAATACAAGTGAATAATTTTGAAATGTATTTGGACAAATAGAATTTTCTTAAATACAAATAAAATATATTTGTGTTTATGTTTCGTGTAATTTTTTAGCCAAAGTTAAAAAAATTATGAAGTTTTGAGAAAAAAATTAGGGATAAATTCCATATTAAAATTGTAACCGGTTAATCGGCCTGTTTTAACCGATTATTCGGATCGAATAATTATTTGAGTTTTGAATTATTTGTTTCGACATTAACCGAAATAGAGGCGATTAATCGAGGAATCGGTTAATCGATTAACCGAATTGGAAACACTACATATAACTGAGTGGGCAATTACCTTTAGCTAATTGCTGTGACTTGAAAATATAACTAATAAAACAGTTACAGTGAACCAGCCTTTAGTCAAAATTTGAGAAATTCGCACATTAATTATAACTAACCAATAGATTAAAAAACAAATGCGGCCCTATGCTCCTTGCAGGAGCAAAAGGAACAAATATATATATAATAAATTTTATGTATTTATGGTCTAATTCATAAACTTTTACAACAGTCTTATTGCAGGATTTTAAGCTAATTTGTGGAAAACAGTATTCATAATTGCTTAATAATGAAGAAAATAATAAAGGTTTATAGTTGGTACTCACTAACTTTAAACCTTTTATAAAGTTTGGAGTGAGGAAGCCACCATTTAATTGTTAATTATTTCATTTTCAGGCATGAAATGATTTATAAAAGCCATCCCATCCCTAGAATGTTTGGCTTCCAACAACTTGCATCCATCAAACTGAAAAAACTACAACAATTGCGTAGCCAATGACCATTTTCGAAAAAATTTCCAAAAAAATGTAAAAATTAAATTAAAAAGAAAGACAAAACAATAGTGCTGTACAGTCTGTCAAAACATTATTCGAAATTCTTTTACTTTTGTATGCTTCGAATAATATGTTCTAAAAAATTACTTGTTTACACACATTTCCATTGATTTGCTTTATAAATAAAAAAAATATTTTTAATGGCTTTTAAATTTATCTTAGCACATCATTAGTTCTCTAATATAGGGAAATACATTTTCACTTCCGATTACCGAGTTAATCGTTTACTAAATTTGTAAATCACTTACGAATTATTTGGGAGAAGAGAGAAAATAAACAATAGTGTTGCCAGTATCAAATCGAAAAATTAATTTATAGTTAAAATACGATTATGAATCAAGATTTCTAATAACTCTATATTAAGCGAAATATCTACTTTAACTATAGCAAGCTTCAAATACCAAATAAATTTTTTTTATGAATTAGCACATTAAAATTTAAAAAAAATTACAATTTTGGCAATAAGCATTTCCATTAATTTCTTACACATTTTATTATTACAACTTAAATCACACAAATCTAAAAGATATTTACTAAAAGAAAACAACTTTTTGGCAGGATTCAGTTTAGCATGCGAAACTTAATTTAAATATCGTTCCTTTACTCTTCAGGACCAAAATCTCTCATTTGATATAATTCGAGTTTAGTAGATTGAAATATTGTTCCTTTTTACAGTAAAAAGTTCAAAGAATTTAATGTTTTATTATAAAAAACCTAATTAAACTTTAAAACTTATCTTAAAAGATTTTTGATTTGTGCAACTTCTTAACGGCTTTTCCATTTAAAAACTTATTTTTGAGGCAAATCTGTGGTGATATACAGAAATTTAATTTTAAAAAAGAAAAATTTATTTAAAATTTTTTCTATTTTTTGACAGTATATATAGGGTAATGAAACAATGTTGTATTTAACCGAAACTAAAGCTGAATACGATTATTTCAGTTACTTTGAAAATTTTCGGTTTTAACTGAGGAATTATTCAACTGAGCAACTGAGAAATTTTATCGATGTAGAATTTCAATATGAACACTTTTAATTCAAAATTCTAAAATATTTTTCGAAAATCGTATAGCTTTGCTGAATAAAAATTATCTGATTTTGCAGCGGTTTTATTGTATTTCGATTTATTTAATAAAAAGCTGCACGCGGTTCTTACAAGCAGAGCTTTGAAGAATTAATTCCTTAATTCAATTTTTGAATTCTGAATTAAAAATTCGATGAATTAATTCACTAAGTACCATATATTGAATGGAATTAATTCATATTTGCTTTCGTTCGATTTATTTTGTTCCGAATTAATTCAATTGCAATAGTTCTTTTTATTAAATCAAATGAATTAATTCACTGGTGAACACGTTCAATTTTATAAATCGAACGGAAAAAAAGTGAATTAGTTCCTTACTGAATTAATTCACTACTGAATTCGTTCAATTTCATTTTCGTTCAGTGAATTAAAAAAAAATAAAATTACGTTCAGTGAATTAAGAAAAAATAGAATTACGTTCAGTGAATTAAAAAAAAAATAATAAGTTCACTGAATTGAAAAAAAAATAAAATAAGTTCACTGAATTGAAAAAAAATAAAATAAGTTCACTGAATTCAAAGCCTGTTTTCTGCCGTTCAGTAGAAGAAAACAATAATGTACAAATAAAATTTTTAAATAAGCAATTTTACAGCGTGTGCTAGTAAAAATAAGCAAATTAGAAACCGGATGCTGTTTATCAACCTACATGATTCAAAAATAAAGCCTTTTACTATTAAAAATAAAAACTTTACAGATATAGATACATTTGGAAAAAAATATAACTATATAACTGGTTTGAAAAATTAATAGTTATATTTTTTTTCCAAATTTATCTATAAAAGTAAAGTTTTTATTTTTAATAGTAAAAGGCTTTATTTTTGAATCATGTAGGTTGATAAATAGCATCCGGTTTCTAATTTGTTTATTTTTACTAGCACCCGCTGCAAAATTGCTTATTTAAAAATTGTATTTGTACGTTATTGTTTTCTTCTACTGAACGGCAGAAAACAAGTTTGAATTCAGTGAACTTATTTTATTTTTTTTCAATTCAGTGAACTTATTTTATTTTTTTTTCAATTTAGTGAACTTATTATTTTTTTTTTAATTCACTGAACGTAATTTTATTTTTTTTAATTCACTGAACGAAAATGAAATTGAACGAATTCAGTAGTGAATTAATTCAGTAAGGAATTAATTCAGTAAGGAATTAATTCACTTTTTTTTCCGTTCGATTTATAAAATTGAACGCGTTCACCGGTGAATTAATTCATTTGATTTAATAAAAAGAACTATTGCAATTGAATTAATTCTTTGAATTTGTTGTTTGATGAACGCGTTCATTTGAACGAATTCAGTGAATTACTTAAGAAAAGGAATTCATTCAATTCTAGAGAAAATTGAATTCGATTGGTAGTGAATTCATTCAAAAAGGAATTAATTCTTCAAAGCTCTGCTTACAAGAGAAAAGTTAGCTTAAGTATATATATGAAAAAATGTGTATCCCTATATAATAGTGACGTAGAAAAAACCCTTTTTGATCGTTATGCATTTTGTTGGTTACTTGCAGTATAGCCATAATGCAACTTCAATTAGGGTGCCATTTAAAGTTCGTTGATAAAGTTATAATAGTTCTCCCACGCTTATATGTCAGCTTCAGGCATCTGACACATAATCATCCAAATAAGCTGGAGCACGACGAAGTCTAGCGGTTCTTCGATGAGATTGTGGTTGATGTTCTGGAACAGCTGTGTTCTGATCTTCGACATTTGTATCCTCATTCTGATCCGTGTTATTTTCAGCGTTGGTTGGAACTTGAACTAACTCTTGTAAATTTTGTGTTGGCGTTATGGGATCGAAATCCTGTTGTAAAGGTTCAACTTCTAAACTTTTTGGTTGTTGGATCATGGTGGACCGAAGTTGATTTATATGACGTTTAAATGTGTGGCCTTCATCCAATTCTACCAGATAATGAAGATGGCCCCATTTCTTGATGATTGTTCCCAATTTCCATAAATTTTTATTGTTGGTGTAATATCGAGCTAGCACTTTATCTCCCACGCTTAGCTGACGAGCTTTGCAAAAATCTACAGAACTTTGGTTTTGAATTTGAGGAGGTTTTAACGCGTCAAGCTGAATACGAAGATGTCTGTTCAGGTACTGTTCTGACGGCGTTTTTCCATTTAAAAGTGGCGTTGTCCGTTGTCTCTTACCTTCTCACGAATAGAACGATGATCACCTGCCATTGATTTGAGCCGATGTTTTAAAGTTTGAACATTGCGTTCGGCTAGGCCGTTTGTAGCAGGATATCCTGGTGCAATAAACTTCTGAAAAATACCACGACTTGAACAAAATGTTTGAAATTCATCGCTCGTAAATATAGAAGCGTTGTCGGATACAATTACATCTAGATAGCAATGTCTAGCAAACAAATCAAGCAACATTTCTATAGTAATGATAGAAGATGGAGCTGAAGGCGTTATTCCTACTTCGGCCCATTTGGATTTAGCATCCATGACGACTAGATAAAAATTACCTTGAAAAGGTCCTGCATAATCAATATGGAGTCTCTGCCAGTTATTTCCTGGTTCCTCCCACGAATGTAGTCTGGCTTTGGGTGGACTGGATTTAACACAACTACAGGATGAGCACTCCTTTACCAAACGTTCAATGTCCTTATCGATAGACTTCCAATAGACGTACCTGCGAGCTAGCTTTTTCATTTTCGATATGCCGATATGGGTTTGATGAAGTTCCGTTAAAACAGCTTGTTGTAAACTAGTAGGTATAACAACACGTTGTCCTCTAAAAACGATTCCATTGTTGATTGTAAATGTGGTATCTTCCACCAGATTATTTTGAAGATTATGTAGAATAATTGAAAGTTGTTGATCTTTGTGTGTTTCCACTTGAAGTGTTTTGAAATTTAATGTTAAAATCTGCTGTATTGATGATTCACAAAGTTGATGAACTTCCTCGTTGATAGCAGTGTCTGTAAGTTTTGATGAGTTTATTGAAGCTCGCGATAAACAGTCAGCATTAACATTTTCGGAACCTTTTTTGTATATAACTTTATAATCAAATCCCGAAAGGAAGGCTGCATATCTCTGAAGACGTGAAAAAGTCATTTGTGGTAACCTCGCATTTTGATGAAAAATTCTTACTAATGGTTGATTATCCGTTATGAGCATAAACGGTTTCCCAAACAAATATTGATAAAAATGATCCACTGAAAAAACTATTGCTAATGCTTCTCGATCAAGTTGAGAATAGTTTTTCTCAGCATCAGTGAGCGATCTTGATGTAAACGAAATTGGACGTTCTTGTCCATCTATAACGTGGGACAAAACTCCAGCAATTCCAGTTGGACTCGCATCACAAGCTAATTGTAACGGATATTGCGGATCATAAGGCACTAGTACACGACCAAAAGCAATTTCTTTTTTAAGATTTTTGAAAGCTGTCTCACATTGTACATTCCAGTTAAATTTTGTATTTTTCTTAATCAGATTACGTAAAGGCGTTGTAACCGTTGAACAATTGGGAATGAATCGCGAATAGTAAGTTACCATTCCTAAGAATCAAAAATTCTATTTCCTCTTGGAAAAAAATTGCACTTATCTTTATTAAGATGTAAATCGTATCGTTGTAATTGTCTTAAACATTTAAATAAATTTTCTTGACATTCAGCTTTTGATTCTCCGTGTATGATTATGTCATCAAAATACGCTTCTGTCTTAGGAACTTCTAGTAAAATTTGATTAATTATGCGGTTAAATTCAGATGGTGCTGTTTTGATACCAAATGATAACCTGTTTACCTTATAGGTACCCTGATGTGTTGATATGGTTTGGATTTTACTCGACTCTTCATCAACTGGTATATGCAAATAAGCTTTGTACAGGTCGAGTTTGCAAAAGTATCTTGAATTGCGTAAACAGTTAAAAATGTCCTCAATTTTCCGTATTGGACTATGGGCGTCAACTAAACGTTCGTTCACCCCCACTTTATAATCAACACATAGGCGTACACCTCCATCAGATTTCGGTATTACGACTAAGGGGGAGCCCCAATCACTTATTTTAGTTTTCGAAATTACCCCCGTTTTTTCTAGTACATTAAGTTCTTGATTGACCTTGTCAATTAAAGCATAAGGAATCTCACATTCTTTAGTAAAAATTGGTTTTGCATCGTTACGTAATTTAAGCGATATAGTAAATTGCTTAACACATCCAATTTTCGGTTGAAAAATATCGTGAAATTCTTCACTAATTGACTGAATTATATTAGAATCACTTACGTGTTTTATTGAGCACATAGGGTTGATTTCATCTAAATCGATTTTTAGTTTTAGTTTACGACACCAATTACGACCCAAAATAGCTGTAAAATCTTCAGGAACAATATAGATTTCATCAGTAATTGTCCTACCGTTATACTCTCCCTCGACTTGAACTTTACCATCCGTTGTAAATGCATTTGAAGTGTACGATTTAAAAATCATATTTGTTGAAAGAAAAGGAACATTGAGGTTAAGTTTAGCATATTGGTCTCTTGGTAGAAACGTGTACTTTGAGCCAGTATCGACTTCAAATTTGATTGGTTTATTTTGAATATTTATTATTATAAAAAGTTTGTCGGAATCTCTGGATGAATTCTGATGTACATCAGCAACATTTAAAACACCGTACTGATGTATGCCTTCAACTTGATTTGTAGATTCGTGACTTGATTTACCATTCTTCATACATGCTTTTATGCATACCTTTACCACATGACCAGTTTTTTTACATTCAGAGCATTTCAGGTTATTTTTATTACTAAGACAATCCTTAGCATAGTGGTTATTTTTACCACACCTTAGACAAAGTCCATCAAGACAAGCTTTATAGTCAACGCTGAACTTGTCCTTCTTCGATTTGTTGTTAGCTGCTCTTCGGTTATGTTGATTTGAATACTTCCCTTTTACCCCTGAAATTTTGTTAATTTCCCCCGGAATTGATTGAGTTGTTTTGTTAAGCTCTTTGGAGTCACTTTTTGCTCCTTCTAGTGCCAAGGCTTTTGCCTGAATTTCGGCGAAATCACATAATTTATTTTGCAATAGCTGTTCACGTATACTATTATCCTTGATGCCGCGAATAAACTGCGCTCGCAGAAAAATATCTGCCACCGATGCCTTGCATTTACAATTAAATTCGCAGTCACCAATGTCAGTTTTTAACCTTGCAATGTATTCTGCAATCGACATATTATCCTGGTATTTGGACAAAAATTGATGTTGAGCTACCAGGACGTTAGGTTGTGGTGATAAATGTTCTTGTAAAAGTTGCATCAAGGCTTAATACGTAAGACTGTTTGGGTTATCAGGTGCTGCAAGGGCTGTAACAATACCATAATTCTTTGAACCAATTGAATTTAAAAGTAAATTGGCACAGTATTGCTTGTTGGTATGAATGCCCTTCATTTGGGTGTAGTTTTCAAACCTCGACTTGTAGTTACGAAAAGATTCCTTGGTGGTGTCCAACACTTCAAAATTTGGCACTAATGCTGTGTTAGCGCTTACGTTAATACCACCTGAACCACTACCACTTGCTGATGTGCTGTTGTTGAGTTTTTCCAGAATTTTCTGTTGAACATCCATAAATGCTTTGAACTGTGTGGCGTCCATTTTGATTTACTTCTTTTTTTTTCCTCTAATAAGAAAAAAACAATATTTGATTTATTAATTGTTCGACAAAATTTTTGTAATTTGATAACTCCTTTATTTGATAACTTCTTTCACCGATCGTCGCCAATTTATTGTATTTCGATTTATTTAATAAAAAGCTGCACGCGGTTTTAGCTTAGAATTCATTTTATTAAAAGTACATTCTTACAAGAGAAAAGTTAGCTTAAGTATATATATGAAAAAATGTGTATCCCTATATAATAGTGACGTAGAAAAAACCCTTTTTGATCGTTATGCATTTTGTTGGTTACTTGCAGTATAGCCATAATGCAACTTCAATTAGGGTGCCATTTAAAGTTCGTTGATAAAGTTATAATAGGTTTTTTAATGTGTTCCCACATTAATTTGCTTGCAATTCTGCATAATTCTAAAAACTAAAATTTTGAGATTTAGAATTATAGATTGGAAAAGTATCTTCTTTTTGCACATTTCTTGCTGTATTTCGTATTAAAAAGAATCGTCATTTTGAAGGAAAAAATCGTCAAATCGTCATTTGGCTATTTTTGATAGTAAAACTGGCAACACTGGTCAACGCACGATATAGTAGAGTTTAGAGTTGTAAAAGTATTGAGTATTCCGGTACTGAGTACTCAATACTGCCTATTTTTTTGAGTACTCAATACTAAAACGGTACTACTCTATACTTTTAAAGATGCAATTTTCCGTATAAATGTGTATTTTTCGTATGAAAATACAACTCTAAAAATAGTACTCTAAAAATACAACTCTATTTGTGAAGCAAAGAAATTTATAACGGATTTTTAGGAAAAATTATTTAATTAATTTATATAAAATGTTTTATAGCGAATTTACATTATGATCGAAATCGAGTTAAAAGTAGATTTCGATAGATTTCGACTGAAATCCAATTCAAATTTGGGATTTCAAACAGATTTCCCATAGGAAATGAAATCCCAATTTAATTTGGATTTCAGCGAAATCTCATCGAAATCCAAATTGAAATCCAATTTTTCTACCATATTTGCAGAAAAGTAGGGAAGTTTGCAGAAAAAGTGGCAACATTCAGCAGCTGTTTATGTCATAAAAAATTAATAAATAATAAATTTTAATAACTTTAAAAAATTAAGGAATAACATAATAAAGTCTGTTATTTTTAATTGAAAGAAATATTTAAAGTTGAAAACGGCTATTTTATTGCATCCGACGAAGAGAAACTATGAAAAATCATTTGATTGCGCCGACAAGAGCACTGACAAAGCATTGAATATTTTAGCTTTCTACTAATCATCCCTATAATTAAACACATTTCTTAGCAAATATAACATTGTATCTTTCATAATATAAATGATTTTTGTGTTCCGCCATTACATAAAATAGTTTTTAGAATATCTTTTAGTTTTGGTTATTTTTTAAGGTTAGTTTGTTTACAAAAAAATTGTTGTTGGTCGATCGAAATCCCATTCATCTGTCAAATATTCTAATGTAAACGATATAGATTTCGAATTGGATTTCAAAACGAAATCTAGTGAAAAATTTAACAATGTAAATTCGCTATTAAATAAATTAAAATGTAAGTAACAACAATTATTTAACACGTATATGTGAATTGTTATTATTTTTCGTAATAAATACGAATTCATAACATTTTTATTTTAACTTCAAAAAAATCGTTAAAAGTATTGAGTAGTACTCTAGTAGAGTTGTGAAATTTCGATACTTTTTGAGTACTCAATACTTTTCAATTGAGTACTCGATACTACTCAATACTTTTAACGGTTTTTTTAATTTAAAAATAAAAATGTTATGAATTGGTATTTATACGGAAAAATAATAACAATTCACATAGACGTGTTAAATAACTATTGTTACTTACATTTTAATTAATTTAAAACTTTTACGGTGGGTCTCATACTTCAGGTTTAAACTTAGGTTAATAGTTAACCCAAAAATTTGTTGTTGTTTTGTGTACATTTTTGTGACATTTTATTTTGTTTTTAGTTAAGTTAAAGTTAAACCTACAGTATGAGACCCACCGTTAAAATAAATAAATTAAATAACACAGTACAACAAAATAAGAAAAATTTGATGCATCGGGATTGCGACATATTATTTCTAATACACTTTGGGACGCAGATCACAAATATGGCACTAGAGTTTTAAAGTTAGCTATAGTTTAAGAAATATTTGCAAAAACGTTTTTGTAGGAAAATTAAATTTTTTTAGGAAAATTTTTGCAAAAAGATATAAAATTGAAAGTAATAACGCTATTTTTTGCAACATTTTAAAATGATGCAATATGCCCTTTAATTTGATATATTGCACGTTTTGACAGCTGCGATAATATTCCCTATATATGCATTTAAAATTGAAATTTCTCTTTTCTCACGATTTCGTTAATAAATAATCTGCGATGAAAGGAATATCTAATATTTGAATTTGTACCTTTAGTAAACATCTTGTTGCGGTGTCCACCCCGAAGTTTCATAAAATGATCCTGCATGTCTGAATGAAAGAACATCCAGGGCTGCATGAACTTTATCTTCGGATAATGATATCTAAACTATACATTTGGCATAGAGAGTCTACTATGGAACAAATATTAAATTTATTAATTGTCGCTTCATTCGGGCTAAGACCCAGTAGTCGGGTAATTTAAGTTTTTGCTGTAAATAACACTATCAATGAAATAAAATCGCTTACCGAGGATGTTGATCAGTTGTTATTTCGAATGATGGCAATTTTCGCTTTGTGAAGAGTACGAAATTTGGCGAATTTGGTACTGAACGTCAAGAAATCTTGACGAAATTAGTTCTGCTTATTACCACCGCTAAGTATATAATCTGTGATTAATTTCAAGAAGATCTGTTGGCTAGTTTTTGTGTTAAAGAGATATTTGTAAAACATATTCTGGGGCTATCCCGTGAATCCTGGAGAAAAACTTTTAACTAGTTTTGTTATTATCGGTACTGTACGCCAGGTCGTAAAGGTATTTTGGCAATTTTTCAAGTATTTTTTTTATTGTTTTAAAAGGTTAGTTTGTTTAAATTTTTCTAAATTTTCACTGGACATGCACCTCGCTGGAAAACCAGATATTCCGACGCACGGTCGCCTCCAGCTCCAGTCTTCGACGCCAAAAATGTCTTTCATAAGCGAGACAAGATTGATATGCATTTGTTTAAGGTGTCATTCAATACTCCGAGCCGGTATATCTCCCGTTTGTGAACGGCTGGTGGAAAGAACATTGGCATGTAACGGCAAGGGGAGAATTAAGATAATGCGATGACGTTTTGGAGCATGTATGAACGCTAATATGGCGTTTCGGCTGTTTTTCACTATATAAATACAAAAAGTCATATAGAATCGTGAAAGAAAAACTAAATGCATTTTGATTGTATAGAAATTATGTTAAAATTTTAACTTACGTCCGTCATGTCAACCGGCGAAGGATTACAAAGCTTCGCAAACGAAAACAGGGTACAAATTTGACAAATTTGATCTGGCAGTGCCCACTTGTAGTCCACATTGCCATTTTTCAATTGTTGACCGGCGTACGGCTTCCTAGTGCATGAGCACTCGTTGGAAATTGGTGCGGTACAAATTTATGTTGGGTAAACGTGCCCCGGCAAGTAGGTCAGCCAGCGTTCATTAATACCATTGGTTTGAACGTTATGTGCATTTCATCGAAACAGCACCTCCTTTACTTATACTGCCCAAATCCGACCGACCATCTTGATTTAGAATTTGTTGATCCGCTGTCAGAATTTCATTGACGAAATAATTATTAAGTGTTTTTCCTTTTTGCCCATCTTTTATACTTTTAATTAGATGCTTTAGCAAAAAAAGGAAAAATCACATGCGAGAATGAAAGCTTGACGAAAGAATTAAAGGAAGGGAAGTAAAGGAATACAATAAAAAAAGACCACGATGGTTATAGTCACAGGGTATACCAGTGAAGTCAAAAGTGACAGCTGTCAAACGAGTAAACAGAAACCGTATGGTGTGGTTGTTGTTGTAATTTTTAACCGAAGTGCGAAGGAGATTTAAAAAAAAGTATATATACGAAACCCATGAGTAAAAGTAAACAACTATACAGCATGTTTTCAAACATGTGTTCACAAAAAAAAGTAAAAGATAGCCTAGAAAATATGAAAATACACACCATGGTTGTATTGGGCAAACAGTTTAACTTCGCTGGTGTGTTACAACCTCACAAAATAATTATATATTTGTAGTTACACATTGTAATGAATAAAACAATATTAATTTAAACTTTTTTCTATAAAATTTGTGCACATTAATGCCCTTTATTAACAACAAAGAAAACTTATACAGTACTATTAAACATAACACAACATACAACAAACTCTCACATCCATATGTTCTGTGAAATGTATAAAAAAAACACAAACGCACTCACAAAACAGATTTATATTATTTATTATTATTCGACAACATAAAATATTCATTTTATAACACTATCTATTTTTAATTTTTATCATTCAATCATTATTTGAGCTATATAATTTTATTTTGTTACACAAACGATGCCGTAAAGAAAATTTATTAAACAAACTAAAAAAAAGCACAACATATCGTTAGCTTAGGATTGGTTTGGTCGATATGCCAAAAAGTCTTTACCCAGAAAAACGATAAAGAGATTTACATCTTTTTAATTTGTGTATGCACTAGGTATCTCAGATATGATACATTATAGCAAGAAACTGTCTCAAAATCTGAATGAAAATATGTATTTAATAAATTTTCTAACTCGATATTTTCAAAAATGGCCAGTGGCCGAACCAATAATAATGCGACGAATTGGAAAACTTTTGGGAAAGAGAGACAGAACTAGTTGTAATATATTTGTTTCTCTCGCACTTACGTTTTTGGTGCAGCTCTGCTAGTTAGTTGCAGAGTTGCAGATTTCGGTAGTTCCAAAAACGTCCGCCCGCAGCGCTAGTGCGTGTCTTCCTGTGGTTATAGTGTAGAGTTGTGAAATTTCGGTATTTTTTGAGTACTCAATACTACTCAATACTTTTCAATTGAGTACTCGATACTACTCAATACTTTTAACGGTTTTTTTAATTTAAAAATAAAAATGTTATGAATTCGTATTTATTAGGAAAAATTATAACAATTCACATACACGTGTTAAATAACTATTGTTATTTACATTTTAATTAATTTAAAACATTTTAAATAAATTAATTAAATAATTTTTCCCAAAAATTCGTTACAAATTTCTTTGCTTCACAAATAGAGTTGTATTTTCAGAGCTGTATTTTTAGAGTACTATTTTTAGAGTTGTATTTTTATACGAAAAATACGCATTTCTACGGAAAATTGCATCTTTAAAAGTATTGAGTAGTACCGTTTTAGTATTGAGTACCCAAAAAAACAGTCAGTATTGAGTACTCAGTACCGGAATACTCAATACTTTTACAACTCTATTATAGTGTTACGTTACCCCGTTGTAAAAAAATAGTACATTTTGGTAGGGTTGCCGGCTTCCATTTGCGAGTCGTGACGGTTTTGGTAATGTAGGGGTAAGGGGTCAATGAAAACGTTTTCATGAATGAAATTGTCAGTTTCGTTTTGTATTTAAATTTAAAGTTTTAAATTCTTGGGTGCACGAATATCAGTGGCGGCAAAAATGGTATGAACTCAAAAAAGAAGGAGACAGGCAATTATTAGAATTACACTCATAATTAGAAAGGGATATTGATATATATGAATAAAATTAATATGGAAGATCATAGAAAAATGGTTGGGTTGGAAGTATCTGATACCTAAGATTGCCATAGCCATTTTTAAAGGAATCATTCCATATAAAATCGCTGATTAAAGTGGTCGTGAAGGTGCGGTGTTTGTTGAATAATTAAAATAGTGAAAAAGTTTCTAAAGTAAAATAATAAATAGATAAAAACCTTTGAAGTGTGGCAAATTTTGATTAATTTTGGGAATTAATAAAGACATCCGGGAATAATTTATAATTCAATAATAAATTTGGGATACGGAAGCCGGAAAGAAAATCGAACCAAGTGAGTTTTTGGTGTGTTTGTATTAGTGTTTCCAATTATTCGACATAGGCGGTTAACCGGTTAATACATTATTCGAAAAATCACTAAAATTAATTAACCGGCTATTCGGGTCGGTTAATCGATAAAATTGGCGATTAATCGTTTAATGCAAAATTAATGTATTTTCTTAACTTTTTATCAATAAAAACACAAAGAGCTGACTTTTTTAACATTAAAAACTAGAAGAGCCTTTTACATAGAGCCGTCAATATAAAAAATATTAAGCTCTATTTAAAAATACCAATTTACTCTGCAAAACTCAGCAAAAACTTTTGCTGAATATTAGTAGTCTGAGAATATCATAAATGATTGTTAAATTCTCAGTCTCAGTTTTTAAGGGACATTAAGAGTAAACAAATTTTAACCTAATTTACGCAGACAGTATTTAATTAGACGAGTTTTAATGAAAGTTTTCACTAAACTAATGAAGTTTTCTTCATAAAGGTAGTGCAAAACAAATTTTAAGGAAAAGCTTTTTCATTTAGGCTAAATAAAATCTAATAAATTCAGATTTCCAAATTTTTATGAAATTTGAAAAAGTTTTCAAAAAATTACCAGAGAAATTGTAAACCCTTTGTCAATTTGTATTTAGTTTAGAATTTATTTAGCCACCTCGCACAGGGCCTTAATTTTCAATAAATAATACGAAATTTTTCATAAAACTTCATCAATTCAATGAAAAGTTTAGTACAGTGTTGTTTTAACGTCCTATAGACAGCTGCAATTAATAATGTAATTAATACGCAATTTTATCAACTTTAATTAATAGATTTGAGGTTAAGAAGAAGAATAAACCTTCTTCTCTAAAAATTATAAACACATAATTTTCAGATCAGACTAGATCTAGTTTCTGCATTTTTTTTTTTTTTTTGTATGGACAGGCGTTGTCGTTGATTTTCCATTAAATTGTATTAATTATTTATATGTTTTTATTCTCAGATTGTCTCTATATGATAATTTTTTTCAAAAACCCGTCACTCGAATAATGCCTTGAATGCAATGTAACTAATTCGTTGTTTTCTTTCCTATTCAGCTTTCTGTTATTGTTTTTACCTTGAAGTGATCAATACAAACGCATACAAACATTCTGTTTTTAGATTTTTGTTGCAGTTCTGCAGTAACAGATGTCAAATCTCAAACAGATTTGTTTGTGTTTGAAAGTGAGAGCAGTTTCTCAGCCTCTCAAAATTCTATGTTTGAAATAATAAAATTTTAAAAATGAATACGCACTGTTTTTGTTAAAATAAATATAAATAACATCATCGACTAGAGGCTGAAAAACTGCTCTCACTTTTGAAAATTAATTTTACACTTTAAAAGAATTAAAACAGAAATTAAAAATTATCTATTGTATTTCCTAAAGCCTGCTCCAGCCAACACATAACGTTAAAGCATTTTTTTTTTACAAAAAGAAACTTTATTATAATGTAAAACAAATCCGTTTTAAGAGTCTCTTAAAACCCATGGCGTGTCTCGCTGGTTCAATGTCGACTTGCTTGGAGTTGCTCAAAAAATGGTATGTAAAGGTTTCTCTTTCAATCGATTTTAAAACAATTTAATCGTATGTTAGTTTTTATTTTTTTAAGTGTTTCTTGCAATTTTCTAGCCAAAGTTAAGAAAATTATGAAGTTTTGGGAAAAAATTAAGGAAAACATTACATATTAAAAATTTAACCGGTTATTCGACCTATTTTAACCGATTATTCGGGTCGAATAATTATTTGAGTTTTAAATTATTTGTTTCGACATTAACCGAAATAGAGGCGATTAATCGAGGAATCGGTTAATCGATTAACCGAATTGGTAACACTAGTTTGTATATAAAGTTAGTGTTTCTAAATTTCCGCCATTATGTTTAGGTTAGACACCATTTTGGCTAGGAACTACCGAGGATCAAAATACCTTCCCTGTAATTTTTTTTGTGGCAAATTGGAGAACGTAAGTGTGTGTTATATTTTATAATAAAGTGCGAGAATAGGAATAGAATTTTTTTAATTTAATCGAATTAGTTGGGACTGGTTTCCTCTGGAGCAGGGCCAGACAGACAGACTTTTTACCGGAGTCCAGTAGCTTCTGGGAAGCACCCACCAGAAGTTCTCCAGAAAGTTTTATGAAGGTGAATGTGGAACCGGATGGTCAAAAAAAAAAAAAGAAACACCAACGTCAATCCAGGTAACCCGGTATATCGTACCTAAATTTTTGCACATATCATAGCCAAATCGAGGCAAGTTAACAAACAAGAAAAAGCCAAAATAACGAGCTAAGCATAAAAAATCAACAGCATAAGATAAAGTGAACCGGTGTTAGTGGTAGAATACATTTTTTTTGTGTATATATGTAAGTGTTAAGTGTTTAGGGTTAGTTTTTTTTATTTTCTTGGTATATAAAATTTAATGCTAATATAAAGTTTTTTTTTATTTGCGCCATTTATAAAAAAAAACATGATGGAAAATTGGAGGTTCAATAGAAAAAAAGACTAAAAGTCCATAAATTTAAAAATTCATAATTAGATAAAAGAAGTGACGACGGTTATGTTAAAAGTATCTGCGTTGACTTAAAAGGAATATAGATTTACCTTACAAGTTTAAAGGAGCTCCTTGAGGCTAGTAGGTTTTGTTTTGAAATTTTTCTGAAAACCGTAAGAATAAAACGTTCCGGTTAACATCATTTAGGGGTGATACTAGTAAAACCCTAAAAGAACTTCAGGCGACGCGTATCAACGCACATACATACCTTACCTAGTGTCTTCAAATGCAATGAAATGTGCAAAGAAATTTGAAAATAACACACAAAGCAACAACAAAATTATTTTCGTTGTTGCTCCCACTCCAGGTGTGGTGATTTTGGTAAAGTAAAGGTTTTTGTGATTTTAGAATTTTAATTGTTGCGGGCCTTGGGCTAGGTCGAAGGGTTGGGACGCACGCCCAGAACAAAGAGTGTTCGCTAAGAGCCGGTGCCTATTCGACCTAGTGCCACTGAGGTCTGTTCCCAACAATCTCATGTACCTAATTTATCAAAAATATTTCGCATTTTCTGTTTCAATTTAAAGTTAATATTGACTAAACCTGAAAAAAACTGACTTTTTAATACCTAAAAATTAAGGAGTCTGTAACAAATCTTAAAATATTAAATCCAGATAAAACCATTCAGAAATATTAAACATATGTTTTCCAATCAACAAAGTTTTAGATAATTGAAGTGCAAATTTTGAAAAAATTACGATTTTAAAATATGCATGTTCAAAAATGTATTTTATTTCCTTTTGCCATAGTAAATTCATATAAAATTTATTTGAAATAAAAAAGATGTAAAACGTGTATTTCAGATTGAATTTTCAGCAAATGTTGATGCAGAAGTTGTGATTCTTTTGATAAAAAGAATTTAATGGAATATGAATTTACGTCATATATAAAAATTTTGCAAATCCGATTAAGGGATTTTACTAGATTTGCAAAATAGGAAAATAAGTGAAGTTTTCACTTTAATTGCAGTTATATCCTAGACCCTTTATCTAATCAAAATAAATTGATGTTTCCAAAAGCCTTAAGTCTATATTTTTAAACCATATTAAAAATTATCCATGGTTCAGTCAGGTGTATGAATAAATAAGATAGTTTATCAAAAAAACTGTCTTTTTGCTAAAAGTTGAATTTGCAAATATTAAAAAGTAGAGCTAATTTTGAAATTTGGTGTTCACAATCGTGATGTTCATCCTAAAATTCATCAGAATTAATATGTCGCATGCATTTTTAGTGTAGTACTGTGTAATTTTTCCCAAAAATTCGTTACAAATTTCTTTGCTTCACAAATAGAGTTGTATTTTCAGAGCTGTATTTTTAGAGTACTATTTTTAGAATTGTATTTTCATACGAAAAATACACATCTCTACGGAAAATTGCATCTTTAAAAGTATTGAGTAGTACCGTTTTAGTATTGAGTACTCAAAAAAACAGACAGTATTGAGTACTCAGTACCGGAATACTCAATACTTTTACAACTCTACGATATAGTAGGAAATTTTCCTCTCAAAGGAAAGTACCACAGTACCGGTGTTCTGTACCTATGTGTAAATTAAAGTAAATTTCAGAGTAGAGTTGTGAAATTTCGGTATTTTTTGAGTACTCAATACTACTCAATACTTTTCAATTGAGTACTCGATACTACTCAATACTTTTAACGGTTTTTTTAATTTAAAAATAAAAATGTTATGAATTCGTATTTATTAGGAAAAATTATCACAATTCACATACACGTGTTAAATAACTATTGTTATTTACATTTTAATTAATTTAAAACATTTTAAATAAATTAATTAAATAATTTTTCCCAAACATTCGTTACAAATTTCTTTGCTTCACAAATAGAGTTGTATTTTCAGAGCTGTATTTTTAGAGTACTATTTTTAGAGTTGTATTTTTATACGAAAAATTCACATTTCTACGGAAAATTGCATCTTTAAAAGTATTGAGTAGTACCGTTTTAGTATTGAGTACTCAAAAAAACAGTCAGTATTGAGTACTCAGTACCGGAATACTCAATACTTTTACAACTCTATTTCAGAGCACCTTAAACGCAGCTATAAAGCGGACTATACACGAAGGAACATTGAGTAGGGAACAAAAAATTTTGTAAACACGAAGTCAATACGCACACACACAAATTCACAAAAATGGGAATTTTTCACGAATGTTCCCTCGTGTATTCTCCGCTTAAGAGGTTAATCACAACTGGGTTGATTGTCGACCGATCAGCGACAATCGACCGTCGAAATTTGTTGACGTTTAGAAAAAATGGAAAGCAAAACAAGAATATGGTTGTATTTGTTTCACCAATTCAATTGGTCTTTCACTAATTCTTGTTGTTTTATATTTTATTGTAAATTATGTATTTTAAATTTCAATTATATTTCTTCTGTCAAAAAAATAAAGTTTTTGTAAACAAAGTACGAATTTTTGCAGCTCTAATACGAATTTCTAACAACTCTGTTCTAATGGCAATCTTTAATTAGTTAAATATATGGCAACAATTTGATAAATATTTTAAGTGTGCATTAGTGTGTCGTCATGAAAATAGAATAGATTATATTCCGACGACAAATCGCCGGACGACATGGCGACATTTTGCTTCCCATACAAAATATATGAAAAAGCACATGTCGTTGTCGACCCAGTTCTGATTAAAATAGGGGTTACACGATCAATTTTTGCCTTTCAAGTTTCAATCACTCACATTTTTTTACTAACACACTCACATTTTAAAAATTGAACAGCAACTTGATATCAATTTTTGATATCTTTTTGCTTGATAGCAATTTTAGATCTTTCCTTGACGACGGCATCTTGAAAGCAAAATTGACTATCAAGTTGCATGCAGCCTACGTCACAGCTTCAAGTTCAACTGAATTTGACAAGCAGTATCTGTTATCAACTTGAAAGCAAAATCTTGATCATGTAACCTCACTGTAATGTCTGATGTTAAAACATCGGCTTCAGCCGACTTTTATTAGTCGACGATAATTTTTTGTACAGCTGCCGTCGCTAATTGTTTTGTGTCGACTTGTATCTCTTTTCAAGAGAAAAGAAATCATTTTAATAAAAACAATGACAGCTGATAAATAATCTTTTTTGGTACAAAAAAATTGTAAAAATATTTATTTATGTGAATTAGTTTAATTATAACAAAACTTTAAAAGATATTGAATATATTTGAAAAATGTCGGGATTAATTGATAAAAGGTAAAATTAATGAGCAAAAGCTAAGCACGGTGGACTTTATCGTTTTAATTATCGTGTAACTTAAATTGTGTTTTATTTTCTTAGAAAACGCAGTCGTGAGGATGATGTATCATGCGAATCCACACCTTTATCTAAACGTATAAATAATTTGCATTTATCAAATTTTGAAGAGGCTCAATTTAATCAACAACCTCATAGTCACCATCTTCACAATGTCAATAATAACTTGGTCAAAGATATGATGACACCATCAGCAGAGTCATCTGTTATAAAATCTCTGGCTGCAATTGAACCTGACAAAAATATGTATGAACCAGAATTAAATGAATCTGAAAATCCATTTTACTACGTTAAAAACAAATTACTACATGACTTACACATGGAACGTCTTAAAAGATGTAATATTTAAATTTTCTTTTCATTTTGAAATTACGGTAACTTTAAAATCCTAATGAGTGGTGTATTATTGAATGAAGCGGGGTTTAGATTATCCGATTTTTTATCTGATTTTCGTCTGACAATGACATGTTTTAAGCTGCCAAGATTTCGATATTTGCCACCCTGAAAAAACAACGAAGGAAAGGTTTATCAGGGGTACGGCATCACCAAAAAAATAAGTTATAACGACATCGGTATCACTAGATGGCACTTTGTTCAAAAAATTGACAATTTTCTTTTATTTAAATTTTATATAATAACAAAACAAAAAACAAACAGATATATCAAATTTTATTATTTTAATATATTCCGCGCTTGTTTTTTTCCTTATTTTCCTTATTTTGTGCAGTTTTCAGCAGTTTTTGACTTTTAAATATAGGCTCAACTGATATTAAACTGACACTAAATATTTGCTCAGGTAATACTAAATTTCAGCGCCCTCTATCGATGACTAGTGTAAGTTTTGATTTCCTATCTCTATAACTAACAGTCTCTGAGGTTTATAGTTCAATTTTGAATAAATCACTCAGAGTTTTATGAATATACTCTAAAAATTTAACGTATATAAGCAGAGAGCACTCACTTTATAGAGACTACACTATCGCTTTGTTTTTGCGTTTTGAATGGCTCGTGAAAGCCAATGAAAATATTTTCTTGTATAGAAAAAATTTCATTGCAACATGTTAATTAAAAATTGTTGCTATCATCACGAACTTTTATTTTGCTTTTATTGTGTTATTTTCGATT
Organism: Leucophora obtusa; assembly: GCA_949987735.1. Taxonomy (NCBI): domain Eukaryota; kingdom Metazoa; phylum Arthropoda; class Insecta; order Diptera; family Anthomyiidae; genus Leucophora; species Leucophora obtusa. Next base: position 34,909,927 of record OX465297.1, on the reverse strand, counting down.
TAAATTTAATGATTTGGTTCTTAAAATACGGAATATTTAAAAAATATATTTAACCGTTAATCGAGATTTGTATCAAAAATTATACATGTTGATTTTCTCCGTCCATGTTGTGAAGAAATACATTTCAGAAATATTTGCCCACCCCAGACCGGCCTAAGTCCGCCAATGATAATATAGCTTTTATACATAAACAGATAATTAAATATATTCAAACTTCTGAACAAAATTTATTAATAAATCAGTTATTTCCACGTACTCTAGTGTGTATCAAAAATGATACATAGCTAGAATTATGAAGTTTTTTAAAGCACGATTAACGGTTGAATATTATTGAAAAATATATAAAAAAAGAATTAAAGGATTAAAATTCAGCAACTTGTTTTCATTAGCTTTGCACGACTTCGCGAATAAATAAAAAGAGAGGAGGTTTAGAGCAAGTGAGATGTATATATACCTTCAGCTATAACCCTGCAGCATTTGGAAGATATCTTCCAAGAAGATATTACCGCGATATCTTCTATTTTTCATTTGAATGAAAATAATCAAGTAGTATTTTGAAATTGTCTTCCTTTTATCATTTGGAAGATAATTGGGCGATATTTGGAAAAAATAATTAAAAAATTGTATTTTTTGTCATAATTTTTATCAGGGATGGAAAGAATGCTCGAAGCGAGCCAAAAATATATAAATTTTTTTAAAAAGCTCGGAAGCTTATAAAAATGAAAAGGCTCGTTTACAAAACTGAATAGAGTTTTTTAAGACGAGCAGCTCGTATAAAAAATTTCATAGAGCTTTTTTATCGAGCAGCTCTTTGACGAAATTTAATTGAGTTTTTTTGAAATCGAGCCGTTAAAAAGGCTCGCTCCCACTAAAATAATTTAGTTGTTATAAAAAACAAAAACAGTAATTTATTTACACTACATCCAGCAGTACTGTAGTCCCTAGAATTTGAATTTTAAGAATTGAAAAAAACATCGCTGAAATTGAAAAAAGTTTCAAATATCAGAAAAAATCGCCAAAACAAAAAAAAAAATGCAAAAATTTTAAAAAATGTAAAAATTTATAAAAAAATCGCCAAATTAAAAAAAATCGTCAAAAATTAGAAAAACTCGCCAAAATTTGAAAAATTGCCAAATTGAAAAATTTTGAAAAAATCGTTATAACTTGAAAAAATTTTTGATATTTGAAAAATTTATAAAAAATCGTCAAAAATTAAACAAAATCGCCAAAATGTAAAAATTTTGAAAAAATCGTCTTGAAAAAATTGTCAATATTCGAAAAAATTACCAAAATCGTTGAAATTTGAAAAAATCGTTAAAAATTGGAAAAAATCAGAAAATTTTGAAAAATTGCCAAAATTGAAAAATTTCGGACAAATTTTGAAAAAATCGTCATAACTTGAAAAAATCGTTAATATTTGCAAAAATTGCCCAAATAGTCAAAATTTAGTAAAAATTAAGACAAAATCGCAAAAATATCGTAAAAATTTTGAAAAAATTGTCAATATTTGAAAAAATTACCAAAATTTCAAAAAGTCGTCAAAAATTGGAAAAAACGAAAAAATTTGTAAAATTGCCAAAATTAAAAAATTTTGTAAAAATTTTGAAAAAATCGTCATAACTTGAAAAAATCGTATTTGAAAAAATTGCCCAATTCAAAATTTAAGAAAAATTAGACAAAATCGCCAAAATTGCAAAATATCGTAAAAATTTTGAAAGAATCGTCTTGAAAAAATTGTCAATATGTGAAAAAATTACCAAAATCGTCAAAATTTCAAAAAGTTGTCAAAAATTTGAAAAAATCGGGTAATTTTGAAAAATTGGCAAAATTTCAAAAATTCGTCAAAAATTGGAACAAATTGCAAAAATTGCCAAAATTGAAAAACTCGTAAAAATTTATGAAAATCGATAAAATTAGAAAAAATCGCCAAAATTGAAAAAAATCGTCCAGGTATTAAAAAACGAAATTTCCAAAATTTATTTCTCGCATTTCTTTTTCCTTGTTCCAAAACTGTTATCCGTTTTCATTTAACTCATTTAGTTTTACAGATACTAGCGATATTACATATAAAATGCCGTTTCTCTCTACGAGGCTTAGTTAACGAGAAAAACGCGATTTTAAAATCTAGCAATGCAAGTCAAAATTTAGTTTCGCTATCGGGGTATTGGTGGCGAGTTTTGACCTTAGGTGCAGTCATTTTTCCTCTAGCTCTTCTAGTTTGGGAGATATGGACGATAAAAATTTTATTTAAGCGATTTTCGCACTTATTCTTCCACAGATGACTCACTATGACTTCCCCGTTCCAAAACCGTTGTCCGTTTTCATTTAACTCATTTAGTTTTAAAGATATGGGCGATATACCAAATAAAAGCCCTTTTCTCACTACGAGGCTTAGTTTTCGAGAAAAACGCGATTTTAAAATCTAGCAATGCAAGTCAAAATTTAGTTTCGGTATCGTGGTATTGGTAGTGGGTTTTGACCTTTGGTGCAGTAATTTTTCCTCTAGCTCTTCTAGTTTGGGAGATATGGACGACTAAAATTTTATTTAAGCGATTTTCGCCTTTATACCCCGATACCGGAACTAAATTTTGACTGGCATTGCTAGGTTTTAAAATCGCGTTTTTCTCGAAAACTACACTGAACCAAAAACAGCTGTGAAATCAACTAAAATCCATATTAAATTGATAAATGGGTGATCACTATACAACTAACAAAACCGGTCCATCAATTTAACGCATTGTGTAGTAGATTTATATTTTAACGTTTAACTATTTTAAATAATGAAATATAAAATTGAAATTATAATATAGCATATACTAAAAACTCTTTATTTAAAACACATGTACCATTTTATATACAAAAACATATAACTTTATTTAAATTAATAATTCAAATACATTATATAACATTCATTAATAGATTGCCTTAAACAAAATAACAAAAAGATAGATAATATCAAAATTAATGACAGAAATTTTAATGTACGATTTAATTGAGATCGTTCAAAATTATATAAATTTATTTAAATTGAAATTAATAAATCTTCAATTAGCAATTCACTTTAAGTCACTGAATTTGTTAATTATCTATACTTTGAAAAACAAAAACACTCAATGTTAATTTATTGATATTTCCGACAATTACAAATACACATGCTAGCACGAGTAATGACGCGACAAAACTAACCTCACTAAACTTTTTTCCACAGATTTAATACGATTTTTTGCAAATTGAAGAAAAATTAAAAACAAAATCGCAAAAATTGCGAAATATCGTAAAAATTTTGAAAAAATTGTAAAATTTACGTTGCAGCCTTTTTACAATAACAAATTAAATTTTGTTAAAAATGAACAAAAGATTATCAAAACAACAATTGTTTTGTAGAGAATTATTGACGGAAATAAGCATGTTCATTTTAAAAAAAAAGTAGTTGATTTAAAAAAAAACACATTAATTTGAATAAAAAATATATTGTTTTAACAATTCGTTTCATCAAAAAGTAACAAAATTTTTATGTTGATTTCACTTACGACTTTTGGTTCAGTGTAAGCCTCGTAGAGAGAAAAGGGCTTTTATTTGGTATATCGCCCATATCTCGAAAAATGAATGAGTTAAATGAAAACGGACAACGGTTTTTGAACAAAGAGGTCATAGTGAGTCATCTGTGGAAAAATAAGTGCGAAAATCGCTTAAATAAAATTTTAATCGTCAATATCTCCCAAACTAGAAGAGCTAGAGGAAAAATTACTGGACCAAAGGTCAAAACCCACTACCAATACCCCGATACCGAAACTAAATTTTGACTTGCATTGCTACATTTTAAAATCGCATTTTTCTCGAAAACTAAGCCTGGTAGTGAGAAAAGGGCTTTTATTTGGTATATCGCCCATATCTCGAAAACTGAATGAGTTAAATGAAAACGGACAACGGTTTTTGAACAAGGAGGTCATAGTGAGTCATCTGTGAAAAAATAAGTGCGAAAATCGCTTAAATAAAATTTAAATCGTCGATATCTCCCAAACTAGAAGAGCTAAAGGAAAAATTACTGCACCTAAGGTCAAAACCCACTACCAAAACCCCGATACCGAAACTAAATTTTTACTTGCATTGCTCGATTTTAAAATCGCGTTTTTCTCGAAATCTAAGCTTCGTAGAGAGAAAAGGGCTTTTATTTGGTATATCGCCCATGTCTCGAAAACTGAATGAGTTAAATGAAAACGGACAACGGTTTTGGAACAAGGAAGTCGTAGTGAGTCATCTGTGGAAAAATAAGTTCGAAAATCGCTTAAATATACTTTTAATTGTCCATATCCCCTAAACTAGAGGAGCTAGAGGAAAAATGACTGCACCTAAGGTCAAAACCCGCCACTAATATCCCGATTGCGAAACTAAATTTAGACTTGCATTGCTAGATCGTGTTTTTATCGTAGAGAAAAATAAATGCGAGAAATGAATTTTGGCGATTTTTTCTAATTTTTGACGATTTTTATTTTGAAATGTTCATCATAGTTTTCTAATTCTGACGATTTTAAAAATTTAGAATTTCTGACAGTTTTGGCACATTTCAATTTTGTAATTTTTTTTTTAATTTTGACGATTTTTTTTCAACTTATTCAACTTATGACTATTTTCCAAATTTTGACGATTTGTCAATTTTTAGATTTTTTTCAATATTGGCAATTGTTTTAAATTTTCCCGATTTTTTAAAATTTTTGACGATTTTTCAAATTTTGAGGATTTTTTCCAATTTTTTTAATTTTTTCCAATTTTGACGTTTTTTTCAATTTTGGCGATTTTTTTCGATGTTTTGACGATTTTTCAGATTTTTACGATTTATTTTTTAAATTTTTTTCCAAATTTGGAAATTTTTTCAAATTTTAACGATTTTTTTAAATTTTGGCGATTTTTTCGAATTTTTAACAATTTTTTTCCATTGTGACAATTTTTTTCAATTTTGCAGATTTTTTCAAATTTTTGACGATTTTTCAAGTTTTGACAATTTTTTGCGATTTTTTTAAATTTAGTATATTTTTTTTGATTTTGACAATTTTTTTTTTAAATTTTTGGCGATTTTTTTTAAAAATTTTGACAGTTTTTTTTTCAATTTCGGGGATTGTTTTTATCCATTTTTGCAATTTTTTTAATTTTTATCGATTTTTTTTTAAATATTGGTGATTTGCGACAATATTACCGATTTTTTCTAATGTTAGCTATTTTTTTAATGCACGTGAATACGCACTTGCACTCGCACATGTGCATGTGCGAATTCGTATACGCACTACGTGTGCGTGCATTACGAACCCTGCACCATACTTTGTATAATATTTGGGTATTTTAGTCCCTCATGTAGTAACAACTTTTACCATTTCTTTTGAAATTCTATTGGAAATGCTGTATTTAATATCTAAATATTTAATTTTAATTTTTTTTTGTAAACAAGCCAAAAGAGTTTTCAAATTTACTTGAAAAGAGCTAACGTTTTCATAATGCTCGATTTATTTTTTCGAAAAGAGCCTTTTTTTTGTGAAGTTCTTTTTCATTTTTTAAGCTTAATCATTGAGCTCGCTTGTTTTAAAAAATTGAGTAAGCTATATTTTTTTAGCTACTTACATTTTTATATAAGAGCTTACATTTTTTGGCTCGTTTTAAAAAAAAAAGCGAGCTTTTTTTTGGGCTCGGCCAATGGCCTTGCAACTCTCTCAATATTTTTTATTTGAAAAAATATTAGGCGGCTTGAAACAGGAACGAACTCCGACTGGTTAATCAGGGATGGAAAAGGCTCACTTAGTCGGGCTCTTATACCAAAAAATGTTAGATCGCTCTTACATATTTAAAAATGTAAGTAACTAAAAAATAGCTTCCTCTTTGGCTCGTTAAAAAACATAAAAATTAAATATTTAGATATTAGCAAATATTAGCACAAATTGCGAAAAAAAACATTTGCAAAAAGCGAAATTTTTGCAATAATATATTCGCTTGCAGAATGTCGATCGCTGATTAGAGTTGTAATAGTATTGAGTATTCCGGTACTGAGTACTCAATACTGTCTTTTTTTTGAGTACTCAATACTAAAACGGCACTACTGAATACTTTTAAAGATGCAATTTTCCGTAGAAATGTGTATTTTGCGTATGAAAATACAACTCTAAAAATAGTACTCTAAAAATACAGCTCTCCAAATACAACTCTATTTGTGAAGCAAAGAAATTTGTAACGTATTTTTGGTAAAAATTATTTAATTTCTTTATTTAAAATGTTTTAAATTAATTAAAATGTAAGTAACAATAGTTATTTAACACTTGTATGTGAATTGTTATTATTTTTCCTTATAAATACCAATTCATAACATTTTTATTTTTAAATTAAAAACAACCGTTAAAAGTATTGAGTAGTATCGAGTACTCAATTGAAAAGTATTGAGTAGTATTGAGTACTCAAAAAGTATCGAAATTTCACAACTCTATCGCTGATTACCTCTTTTAATTCATTTTCTGTACCATAAAGCCTTTTTCGAATTCTGCCGTTATTTTGCAATTTTTAAGTGCGGTTTTTTTAAATATATAACCCAGGGATTAAATTTTTGTACCATAAAGTCTTTTTTCAAATTCCGCTATTATTTTGCAATTCTTTACGTTCGTTGTTTTTTAGTTTATAATCTAGGGGCTATAATACACATTTCAGACAACAAAGTTTGGTGGCTAGTTGCAAAAAAAATCGCGAAAAATAAAATTTGCAAAAAGGAAAGTTTTTGCATCATATATTTGTTTGCAGAATCTAAATCGCTGATTACGTTTCCTAATTAATTTTTTGTACCACAAAGTCTTTTTTCGCGTTCCGCTTTTATTTTGCAATTTTTTAAGTACGTTTCTTTTTTATTTATAATGTAGGCACTATAATACACATTTCATACAACAAAGTTTAGTGGCTAGTTGCAAAAAAAAAAATCGCGAAAAATAAAATTTGCAAAAAGGATAAATTTTTTCATCAATATATTTGTTTGCAGAATGTAAATCGCTGATTAAGTTTTTTAATTAATTTTTTGTACAATAAAGCCTTTTTTCGCTTTCCGCGATTATTTTGCAATTTTTTAAGTGTGGTTTTTTTAAATTTATAATCTAGGGTCTATAGTACAAATTTTATAGACTAAAGTTTGGTGCTTAGTTTGCAAAAAAAAAAAAAAAAAAATAAATCGCGAAAAAAATATTTGCAAAAAGCTAATTTTTGCGTCATTGTATTCACTTGCAGATTTTTAATCGATGATTGAGTTTTTTAATTATTTTTTTTTACCACAAAGTCTTTTTTCGCGTTCCTCAATTATTTTGCAATTTTTTATGTGCGGTTTTTTAAATTTATAATCTACGGAGTATAATGCCCATTTCATAAAACAAAGTTTGGTGGTTAGTTGCAAAAAAAGAAAATTTTGGCGTCGTTTGCAGAATGTAAATCTTTTAATTAATTTTTTGAACCCCAAAGCCTTTTTTCGCATTCCGATATTATTTTGCAATTTTTTACGTATGGTTTTTTTAAAATTCATAATCTAGGGCTATAATACTGTTGGAATAGTATAATTCCATAGTATAGTTCCATTCTTGATATTTATAACTAAATTATTATTTTCCATCCCTGGTTACAATCGATGTTTTGAGTCATACAAAGACCGCACATAATGACCCTGCAAACATTTAAAAGATATTAAAGCTATATCTTCTATTTGTCATTTGAATGAAAATAATCAAGTAGTATTTACTTTGAAATTGTCTTCCTTTTATCACTTGGAAGATAATTCGACGATATTTGGAAAAAAAATAATTCAAAAATTTTATCTTTTGTCATAACTTTTTATGACTATATTTCGGCAATATCATCTTTGTATCATTTGGAAGATAAATCAAATTTGTTTGAAATCTTTTATCAATTTGGAAAAAATTAAAACTAAATTTGTACAAAAACAATCAAAAGATATATAGGAAATAAACTCGTGAAAAGTTAAGATTCATTGCGAAGCAAAAATCGGCTAAGATGAAATCAAAATAATTATTTATTTTTTTTTTTGCAAACTAAGCACCAAACTTTTGTTTATAAAATTGGTACTATAGACCCTAGATTATAAATTTAAAAAAACCACACTTAAAAAATTGCAAAATAATCGCGGAAAGCGAAATAAGGCTTTATGGTACAAAAAATTAATTAAAAAACTTAATCAGCGATTTACATTCTGCAAACAAATATATTGATGAAAAAATTTATCCTTTTTGCAAATTTTATTTTTCGCGATTTTTTTTGTTGCAACTAGCGACCAAACTTTGTTGTATGAAATGTGTATTATAGTCCTTAGATTATAAATTAAAAAGAAACGTACTTAAAAAATTGCAAAATAAAAGCGGAACGCGAAAAAAGACTGTGGTACAAAAAATTAATTAGGAAACGTATTCAGCGATTTAGATTCTGCAAACAAATATATTGATTCAAAAATTTTCCTTTTTGCAAATTTTATTTTTTGCGATTTTTTTGCAACTAGCCACCAAACTTTGTTGTTTGAAATGTGTATTATAGCCCCTAGATTATAAATTAGAAAACAACGCACGTAAAGAATTGCAAAATAATAGCGGAATTTGAAAAAAGACTTTATGGTACAAAAATTTAATCCCTGGGTTATATATTTAAAAAAACCGCACTTAAAAATTGCAAAATAATGGCGGAATTCGAAAAAGGCTTTATGGTACAGAAAATGAATTAAAAGAGGTAATCAGCGATCGACATTCTGCAAGCGAATATATTGTTGCAAAAATTTCGCTTTTTGCAAATTTTTTTTTTCGCAATTTGTGCTAATATTTGCTAATATCTAAATAATTAATTTTTATGTTTTTTACAAGGTTGGTTACCGTTATCGTTATAATACCGTTATCGCTAAAATACCGTTTCGAATTGAATACCGTTACCGTTATCGATACCTCTAAAAAATTTCTAAATACCGTTATCGTTACCGTTATTTTTATGGGTAGTTACCGGTATTTTACCGGTATTTATTTTATATAAACATTAAAATTTTTTTTATTTTTTATTTTATAATCTTGAGTGTTTTTTTTACAAAAAAATTATAGATAATAATTTTACTTATTAAAACTACCAGTATTGAATTTATAGCTTAAAATCTGTATTTTCAGTACTTAAAATTAAAAATATGCCATGTTTTTACTTCTTTTTATATGTTTTTAACATAATTTTTAATACCGGTACGTACCGGTATTGCTGTTTCGATAACGGTATACCGTTACCGAAACAGTCTTAAATACCGTTACCTTTACCGTTACCTAAACAAACGAAATCTGATACCGTTACCCTTACCGTTATTCGTTTCGGTAACCAACCTTGGTTTTTTAACGAGCCAAAGAGGAAGCTATTTTTTAGTTACTTACATTTTTAAATATGTAAGAGCGATCTAACATTTTTTGGTATAAGAGCCCGACTAAGTGAGCCTTTTCCATCCCTGATTAACCAGTCGGAGTTTGTTCCTGTTCCAAGCCGCCTAATATTTTTTCAAATAAAAAATATTGAGAGAGTTGCAAGGCCATTGGTATCAACTGGAAGATAATGAAAAATTGTTTGAAATTTTTTGTCATTTTGGAAAAGTCAAAACAAAATTTGTACAAAAACAATCAGAAGATATACAGGAAACAAACTCGTGGATAAATCAAGATTTAATGCGCAAAAAAAATCGGCTATGATGAAATCAAGATAATTAATATGTTTGTCAATGAATTGGTATTCCTTTTCAGGCTTAAATTTAATAATGAAAAAAAGAAATCGTTTATTTTGTAACGGGGAGTTTTTTTTAGCGATATCACCTTATTATCTTCCAGGTGATAAATTAGCGTTATCACCGTTTTATCTTCCTTTATTCGGGTAACAGTTGTTCCCGACGGTGGACACTTCCGCAATACGAAATTGATATTGCCGGCAATAAATGTTTTCTTCCTGTCGATATGATCGGGGAATCTTCTTCGCATTGCCGTGCATGCTGTGAAGCTTTTATTCATTGTGTGGTCACAGTGTTGGATACCGAAATCTCGAGATTTCGATGCAGTTTAAATGCAACCTTCCATATAGGGAGGGACTTAAGCTGCGTTTTCATTGCACCGAAATCCCGAGATTTCGAAATCCATCACCGGATAAAACTGAATATAAGCGTATGACGTGAAATTTTTAGAGAATGTATTTATTAGGTTCCGCTTTGCATTGAAATCCCGAGATTTCGGTATTAAAAAAAACGATCAAGAAAAGAGGTATATATGCTAAATTTTAAGATAATACATTTATTAGAACTAAATATGTGTGTTTTATTCAAAATTGAGTGTATATATGCTTTTCTACATTGTTTCTTTTCAGAGTGCGGAATATCATAATCTCGAGATTTCAATTCAAGAGTATAAGCAACCTAATCGTTAACAAAACAACAACAACGAAAATAATTTTGTTGCTTTGTGTGTTATTTTCAAATTTCTTTGCACATTTCATTGCATTTGAAGACACTAGGTTAAGCACTAGGGTTTGGGATTTCCCGGACTTTTTTATTTCCCGGGAAACGGGAATGAAAAAATATGATTGATATTTTTAAACAAAATTGTTAATGAAAACCACCTATATAAGTAATTTTTGTTAAAAAAAAACACTATTTCAGTACAAATGCAGTCTGTGTAGTGAGATTTCAAAGTAAAAAATATCAGAATGTTGAACATTTGATTTCACATAAATTACTCGCAGCACTGCCAAATGAATTGCATGATTCCAGCAGGCACCTACTACTGGACTGTCGGAAACAAACCGTTTCATCACACTTGGCCCATTAGATATGGTGGCCACAATGTTATTTTCCAAAGACAAATAAAACTCTTCTAGTCTTATTTCTACAATTCTTCTTATTTCATCAGCATTACATCTTCGTGATATATAAACCAACCCCAGGTTATAAAATGAATTATTTCCGTTTATACATATGTTCAAATATCTCTTTTGTGATATTCTTGTCCATTCATCTAAGATTATAGTAAATCTCCTATTGTTAGAAATATTGCTCGATATTTCTTTTATCATGATATCTTTTACATGATTGTAGTAATTTAAAATAATGTTCTTTACATCGGTTTCATTTTTTTGCAATGCCAGGTTTTTATTATAAAAACTTTCTCGAATAAACGAAGATATAGTTATGGTGCGGATTGACTGCAGCTAATTTGGATACCATTTCAGGAAATGTTTGCCCTACCATAAAACCTTTAATGCCTATTCAGCTTACACTTTTTTCTTCAGGTACTTTGCTAATTTTAGCTGAAACGTTATTCTTGTTGTTTTCTTCAAGAGAAGTTGCATGACCATAAATTTTTTTTTTTTTTGTGAACCAAATTTAGGTGTCCAAATTTAGATATCACCGTTAACCATTAGTCATTTCTTTTCACATTTATTAATGAAAACGTTACTTATAAAGTTATTGACCCTTAATATAAAGGCGTATTTTAAATTTAAAGTCGACTTTATTTTTAATCAAACGGTTTTGTTCATTTTGTGTATGAAAACCTTACAAAAATATTTATATTTTCAAATATTTTGATTGGTTGAAAATAAATTAACCAATCAGAATGCTCCAAAAATAAACCAAGTCAAGGTATACTGCCACCCAATATTTTAACTAAAGTCGACTTTACCTAAATTATACATTTGAAAAATTTAGATAGTAAGGGCGATTATTTGTAAGAACAAAGCTTTTTTTTCATATTTGTTTTAAACATTTTACCAAGTTTTTAGGTTTTACTACTTAAATTTTGAATAAGTTATGCGAAAAATATTTATTAGTTGAAATGCTCCTTATTACTTGGCAAAGATTTTATTTGTGTGTCAAATAAATGTATTCCCTTTTAAAAGATTTTAACAATGACATTTTTGTTTTGGTATTTAAAATGTTTTTTATGACTAAAATTAAAAAATCCTACTCGAAACAAAAACAATTTAAAAAATTTAATATTTTTAAAATTTCCCGTTTTGAAAAAATTTCACATAGTTCTAACAAATGCTTTCTCTAAAATTATACATTCATACGTATTCTGTGGTTTAGGTTGCGTTTACATTGCATTGAAATCTTGAGATTTCGATATCCACCACTGTGAAAAAACAATACAGAAAAGCTTAAAGACGTTAAATATTTAGAGAATGTATTTATTATAGCTAACTATGTGTGCTTTTTTCAAAATTGGGCACATATATGAAATGCCTTCATTGTTTTTTTCAGAGTGGTGAATATCGAGATCTTGGGATGTCGATGCAATTTAATCGCAACTTTAGGATTAAAAGCAACTTAAGGTTGCGTTACACTTGTATCGAAATCTTTAGATTTAGATATTCACCACTCTGAAAAAGAAGTGAAGAAATGCTTATAAACGTTAAATTTTTATAAAATATATTTTATAGAGCAACTATGTGTGCTTTATTCAAAATTGGACATCTATAATCTTAAGTTGCGTGTACACTTGCATCGAAATCCCGAGATTTCGATATTCACCACTCCGAAAAAACAATGAAAGAAAGCATATAGCCGTTAAATTTTTAGAGAATGTCTTTATTAGAGCTAACTGTGTGTGCTTTTTTCAAAATTGAACATTTGTATGATTTCCTTCACTGTTTTTTCAGAGTGGTGAATATCGAAATCTCGGGATTTCGATGAAAGTGTAAACGCAACTTAAATTGTTTTTTCAGAGTGGTGAATATCGAAATCTCGAGATTTCGATACAAGTGTAAGGTTGCGTTTACACTTGCATCAAAATCCCGAGATTTCGCTATTCACCACTCTGAAAAAACAATGAAGAAAAGCATATAAATGTACAAATTTTGAAAAAGCACACATAGTTAGCTCTAGTAAATACATTTTATAAAAATTTAACGTTTATATGCTTTCCTTCATTGTTTTTTGAGAGTGGTGAATAGCGAAATCTCGGGATTTCGATGCAAGTGTAAACGCAACCTAACGTAACATTATATAAAATTTAGCATCTATAAGATTTTAGTAATTTTTTCTTCATAGTGGTGAATATCGAAATCACAACGCAATATAAACGCAACTTTAAAGTTCCGTTAAAGTTGCATCGAAATCCCGAGATTTCTATATTCACCACTCCCAAAAAACAATGATGGAAAGTATATAGTCGTTAAATTTTTAGAGAATGTATTTATTAAGCCCCCCATACATTTGCAATATTATGTCCAATATAATGGCACAGTATTTTTCTTGTTTTGCCACACAGCATACAATAAATTGCAACATATATGTAACAAAAGATCGCCACAATATTTTATGGAATCAATTCAACATAACCTCAAAGTGCACACAAACATAAACAGCGCAAAATTAAAATTGCACAGTGTTGCCAATAGATTATGCAATATTTCAAGTTGTCTAATAAAAATCAAAAGTGTTTTGATTCACTACATAATATGTCTGTTCCCGTACTTTACCGAAGTTACACAAACTAGCCCAAAGGCGTTCCCGTACTGAAAATTGCGTGTAAATTGTTGTTGTTGTACGGGAACGCACATAATATTGCTCAACCTTCAATTTAATACAGACACGGTCGATAAAATATTGCAAATGTATGGCCCGCTTTAGAGCCAGTGTTGTCAGTTTAGGGGATTTATCCCCAAATTGGGGATTTTTTCGTCAATGGGGTTAAAAATCTCCGTTTGGGGATCCGGGGATTTATTGGGGATTACGCGAAATTTTAGGGGATTTTTTGGGGATAACATATTATTGCCTTTTTATATTTTTATGAATTTAACCCTGATAGTTCTAAATATTTATATATTTCTTTTAAGTATGATGACAATAGTGCATGATTTTAGGCTACACAAATTTGTGTCTGGAAAGTTAATGTGCGTACAAACCTTAATTCCTTTTGGTGAAAATTTGTATTCCTTTTGGTTCCAAAGTATTTAAGGTTATTCGGATGTAATATGAGTTATAAGAAGCTCTTCTTAAATTAAATATATACTTTACATGTTATTCAATTGTCAAAAATTCAATCCATCTGCTGAAATATTAAAACTTTTTTATACAGTACCATACGCAACAAAATGTCTGAAGCTGATGAATCGGAAAATTTTGATTCTGAAATATTTAAAACGAAAAAATTTGGCTCACATTTTTTTATGCTGTTATTTAAATTTATTTGTTCTTTTTTATAATTTGTTAGAATTACAAAATTTATTGAGTTTACATAAATTAAAAAAAAAGTTAACGAATACGAATTTTTTTCCACAAAATAAAAATTGGGGATTTTTGGGGGATAACAGATTGAAAATGGGGATTTTTGGGGGTAACAATTTAAAAATTGGGGATAACGTATGAAAAAAAAATGGCAACAATGTTTATAGCAGGGATCGGCAAATGTATACAACCTTATTTTGTGCTTGTATGTGTGAGTTGCAGCCTCTCACTCTCAATGCACTGACAAAGAACGTTTGTATAATAATTCGAAAATTTTAAATGTTTATAATGGGAATATAAAGATTTAAAAGCAAACAACAACTACGAAAACAAATATCAAAAAACAACAACACAAAAAAATAAAATAAAAAAGTTAAAAATAAATTACTAAAAAAATGTATCAATAAACATTATGCAGTGTAAAAAATCTGGCAAACAAACGATGTGACAACCTACTTCATTGAAATCTTGTATGCGAACAGTGTTGCCATATAGCCAGTTTTAACTGTTTTTTACAGTTTTTTGGGATGCCTAACAGTTTTCCAGTTTTTTCATGTAAAAAACAGTTTTTTAAATTTATGGATTTTTTCACAGTGTTTTCATATTAAATCGGCACATTTGTTTAATTTACAATTTTTTTATTTTTTTATCTAAAATTTAAGAATTAAAATATAAAAGTGCTTATGCATAATTATTTATTTCAAAATCTTATAACGCGTTTATAAAATGAATTTTGTATAAAAAATTTATTTTATAAGCCATTTATAAACCTAGAAAGTGAAAAATTACAATAAAACTTTCATATTGTAAAAAATTAGATAAAATCGAAACATAAATAAATTTAAAAATGCCAACATAATACTGCAAAATATCTGACTGGAAAAACGAAACATTTTTATAACAAATTTCATCAAAAATTAGCCCGGAATAAAATTGGCTAAACCAAATCTGACACGTCATAGATGCGACGGACATTTTTTAGCAGAACTTTTCAGACATTTCTAAACGAAACAAGGCCGAAATTGATTTTTTAAATAAATATTTGGCAATTCTGGATAACAATTCATTACTATTTTTTCAATTATGATCGAGGATAATTCCAAAAAAAAGTAATTTTTTACGGGGTTTTTTTACACACCGTCAAACAATTCCCGACATAACAATACTTAATCCCATGAAAGGCAATTTTATGTGGAATGCAAATCCATAAAGAATATTTTGTAGTCCAACATTGACCAGTAAAGTATTCTATCCTAAGTTAGGGGTTAATAAAAAAAGGTTCACATCTCGGAAGGTTAATTCGGTGAACTTTTTTTAACTTCAGATTCGGGCCTTGGAGACCAAAATTCTTTAAAAAAAACGTTTTATTAGAAGGCTGTGCAAAAAATTGATTACTATAAATGCCAACGCATTTAAATTATTTAAATTTCGATATTTTGAAAATTGAGATCCTGGGATAATATCTTAGTCCTAGGATACTTTGGCATCCCAAAATTTATTCTGATTTTTAAAATTTTTTACAAAAACAGTTTTTCTATAACAGTTTTTTTTTACAGTTTTTCTAAAAAAATATATGGTAACACTGTATGCGACTGATTATTTTTTTGTTCTATGTGTGAGCTTATGTAGGTGTGAGAAAGCGGCCATGGGCACAGGGTATACCAGTGAAGTCAAAAGTGACAGCTGTCAAACGGGTAAACACAAACCGTATGGTGTGGTTGTTGTTGTAATTTTTAACCGAAGTGTGAAGGAGATTTTATTTATTAAGTTTCATTCACTTAATGAAAAAGTTTCATTAAAACTAGATTCATAAATTATATGAAGCTTTTACATCTAGTTTAAGAAAATTTTTCATTTACCTTGTGAAGAAAACTTTATTATTTGAAAATCGGAATCGCAGATAAACTCAAATCTAATTTTATACGTTGTTATTCACTCTATAATATGAATGGATATAATTGGATCAAACCTATCTTCATTGAATCTAATCATTTTTTCACGGGGAATAAAACAATATTACTTTAAACTTTTTTATAAAATTTGTGCACATTAATGCCCTTTATTAACAATAAAGAAAACTTATACAGTACTATTAAAGCCCCGTTTAGATTATCACACAAGTGTGTTACACATGTCAGAAATGTGTTGTATAACGAAAATGTATAAGAGTGTGAACACTGTTCGTTACACACATGTCAAAATGGGTGCACACATTTTAAAATACGGTCACACGTTTTTGACAATATTTATTTTTTGAAATATTTCATAAAGTTACCACTTGTCTCAACACAAATGTTGTGTTATTCACAATAAATGTTAAACAAATATTAAAAACTAATGGTGAAAAAAAGTAATAATAAAAGAAAAAAAAAACTGTTTTAATTTATTTGTTGTGTGTGTCGATAACAGTCTGAACAATGAAAAGATTTTCTTTTATACTTTTTTGGCAACCAGACAATTTCAGCATACTTTTTGTCAAACTTGTGTGAAGAAAAGTATAAGCACTTGATAATGTGAACGGGGCTTAAACATAACACAACATACAACAAACTCTCACATCCATATGTTCTGTGAAATGTATAAAAAAAAAACACAAACGCACTCACAAAACAGATTTATATTATTTATTATTATTCGACAACATAAAATATTCACTTTATAACACTATCTATTTTTGGTTAAAGTTGAGTTTAGTGGCACAGCTCCGATCAGGTCAAAATTTTTCCACAGGTAAAACTTTTTATTGGGATTCCACATCAACATTTTTTTTTGTCGGTCGGACCTATCTCTGGAGTTATTTCGGTTCAAAGTTCGAAGTTGGACTTGCTTATAACTCCGTTATTTGCGGTCGGATTTGGACAGTAGGCACACCATTAGAAAGGTATTTAAAATATCTTTCATATTTTTAGAAGGTTCATTTTAACAAAAAAGGGTTTTATTTCATAAGATTGCGTATATAACAATATAATATGTACTTAATTATTTATTGTTGAGACTTACACCTTTCATTCAAGATATAGCTTGACCTCTTAACCCATCAAACAACAAAGTTATTGGGGGTCAAAGTTTTAGTTTTTTTTTATATTAACTCAAAAAAATTCATGTCAATTATAGAGTTATAGAAATATCTTTCACTAGGACCAAAAATATGTGGCTCCCACTAGATCCATTTAAGACCCCCGGCAGTCTAAAATAGCCACTTAATGTACTAATTATAAAGTATGGGTACTCAAATAAACGGAAATTTTTTTTGGAATTCAAACATGACCACAATGTACCAAAAAATGAAATTTTTCGACTGCGGCGCTTGTCCCGCAAAACATAAAAAACCCCCAAAATTCATTAAATTTTAACACCAAGGGTGAGTTCCTAAACGTCAAAACACATTGCAGTGTTTGCGGTTTTACTACTCTTTCGATACAAAGCAAACAGGTGTGTTGCTTACTTTGTAATAAAAACATGTCAACAAAGCATCAACAACATTTGTGATGCACAGTTTGCTTTTTATATGCGCATCAATTGCGTTTACGAATGCATGACTTTGTTCATTGTTCATTGCAAATGACGTTTTGGAACTCAGCCCAACTTTTACCAAAATAAAGCTTGTACGCTATGTACTAAAAAATTAAAATTTTTTTGAAAAAATCGCGATTTTTCCCACAATATACAAAATACCCCCAATCATTCATTAAATTTTAATTTTTTCCAAAAAAAAAACAAACTTACCAACTTATGTACCAAAAAATGAAAAAATTTTTGAAAAAATCCCGCGATTTTTTTAAAACTTTTTTCGCCTGCGACGCTGTGTCCCATAATATACAAAAAACCCCCTAAAATTCGTAATATTTTCACTTTTTCCTAAAAAAATCACACACTTTTATCACCAAAAAGTTTACGTACATTTTTCAAAATAGTATTTTTTAACACCTAAAATGACAAAAATGCACCTAGCCCGAATTCTATTTTCCGGATCTTAAAACAAAATGCATATTTGGAATCGTGAGAAAATTTTCTTTATTTTAACTCGTCACACGTGCCATTTTGGGCGTGTTTCGGTCCTAGCGGGTCCTGAGGGCCCCGGCCCCCTTAACACCATATAGAAAAAAAATTGTCTTTTTTAATTCCAGAGGGGGTCATATTTTTTTTTTTGAGGGGTAGCCCATAAAGTAAAGTTATGCCCAATTTTTACTTAACAAAAAAAAAGTTTAACCCCTTACAACTTTGCCCGTGCAAAAGTTGTACATCAAATTAATCGTACCATTATATAAGCACTTTTTTCATATTCAAGGGCTTTTCCCGCATAACTCCCTCTAAAAATATGAAAAACTTGAACCGGCTCGTAATGGGTTAATAAATATTAAAAAAAGTTGTATGTCATATTAAAGCCATTTCAATTATCTCTCCAATGGTGCTCATATTGTCCAGATCCGATAATAAATAGCGGAGATACGGGCAAGTCCATGTTTCAACTTTGACCCGAAATAACACCCGAAATAGGGGTCTCCGACAAAAAATTTTTTTTTTCCTGTTCAGCCCAAAAAGTACTATCTGGGTGAAAAAAAAATCGGAGCTGTGCCCCTAAACTCAACTCATAATTGCCGATTTTTTATTAAAAAATATGCAAAATGCCGATTTGCTGATTTTTGGTCGAAAAATGCCGATTTTTTGTTAAAACTCAAAAACACGAAATTTTAATTTTTGGTGATTTACAAATCATGTTAGGATTTGCACTTTAGGTAGAACAATATTCTCTTCTGATTTCTAAATATTTTAGAACATTTTTTTGATCCCGAATACAAAAATATCAAACATAAATCAATTTCTGACGATGATTAATAGCAATTTTCTATGTTTAAACTACTTTTAAAGACAAATATGTAATAATAAAACTGAATTGATAATATCAAAAACGTTGGAAAAATCAATAATATTTTTAAAATTTTAAATGCATATTTTTAAAATTTTAAGTGCATATAGTAAGTAGTAATAAATCTAAAACTAATAGTTTCATATACAATTGTTATACACAAGAATTCCATATCGTAAGTACGCACAATGTGAAGTACACGAAATCGATTACATTGTGTAGACTTACACGTTTTTCTAAAGGGATAGTATACAATATGTTGTCATCCACTAACACATTTTTTAAAGATGTAATTTTAAATTAGCGTTTTCGGGTGTTATTGCTCACAAAAAGAAAGTTGAAAAATTTTATACAAAATTATTTTATTTGTCCCCGAGCATTTATTTCTGCCACTTTTTTCTCTGAATTACGAAAGTGAGTACGATTTTATAGTACACATACCCAGTCCCAGTGTAGAAACTGTAATGACATATCATTATTTCTTGGACTACCAGTAATGACACCCACTTACCTTCTGCATTATTTTAAAACATATAATAATGAGTAACTGATAATGATTTATTTTTATCATTATTTCAAATAGAAAATAATTTTCTAGATTTTTTTGAAAATTTTTGGAAATCTATTTTTAGACTCAATATTTTTTAAACACTGGTAAACAAGGTTGGTTACCGTTATCGCTAAAATACCGTTTCAAATTGAATACCGTTACCGTTATCGATACCTCTAAAAAAATTTCTAAATACCGTTATCGTTACCGTTATTTTTATGGGTAGTTACCGGTATTTTACCGGTATTTATTATTTTATATAAAAATTACAATTTTTTTATTTATTTTATAATCTTGAGTGTTTTTTTTACAAACAATTTATAGATAATAATTTTACTTATTAAAACTACCAGTATTGAATTTATAGCTTAAAATTGTATTTTCAGCAGGCACCCGATATTAATACTTTTAAAACGTTTTATTTTGTTTTTTCCTCAATAAAAAAAAATCACTTGTGTACAAATGAATTTATTTTTCTTGATGGATATTTTGTTTTCATCAATTTTTTTATTTTTTGTTTTCTATTCGAAAACAAAATTTTAAAAATATCCGTGCTGATATTTTCAGGAAAGTTGAGAATTATTTTTATTTTTGTACTGAGGAAAAAACAAAAAAAAAACGTTTTTTTTGTATTGAGGAAAAAACAAAATAAAACGTTTTAAAACGTTTTTTTTTAGTTTTTTCTGATTACAATTAAATATAAATTTTGTAAAAATTCTTAAAACAACATTTATATAGACATATTTCTGCATCCAATGATATAAACCTTTGCGTTATTAAAAAGTAATAAAAATTTCCGCCGAAAAGACTTCTACAAAGCATGATAATCAGCGATTAACATTCTGCAAGCAAATATGTTGATGCAAAACTATTCCTTTTGGCAAAATTTTTTGTCGTGATTTTTTGTTTTTGCAATCTAACTAGCTAAAAAACTTTATGGTACAAAAAATGAATTAAAAATTGTTATCAGAAATTTACATTCTGCAAACAAATACACTGATGCAAAAAATTTTCATTTTGTAAAATTTTTTTTGCGAATTTTTTTTGCAAACTAACCACCAAACTTTGATATGAGAATATTGGTATTATAGTCCCAAGATTATGAATTTTAAAAATCCGCACTTAAAAAATTGCAAAACAATGGCGGAACGCGAAAAAAAGCTTTTTGGTACAAAAAATAAATTTAAAAACTCAAAATTTATTTTTCGCGAAATTTTTTGCGTACGAACTACCAAACTTTGGCATAAGATATGGGTATCATAGTCCCAAATTTATGAATTTTAAAAAACCGCACTCAAAATTTTTTAAACTTAATCAGCGATTAACATTCTGCTATACATATGTTAAATACATATACATATGTATATTGATGCAAAACTATTCCTTTTTGTAAAATTTTTTTTCCCAATTTTTTTTGTTTTTGCAATCTAACCAGATAATTTTGGTATAGGATATAGGTATTATAGTCCCTAAGTTGTGAGTTAAAAAAAACCGCGCTTAAAAATTTGCAAAATAATGGCGGAACGCGAAAAAAAGCTTTATGGTACAAAAAATTAATTAAAAAACTGTTGCAAAACCCTTACCATAACATTCCCAGAATGACCCATTCTGACCGCCTAGCTCAGGGACGTCAGGGGGGGATCGACCGATCACCTGGGAAGAGGGCCGAAACAATAAAAATTTCTAAAAAAAACTCTAACAAACAAAAACCACAATAAAAAACTCAAAAATAATTCTGTGTATAATAGTTTATATACACCACAATAAAACTGATGATGGGCACTTGACACAAGTCCCACAAAAAAAAAAACCCACAAAATTAACCATTGAGATTGACCCACAAAACAGACAGACTCAAACACAGGCAATATCTTAACTAAACAATAGATTTCAAAGGGACAAAAGCTGGTCTATGCCCTTCTAGTAGCCCACCCTGCCATGATAACCTATTGCTATTTTTATCCTAGGCTACCCCACAAACAACACAAAACACTGGTCACCCTACATACTTACGCTAACACACACCTAAACGTTTTAGCCAGACATTATCTGAAGAATGTCAACCAAATGATAACATAATAAAGTTTTTTTAATTTTAAAATATAAAAATGATTTTTGTTTTTATTTAATACTTCCTAAGAATAATATAAAAGTAAGTATACAAAAAAAAAACCCGCAAAAATGAAAAATGAATCCAAAAAAAAAAATGGAGGAATTACGTAAGTATAATTTTAAAAGTAATAAAATGGCGATATGTACTATCAAAAAAATTAAAATGAAGATTAAACTAACAGTAAGTAAAACTAAATGAAATTTAACTAACAAAAAAAAATAATAACAATATAAAAAATACTAACAATTAACATTTGATAAAAACTTAACCCCTAATTCCCAAAATATCCCTATCAACAAAACCCCTACACCCAAATCTTCTGGCCTTTAAAATTTTCTTTAAATTTATCGGAAATAATTATTTTGCTACCTATGAGAGAGCTCTCTTATACGGGTTATATTATAATTTTTCACTAGGTCAACTATGGACCTTACCGCGCACAAAAATGGGGAATATTTCTACGGTGTTTTGGGATTACACGGCACCAAAAAAAAACTTAGCACTAAACACTACACTATATATATATAAAACAAAATTGGTTCTAACTAAGCCTAATGCTGCTTTCACTTCCGGTTTATTTTTTTCTATTAAATTAATAAATTTTAAAAACTTTCATCTATCTGAATATTATTAACTGCACTTTTACTTTAAAATTTCAAACACTCGTTCACTTCATAAAATTTTCGAACTCACCGATGTTTCTGGTTTTATCTTACATACACCAAACTTCCGCTCCCACCGCCGGAATCAGATGCCAATAATTTTCTGGCAAAATCACCTCTCAACCAAAAATATTTCAATTCAAGTTGGCCCGAAATGACTTATAGATTCCGCTACAACCAGCTCTTACACTATCCTGCGCAGCCGATTAAAATGTTGGCAACTTTATAAAGTTTTGTTGCACAATCCAGTGATTCGTGGGCACAATTCCATTCTCACGGTGGCACTAATACCCACTTTGCGCAAAAAAAAAAATCTCCAAAGCTGGTGACTAATTACCACAAAAACGGCACACTCACTTGAACGGTGTAGCAATCCAACACTTAATAAATAAATAAATAGTGGACTACAACCCTGCCGAATCCAAGGTTTGTAGTCCACAATATCTTGACGAACAAATCCGCACCCTTAGGCAACCGGTGAGTTCTGGTAAACCACATAAAAAAAACCAAAATAACACAAATTCCTAAATTTTATAATTTAAATACCACTTACCCACATACAATGTCCTCCCAAATGGTTTGGTTACTGTCCTCGGTTCCAATCTATTCACACGGCAACCTGTTGTCACCAAAGTTCTTGCAGCAATGAAGCTGCTGCGAAACTTTACTCTCCACCAAACCATTTGCAGGCATTAACTACCACTACAAACTAGCTAAACCCCACCCATCTAACTCTAATTTCTGTCTTATATCTATCCTATTCTATCTTGTACTTAGCACTATCACTAACCTAATTTACTCTTTTCCTTTAATTTTTCTATTTTAGTATGCAGCCTTTTTTTTCCTTCTCTTCTGTTTTCGCGCCAATTCTATTAAATTTAGTTAAATATGGTTCCCTAAAAGATCCCATATAGATTTTTTCAAATAGGATAAATATAAACAAAAATCTACCAACAAATATCAACATGGTTCCTAAAGGTCAACAAACTCCATATTGTTGGCCTTAAAATTTAGATATACCATCTAAGCCATGTATTTTAGGCCACATAGTGCTGCTCATTTGGTTGAAAGACCAGGCTAGCAGAAAAATCAGCCAGTAGTTGTTATTTTACCTTTATCATTTTCACTTCCTTCATTCTATGTGCAATTATTTGGAATTCCCCCAATCTATTTAAAATTATTGTTTACTTCTCCTATTCCACGTTCGCAACTTTCGTAATTCAGCAAGACAACAGCTGTTTGAAGTTAACAACTCTGTTTCATCCAAAACAAAATAAACACACCGCTACAAATCTTTCGATTTTCAAATGCCAGTCTGCAGAAAAGTGAAAGAGCGGTCAAAACTGTAGATTCAATGCCCAACGTAGGCAAACGCCCACACCCTGAGATAAAAAGTACCGTGCTCACCGACTTTCTTAGCCGGGCAATACGATCCAATTCATTTCCGCATCGGAAACCCTACAATCGTTGATATCCCAACATCCCTCAGATCTGGCATCCTCAAAACGTTGTGATCAAACGTCAAAACGTTGGCAGTACAAAAATCGCTACCCAATCCTCGTCACAAAGAAAATTTCATCTGGCAACTCCGCAAATAAACTCGGTATTTGTACCGGGTACCCGAATAACCAGCACCCTTACTACACCAGCTGTCATTGATGAACAAGCTGGGTAATGAAAAAAACTATTTCCGGCTACTTCATTATATCTCGGCTATTTCTTTACTACACGGAATGTAGTAAAAGTTTAAATTATAATCGGCCTAATTGCGGTTGTCGTATACGACAAGAAAATTTGTCGTTTTTGCCAAAAGGCATTTTTTGGTACCGCGAGTGTCGTTTTTTTCGGTCAATACACCAAAAACTGTCGTATAAATTTTTGTGCACGACAGCCTCAAAAAACTTTTAAAAAAGAATTAAAATAAGTGAAATTAAACATAAAATCACTTTAATATATTAACAAGTTAAATTAAAGACAAAATTTTTTTTATTTAAATAATAATTTTTTAAAAGAAAAATTAAAAAAATTTAACGCACTGGGTATTTTACAACTTGTGGAAAAACACACTATCCTAAAAATGAAAAGTGTCACTCTGACACCTTGATTTTATGAAACAATAATCGTTTTATTATTATAAAATTTATTTTTTTTGATTATTTTATGAAAACACCATAAAAATAGATGAAATATTTTATTTTCTTATATTCTCTGTCGTATATTTTACACAATACCAAAATATAATAAAAACGACAACGACAACGCCTGCTGTCGTAATACGACAACGACAACCGCAATCAGGCTGAATTAAAAAGAAACGTGTGCAAAAAAAAACAAACAAATGTGAAAAGTGCATCGAAAAAAAACTGAAGAAATTAAAAAAAATAAAAATTTTGATAAAATCAAAAAAAAATGTTAATCCATGTGAAAATTAAATTAAATAAAAATGTGTGAAATACAGTGTGCAACAAAAGTTCCCAGAGGAACAAAGCAACACTTGTGAAAAAAAAACGTAAAAAAAAATGACTAAAAAAAATATAATGAATTGTGCTGACAAAAACAAAATGTCCGCCTATACCAACCAAAAAAAACCGATGCTAAAATGGCAAGCGTGCCTAAAAAAAATGTGAGAAAGAGCAATAAATTAACCGGAAAGAAAGAAAATAAAAACATAGAAAGAAAGTTAAAAACCATGAGTATCATGGAAATAAAAAAAAATGTGGAAACAAAAGTGACGCGAAAAAAAAATGTACCGAAGGAGACAAAAAAATGTGTGAAAAAGCAATTGAAAAAAAAACCGTGTGAACAAAAAAAAATTTGAAATAAAGAAAATAAACAAAACGTAAAAAAAAATATCTAACGACAACGCAAATGTGTAAACAAAAAAAACACGTAAAGGAAATAAAAAAAAATTGTGAACTCGTTTTCTTTCTACTCACTTGATTTAGAATTTTTTTATACCAAAACTGGATTTAATAAATCCATAATAAAAGCAAAAATATGTGAAACAGCCTATTAATTTAATGACAAAAAAAAAACCCGAATGAAAATTAACAGAGAAATTGAAAAACTAACAAATAAAAGGATTTTATTAAATTTTTTTATGGAATATGTTTAGAGAACAAACTACACCCCACCAAATACACATTTTTAATCCTGGACATGGAGAAATAGCTAAAATAGAAATGGCAATTCTTCACTCTACTGTAAGTAATTTAATTCAATCCAATTAGTGAATATTAAATATTGCAATGGAATTTTTCAATTGTGTCAAAATATAAATTGAAGTGATAAAATTAAACAGGTAGACTGTTTATCGCTGCTTTATATAAAATATAATTAAAAGTTATAAGTTAAAGTAAAATCCTTCATCATCGAATTCGGTATTAAAAATTAGGATGTAGGAAGTGTCGGACAGAAAATTCCTTTTAAAACAGGGCAAATCTACCCCCATCTGTTGCGCACTTTTAGAAATCCTTTTTGGATTTATTAAATCTCAGTGATTAGAAAAAACGGCTAATATGAAAAAAAATAAATAAAAGCGAAGAAAACGCGTGATAAAAGAAAATTAAAGAAAATACCTTTGTGTACAAAAACCGCAACGAAATAATAAAAAAAAATGCGTACAAAATAAAAATATAAAAATGTTTAACAAAACAGATGTGTAAAGCAGGCCATACATTTGCAATATTATGGTACAACTTCCAAAGTGGTGCAAGCCTATTGACCGTGTATGTATTAAATTCAAGGCCGCGCAATATCACGCAATGAATGAAAAATTCTTTGTTTCTTTTTTTTTTTTTCTAAGCTGCCCATACACTAGGGAACATTCCATTTCACATGGTCATTTTTCTACGAATGTTGAAATGTGTATAGCATTGTGTCATGTTGACCTTCGTGTTTACCAAAAATTTTTTCTTTGATATTTTCTTATTGCCAAACTCAATTTTTCATCGTGGGTATCGATGTTACTGTTTTTGCTGTATTCAGTTCATTGATAGCTTTTGTAATTACCAGAGACCCAAAATAACTGTTATATTTCTAAAAAAGTCACCACCCAAATTTATTTAATTATAATATTTCAATAATGCACTATATTTTATAACTCATATTGCACAACAAAAATCACAAAGTTTGGCAAAGATTTTAATTTTTTCAAATTTTATATTTTACTCTATAAATTTCTGTTGTTTTTTTTGATTTCTATTTTAAAACTTTTTATAAAAGTTACAGAATGATTTTTTTGAAAAAATTAGCAGTAACTTTTTTATTTGATAATAAAATAAAAATCAAAAATTGACCTAAATTGAATGCCGGAAGGTGATGGAATATGCATATTTACTCACTTTAAATCACTGTTCAATCTTTTATTAACACTAGTTGACATCATCAGGATATTATAATTGTTGAAGTCATTGGTTCTATGGCTTTTGATTTGTATTCTTAATTGTTACTTTTTGATAAAGAAAAAAAATCACAAAATAACTTTTATTATTTTTGAAAAAATAAAAATCGTGTTTGGATTGTTTTTGTTTGAATTTAAAATAAAAATCAAACAGAGCAAATAAACAGAAAATTAAAAATACTCAAACAAGAAATAATTGTAAAACAATCACTTTTTTGAATAAAAGTTATAACTGTTACGTCCCTGCACATTTGAAAAAATGACGACAATTATAAATAATAAAAAAAACAAAAAAAATAGAAATATATGTTCTGTCACGAATGTTCCCCAGTGTGTGGGCAGCTTTACATTAGGTAACCCGAAACACTGCGTAATCTATGGGCAACACTGACATTTTAATTTATTGTGGCGATCTTTTGTTACATACATGTTACAAATTATTGCATGGTATGTGGCTAACCGAGGAAAATATTGTGCCATTATATTGAACATAATATTGCAGATGTATGTGATTTATAAAAAAAAAAATTCATAAAAAAAATGTAAACACAAAAGTTTCCACACTTGAAGAAAAAAAAAAATTGAAAGGAGGAAAGATAGTTACACGAAAATAAAAATTGTGAAAAGAAACCAAAAAAAATGGGTAAAACAAAATAGAAAGTTTTTAAAAAAAATGCGAATAAAAAAAAATCATAGAAAGAAAGATAACTAAAAATGTGACGAAAAAAAAATTCAAGCCAACAAAAAAAAATGTAAAAAGAAATTAAAAAAAATGTGTGAAAAAACAAAGACAGAAGATAACGAAAAAATGTGTAACAAAAAATGTGGAAAGAGAAAGATGGACAAAAACATTTGTGAAAAAAAACTTCTGTACCAGAGATGTCAGCTGATAGATTTTATGGACTGGCAGGGGATATTATCCACCCTACCGGCGGCCGAATAATCGTAATCATCAAACGTTTAATATATACATATTCAAAGGTAAGTATTCACCCTTGTGTCTTAATTTCTTTATCACACCATTTCCATTTGTTTTACCGATTTATCACCTTCTTTCAGCAATTATAGATTGTCTTTCCGACTTATAAATTCTATTTCAGGATAATCAATTGAACTTCCGATTTATCAATTGAATTTTATTTTCATTAATTGTATTTCATAAATTATCAATTGAATTTCAGCAACTGTAATTGTATTTTAGATTTACCACTGGTATTTCGGAAATTACCAATTGAATTTCAGTTTCATCAATCACCTTTCCTAAAATATCATTTTAATTCGGAAATTTTTCAATTGAATTTCAGAATTTTATCAATTGAATCATAGAAATAATCCAATGAATTTCGGTTATTAGCAAATCAAACTGTTACTGTTGATTGAATTATCTTTTTTTCCCCAACGACGATAGATACCCAGGTAGAAATTATGTATGGTAATAAAAAGAAATACTGGCACCTTCGTAATTTTCTACCTGGGTAGTGATACAGGGAAATCAAAACGCCTTTACCTTAGAGCTTAACAAAAAAAACAATTTCTCTTTCTTGGAATCGAAAAGGCCCAATATGATACCCCGGCCCAGATCGCGAATTCAAATGTGATTTCATCTGTACACCCGCCCGCGAAATTCCGTTCTCGGTAATGAGCCAACCATTTGTTTTAATATAAAACACTGGTTGTAAAATTCACTAACTTTTGCCTCAACTCGCCGTAAATACGGACTCAGAATTATGTTATTGTACTAGATGACTAACAACTCCCAGCTCTCATTGGCATAGTTCTCCAGAGTGTTAGTCTGCAACGCAGATTTGAAAGGAGGTGCACTTTTGGTACAATGACGGTTACACATGTACCCAGCTTAGAAACGTGGGTTCACTAGTTGAGCAAAACTTTGAATTTCTCATTACCAGGACCAATGAATTCACGGGCCGATAATACAAAAAAAAACATCGAATCGCTTTCTGGTCCTTGATATCAAAAAACAAAAAAAAACTTTAGCATTTACCAAAACAAATAATCAAGTTCTCAAAAGAGAACGAAAAATCAAATTGACCTTTTTTCTGAGTACGATATTGATTGAATAAAGTAGAAAATAAATCTTGTGAATTAATTCGTTCAAACTCAAACCGGAGCAAAAAAAAAAACAAATTACAAATTACGTTTTTAGCGGACTGGTTTCCAACCAAAAATAAAATTTCCAGATTTTAAATTAATAAAAAATTACCCTTTCCTTTGCCCACGGAAATCTTATCATGCTTCCGCAATACTTCACAAGAAGCGGTTCAATTTTACGCTGATTTTATAAAAAACGTCATTCAGACTTTAAACATTTTCCCAAATATTATCCAACCTGAATTCTTTCACAAATCGACTAAGTCCTAGACTTTCCAAATGACAATCAACTTTAGTTTAATGGGCAGTTCAGTTAACGCCCAAAACAACCCTAATTTTACAGCACAATTTCACCAAACACATCCACATATAACAGGTAAGTACGGAGCTATTCCGTTGAAAATAATTTCGGACAGACAAAATATCCTATTTGTATCACACAACAGAGGTAGTATGGAATGCAATCATTAATTGCCCACAACAAATTAAAATTTACAAATTAAAATTTAAAAGTTCACCAGTAAAACGAACGCACTTTAGTGCTAAATAACAACACCATTCACACAACCATAACTACACAAAAAAATAAACGGTCATACCAACACGTAACTACCGATCCATGACAATCAAATATTAATTTAATATTTGTTGATGAATCAGTAGTATCTGCTAAGTACAACCAATAAATCTTTAAGGGTAGTAAAGAAATATGGTTGTTTTATATTTCCGTCTATACATAGAGTATAGGAAGAAATATCTTATCGTATTAACTACGAAAGCAAAATTTTCAAAGTCATAAAAATATGAAATTCTATTTCATGTTTCCATACTCTCTATCCTCTGCTAATATAAAATAAATCTAACTGGTGTGTGATACAACCAGATGACACAACAACCAAACGGAAAGAAACACCATACAAGACAAATACAACAAAAAAAATATACGAAATAAAATTTGAAGTTATGGGCGTTAAAAGAATGACTTCATTCAATAATATAGCCTAAATCAAATTAACAACTTAATTAAACAATTAACCCAGTTTATTTATTTTACTGCAGATCGGTAGCCAGGGCGGATCAAAGGTATTTGGGTACAAAAGCCATTTTGATGCAACTTATCCTGTGACGAAGAAAAGTATCACTCGCAGATCTGAGCACCTATCGAGTCAATGTAGCGGTGTATATATTCCATCTTGCAGATGAGTTACGGGAAGTACTTTATCTATAATTTCAAACAGAATCTGGTACTTTGTTAAAAAGTTGCCTACATTTCTTTTTTCAGGTACTAAATCAAATTGGCGAATAAAACTAATTATCACAGCTCTAACATGAAAAAAAATGGGACTCCACGCAACATATATTGGGCAAACAACCTGAGTAAATTTGTAAAGAGGGACGGCACAAACAATAAAGTGTATAAATAGATAAATAATTCTAATGGTAAGTATTGCACAATCCTTAAATCTAATATCACAGGTTATTGCTTTAAATCTTTTGCGTGGAATATTCCAATCCTTTTCCCATTAAGTGTTTCCACTTCGTACATGTTATTGCCAATAACATTTAATACCCTACATTTTCTGAATTTAGGAGCGAATTTTGCATTGAAGTTCCTCTTAAAATCGCTTTGGACAAAATTCCGGAGAAATATTTCTTGACCTGGTGAAAAACTAACTTCCCTGCTACGCTTATTATATTGTTTTTCTCCTTTTTCATAGGCCTTGTGTAAATTATCTTTAATAGATTCCCTTATTATCTGTAAATTATCTTTTCTTTCTACAATATCGAAGTCCGGTTCACCTAAAGATCGTAATTTCCGGGCCAGTGCGTAATCAGTTCCGTTGTTAAACATTTGTTGGCCAAACAATGCCATATATGGACTAGTTCCAATTGCCTCATGAAAAGAGCTACGGTATGCACACTCTATTTCCGTTAAGTGTGCATCCCACTCACGGTGATCATTTTCTAAATACGCCCTGATACCAGCAAGAACGGATTGATTAACCCTTTCCGAGGCGTTAGATTGTGGGCCATAATTAGGGGTTTTCAGATGGTTTATTCTGAACGATGAAATCATTTGTTGAATTTCTTTGGAAATAAATTGTTTGCCATTATCCGAGTGAATGATTTCTGGCGTACCAAAAGTATGAAATACAAAACGAACTAAATAGTCTACTACCTGCTTCGAAGTAGCCTCTCGCATTGGTTTTAAAAATACGAACTTTGAAAAATGATCCAAAACCACAAAAATATAGGCATTGCCTCTTTTAGATCTTGGGTATTTGCCTAAAAAATCTATATAAATTTTCTGGAAAGGGCGATAAGTTAAAACTTCATCCCCCATTTTGGGTCTCATTTCAAAGTTTGATGATTTTGTCTCTTTACAAATTCTACAATTTTTAATATAATTCCTAATATGTAACACCATTTTTGGCCAATAATAAAATTGTCTGACTCTGTGCAGAGTTTTTGCTATGCCACCGTGTGAAGTTGTTTCCGAATCATGGGCTTTCGAAATAATGGTAGTAACTAAATTCTCCGGTATCCACAACTTCCACTCTAAACCACTATCGTCTCTAGAAAATTTTGTTCTTTTGTAAATCATTCCGTTATCTATCTTAAGGTCAGGAAATCGATCCCTATTTGTTTCTATATTTTCAACCAATTCTTTATATTCCGGGGAATCGAATTCCGTTGTTTCAAAGTCAAGTAGATCGACTTCTGCTACCCCTATATCTTCAACTGATCGTGACAGCATATCGGCAACTATATTCTCTGAACCCTTTCTGTGTTCTATTTTAAAATTAAACGCCTGTAGCTGAAGGGACCAACGCGCTAATCGGCCACTCAAATCTTTGAGTGTCATTAACCACTTTAAACTGGCATGGTCGGTGATAATAGTGAAAGGCATAAGTTCTACATATGGCCTGAATCTTTTCACAGCCAGTACCGCAGCCAAACATTCTTTTTCCGTGACTGTATAGTTTTGCTGTGCGTCGTTCAACTTTTGTGAAAAGAACGCTATCGGGTTTTCGTTGCTACTATCATCCTTTTGAAAAAGTACAGCCCCAACGCCAACATGTGAAGCATCACACTGTATAAAATAAGGGCGTTTGAAATCTGGATGAACCAGTACAGGAGCTGTTGTCAATGCTCTCTTTAATTCTACAAACGCCGCCAATGCCTCTTCGGTCATTTTAAATTTGCTGCCTTTCTTCAGCGTATCACTGAGTGGTGCAGAAATCACAGCGAAGTCTTTAATGAACCTCCTGTACCACCCAGCTGTTCCTAGAAAGCTTCTGACTTGACGCGGTGTTTTAGGTACCGGTATATTCTCAATTGCCTCTATTTTCTGCGGATCAGTGCGTAATGTGCCACCTCCAATCACAAAACCAAGGTATTTCAATTCCTTAAAACAAAAAATACTTTTTTTCAAACCAATGGTTAAATTTGCTTTTGCTAAGCAGATAGCAACTTCTCTCAATAATGACATATGGGTATCAAAATCTTTGGATATTATCAGTAAATCATCCAAATAGATGAATACGTTATTTTTCAATTTTTGGGGAATAACTTTATCCATAAGCCGGCAAAGTCTTTGCGCCGCATTACAGAGGCCAAATGGCATAACAGTGTACTGGTAATGTGGCCTACCAGGTATTGTGAAAGCAGTTAATTCTCTGCATTTTGGCTCTAGTTCGATTTGCCAAAATGCGAATTTTAAATCAACACTGCTTATAAAAATGGTTTCATCAATTCTGCTCAGAATGCCCTCAATATTCTGAATAGGATATGCATCCTTCACTGTGAGATCGTTCAGTTTACGAGCATCTAAACAGAGTCGATTTTTGCCTGGCTTACTGACAAGGGTGACCCTATTGTTCCAAGGACTCTCACTATTTTCGATGACACCTAATTCAATCATTTTGTCAATTTCCTCGTACAAAAGCTCTTGCACCTTTGGTGAAACAGGGTAATGTCTTTCCTTAAAAGGCACAGAATCTGGAACCAATTGAATATTATGCTTTTCAAGCTGAGTTTTTCCCAGGCCATTATTTTCAAACGTTTTAAACAGCTTTTTTATTTCCTCAAGTTTTCGCTGTTGTTGAGGATTCAGTTTATGTTGCTCTGGAGGCTGTTTTGTAGTCGATTTCAATTTTAAGGATAATTTTTCCATGTCGATTTCTTCGACGTTAAGAACATCTGGTGCTAAGTTGAATATTCGCCAAAAGTCTATACCTAAATAAACGTTTTGTTCCAGTGACGGACACAAATAAAATAAAATAGAATGTTCCTGATCTCGGTATTTAACTTTTAGCTTAATTTTTCCGCAGACTTTATGGGCTCGACCTGCAGCTGTTCTAACGTTCGAATAATATCTATTTGGTTTAATACCTACTTCTCCTAGCAATTCGAAACAATTTTTCCCTAACAAACTCACTGAAGCTCCAGTATCTAATAATCCTTTTATGTTCTTATTTTCCAGAATTACTTCCGCAAAAACCCTAGGATCATTGCCGCAGATACTGTCAACAGACTCAATCGATGCTATTACCGATTTTCTAACGGCCTTCCTGATTCTGTACCTGGATCTGGCTTTTATATATTTCGGTGTACACAAATCCAGTGGTTCCGAAGCCTGGTTTCCAAAAATTCTGTTTCTGACTGCTATGTAATTTTTTAATCGTTCTTCATAAGATTTTATTGTTGATTTTCCATGCGTTATGGGTACAGTATCGTTTCTATCTTGTTTATCTAAAATATTCAAATTATCTTTTCTTACAGGCGAGCTAGGTTCAGTCATAGTGCCTATGGTTTTGGTAGCGCGGACGTTTGTGTGGAGCGTGACGTGCCCGCTGTTGCCATGCTCCTCCGAGTGTTTTCCGGGTGACATCTTGGGCATTTGGGAAGTACTGTGTCTTCCAAACCACATTTGTAGCAAAAGATGTTTTTGACCGTTGCTTCACACTCCATATACGTATGGCCAGCACGTTTGCAATTCCAGCACTTCAGCTCTTTTTTCTCCCGCTGAGCCACTGCTTCAACTACAGCTACATCAAAGTCATCACCATCATACTCCGGCATCATGTCATCATGGTAAATCTCATTAATATTTTTACTAGATGTATATCTTAAGTTTTGCGGTGGTGGAATGGTTCGCATTTCACGCATTGGGAATCGCTTTTCGATTTCCTTGCACTCTTCTCTAAGTTGCTCTATATTATAAATAGCCATAGGGTAAACCATTCTAGCTAGATTTTCCCTCAAGTTCCTTTTCAAAATCTTGATCATTTCATAGTCAGGGATGGGACTACGCAACCTTGACCTTAGCGTTAACATGACGTGGAAATAATTATCTAGGCCCTCATTCGACTGTTGCCTTCTCTCTACTAATTCACGCATAACTTCAAAATCACTGCGGTTAGATTGGTATTGTTTTAATAAGCTAAAACGCAGAGTTGGCCAATCTAATTTACTTCTATTGCCTGGTGTGTTAGCATTAATGTTATTATTATTAATATTAATGCTCACATTAAGATTATATGATTTTAGAAAGAGCCAAAACCACTCTCTAGCCTGTCCCTTCAAAAGACAATGAAAATCTCTAATTACTTCAGCCCATGGAATACCATAATGAGTTTTTAAATACTCAACACGAAACACAAAATCTTCAATACTAGTTGTATTCATCGTACCATCAAATACAATATCCCATTTATCTATCCGAACCCTACCTTCTACCGGTTCAACACATATATTCGGTTCATAATTTGTGAAAACGGTACCGTTGTCCAATAAATTAGAGAACCTAGGAATATCCTCATGGCTTCTCCTAGTATGAGGTATACGATTCTCAGATCGTCCTCCTAACCCATTGGAACCATTTGGTCCATTTAAACCATTAAAATTCGGTAAATTAGCCATTTGGGGATTTTGTATCTGAACCTTCGGTTGTTGATGCACTTCGGTGTACGTGTTATCACCGTCAACAGAAGTGAATCCACTACTACCTAATGGTACTTTTTCCCTTGCCGATGTACTGCTTCTACGTGATTC
The DNA here is from genome assembly GCA_949987735.1 of Leucophora obtusa. Lineage (NCBI taxonomy): Eukaryota > Metazoa > Arthropoda > Insecta > Diptera > Anthomyiidae > Leucophora > Leucophora obtusa. Next base: position 34,874,919 of record OX465297.1, on the reverse strand, counting down.
AATATTTTCAACGTAATTATTATTCCGAGGTAAATTTGCCGCTAAATTTTTAAGGGGTTCGATTGCCATTTCCATATCTTCCCTAAACTTTGAAAACCCTTCTTTCATCATAGCCCGTACCCACTGTGACACCTCGGCTTTCAAAATTTGGCCAAAATCTTCCTGCGCTCGCTTAACAGCATTATTTATAGAGTTTCCTAAATTTGCAGGTAACTGATTTCGATCAATTTCACCTGTAATATCGATTAGATCCCTAGATTCTCGAACTATAGGTGCTGGTGGAATAGGAGTAGTTTTTGGCACTGCGCCAGTACCTGCCCCCGCTACCGCTTGAGACGTGCCTGCGCTTGTATTTAGGTTCGTTCTTTGGTTAATTGTATTCGCCAAATCGTGTACATTAGGGTCTCCATATATGGAACCAGGCGGAGTATGAATAACCGGTGGACGATGTTCGTCAAATTCTAACTGCCTTTTTCCTTTTGACTTGTCGCTACTCATTTCGCAAAAATTAGTATATAATGAAGGAATTGAAAATATAATACAAAATAAAAATCACTGTTTTTAACGCTATTTTTCTAAAAATTCTAAAAAAAACTTTTCTTTATAATTAACATATTGGTGTGTTAACGTAAAGTAATGTTTCAGGTGACCATACAAAATTCTGTAATAAGTTCTACGAACTTATTCTCTTACTAGCTTCCTAAATCTATATCACAGTATTAATATTGCCTCTAACCTACTCTAAATTAAACTAATTCATATTGCAAAAATCCCATTTAATCCGACAGTGCGAACATTTGTCTTTTATATTACAAAAGGTCACTGTCTTAAAATTTCACAATGAAGCTACGTAGCTCTTAGCATGTCTACGGCCTTCATTGTAAATCTATTGAAACTAAATAATGTATTGATAAATTCTATTAAAATCACGGACGACAAAATTTAAACAAAATTTCCCTCTGAATATTAATCTGAAGATCATCATTCTGTTGTACTCACGGTTTTCATGCTATTGACCTAATACCTGAGGTGATTGTCAAGCCACTACACCGTGAGTCAACAAAAATGATTCACTCGATTAATGTTTTATTCTAAAATTCCCTTGGGCGCCATATTGTTGCAAAACCCTTACCATAACATTCCCAGAATGACCCATTCTGACCGCCTAGCTCAGGGACGTCAGGGGGGGATCGACCGATCACCTGGGAAAAGGGCCGAAACAATAAAAATTTCTAAAAAAAACTCTAACAAACAAAAACCACAATAAAAAACTCAAAAATAATTCTGTGTATAATAGTTTATATACACCACAATAAAACTGATGATGGGCACTTGACACAAGTCCCACAAAAAAAAAACCCACAAAATTAACCATTGAGATTGACCCACAAAACAGACAGACTCAAACACAGGCAATATCTTAACTAAACAATAGATTTCAAAGGGACAAAAGCTGGTCTATGCCCTTCTAGTAGCCCACCCTGCCATGATAACCTATTGCTATTTTTATCCTAGGCTACCCCACAAACAACACAAAACACTGGTCACCCTACATACTTACGCTAACACACACCTAAACGTTTTAGCCAGACATTATCTGAAGAATGTCAACCAAATGATAACATAATAAAGTTTTTTTAATTTTAAAATATAAAAATGATTTTTGTTTTTATTTAATACTTCCTAAGAATAATATAAAAGTAAGTATACAAAAAAAAAACCCGCAAAAATGAAAAATGAATCCAAAAAAAAAAATGGAGGAATTACGTAAGTATAATTTTAAAAGTAATAAAATGGCGATATGTACTATCAAAAAAATTAAAATGAAGATTAAACTAACAGTAAGTAAAACTAAATGAAATTTAACTAACAAAAAAAAATAATAACAATATAAAAAATACTAACAATTAACATTTGATAAAAACTTAACCCCTAATTCCCAAAATATCCCTATCAACAAAACCCCTAGACCCAAATCTTCTGGCCTTTAAAATTTTCTTTAAATTTATCGGAAATAATTATTTTGCTACCTATGAGAGAGCTCTCTTATACGGGTTATATTATAATTTTTCACTAGGTCAACTATGGACCTTACCGCGCACAAAAATGGGGAATATTTCTACGGTGTTTTGAGATTACACGTCACCAAAAAAAAACTTAGCACTAAACACTACACTATATATATATAAAACAAAATTGGTTCTAACTAAGCCTAATGCTGCTTTCACTTCCGGTTTATTTTTTTCTATTAAATTAATAAATTTTAAAAACTTTCATCTATCTGAATATTATTAACTGCACTTTTACTTTAAAATTTCAAACACTCGTTCACTTCATAAAATTTTCGAACTCACCGATGTTTCTGGTTTTATCTTACATACACCAAACTTCCGCTCCCACCGCCGGAATCAGATGCCAATAATTTTCTGGCAAAATCACCTCTCAACCAAAAATATTTCAATTCAAGTTGGCCCGAAATGACTTATAGATTCCGCTACAACCAGCTCTTACACTATCCTGCGCAGCCGATTAAAATGTTGGCAACTTTATAAAGTTTTGTTGCACAATCCAGTGATTCGTGGGCACAATTCCATTCTCACGGTGGCACTAATACCCACTTTGCGCAAAAAAAAAAATCTCCAAAGCTGGTGACTAATTACCACAAAAACGGCACACTCACTTGAACGGTGTAGCAATCCAACACTTAATAAATAAATAAATAGTGGACTACAACCCTGCCGAATCCAAGGTTTGTAGTCCACAATATCTTGACGAACAAATCCGCACCCTTAGGCAACCGGTGAGTTCTGGTAAACCACATAAAAAAAACCAAAATAACACAAATTCCTAAATTTTATAATTTAAATACCACTTACCCACATACAATGTCCTCCCAAATGGTTTGGTTACTGTCCTCGGTTCCAATCTATTCACACGGCAACCTGTTGTCACCAAAGTTCTTGCAGCAATGAAGCTGCTGCGAAACTTTACTCTCCACCAAACCATTTGCAGGCATTAACTACCACTACAAACTAGCTAAACCCCACCCATCTAACTCTAATTTCTGTCTTATATCTATCCTATTCTATCTTGTACTTAGCACTATCACTAACCTAATTTACTCTTTTCCTTTAATTTTTCTATTTTAGTATGCAGCCTTTTTTTTCCTTCTCTTCTGTTTTCGCGCCAATTCTATTAAATTTAGTTAAATATGGTTCCCTAAAAGATCCCATATAGATTTTTTCAAATAGGATAAATATAAACAAAAATCTACCAACAAATATCAACATGGTTCCTAAAGGTCAACAAACTCCATATTGTTGGCCTTGAAATTTAGATATACCATCTAAGCCATGTATTTTAGGCCACATAGTGCTGCTCATTTGGTTGAAAGACCAGGCTAGCAGAAAAATCAGCCAGTAGTTGTTATTTTACCTTTATCATTTTCACTTCCTTCATTCTATGTGCAATTATTTGGAATTCCCCCAATCTATTTAAAATTATTGTTTACTTCTCCTATTCCACGTTCGCAACTTTCGTAATTCAGCAAGACAACAGCTGTTTGAAGTTAACAACTCTGTTTCATCCAAAACAAAATAAACACACCGCTACAAAACTCAGTCAGCGATTTACATTCTTCAAATGAATATGTTGATGGAAAAATCTTCCTTTTTGCAAAATTTTTTTTCGCGAAACTTTTTGCATACTAACCACCAAACTTCGGCATAAGATATGGGAAATATTGTCCTAAGGTTAAAACTTTAAAAAAACCGCACTCAAAAAATTGCAAAATATTGGCGGAATGCGAAAAAAGCCTTTATGATACAAAAAATAGTTAAGAATCCTAATCAGCAATTTATATTCTGCAAAAGAATACATTAATGGAAAAAAAAAATTTTTTTGCAAATTTTTTTGGCAATTTTTTTTTTGCGAACTAATTACCAAACTTTGGTATGAGATATGGGTATTATGGTCCCTAGGTTATAAATTTTAAAAATCTGCACTTAAAAAATTGCGAATTAATGGCGGAATGCGAAAAAGGTTTCATGGTGCAAAAATTTAATTAGAAAACTTATACAGCGATTTCATTCCGAAAATGAATAATATTAGTGCAAAATGCTGGTCAATTGGCAAACATTTTAGCAAAAAAAAAAAATATTTGCAATATATGTTTGTATGTACCGCTCAACAGTTCACTCTAGGATATTATATGATTTTCTACAGATTTGAAACCAAAAACCATAATAGTATCTCCACCATAAAAATAAAACAAACATTTTAAAATTCTATTCATATTTTTGTACTTAGTACAAAGATGAAAAACAAAAAAAAAAAACGTTTTTTAAAACGTTTTAAAAAGTTTTATTTTTTTATCAATTTTTTTATCTTTGATATTTATACCTAAAGATATTTTTCGAATTTCAACTTGAGGGATATTTTTGTTTTAAAGTACATTTGAAATTTTTTGTTTTCGATTGAGAAATAAAAACATTTTGAACTTTAGTGATATTTATTTTTGATAAAAACAAAAAAAAAAATGTTTTCTGGTGCCTGATTTTCAGTACTTAAAATTAAAAATATGCCATGTTTTTACTTGTTTTTATGTGTTTTTAACATAATTTTTAATACCGGTACGTACCGGTATTGCTGTTTCGATATATACCGTTATCGATATATACCGTTATCGTTACCGAAACAGTCTTAAATACCGTTACCTTTACCGTTACCTAAACAAACGAAATCTGATACCGTTACCGTTACCCTTACCGTTATTCGTTTCGGTAACCAACCTTGCTGGTAAAGATATATGTAACCACATATTTTTTGATTTTTTGTATGTTGGCGAGTAAGCTTACTTGTGTGCAGCAGGTCAATTATGTTTTTATCTAGTAAATATTACATGTCGATATAGCTCAGTGGTAGAGCTTTTGACTGGCAATCAGTAGACCCAGGTTCGATTCTCGCACCAGCTAATTTTATTTAAAAAGAAAAAAAATACAATAACACATATTTCTTTTTATATTTTATTTTTTAGAAAATCTATTTTTAGACTCATTATTTTTGTCAGTATTGGTAAGCACATAGGTAACGATATATTTTTTGATTATTCGTATGCTGGTGTGTAACCATAACTCATTATTTTTCGCGACAAATAATGATTTTCTACACTGGGGTGTAGAAAATCATTACCAGATATGTGGTTATGTAACTACATACTTGGTAATGGTAACTAGTTACTTTTGTTATTACATTTCTTATTACCTTTATATGGCGATGTCGCGAAAAATAATGAGTTATGGTTACACCCCAGTATACGAAAAATCAAAAAATATATCGTTACTTATGTGCTTACCAGTACTGACAAAAATAATGAGTCTAAAAATAGATTTTCAAAAAAATAAATGATATAAAAAAAATCTTTTTTATTGTATTTTTTTTTTTTGTTAAATAAAATTTGCTGGTGCGGGAATCGAACCTGGGTCTACAGATTGCCAGTCAATAGCTCTATCATTTGAGCTATGTCGACATGTTATATTTGATAGATAAAAACATAATTGACCTACCGCGCACAAGTCAGCTTACTCACCAACATACAAAAAATTAAAAAATACGTGGTTACATATATCCTTACCAGTGTTTAAAAAATATTGAGTCTAAAAATAGATTTAAAGAAATTTTCAAAAAAATCTAGAAAATTATTTTCTATTTGAAATAATGATAAAAATGTCATTATCAGTAACTCATTATTATATGTTTTGAAATAATGCAGAAGGTAAGTGGGTGTCATTACTGGTAGTCCAAAAAATAATGATGTCATTACCGTTTCTACACTGGGTATTCGAGTTCTATTTTATAATAAAGTTTTTTTCAGGTAAAATGCCACACACAAAAATATATTTAACTATGGGCGAGTTCCTAAACGTCAAAATACATTGCAGTGATGCGGTTTTACTACTGTTTCGATACAAAGCAAACAAGTGTGTTGTTTACTTTGTAATAAAAACATGTCAACAAAGCATCAACAAAATTTGTGATGCACAGTTTGCTTTTTCTATGCGCATCAATTGCGTTTAGGAATGCATGACTTTGTTCAGTTGCATTGCAAATGACGTTTTGGAACTCAGCCTATGTGTATTTGAAGACATATTCAGTGTGTTCGTATACTCGAATTTCTTACTACTTTTACTGCAATTGCAAAGTTTTGTTTACTTTTTGTATTGAATTTTTCCAGCTGTATTAAATATAGTAACTGGTAGTAAGTAAACGAACAAGTTTATTGTAACCGATACCTGAATTTTTACGTTTATGTTAGTTTTTAATAAATATAATTAAAAAAACATTTATTTTTAATTGCATATTTTTTGGTTTTTAGTGCATATTTCGTTATAAATGCATATTTAAGTGCATATTTTCCATTTTATAGTGCATATTTTAAGCGCATATTTTCGATTTTTTAGTGCATGGAAGTACTTGCCCTGGTAATCACAAAGCGTTACAATTCACCGGTATCAGTTTAAGGTTTCTCTGCCGAATGCTACCATTAAATAAAGTGAGATAATGATTTGGTGTAATACAGTGGTCGGCACCCATAGCCACCAGTGGCCGATCATAATCGGCTTTTCACACGTACACAACGCGAATGACAACAAAACTCTCATAACAAATAAAAATATTCCATTCAGTAGCATCACAGGGTATACCAGTGAAGTCAATAGGGACAGCTGTCAAACGAGTAAACAGAAACCGTTGTTGTTGTTGTAATTTTTAACCGAAGTGCGAAGGAAATTTAAAAAAGTATATATAGGAAACCCATGTTTTCAAACATGTTTTCACAAAAAAAAAAGTAAAAGATAGCCTAGAAAGTATGAAGATACACACCATGGTTGTATTGCGCAAACAGTTTAACTTCCCTGGTGTTACAAACTCACAAAATAATTACATATTTGTAGTTACACATTGTAATGAATAAAACAATATTAATTTAAACTTTTTTATAAAATTTGTGCACATTATTGGTCTTTTTTAACAATGAAGAAAACTTATAGAGTACTATTAAACATAACACATCATACAACAAACTCTCACATCCATATGTTCTGTGAAATGTATAAAAAAAAACACAAACGCACTCACAAAACAGATTTATATTATTTATTATTATTCGACAACATAAAATATTCACTAATTTTATTTTGTTACACAAACGATGCTGTGAAGGAAATTTATTAACAAACTAAAAAAACACAACATATCGTCAGCTTGGTATTGGTTTGGTCTAATCTAATTAATCTAATTCCTACCTCTTTCCTTTGTATTTCCCTTAAACATTCAAATTTCCTTTTATGAACTCTTCTTACCTTTTCATTAAATGATGTTGCAATTATCTCTAAATATAGCGAAATATCGAAAATAAAGAATTTTTATATATAAAAAACAAACCTTACGCTCAAGAAAATTGTGAAATTAAAAATTGAAAAAGAAGGTTAAATAAACGACAAAAATTTAAAAATTTATTTTGTTATTCTTACCATAACTCTAGAATATAACAATAAATCTAAACAAAAATAATATCTTTTGAAATCCTATGAATTTTCTTATTTAAATAAAAATTATTAAATCATTAAAGTTACTTCTATTTTCTTTAGCCTAATTTCGCTTCAAAAATTACCAGAAACCAAAAAAAACATAAATTATGAATTTGTGGTTTAACTTATTTGTATTATCAAAAAGAATTTAAATTCTTTTTATTTTGTTATTTATTGGGTTACACGATCCGTTTAATTAGTTTAGATAAATGTATACTTTTTTTATGATTTATATATCATTTTATTTTGGAATAGATTATGTTTTAATTCATTATTTTTATTTGTTCTAAGCAGTTATTTATATTAGTTAGTTGTGCTTTAATTTATTTACTCAAATCAATTATTTTTGGTTATCTATTATTTGTTTTACTTTTTTGTTTATGATATTGATATTTCGGTTATATGTATACACACACAAAAAAATATTGTTAAACTTTTTTCAATTAAAACGATTTATTAAATTATTTCAAAAGGTGTCAATTAAAAATTAATCCAATAGATTAAATAATTGCTCAAAACTGCAATTTGCTTGCCATTTTTTTTATTCTATCACTCAAAAGCATTTCATAAAAAAAGAGAAAAACATCAGCATATTGTTGTTGTTTTTGTTTGTTTTATTTATGTGGTTGCTTTTATAAATGTTTATGTATTAGTAACAGATATTTTAAATTCATTTTTATAAAATTTTAAAAATTCTCGTTAAGTTTATTATTTTATTTAGTTATATATTTTCATTTTAAATCTGAATATTCATTTATTCTAAAACATTATTGTAAACAAATAATGTAACTTTTGAAATTTTGTTTAATAAAATCTATATTTTAGTTAAACAAAAAAATCGCAAAAAATAAATTAAAAATTATTTTAAATAATATTTTATTTAGTTTTCAACAAAAACTATTTTTTTTAATTTTCAAAAAAATTTTGACAGAGTCCTTGTGCCTCAGAAGAAAAACGAAAACTAATTTCTGCGAGAGAATTTTTCATATAAGTATAAATAAATCTATCAAATGAATGAAAATTGCATGCGGCTTTTATTTTAATAAAATTCAATGTTATGAAATTCAAGCTAAAAATAAAGAAATATATTTTTTTTATAGTTGGCATGTCAACTACCACTTTATCCAGCTGATTAGAGTCTTATTTAGAATTTATACAATATTGGTAAATTTTTAATCCAATGGATTAATTTTTAATCAAATGCATATAATATGCTATTTAGAAGGTATACAATATTGATCAATTTTTAATCCAACGAATTAATTTTTAATCAAATATATATAAAAAAACTAATAAAAATAAGGTAAAATAATTGTTAAGGTAAATTTATTATAGATAAGTCGTATTCGTGGTTGATGGCGGTGGCGAAGCCCCCCCTGCTTTTCTTAAAATTTTCTTTTTTAAATACAGTTTTTTATAATAAAAACCTTCACTCACCCAGCCACCACAAATAAATAATTCTGACACAACAATAATTCTTGACAATAGCTGTATTTTGTATCATGCCTATCAACGTCAAATATTTAAAGCAAATCTACGTTAAACCGATAGTAGTATAAAATTTTTTTAAAAAGGTTATGTTTATAATTGTTCCGTTATAATCGAACGTACGTCAGCAAAAGGTTTTAGGAAGTAACGCTAATAAGTTACGTTAGATGTGAAAATGTATAAACGTTGAGTTTCCAACGTTGATAATTATCCGTGTTGAAAGTTAACGTGCATACGAAAAGTAATGTGTTAGTTTTCGTCTGAAATGAGTTTTTATGCACTTTGGGTTTTTTTGTGAGTTAACGGATACAGTTAAGTCGAAAACACAGCTAATATACATACGTGTGTATGTCAAGATAATTTGGTAAAGTGCGCACATAGGTAGATGGACCCGTAAATAGTTTTGTTCATTTGTGTTTTGAATGAAAATAAAAACACATTTAAAGCACGGCTGGTAAGCGATTTATAATATTAAAGATAGCGGGCGAAGCCCAGTACGTTGTTACCGTGCCTTAAAGTTTAGAATTAAATTTCTTTTAGATAAAATAAAACACAATATTTCTTATTAAGATAAAATAATTGTTAAGGTAAATTTATTGTAATATTTAATGAATGAATCCATTACAAATTGCAATATACGTGTGTATGTCAAAATAATTTGGTAAAGTGCGAACTTAGGTAGATAGACCCGTAAGTAGTTTTATTCGTTTGTGTTATGAATGAAAATAAATAACGTAAAGCAGGGTTGGCAAGCGATTTATAATATTAAAGATAGCGGGCAAAGCTACGTATCTACGTTGTTAGCGTGCATTGAAGTTTTTTTTAATTCCAGTTTATGTAAAGGTAGACCTAGCAATTCAAGTAAATTCACAAATTCAGTTGGAAATTTTACTGCGTCGGTTTCTTCCACCGGTGCTTCGTTACCTGCAGTTTAAATATCAGAATTAGGGTTTGGGGTTCCCGGGAAAAGTTTGCCGGGAATTCCCGGCAAAATAATATATTTTTCCCGGGAAAAGGGGAAATTTTAAAAATTTTAAATTTTTTAAATTGTTTTTGTTTCGAATAGGATTTTTTTAATTTTAGTCATAAAAAACATTTTAAATACCAAAACAAAAATGTCATTGTTAAAATCTTTTAAAAGGGAATACATTTATTTGACACACAAATATAATCTTTGCCAAGTAATTAGGAGCATTTCAACTAATAAAGATTTTTCCCATAACTTATTCAAAATTTAAATAGTAAAACCTAAAAACTTGGTAAAATGTTTAAAGAAATATGAAAAAAAGTTTTGTTTCTTACAAATAATCGCCCTTACTATCTAAATTTTTCAAATGTATAATTTAGGTAAAATCGACTTTAGTTAAAATATTGGGTGGCAGTATACCTTGACTTGGTTTATTTTTGGAGCATTCTGATTGGTTAATTTATTTTCAACCAATAAAAATATTTGAAAATATAAATATTTTTGTACACTGAACCAAAAGTCGTAAGTGAAATCAACATAAAAATTTTGTTACTTTTTGATGAAACGAATTGTTAAAACAATATATTTTTTATTCAAATTAATGTGTGTTTTTTTAAATCAACTACTTTTTTTTTTAAATGAACATACTTATTTCCGTCAATAATTCTCTACAAAACAATTGTTGTTTTGATAATTTTTTTGTCCATTTTTTAACAAAATTTTATTTGTTAACTCTAAAAAATTTTGTAAAAAGGCTGCAACGTAAATTTGATATAATTTTTCTTCAATTTGAAAAAAGAGTAATAAACCTGTGGAAAAAAGTTTAGTGAGGTTAGTTTTGTGGCGTCATTACTCGTGCTAGCATGTGTATTTGTAATTGTCGGAAATATCAATAAATAGACATTAAGTGTTTTTGTTTTTAAAAGAATAGATAATTAACAAATTCAGTGATTTAAAGTGAATTGCTAATTGAAGATTTATTAATTTTAATTCAATTAAATCGTACATTAAAATTTCTGTCATTAATTTTGATATTATTATCTATCTTTTTGTTATTTTGTTGAGGGCAAACTATTAATGAAAGTTATATAATGTATTTGAATTATTAATTTAAATAAAGTTATATGTTTTTGTATATAAATTGGTACATGTGTTTTAAATAAAGAGTTTTTAGTATATGCTATATTATAATTTCAATTTTATATTTCATTATTTTTTATATTTTATCAAATTCATTATAAAAAAGATATTGTATGTATATTGCTTAAAAAAATTTTAAATTGGTGAAATATAAAAATAATGAAATATAAGCATAAAAATTAATAATAAATCGATAAAAAATTAATTAATTAAATAAAATGCATTGCTGAATTTAATACAATGCATTGGAAAAACAACAAAATCATTATGCAATTTAATTTAATATAATTGTTAAGACAACTAATTTTTGTTAATACATTTGACGATATTTTGTCAAAATAATACCACATAAAATAGTTAAACGTCAAAATATAAATCTACTAAACAATGCGTTAAATTGATGGACAGGTTTTGTTAGTTGTATAGTGATCACCCATTCATCAATTTAATATGGATTTTAGTTGATTTCACAGCTGTTTTTGGTTCAGTGTAAGGTTTTCATACACAAAATGAACAAAACCGTTTGATTAAAAATAAAGTCGACTTTAAATTTAAAATACTCCTTTATATTAAGGGTCAATAATTTTATAAGTAACGTTTTCATTAATAAATGTGAAAAGAAAAGACTGGTTAACGGTGGTATCTAAATTTGGTTATCCGACATCTAAATTTGGTTCACAAAAAATAAAAAATTGATGGTCATGCAACTTCTCTTGAAGAAAACAACAACAAGAATAACGTTTCAGTTAAAATTAGAAACGTACCCAAAGAAAAAAGTGTAAAACCTCAATAGGCATTAAAGGTTTTATGGTAAGGCAAACATTTCCTGAAATGGTATCCAAATTGGCCGCAGTCAATCCGCACCATAACTAGATCTACGTTTATTCGAGAAGGTTTTTATAATAAAAACCTGGCATTGCAAAAAAATGAAACCGATGTAAAGAACATTATATTAAATTACTACAATCATGTAAAAGATATCATGATAAAAGAATTATCGGACAATATTTGTAACAATATGAGATTTACTATAATCTTAGATGAATGGACAAGAATATCACAAAAGAGATATTTGAACATATGTATAAACGGAAATAAATCATTTTATAATTAATATGTATTTTTATTAAAGTTATAAAACACATCAAAAGTTATAAACACATTAAATTTGCAAATCAGACTAGATCTAGTTTCTGCATTTTTATGGACATGGCTTCATTAGTGATCTTCCATTAAATTGTATTATTGTTTTGTTATGGGTGTGATTGTGGAAGTGGTGGTAGTGGCTAGATAATGGGAAGAAGAAAAGTTTTTTTTTTACTTTTGAAATAAATTCTATATAACCGTTTTTTTATTTCGTCATTAGTAAATGGTCGAACTAATTCTGACTAGTAATTGCGAAACTAGTTCTCTAAATAATTATTTTTTTTAAAAAGCAAATGTTTAGACCGTTTACCTAAATTAAAAATCGAGTTTTGAAATTCTAGTTTTGGTTATATTTGAATAAAATAACACACTGCGTTTGTAAATAAACACTAAAATTTTTTTATTGTGATTAGAAAACTTAAACACAAAATATTTTAAATTTCATTTGGTATTTACCAGCTTCTCAAAAGTTTTTTATGATTGTGACTTTCTAATGTCTGAAATGCAATTGTGTTTAGGGCTTTTAAGATTTTATAATATGCAAATAAAAGTACTAAAAAGTCATTAGAACATATTTTTCTTTACGCAAAAGTCCTTTTAACAAAAATTAAATTTCTTATTATACACAATAAAAATTTTAAACAACCTTAACACTAATAATTCGTTTAACAAAAAGCACAAAGTTGTTTTTGACAAGAAGTTATTTTATTCAAATTCCTAAAATAAAATAATAAAATTTTAATGTGGCAGCACGGTTTTAATATTGCAGAGCTTTTGGACATTTTGGAAATTTCAAATTCCAGTGGGTGTACAATGTCGCCATCTTGAGATTTCGAAATCAAATTCGATTTTTTCAGCGCCATCAATTGCACGATTCTGCAACTAGAGTGGCGCCACTGAATGCTTTATCTTTATTTATTATATATCTTTGCTTTGACATAATTTTGTAAAATAGAAACGAAACCAAAATTTTGTGCAGTTATAGCAAATGTGCACTTAAGAAAAAGGCAGTTAAATCAAAACTACTGTATACAAATGTTTTAAAAAAAACCGCGCGATTTTAAAAAAAAATGTTTAATTTTTTGGTACATAGCGTACATTTTATTTTTGCAAAAGTTAGTGTTTTTTTGGAAAAGATTAAAATTTAATGAATTTTGGGGGTTTTTTATGTCTTGTGGGACAAGCGTCGCAGGGGAAAAATTTTTTGGTACGTTGTGGTCATGTTTGAATTCTTAAGAAATACTTTATAATTAGTACATTAAGTGGCTATTTTAGACTCCCGGGGGTCTTAAATAGATCTGGTGGGAGCCACACTTTATGGATCATAAAACCAAATGCATTTTTTTTTAAATCGCGAGAAAATTTCCTTTAATTTGAGCCATCGTACTTACCATTTTGGGTGTGTTTCAGTTTTTTGAACCTAGCGGGTCCCAGGGGCCCCCTTAACACCATATAGAAAAAAATTTAATTTTTTAATTCCAGAGGGGGTCATATCTTTTTTTCTTTTGAGGGGTGCCCCATAAAGTGCTGAAGTTCAAAAAAATTGTTATATATAAAATGTCTTAAAAAATTATAAAAAGCTAATGTTTATAATAGTTGCAGTATAATCGAACGTATGCCGCCAAAACTTTTTAGGAATTAACGCAAAAAAGTTATGGTATATGCGAAAATCTATAAACGTTGAGTTTTCAACGTTGATAATTATCCACGTTGCAAGTTAACGTGCATACGAAAAGTAATGTGTTAGTTTTCGTCTCAAACACATTTTCGTGTACTTTGATTATTTTTCTGAGTTAACGGATGTAGTTAAGTCGAAAACACAGCTTATATATTTTTAAAAATTTAATAAACTAAAACTAATTTTTGGACTAAAAAACTTGTCCGTCAAAAGAATAATATATTTTAAAAATGATTATAGAAAATAATTTTAGAAAATTCGAAAACATTTTAAAAATTATGGGAATTTTAACGTACTTAAAAGTTTTTAAAAATCAATGGACAAATTTGTCTTTAATTATGTATAGAATAAGTACAAAGTGTGTTCGTTTACTCGAAAATCTTACTACTTTTACTACAATTGACGACGTTGCAGCCAGACTGATCTAAGCGATATTTTTATCAAATATGATATTATTACACAATGGCATAGAAAACTCATAATTCTTCCATGCCACACTTATGTAATTGCTCTTCAGCGCTTTCCTTCTTGAGAAATCGCAACATCTCACTATAGAATTAGTGCGGTCTGCAAAGTAAAGACATGCCATATTGAGCTAAGTAATGAAGTGCACTTAGATCACATATGAAACGGTTGATCTGAAACCAAATGATATGGATTCCGAAACTTTTTTTAAACCTGAAGAATTATATACCGAAAAAGCCCCCACAACCAGACTAATACTGTATCAAACGAGTAAAAAGGTTAAAGTCGGGCATGCCGACTGAACAATACCCTACACCAGTCTGGTTAAAAGCCAACTAATGTTTGGATTCGAATGGGTTAAAATGGGACTTGTGTCAAAATTTTCTATAGTGTGAGTCAACGAAACAAATTTCATTAAAATATCTTAATATTTGCGACCAGCAGTTTGTAACCAAGCCAATTTTGGGGGGGACCCTTATATGGGCACTAGGTCTAAATATGGACCGGTGTTAACCAAAATCAATAGGCTTTGTCCTTGGGCTGATATAAGTCGGTGTATCAAATTTCATCAAAATATCTTAATATTTGCGACCTGCAGCGTATAAACAATATATTTTTGGGGGGATCCTTATATGGGCACTAGGTCTAAACATGGTCCGATGTTCACCAAAATCAATAGGCTTCGTCCTTGGGCCAACATAGGTCTGTGTACCAAATTTCATCAAAATATCTTATATAGCGAATAAACAATATAATTTTGGGGGACCCTTATATGGGCACTGGGTCTAAACATGGACCACTGTTAACCAAAATCAATAGGCTTCGTCCTTGGGCTGATATTGGTCGGTGTACCAAATTTCATCAAAATATCTTAATATTTGCGACCTGCAGCGTATAAACAATATAATTTTGGGGGGGGGGGGGGGGACCCTTATATGGGCACTAGGTCTAAACATGGACCGGTGTTAACCAAAATGAATAGACTTCGTCCTTGGGTGACGTAGGTCGGTGTACCAAATTTCATCAAAATATCTTAATATTTACGACCTGCAGCGTATAAACAATATAATTTTGGTAAGACCCTTATATGGGCACTAGGTGTAAAAATGGACCGATGTTCACCAAAATCAAAAGGCGTCGTCCTTGGGCCAACATAGGTCTGTGTACCAAATTTCATCAAAATATCTTAATATTTGCGCCCTGTAGAGTGCACACAAGAATGCATGGACAGACAGACAGACGGGCATCGTTAAATCGAAATAAAAAAAATTCTGACCCGATCGGTATACTATAAGGTGGGTCTAGGAATAATATTTTTTGGTGTTACAAACATCAGCACAAACTTATAATACCCTGACCACGTAGTGGTGTAGGGTATAAAAATGCAAGATGTTTTTTCTCGTAAAATAATTTCCGAAAATTATGGAAAATAAATAAAAAATGCGGGTTAGAATATTTTCTAAAAACGTTATAAAAATAACTTCTTTATTTAATATAGCAAACGGGGGTTGAAACGTACCTTACGCTCGGGTTGATACAAGAGTATAATTTGTTGGCTTAACAAAACAAGAGCTGTAAGGCTACGAGTAAATGCCAAAGAGCGCGAGATTGTTTCGTTAAGCCAACAATGGGTGCGTTCGATGCACTTTGCACGTAAACATCCCGCCCCCCTTGCACGGGTGCAACAAGAGGAGCTAAAGAGTGAGTGCGAGGTACGTTAAATTTAAAAACGGGTGTATATTTATAATTCAAAACCTTATAACTAATTAACAATTTTTATAATTCAGGGAAAACTGAATTTAAATTAGAAGAAAAAACAAATACAATTAATTAAAAAATTCAAAAAAAATTAAAAATTTAGGCAACCCCAATGAATTAAAAAAAAGAGAAAAAAAATCTATTTTATAAAAAAATTAAAAATGTTGTCCAGAGTGGACGTTTATAACTATGGTAGCCGGTTGGCTACCGCTTCCACTACAATTTATATTGGCTTTATTGCCACTACGGCGGCAACCCTGACACCGGTGCAGTTGTTGAAGCTGTTGTGGTTGGTGCTGTATTTGTTGATGTTGGGTTTTCAACTACGGGTCGGTGAAATTTGAGGCGACGTGAGCTGTCAGATATGTTTTACCTACGGAGAAGAAAAAGAAAACAAACGGGTTAATTTTGTTCGGATACAGGTAGGAGAACAAGCTTCACAATGGGCCGAGTAAAAATGCCTGAAGCTGTTCTCACCTCGCAAACGCGAACTTTCTCATCGGGACCTTTAAAAACTTTTTCTATACGCCCTAACCTCCATTCATTCGGGGGTAAGTTATCCTGACGGATTACTACGATATCCCCTACCTGAAATTCCCTCTTAGGATATTTCCACTTCACACGTCTGTGGAGTTCCTTCAGATATTCTTCCTTCCATCGAAGAGCAAATTGATGGTGAAGAATTTTTAGCTTCTGCCACCTATTGGCATGACTGAGGGACAAATCGGACATACTGGGTTCAGGAGGAGTTAACAAGGGGGCCCCAATTATAAAATGGCCAGGCGTTAAAGGGACAATTTCATGCGGGTTTTCATTAATTGAAGATAAGGGCCGTGAATTTAGGCAAGCTTCAATTCTAGTGAGCATAGTGGAAAACTCTTCATACGTAAATCTCTGAGAGTTGGAGATCTTTTTCAAGTGGGTTTTAAAACTTTTAACGCCAGCTTCCCAAAGTCCACCCATATGAGGGGTGCCGGGGGGTATAAAGTGCCATTGCACAATTTGACAATTGTTCCGGGAAAAAAGCTGTCGTTTAAGGTGAGAAAGAAAATATTTCCGATCTACCTCTAGTAAATTAGAAGCACCTATAAATGCTGTCCCATTATCGGAATATAAATGGGAAGGGCAACCTCGTCGCGAGAAAAAACGGGTGAACGCTGCTAAGAACGTTTCTGATGACATGTCGCCAGTTGCTTCCAAATGTATTGCTTTTGTTGCAAAGCATACGAAAACCACTACATAGCCCTTTGATGTACGGCAACCTCTGCCACTATAAGATTTTATATCGAAAGGTCCAGCGAAGTCTAGACCTGTGTGCGTAAAGGGTCTCGTTAGAGAAGTTCTTTCTGGAGGTAATGCGGCCATAATTTGTTGTCCCGATTTCTTTTGATGTAATACACAAATAGTGCAATTACGAATAGTTTTACGGATTAAATTTTTAAGATTCGGGACCCAAAACTCCATTCGTATAATTCGAAGCATTAACGACTGACCTCCATGTATGGTACACTTATGTATATGTTTTACGAACAAATCTGTAAAAGTCGCAGAATAAGGCAAAATTTTTGGGTATCTTTCATCATATGTCAGCCCAGGTGCATGAACAATCCGACCGTTCATTCTAACAAATCCATTCGGGTCAATAAAAGGATTTAAAGACAATATATGACTTTTAGAGGGGATAGGAAGCCCTTTTGATAGGATCGAATATTCGGGGAGATAAATTTGCTGACATACGAGAACAAGCCGATCTCTTACGAATTTCATTTCCACATGAGTAATATCGGGAGTGTCGTATAAACGCTTATGTGTTCGCATAAAATTAAGACAGCGAAACCAAAATGCAATAATTCTCATTGCTCGGGGTAAATCAGAAAATAATTCGAGAATATCAGTTATTTTCCTTGGGGTATCATGAGAAACGACACATTCTAAATGGGACCAAATATTTATCGATTTCCGTGGCCATGTATCCCTTGGTTGAGACAACCATTTTGGCCCATGCCACCATAAGGGGTTCCCAATCAAATCACGAGCAAGAGATCCACGACTTGCCAAATCGGCGGGGTTGTCTTTGGAAACAATGTGAGACCAATTCTCAGTTCCAACCTTTCTATCAATTACTGCCACTCTATTCGCTACAAAAGTTGGCAAATGGCACGGGGGTTTCTGAAGCCAAGTCAAAACAATGGTTGAATCTGTCCACAGGTAAATCTTTTCTTTAGGAAGATTTAATTGGCCACACAATGATTCAACCATGTTTGCCATTAATGCCGCTCCACAGAGCTCTAAACGGGGTAACGTCTCATATTTTACTGGAGCTACTTTTATTTTGGATGCAAGCAAATGCGATTGTATCTCAAACGGGGAAGAGATGGTGCGAACGTAGAGTGTTGCAGCGTATGCTTTTTCGGAAGCATCACAAAATCCATGGATTTCATAATCATTATCGGGGTGATAATTAATCCATCGGGGTATTTCAATCTTCTCAATGTACGGGTAATCATCGAGAAAAGAGTGCCATTGAATCAACGTGGCAGAATTCAAGCACTCATCCCAATCTGTCTTGTCCTTCCATATTTGTTGCATGATCATTTTCGCAACTATAATTTTCGGGGATAGCCAACCGGCGGGATCAAATAATTTAGCAATTTCAGACAAGACTGCACGTTTGGTGACCACATTTCTACCTGGCTGCGAAACGAGTTTAAAATAGAAGCTGTCTTTTACAGCATTCCACCGCAAGCCTAGGGTTTTAGTAGAGCTCGCATCTGAAATTTTCAAGAAATCTGTTCCAAGCAGATTCTTGTCGGGTAAAGTTTCGAGAAGACGTATATGATTCGCGTCCATTTTCGGAGAATAAAACCCGCCGACTCAAGAACTTTAATAAGTTCATTACGTCTTCTACAACCATCTTCCAACTCATGCGAGCCAGCTAGCACGTCATCAACATACATATGGTTTTTCAAAATTTCAGATGCAGCAGGACATTGAGCCTCACACTCACGGGATAGTTGAAGTAGTGTCCGTATAGCGAGATAAGGGGCACAATTTACTCCAAACGTTACAGTTTTTAGCTCAAAGTCCTTTATATTCTCATTAGGATTACGACGGGAAAGAATCCTTTGAAATGTGGTTTGATTGGGGTGTACGAGTATCTGACGGTACATCTTTTCAATGTCCGCATTAAAAACATAACGATAAAATCGCCAACGGAGAATTAAGACCGTGAGGTCAGCCTGTAGGATAGGACCGGGGTAAAGAACATCGTTCAAACTCACGCCATTTGACGATGAATTTGATGCGTTAAAAACCCCTCGAAGCTTGGTAGTAACGCTATCGGGCTTTATAACGGCATGATGGGGCATGTAATAGCTGGACGATTCATTAAAAGGGGGGTTTACCTCGCTACCATGTCCTAAAACCATATATTCGTTAATTACCTCATCATACTGCGACTTCAGTTCAGGGTTCTTCTGAAGCCTTGCCTCATTTCTCATAAATTGAGAAAGAGCTAAATTACGAGAGTTTCCCAAAGACAAATTAGTAGGAAAATCGGGTTTAAAGGGTAAAGAAACTACATATCGACCATCTGAATTCCTATAAGTGGTAGATCGATAAAGTTTTTCACAATAGTCCTCGGTTTCAGTTATCCGAGAAACTGGGGGAACCTCTTCGAGTTCCCAAAAACGAGAAAGTTGATTGTTCAGTTGAACGTGGTTGAAAAATGACGTAACCGATTTCATGGGTTCGGGTTGACCTACTTTACCGGTTACAATCCAACCAAAGACTGTCTTCTGGGCAATAAGATTGCCCTTCGGGTGTTTTCTGACATCGGGCAATAATATATGGGGATAAATGTCTCCGCCGAGAAGCAGATCCATTCGAGAACAACTGATGTCAGCCATAGTAATATCGGGAAAACTATGATTAATTGTGTTAACAAGTGAACACGAGGGTAAACTACCAGTCAATTTGTCAACAACATATGCCTCAGTTTGAATTTTAAAACTGGGGTCAATTGGAGAACCAATTAAAAGTAAACATCTATCCGATGAAATGGCAGTAACGGTCTCATGAATGCCGGAAATTTCAGCCATTGGAGTCGAAAAAGTAGGGATACAAAGTCTCTTTTGCAACCGTTTCGAAATAAAAGTTGCTTGAGAACAGGGGTCTATTAATGCCCGGGCTGAACTCAAAATATCCTTTGTACCAACTTCACAAATCGCATTTCCTAAAAGCACGGTAGAATTCGGAGCACAATCTACCTGGGCTCTAGACGTAGATGGTCCATCATCGGGATTTAATTAGACCTGAGCGGGATTATGGGGAGATACATTCGGGTTCCCAGTAGTATCAGAAGAGTTATGAGGGACATTTTGATTAGAAAAATTATCAGAACTCGATTTTACGGGCTGATTTCCTCTGTGAAGAAGCGAGTGATGCTTTTGCTTACACAAAAAGCAAACGTGAATGCTCTTACAAGCCTTAAATTCATGGGAGGTAGCAAGGCAATTGGTACAACACTTTAGTCTTTTTACTGTTGATAATCGCTGATCAACATTTTGTCCTAAAAATATCGGACACAATCTAAGTGGATGCCGTTCTTGGCAAAGAGCACATCTACTCACGGTTTGGGTCGTGTTTTTCCTAGCCACAAAAGTATTTATTCTCTTCGAATCATTCAAAGATTTCTTCGGGTTAACGGGAATCGAATTCCGAGATTGATTTTGAGTGGGATTTAACTGCGAACGCCTTATATCGGTTACGGGGAGAGGATAAAAATTTATCCATTTCATCCCATTCGGGTAAATCGGGATTACGTTTCACAGATTCTTCCCAAAGACTTAAAGTGTGTTCCGGTAATTTAATAGAACAAACGTACACAAAAATAACATTGTATAACATTTCCGGGGTAACTTTCAATAAAGAAAGATTTGCAATTATATCATTTATAGTGCGTTGCAACCTTTTAATATTAGGGCCAGTTTCCCGCTCTATTGAAGGAATACTGAAAAGAATTCCCATTTGAGCATTTATGAGACTCTTTTTGTTCTCATATCTGTCCATTAAATTCTTCCAAGCAAAATCGAACCCCTCATTAGTCAAGGGGCACTTGCTTATGACACTATAAGCCTCGTCTATTACCAAACTACGAAGATGAAGTAACTTTTCAACGGGGCTTAGACGGGTATTAATGTACATAGCCGTGAACAAATCACGAAACGTAGGCCAACTTGTATAAGTGCCATCAAATGAATCCATTTTACAAGGCGGAAGATTAATGGTAGAGACGGGAAGCGGGTTTAACTCTCTGGCCTTTTCTGCCCTTAAACGCTCTAAGATTTCGGTAACAAAGGAAACCCCGCGAGTATAGGTAGAGTACGAAGACATATACCTATGTTTTATTTCCTTAAGCATATTTTTGTTCGGATCAGATTCAAGGTGTAGAGAATCGTAAGATGCCCGAATAGATTCCCATAAACGATTTAATTCTCTTTCATGGGCGCTTAGTGAACCGATTTTATGATCCGCAGGAGGGAGAGCGGTTATAAATGATTCAAAATCACTCAAACGGTCACAATTTTTCACTAATTCTGAAATATCAGACATATTCGTGGATATAAGTCACTCTTTTCTCGGAGAAAAATGGGTAAGAAATATAAAGATCGAATTAAATCTTAAAAAAAATCAAAAAAACGGATGAAAATTTTAAAAATCAGGGTAAATTTTCAAAATTATTTCCAAAAACGGGTAAAAATTTATGAAGATCGAATTAAATCTTCAAAAATAATGAAGAAATGGAAGAAAAATTCTCAAAATTGGGGTAAAATTTCACAAAAAAAATAAAAAATGGGTAAAAATTTATGAATTTCAAATAAATTTAAAAACTTTCGCTAAAAGTCGATAAAAATCGGAAAAATTTATCAAACGCGCAAAAATGTATCAAAATATATAAAAATATTCAATAATACTTAAACAATTTTTACACTGATAAGCGATTATTCGTTAAAAAATTTTAAAAACTCGGGTAAATTTTCGGTTTTTATTCTAAATTTCAACTTTAAATTAATTCAAAACAAATATTTTGCTCAGTGTAATATTATTTGATTGCAAAAAAAGGTTTAAAAAAACTCAATTTACAATAGTGTTGCAATAAATCACTTCTGGTACTCGTCACGGGTAAATTAATTTTCTTTCAAAAAATGAAAAATACAAATAAACGAGAAATAATCGAATAATAATTCAAAATAATCGATTGTGTTTTTTGTTTCACTATGAATCACGGGAAAAAATTCGATTTTCTAGCACTTTTCACAAAATAACACTTTTTATCCGATTATTCGTTCGATTCAAATGGTGCAACACTAATGTAATGTGTGTAACAATATAAACAAAGTAAACTACCAACAAAAACAATACAAAAAAAGAACCACTTGTACTCACAACAAACGTATGAACAATTGGAGTATATTTTATTAAAATGTTTTATTCTTTTATTTTTTTTAAACACACGAGTTATTTGATTTAAAATTAATTTATTTTCGCGAGTAAAATAAAAATTAAATTAATAACTTATTTTAAGTTTGTCCGTCCGTTTGTTTAATAGAAAAAAACAACGAGTAAAAATGTTATGATCACTATTCTCTTTAATTCCTTTTAGTTTGCGGGGGGTAAACACTTATCTTGTAATTAAAAAAAGAGAATTAAACAAAACGGCTTTGAATTTTAAGAGTAAAACCAACGAAAATTAAGGTTTTTTTTCTTATTGTTTTCTAAACAAAAGAAGCACACAAATAAATAAACAAATTGAAGGCGCTTTTTTATGCACTTGTTTTGTTGGTAGGATTTATTTTCTTTAACGCGGGTTCACTGTATATATATTTATATTCTTTTATATTGTTACACTTATTTATTGAACACTTTATTTCAAATTACGTACCTTTATTTTAAGGGGGTTTTGTGGGGTAATTATTTGGGTTTATACTTATT
Organism: Leucophora obtusa; assembly: GCA_949987735.1. Taxonomy (NCBI): domain Eukaryota; kingdom Metazoa; phylum Arthropoda; class Insecta; order Diptera; family Anthomyiidae; genus Leucophora; species Leucophora obtusa. The sequence continues at coordinate 34,851,698 of OX465297.1, read as the reverse complement.
GAATCCTCAGCAGCGAATCCAAAGAAATACGGGTTATTTTTCTGAAAATAAAAATAATTTTCGGATAAATTATTTTACGATTTCGGGTTCTAAATTATCCGGTTCGAAGGACCAATGTTTTTTCTCGTAAAATAATTTCCGAAAATTATGGAAAATAAATAAAAAATGCGGGTTAGAATATTTTCTAAAAACGTTATAAAAATAACTTCTTTATTTAATATAGCAAACGGGGGTTGAAACGTACCTTACGCTCGGGTTGATACAAGAGTATAATTTGTTGGCTTAACAAAACAAGAGCTGTAAGGCTACGAGTAAATGCCAAAGAGCGCCAGATTGTTTCGTTAGGTGCGTTCGATGCACTTTGCACGTAAACACAAGATATAAGAAAAATTCTAAAATTCGTGCCTCCCATCCATCATCAGTTCTTGAAATTACCACATGCTCCTAGAAGAAGTGGCAATCAGGAAGCACTAGAAGATGAAAACTTATTGCCTGCTGTGTTAGATGATGATTAAGATGTGGTTTATCTTATGATGTCAAAGTACATTGTTTTTCCCTTACAACTACCTACATTTTTAATATATTTTTCAAATTTGTGTAATGCCATAGTGATCTACAGTGACGAACTAAATTATTGGCACAGTAAGCACTTTCAAATTCACGATTAATTTATTGGCCTTATTAAAGCGATTTTTAATAAAAAAAATATTTTTACTAGATAGAATTAAAAATTTTGCATAAAACTCAATTTATTTTATTTCAACATTTTTATTAGATTATTTATTTAAAGTAAAAACAAAAACAAAATACTCCATTTCATTGAACAAAATTATTGGCACACTTATTTAAAAACTATAAAATATTGATTATTTGCTAAAATTAATATTTAGTTGCTAATCCTTTTTGTTTTACAACTGCCTCCAGTCGTTTTGGCATAGAATTCACCAATTTTTTCGTGACCTCTGTCCCAATATTTTTCCATTATTCGACCAGTGCCTGCTTCAGCTCATTCCTTTTCGTTATAGCCCGCTTTTTCACTCGCCTATCCAAATCTTCCCATAAATGCTCTATCGGATTGAGATCGGGCGATTGTGGCGGATGTGGTAGGACATGCGAAACATTGTATGCAAACCACATACGCACAACATGAGCCGAATGCTTCGGATCATTATCGTGTTGGAAAGTGAACGATGCTGGAAGTTCAAATTTTCGGCACTTTTTTTGAGGTTTTCTTTTAGTATATTCATATACATAATGTCGTCAACAAATACCAGCTCGCCCACTCCTGCAGCGGACATACAGCCCCACACTAACACTCCTCCACAACCATGTTTTACAGTTGCAGAGCGAAAAATATTGAACTTGCTTTCATCTGAAAATAGGACTTGGTCCCAAAAATCATTTGGCTTACGTAAATATTCCTTGGCATATGCTAAACGCTTCTTTTGGTTCACTAATGAAATAAGAGGTTTACGTCTAGCAACACGACAATTGTAGTTCGCCTCATGCAGTGCTCTCCGAACAGTAATTGCATGAACATCTTTTCCAAACTATTGTTTAATCTCAGCAGCGATCTGTGTTGAGGATATTTTGTGACTCACTTTGACTTTTCTGATGATCTGACTGCATTCACGGCTGCTTAGAGATCTAGGGCGGCCTGTATGCTTTGCACTTTCAAATGTTGAGGCTCCCTTGAAACGCTGCACGATGCTTCGAATGGTATAGCGACTTCTATCCATCATTTCTCCAATCTCATTTGGAGAATAATATGATGATGAATAATTTTGCGCTGAGATTCTGTGGTTTCCTTCTGTTTGTTGCCCATTTTTGATAAAATAAATTAATTTTTTTTTAAATTAAACGCACACTGATATTTGAACTTGACAGATGAAAACTGTTCAATTTAATAAGTAAAAATAATGGTGATTTCTCAGAAAAAAGTTGCTAGATCGATAAAATTTTAGGAATGTGGCTAAGTGTGCCTATAATTTTGTTCAGGGAAATTGTTAATTTTTTTAGTTTTTTTTTTAATAAATAACATAATAAATTTTTTGAAGTGAAACAAAGTGAATTTTGTGGAAAACTTTTCATTCTATCTAGTAAAAATATTTGTTTGTTAAAAATCGCTTTATTAAGGCCATTAAATCAATTGTGAAATTGAAAGTGCTTACTGTGCCAATAATTTAGTTCGCCACTGTAAGTAATTTGTTCTTCGCAAAAATACGAATATTTGCTTTATTAGTTAAAGCATATAGATAAAACTTGTTCCTAATATATGTATTTCATACTCATCAGAAGTGCATTTAACTTAAAAAAATAACAAAAACCCTGTGGTGTAACGATTTCATTTGAATTTTATTTGTATTTACCAACACTATCATTTTTGTTTACTTTATGTTTTTACGTTATACAACACGGTCAATTGACTTGCTAGATTTTTCTAGCAAGTCAATTGACCGACGTACGGGCTTATGAACTTTCTCGGAAATAGTTACAAATGGTAAGTACGAATTTTGTGATGGCTGGTGAAATCGACGGCAAGGAAATAAAGGCAAACGCCACCACTGCTACCGGCAGCAATCGTCTCCATTGCAACATTCGCAATCGAGTTATTTTCAGCGCAGCTATTCATCGAATCAAAAACATGCTAACTCCTTTGATGGTCACACCAATATAATGAGAGAACGTTTAGATTCTTTTCATTCGAATATGTTGCAGCTGCCACGAGGGGTAACACCAAGACAACAAACACCGCCACACCACTATCAGCAGAAACAGCAACAACTTCAGCAGCAACAACGTCGTTATAATCAACATCCACCTTTAACACAAACTTATTCATCCGAATCATGTCCTATCTATGAAAATCCTTATCGTGTATCTGGAAATACTTTACATCCTCCTAAACTAACCATGGCAGAATCCCAAATGTCCCTATCAACACATGGGAATCGCTCAGAATCCCCCATATACAGCAACACTACGACAATCAACCCGAGCAATACTACACCCAACGATGCCAACCAAATATTTAAGCGCGTAGCTGTCGAGGTTCCACCATTTTGGCCGGACCACGCGGGGATATGGCTAGCTCAAGTAGAAGCACAATTTGCTGTCGCCGGAAACACAAGTGATGCATCCAAATTTAACACACACTCGAGAAACAAATAAATAGTCTTTGTACATACAACAACAACTCTAAACGTCGTTCACGATCTGTATCTGCTAAACGCCAGAAATGTCGTGAGCCTTGTACAAACGCAAAATCGAACGCAAACGCAAAATCGAACGCAAACGCAAAATCGAACGCAAACGCAAAATCATACGCAGACACAAAATCAAACGAAAAATCGAACGCAAACGCAAAATCGAACGCAAAATTAAACGCAAAATCGAACGCAAAAGCAAAATCAAACAAATCAGCGAGAGTCGAAAATATCTATCGATCGTTTTAAAGCCGCATACATATTTAATGATGTGCCAGATACAGAAACAACAACGCCTCAACACAATACCAGCGAAGAACCACAAAACAATAACGACAATGAAGATACACAACTCAGCAGCGATAGCGTAGATCCTACATCTCGAGAAGATGAGGAAATTTTGGGCACTAGTCCGAGGCGACAAACACGAGTGACTTCATCAGGACGGCACGTCCGATTTCCTCTTAAATATCGTTAGTTGGTAACTAGGTGGGGGGTGTTGTGATGTAACGATTTCATTTGAATTTTATTTGTATTTACCAACACTATCATTTTTGTTTATTTATTTTTACGTTATACAACACGGTCAATTGACTTGATAGATTTTTCTAGAATAGATGCTTGTGTTCATTATATTTTTTGTTAAAGTTTTTGTAATTATTAATAATAGCCTAATAAAATTTGAAAATTAAACAACTCGCTACAACCCCATATGTATCTCACAACAACGCGTAACGCGTTTCCTTAATTTTCTCAGAAACTTCTTGTTTTGTTTTCTTTTTGAATTTTTCCAGTTGTAAAAGTAGCAAATTGTAGTAAACGAACAAGCCTAATGTAAAATTTCTACTATTTTGAAAACATTGAAAAATTTTGCAAAGAAAATTTTAAATAATTAACTTTATTATTTTACATTACATTTTTTGAAATCCCGGGATTCCTAGTCCAAATTCCCGGGAATGCGGGAACTGAAAAATGCTTAATTTCCTGGGAATCCCGGGACGGAAAATCCCGGGATGCATTCCCTACTTGCTGCACATCCAGATCTTGGGCTGTTAGCAATTTTCCTAAATTCTCTATTCACACATTTTTAACGAATTCAATCTTCTTTTCAAAAAATCCATATCTGCGTTTGGGTAGACTTCTTTAAATTTATGAAGAAGTATTTGGTAGCTATTATTTTTTTTTTCTTATTTGTGTAATGCGGATTAGATGTTTGCCAAAGTTCTGGCATATTTCCCCAGCAAAATCTTTCATTACCAAATAAGTGGTTATATAATAGAAATTCATAGCTCCACACAACTTATTTTTTGGCGTCTAAACTCATTATTTTTGTTTGGCGTGGTCGTTTTTATAAGTAGTCACGCTTACCCGCTCGCTTACGAAAAAATGAGAAGTAAGTAGTTATGAGATTCTGAATAATAAGTGGTTACAAACATGCTTACAAAAAGTTAAATTATAAGTGGTTATCCGACTGCTTACTTGATTCTTACAAATAAGGAGTTACACAAATACTATTAGCTTCAGGAAATACATTCAGAGAAATGAAAGTTTTTGCTAGTGTGTAATTTTAGTACTCGTCATAAAAATTTTAACACAAAACATATTACATGTAATAAATATAAATGTATAAAATTTAACTTCGTAAAAAGTACTTATTTAAACTATTGCGAGTAAGTCATTATTTTATATCTAAAAGCAGTGACTAAAATAGGCCGTTATTAGGAAGTCATTATTTTATATTACAAAATAATGCAAAAGGTAATGATATATCATTATTGGTAATGCAGACAGCAATGAGGTGTCATTACCAATATTTTGCTGGGTCTATAATAACGATAGCACATTAGCACATAATTAATTTGTTTTTTTTTATTTGTTATTGTTTCCATTAAAATTAACTTATTTAAAAAAAGTTAGTGAATTGCCCCTTAGGTCTTAATTTTGTTGAATTTTTCAAATAAAAATTTATGTAAATATATAATTTATTGTGGCTTTGCAAAAAGAAAAACAAGTGAAATACAATAACTAATTTTATTAAAAACTGTTCAAGTCAAACTTGTTATCCAAATGTTAATGTATTTTTCTCAATTTAAAATGAATAGTAAAAGAATTAAAACTTCTAGTTATTCAGAAGTAGTTTCAGTATCTAATTGGATCTGTAGTGCGATTCTCTAACTTTTTAACGACAAAAATCGGTAGTTAGATTGTCAAAATTCGATAATTAACTACAATTGTCGTTAAAACTAATTTCGTAACTTTTTCTACCGAATTTTGTCGTTAATTAATATCGTTAACTTCCGACAATTATTGTTAAGTTAACAACAGAAAAAAAGTTGTACATAAGGTAAAATATGAGTAAAATAATTTCAAAATGCGCTAAGAAAATGTATTTTATTGCAAATTTCTTAACAATTTACATTAAGAATAAGGAACTGGCGTTTGCATTAAATTCAATAGCTCTCGTTTAACAGCGAATCAGTGAATTAACAGTGCTTTGATACATACTTAGGGTTTATGTCCCGGGAATTCCCGGGACGGGATTCCCGAGAATGCCGCCCTTTTTTCAATCCCGCAATCCCGGGAATTTTGTGCGGGATTTCCCGGGATTTTTTTTATTCTTTTACAGAAATTTTAGCTACTATATATTACAATTTTGGAAGCTAAATAAATTTAAAGTACTGATTTGAAATTAATTTAAATAAGAAGTATTTGAAATTAAAAAATGCGATATAAAATTTCATAAACTGAACTGTATCAAAAAATATTATTTAAGCCAAAAAAAAAAATATTATTTAAGCCAAATTGTTTTTAGATATCAGTTTAATTGTGTTAAGTTAAACGCAAACAAATACTCGAAATTCAGAAAAAAAATTGTTTGGTTAAAATGGTGATCTTTGTGCAAATAAAGTAATATATACAACAATTCAACATCCGTATCTCAGTTCCAAATACCTCCAAAAAAACTAGGCATTAAAAAAATAGTAATATTTTCGTATTTTCAATTGAGTATTTTGACGTTTTTTTCAAATAATTTTATTGAAATTTCAACTGATATTCAATTGTATATTTTAAATATTATGCAAATGCATTTTCAAATTATTTTGGGGTTCTTTATATGTTAATTTAAAATACATCTATTCAAATTAAATAATTTCTTTTTAAATAGTTGTGGTATAAAAAATTTTTATTCAAAAGATACCAATTAAAGTTAAAAACTTTAATTAATGTTTTTCGTTCAATTTGAGATCAAATATTATCGGATTTTCTTTTAAATTATTTTCAAATTAAAAAAGATATGATACAATTTTTACAAGTAAATTACATAGAATACAAATTTAAAAAATTCAATAAGGCCAGCAGGATAGAATACATATTTACGGGTCCTGTTACAAACCCATCCTCAATATTCTATGCCTTTATGGGTTAATAATCGATGATGATCTATTTAAATAGAACTGAAACAAATAAGCAAATTGAAACAACTCAATTAGACTAACATCAACGAAATTCTAACAATGTTATTTTTATCCAGCTGCTTTCTATAGAATTCAACTCTGATCAAAAACTTATAAAGCACATATTTATGAACGACAACCAACCGTTAATTTTAAATGCATATTATAATTATTTTTTAACATACAACATAAATCCATGTTGATAGTAAACAATTAGGCATACGTATTAAATTATATTTTTCACTATATCTAGTGTGTTAAGATGAATAAAACATTATTTAATAATATTATAGTGTCGATTTTTATAAAAATCTTTAAAAAGAGAATTTGCCTAATAATTTGTGTGAAGAATACTCACTTTTAAACTCTTTTATAAAATAATTCTATACGCATAATTCTGAAAATCTGCATAGAAACAAAATCTTTAGTAATAGAAATTTTTGGATTCCACACTCAAAAAAAAATTTACTTCGGATTAAAGAAAATTTCCTTAAACTAAGTAAAATAAGGGAATGTTTAAGCTCCAAGAAAAAATTTACACAGCAGAAGTATAAATTTTTCCTTAAATTTAGGAAATACAATTTTTTTTATTTGTATTAAAAATAAGTACAAATATACTTTGGATTAGTAAATATGTCAGGAAAACGAAGTTTCTTATTTCGTTAAGTTAAGTAAACTTGTCTTTAATATATTTTAGAATCTTGTAAAAACTTTCCCCTATTTAAGGAATATTTCCTTAAATTGAAAACTTTTTGAACGTGGAGTAAATAAAAATTTACTTATTTTAAACACAAAGCTCATATTTATTTCCTTAAACTTATTAGTTTTTACCTCAAATTAAAGAAAATTCCTTTAAAAAAATTACATAATTGAGCCTAGTTTTACTATATAAGAATAAAAAACTTCTTGTAGATAGGTAAGTGCTTCCCAGTTTTAAGTAAATAATATACTCAAATTGAGAATATTTTTACTACGCAAGAGTAAATAACTTTCTTAAAATATGCAAACATTTACTAGTTTCAAGGAAGTAATATACTCAAATTTGGTATATTTTTGCTAAATTATAGTAAAATTGGCTTAATTTTAAGAAAATAATATTCTTAAACTTAGTATATTTTTACTATATAAAAGTTAAAAATTTCCTATAAATATGAAAATGTTTCCTAGGTTTAAGGAAATAGTATACTCAAATGCAGTATATTTTTACTACAAAGGAGTAAATAACTTCCTTAAAATATGCAAACGTTTACTAGTTTTAAGGAAATAATATACCCAAAATTTGTATATTTTTACTAAATAACAGTAAAATATTTCCTCTAAGCATGTAAATTAGGCCTAGTTTTAAGAAAATAATATACTTCAGCTGAGTATATTTTTACTATATGAGAGTATAAAATTTCCTATAAATATGAAAATGTTTCCTAGGATTAAGGAAATATTATACCCAAATTTTGTATATTTTTACTACGCAAGAGTAAATAGCTTTCTTAAAATACGCAAACGTTTACTAGTTTTAAGGAAATAATATACCCAAATTTTGTATATTTTTACTAAATAACAGTAAAATATTTCCTCTAAGCATGTAAATTTGGCCTAGTTTTAAGAAAATAATATACTTAAACTGAGTATATTTTTACTATATAAGAGTATAAAATGAAAATGTTTCCTAGGATTAAGGAAATATTATACTCAAATTTTGTATATTTTTACTATGCAAGAGTAAATAGCTTTCTTAAAATATACAAACGTTTACTAGTTTTAAGGAAATAATATACCCAAATTTTGTATATTTTTACTAATTAACAGTAAAATATTTCCTCTATGCATGTAAATTTCGCCTAGTTTTAAGAAAATAATATACTTAAGCTGAGTATATTTTTACTATATAAGAGTAAAAAATTTCCTATAAATATGGAAATGTTTCCTAGGTATAAGGAAATGATATAATCAAATTTTGTATATTTTTTCTATATTAAAGTAAACGATTTCCTCAGCGTAAGTAAATGTTTTACTTAAATTGAGTATGAAATATCAAGAATTTTAAGATGTTATCCTCAACTTGAGTAAATTGTTTTACTTATGTTGAGTAAATTATGTCTTTATTTTTTATAAAAGTGTGCTATATGTAAAGAAATCTGTGAATAAAATAAGTATATTTTTGTTGAAAATGGCTTTATTTTGGTAAATATATTTACTTTAAATATGTATATAAGTATTAAAAGGACAGTATAATTTAGACGCTTTAAAGAATTTTTTTTTCATAAATCAATACTATTTCTCCACAAAAGTACCATACTAACATTTCAGTATTTCCGAAGTTACAGCCTATTGAAATCATAATCTTCAGTCGCATCTATGTATGTTTCTTTAACTTCAGTTAAATTCTTATTAAAATTTTGAACTAAAAAAAGTTTTTTCACTGCTCACACCGTACAGAGCGCATTTTTAATCCAACTAAAGAATTATTTTTCATAAAATTCATTTCAAAAAAACTATTTCGATATATTTTTTATGAGACATTAAATTTGAAAATTCAAAAATTTTCTATTAAAATATAGTTTGTTATTAAAAAAAATATATTAAAATTAAAGTCTTTACAGATTTCTTTATTCCTTCTAGAAGAAAATTTTATGGAGAATAAGAAATTTTTGTTTTCTTATTTATTTGAATACAATTTTTCAAAAACAAAAGATTTCAGAAAAATTTAATTGAAGTTTAAGAAACAAATACAATGTGACTGAAGTTTTTAAGTTCAATAGGCTTTAACCCTGGAAATATTTAGAACTTCGTTTTGAAAATTTAGTATTATATTATTGTAGAGAAGTGCTATCGATTTATGAAAAAATCAATCTAATTCAGGCTGGATCCTTAATACTTATACACATATGTATGTATTTTAAGAAAATATATTTACCATAATAAAGCCATGTAAAACAAAAAATATACTTATTTCAATCATTACTTTCTTTAGTTACAGGACACCTATAAAAAATAAACTCATAATTTACTTACCATAAGTATAGCAATTTACTCAAATTTTAAAAAGCTAAAAACTTTATTTAATAACCAGGGCAACGACTTTCATGCACATGCATGTTTGTAGTCATTAATACAAAAGTGATTTAAACCAAATACTTTTCCGAATCAAAGAATTTGCAACGAAATGGCATCGATTTGTTATTGCATATTTTTGCATATTTTGTTATAAATGAATATTTTTGCATATTTTACTTTTAAGTGCATATTTTTGGCATATTTTATGATTATTATTGCGTATTTTTGCATGTTATTCATTAAATTGCATATTTTCTTCATATATTTTTTTTTAACTAAGGGTGAATAAAATAAAAATAAATAAATAAAAAAATAAGATTTAGTGAAAAATAAAGAAAAAGAAGAATTTAAAAACCTTAACGCAGCACTTAACTAGAAGGAAAACATCAAGTTGTCATCTACTTACGACATTTATATTGGATTTAATTTTTAATTAAATGCTCGAATAAAAAATATGATTTTAAAAATCGATAAATTTAGAGTGTATTTTTTTGGTTTTAAGCGTTTATTTTTGGATTTTAAGTGCATATTTTTGGGTTTTTACTGCATATTTTGAGCGCAAATTTTCGATTTTTAAGTGCATGAAAGTCGCTGCCCTGTTATAACATTAGAAAATTTTGAAATAAATATAAATATATAAAAATAAAGATTACGGAATTTTTTTAGATTTTTTTCTATTTTATGTTTTATTAATAATATTTACTTCAGTTTTCTTAAAAAAATTTTATGTATCGGGTTTCTAAATAATATAATATAGATAAAAATAAATATATGAATAAAAAATGTTGCTTTTATCGCATTACAATACTATGTGGCTCTGAAAGATAAAATAATTAAATTGAGTTTTAATGAAAAATTATTTTTGAAATATGTATAAACTTACATCTTTAAAACAATTCAAACGACCCACTGAAACCTGACAAAATCACAGCTGCCCAAGAAGGGAATAAGCGGCAAAGATTGAATCCTGTAAATATTTTGTTAACTTAAGTATGTATGTATTTATCTATAATAAAAATAATTTTGCTCTTTACCTGCCAATGTTGCAATTTAAACGTAAAAGTTCTCGGGACCCATACATGTGCGTCATAAAACATAAAAAGATAAATAGGCATCAGAAAACACAGTTTTTAAAATAGTTCAATAAATAACCTTATATTTAATAAAAACCTTATATATTAATAAAACAGTTTATTATGTGCTGATGCTCGCACAAATATAACTATGATTACCACTAAAATATTTTGAGTATGACTTAAATTGTTAAAAAAAAAAAAAATATAAAATTTAAATGAAATAAATGCATTTAACAGTTGTTTTTCAAATATATTATAAGATACAAAAATAATTGAAAAAAATCAAACACAAATCCTTGAGAAAGTACATATAGTGTTCACAATAAAAAAAGTCACCTAGTACAATAACATAATTCTGAGTCCGTATTGTCGGCGAATTGAAGCAAAAGTTTATGAATATAAATTATCAAATTGAACCAATTATAAGAATAAACAACTTATTGCGCCGATGCTCAACAATTATATTTCTTAAACTTGTGTAAATTAAAAAAATTTACTAATATATTTAAATATGACAAAATACATTTAAAAATGTTCAAATATTAAATATAAGCCCAAATTAGTTTGGAAGTATCGTAAAAAAAGTAACGTATCATTCTCATAATGAATAAAAAGAGTATAAAAAATAAAAATATTGTATTTTTTATCCTTTTCTTGTGCATAGAATTAAATGTCAAGTAATAAAATATAAAATTCCTATTTTCAACAGAACTTTTTTACGATTATACTTGACAACAGTTTCAATGCATAGAAAAAAGATAAAAATGTAATTCTATATTATTTTAACACATTGAATTGATTACAGACACGTTTTTTTACTTTACGATTAGACTAATGAAGCCTTAAAACACAATATAAACTTACTAACGAATGTTATCCTGACCAAGCACATGATTAACTTTTAGTTTATAAATTTAATAAGTATGTTTTCATAATTCTACCATTTAAAGTATTTTTTTTTGCTCAATTATGTACAAGTTTAAAAATTAAAACGATGTACGTTAGGTTTCCCTACAACTCAATAAGTTGGGATAAAATCCAATCTTATTTTGGTCAATGAGAAATTCGAAATTTTGCTCAACTAATGAACCAACGTTTCTAAGCTGGGTACATGTGTAACCGTCATTGTACCAACAGTGCAACTCCTTACAAATCTACGCTGGCGCAGACTAACGCGCTGGGACACTATGTCATTAAGGGCTGGGAGTTGGTAGTCACCTAGTACAATAACATAATTCTGAGTCCGTATTTACGGCGAGTTGAAGCAAAAGTTTATGAATATAAATTAGCAAATTGAACCAATCATAAGAACAAACAACTTATTGCGCTGATGCTCAACAATTATATTTCTTAAACTTGTGTAAATTAAAAATATTTACTAATATATTTAGATATGATAAAATACATTTAAAAATGTTCAAATATTAAATATAAAACACAATATAAACTTACTAACGAATCTTATCCTATCCAAGCACATGCCTAACTTTTAGTTTATAAATTTAATGAGTACGTTTTTATAAATCTGCTAAAAATCGAAGCTTTTTAAAGTATTTTTTTTTGCTCAATTTTCTACAAGTTTAAAAATTAAAACGATGTACGTTAGGTTTCCCTACAACTCAATAAGTTGGGATAAAATCCAGTCTTATTTTGGTCAATTAAAGGCTGCCATATATTTACCAGTCACATTTGTGACCTTGGCTCATTGACATGGGCAGATTACATTAGGTCTTAAAGAATACTTTCACACGCCAGGCTGAACTTTCGACTTATTTAAAAAAAACTGATTTAAGAAATAATTTTGTGTCAAAAGTCAACTTGGCGGATGAAAACATTCTGAAGAAATGAATGCTGAATCCACACATGCTCATGCAAGATTCAGGGCTAGCCATGGTTATTGCCGCGAATGTTTCTTTGAACCGCTAGCTGGACTAACCGAAAACTCAATGGCCGAATATAAATTACTGAAAATTATAGCAAATTGAACCAATTATAAGAACAAACAACTTATTGCGCTGATGCTCAACAATTATATTTCTTAAACTTGTGTAAATTAAAAAAATTTGCGAATATATTTAGATATGATAAAATACATTTAAAAACGTTCAAATATTAAATATAAAACACAATATAAACTTACTAACGAATGTTATCCTATCCAAGCACATGCCTAACTTTTAGTTTATAAATTTAATGAGTACGTTTTTATAAATCTGCTAAAAATCGAAGCTTTTTAAAGTATTTTTTTTTTGCTCAATTTTCTACAAGTTTAAAAATTAAAACGATGTACGTTAGGTTTCCCTACAACTCAATAAGTTGGGATAAAATCCAGTCTTATTTTGGTCAATTAAAGGCTGCCATATATTTACCAGTCACATTTGTGACCTTGGCTCATTGACATGGGCAGATTACATTAGGTCTTAAAGAATACTTTCACACGCCAGGCTGAACTTTCGACTTATTTAAAAAAAACTGATTTAAGAAATAATTTTGTGTCAAAAGTCAACTTGGCGGATGAAAACATTCTGCAGAAATGAATGCTGAATCCACACATGCTCATGCAAGATTCAGGGCTAGCCATGGTTATTGCCGCGAATGTTTCTTTGAACCGCTAGCTGGACTAACCGAAAACTCAATGGCCGAATATAAATTACTGAAAATTATAGCAAATTGAACCAATTATAAGAACAAACAACTTATTGCGCTGATGCTCAACAATTATATTTCTTAAACTTGTGTAAATTAAAAAAATTTGCGAATATATTTAGATATGATAAAATACATTTAAAAATGTTCAAATATTAAATATAAAACACAATATAAACTTACTAACGAATGTTATCCTATCCAAGCACATGCCTAACTTTTAGTTTATAAATTTAATGAGTACGTTTTTATAAATCTGCTAAAAATCGAATCTTTTTAAAGTATTTTTTTTTGCTCAATTTTCTACAAGTTTAAAAATTAAAACGATGTACGTTAGGTTTCCCTACAACTCAATAAGTTGGGATAAAATCCAGTCTTATTTTGGTCAATTAAAGGCTGCCATATATTTACCAGTCACATTTGTGACCTTGGCTCATTGACATGGGCAGATTACATTAGGTCTTAAAGAATACTTTCACACGCCAGGCTGAACTTTCGACTTATTTAAAAAAAACTGATTTAAGAAATAATTTTGTGTCAAAATTCAACTTGGCGGATGAAAACATTCTGCAGAAATGAATGCTGAATCCACACATGCTCATGCAAGATTCAGGGCTAGCCATGGTTATTGCCGCGAATGTTTCTTTGAACCGCTAGCTGGACTAACCGAAAACTCAATGGCCGAATATAAATTACTGAAAATTATAGCAAATTGAACCAATTATAAGAACAAACAACTTATTGCGCTGATGCTCAACAATTATATTTCTTAAACTTGTGTAAATTAAAAAAATTTGCGAATATATTTAGATATGATAAAATACATTTAAAAATGTTCAAATATTAAATATAAAACACAATATAAACTTACTAACGAATGTTATCCTATCCAAGCACATGCCTAACTTTTAGTTTATAAATTTAATGAGTACGTTTTTATAAATCTGCTAAAAATCGAAGCTTTTTAAAGTATTTTTTTTTTGCTCAATTTTCTACAAGTTTAAAAATTAAAACGATGTACGTTAGGTTTCCCTACAACTCAATAAGTTGGGATAAAATCCAGTCTTATTTTGGTCAATTAAAGGCTGCCATATATTTACCAGTCACATTTGTGACCTTGGCTCATTGACATGGGCAGATTACATTAGGTCTTAAAGAATACTTTCACACGCCAGGCTGAACTTTCGACTTATTTAAAAAAAACTGATTTAAGAAATAATTTTGTGTCAAAAGTCAACTTGGCGGATGAAAACATTCTGCAGAAATGAATGCTGAATCCACACATGCTCATGCAAGATTCAGGGCTAGCCATGGTTATTGCCGCGAATGTTTCTTTGAACCGCTAGCTGGACTAACCGAAAACTCAATGGCCGAATATAAATTACTGAAAATTATAGCAAATTGAACCAATTATAAGAACAAACAACTTATTGCGCTGATGCTCAACAATTATATTTCTTAAACTTGTGTAAATTAAAAAAATTTGCGAATATATTTAGATATGATAAAATACATTTAAAAATGTTCAAATATTAAATATAAAACACAATATAAACTTACTAACGAATGTTATCCTATCCAAGCACATGCCTAACTTTTAGTTTATAAATTTAATGAGTACGTTTTTATAAATCTGCTAAAAATCGAAGCTTTTTAAAGTATTTTTTTTTGCTCAATTTTCTACAAGTTTAAAAATTAAAACGATGTACGTTAGGTTTCCCTACAACTCAATAAGTTGGGATAAAATCCAGTCTTATTTTGGTCAATTAAAGGCTGCCATATATTTACCAGTCACATTTGTGACCTTGGCTCATTGACATGGGCAGATTACATTAGGTCTTAAAGAATACTTTCACACGCCAGGCTGAACTTTCGACTTATTTAAAAAAAACTGATTTAAGAAATAATTTTGTGTCAAAAGTCAACTTGGCGGATGAAAACATTCTGCAGAAATGAATGCTGAATCCACACATGCTCATGCAAGATTCAGGGCTAGCCATGGTTATTGCCGCGAATGTTTCTTTGAACCGCTAGCTGGACTAACCGAAAACTCAATGGCCGAATATAAATTACTGAAAATTATAGCAAATTGAACCAATTATAAGAACAAACAACTTATTGCGCTGATGCTCAACAATTATATTTCTTAAACTTGTGTAAATTAAAAAAATTTGCGAATATATTTAGATATGATAAAATACATTTAAAAATGTTCAAATATTAAATATAAAACACAATATAAACTTACTAACGAATGTTATCCTATCCAAGCACATGCCTAACTTTAAGTTTATAAATTTAATGAGTACGTTTTTATAAATCTGCTAAAAATCGAAACTTTTTAAAGTATTTTTTTTTTGCTCAATTTTCTACAAGTTTAAAAATTAAAACGATGTACGTTAGGTTTCCCTACAACTCAATAAGTTGGGATAAAATCCAGTCTTATTTTGGTCAATTAAAGGCTGCCATATATTTACCAGTCACATTTGTGACCTTGGCTCATTGACATGGGCAGATTACATTAGGTCTTAAAGAATACTTTCACACGCCAGGCTGAACTTTCGACTTATTTAAAAAAAACTGATTTAAGAAATAATTTTGTGTCAAAAGTCAACTTGGCGGATGAAAACATTCTGCAGAAATGAATGCTGAATCCACACATGCTCATGCAAGATTCAGGGCTAGCCATGGTTATTGCCGCGAATGTTTCTTTGAACCGCTAGCTGGACTAACCGAAAACTCAATGGCCGAATATAAATTACTGAAAATTATAGCAAATTGAACCAATTATAAGAACAAATAACTTATTGCGGTGATGCTCAACAATTATATTTCTTAAACTAGTGTAAATTAAAAAAATTTACTAATATAATTAGATATGATAAAATACATTTAAAATGTTCAAATATTAAATATAAAACTCGATGTTTTTTATTTTTTAAAATTTTTGGCAATAATTTGAACTAACACTGATTATATATTACGAAAATTTTAGAATATTTAAAAATTTATATATATTTAAAAAATTTAGAAGCATATGTTATAAAAAAAATGTCGTGTAAATTCATAACTGTTGCTTTTTTATAAAAGGTACTTTGTTATAAAAGGTACTTTTTTATAAAAGGTACTTTTTTATAAAAGGTACTTTTTTATAAAAGGTACTTTTTTATAAAAGGTACTTTTTTATAAAAAGTACTTTTTTAGAAAAGGTACTTTTTATAAAAGGTACTTTTCTATAAAAGGTACTTTTTTATAAAATGTACTTTTTATAAAAGGTACTTTTAAGCTACTTTTTATAAAGGTTATTTTTTTATAAAAGGTATTTTTTTATAAAATGTACTTTTAATAAAAGTATTTTTTATAAAAATTATTTTTTACAAATGCGCATTTTATAAAAAGGTACTTTTTTATAAAAGGTTCTTTTTTATAAAAGGTACTTTTTTATAAAAGGTACTTTTTTATAAAAGGTACTTTTTTATAAAAGGTACTTTTTTATAAAAGGTACTTTTTTTAAAATGTACTTTTGAGAAAAGGTACTTTTTTATAAAAGGTACTTTTTATAAAAGGCACTTTTTTATAAAGGTTCTTTTAAGCTACTTTTTATAAGTTTTTTTTTATAAAAGGTATTTTTTATAAAATGTACTTTTAATAAAAGTGTTTTATATAAAAATTACTTTTTAAAAATGCGCTTTTAAGAAAAAGGTACTTTTTTATAAAAGGTACCTCTTTATAAAAGGTACCTTTTTATAAAAGGTACCTTTTTATAAAAGGTACTTTTTTATAAAAGGTACTTTTTTATAAAAGGTACTTTTTTATAAGGTAGTTTTTCTATAAAAGGCACATTTTTATAGGAGGTACTTTTTTATAAAAGGTACTTTTTTATAAAAGGTACTTTTTTATAAAAGGTACTTTTTTAGAAAAGGTACTTTTTATAAAAGGTACTTTTTTATAAAAGGTACTTTTTTATAAAAGGTACTTTTTTATAAAATGTACATATTTATAAAAGGTACTTTTTATAAAAGGTACTTTTTATAAAAGGTACTTTTTATAAAAGGTACTTTTTATAAAAGGTACTTTTTATAAAAGGTACTTTTTATAAAAATTACTTTTTATAAAAATTACTTTTTATAAAATGTCCTTTTTTATAAAAGGTACTTTTTTATAAAAGGTACTTTTTTATAAAAGGTACTTTTTTATAAGGTAGTTTTTCTATAAAAGGCACATTTTTATAGAAGGTACTTTTTTATAACAGGTACTTTTTTATAAAAGGTACTTTTTTAGAAAAGGTACTTTTTATAAAAGGTACTTTTTTATAAAAGGTACTTTTTGATAAAAGGTACTTTTTTATAAAAGGTACATATTTATAACAGGTACTTTTTATAAAAGGTACTTTTTATAAAAGGTACTTTTTATAAAAGGTACTTTTTATAAAAGGTACTTTTTATAAAAATTACTTTTTATAAAATGTCCTTTTTTATAAAAGGTACTTTTTTATAAAAGGTACTTTTTTATAAAAGGTACTTTTTTATAAGGTAGTTTTTCTATAAAAGGCACATTTTTATAGAAGGTACTTTTTTATAAAAGGTACTTTTTTAGAAAAGGTACTTTTTATAAAAGGTACTTTTTTATAAAAGGTACTTTTTATAAAAGGTACTTTTTATAAAAGGTACTTTTTATAAAAGGTTCTTTTTATAAAAGGTACTTTTTATAAAAGGTACTTTTTATAAAAATTACTTTTTATAAAATGTCCTTTTTTATAAAAGGTACTTTTTTATAAAAGGTACTTTTTTATAAGGTAGTTTTTCTATAAAAGGCACATTTTTATAGAAGGTACTTTTTTAGAAAAGGTACTTTTTATAAAAGGTACTTTTTTATAAAAGGTACTTTTTTATAAAAGGTACTTTTTATAAAAGGTACTTTTTATAAAAGGTACTTTTTATAAAAGGTACTTTTTATAAAAGGTACTTTTTATAAAAGGTACTTTTTATAAAAGGTACTTTTTATAAAAATTACTTTTTATAAAATGTCCTTTTTTATAAAAGGTACTTTTTTATAAAAGGTACTTTTTTATAAGGTAGTTTTTCTATAAAAGGCACATTTTTATAGAAGGTACTTTTTTATAAAAGGTACTTTTTTAGAAAAGCTACTTTTTATAAAAGGTACTTTTTTATAAAAGGTACTTTTTTATAAAAGGTACTTTTTATAAAAGGTACTTTTTTATAAAAGGTACATATTTATAAAAGGTACTTTTTATAAAAGGTACTTTTTATAAAAGGTACTTTTTATAAAAGGTACTTTTTATAAAAATTACTTTTTATAAAATGTCCTTTTTTATAAAAGGTACTTTTTTATAAAAGGTACTTTTTTATAAGGTAGTTTTTCTATAAAAGGCACATTTTTATAGAAGGTACTTTTTTATAAAAGGTACTTTTTTATAAAAGGTACTTTTTTATAAAAGGTACTTTTTATAAAAGGTTCTTTTTATAAAAGGTACTTTTTATAAAAGGTACTTTTTATAAAAATTACTTTTTATAAAATGTCCTTTCTTATAAAAGGTACTTTTTTATAAGGTAGTTTTTCTATAAAAGGCACATTTTTATAGAAGGTACTTTTTTATAAAAGGTACTTTTTATAAAAGGTACTTTTTATAAAAGGTACTTTTTATAAAAGGTACTTTTTATAAAAGGTACTTTTTATAAAAGGTACTTTTTATAAAAATTACTTTTTATAAAATGTCCTTTTTTATAAAAGGTACTTTTTTATAAAAGGTACTTTTTTATAAGGTAGTTTTTCTATAAAAGGCACATTTTTATAGAAGGTACTTTTTTATAAAAGGTACTTTTTTAGAAAAGGTACTTTTTATAAAAGGTACTTTTTTATAAAAGGTACTTTTTTATAAAAGGTACTTTTTATAAAAGGTACTATTTTATAAAATGTACTTTTTTATTAAACATACTTTTTTATAAAAGGTACTTTTTTATAGAAATTACTTTTTAATAATGCGCTTTTTATAAAAGGGTACTTTTTTATAAAAGGTACTTTTTTTATAAAAAGCATTTTTTTATAAAAGGTACTTTTTATAAAACGTACTTTTTTATAAAAGGTACTTTTTCATAAAACGTACTTTTTTATAAAAGGTACTTTTTTATAAAAGGTACTTTTTTATAAAAGGTACTTTTTTATAAAAGGTACTTTTTGTAAAAGGTACTTTTTTATAAAAGGTACTTTTTTATAAAAGGTACTTTTTTATAAAAGGTGCTTTTTTATAAAAGGTACTTTTTTATAAAAGGTGCTTTTTTATAAAAGGTACTTTTTTATAAAAGGCGCTTTTTTATAAAAGGTACTTTTTTATAAAAGGCGCTTTTTTATAAAAGGTACTTTTTTATAAAAGGTACTTTTTTGTAAAAGGTACTTTTTTGTAAAAGGTTGTTTTTTATAAAAGGTATATTTTTTAATAAAATATACTTTTTATAAAAGGTACTTTTTTATAAAAGGTACTTTTTTTATAAAAGGTACTTTTTTATAAAAGTTACTTTTTTATAAAAGGTACTTTTTTATAAAACGTACTTTTTTATAAGGCACTTTTTTATAAAAGGTACTTTTTCATAAAACGTACTTTTTTATAAAACGTACTTTTTTATAAAAGGTACTTTTTCATAAAAACCCTTTTTTATTAAAGCTATTTTTTATAAAAGGTATTTATTATAAAATGTACTTTTTATAAAAGGTACTTTTTATTAAAAGGTACAAGTTAATTAAGACGGCTAACAAATATTAGCCGAAATCAGCTAAAATCGGAGGCGGCTCGAAATCACAAATAATAGCGCAGATTGGACCTCTGCTTCAAATGCAATAAAAAAAATGGCATTAAATTTGCAAATTACAGACAAAGTAAAAACAAGATTGTTTTCCTTGCTGTTGCTTTGTGTGTTATTTAAAATTTTTTTAATTATAACTTTTTTTATCACTTATATTTTAACACTTTTATTTATTAACTAAATATAAATAGTACTTACCGAAAGACACAACCAAGTTCGTCAAGTGATAAACGAAAACTAAAAGCTTTCAGATCTGCATTTTGCAACGCCAACTAGCGGTGCCAGATGTGACGGTTTTACGTCATTTAGACGATTATTTGGTGAAAAATTATTAAATGAAGATTGAAAATTTTTTGCTAAAATTTTAATTAATTTTGACGATTTCTGAAAATTACAGATTTGTTTAACAAATTTAAAGCAAAACACTGAAAGAAATAATTTAGAACCTTTTGAACTCTCTCTTTGAAAATTCTCCTTAATTCACCATTCATACTGAAGACGAAAACTCGTTAAATGAGTTTGCGTTCCAAAGCATTTAAAAGTACACGTTTTCGCATATTAAATAAGAACTCTTTGACATTGCATTTTTATCTATAACTTAAAGCCTATACTGTGAGCATGAAAACGCGTTCTTTTTTTAAAACTAAAACTCGATAGTAATGTGTTTTCGGCGAAAGAATTTTTGAATACTCCTGCATTTAAAATACAAATCTGAGGGATAAATGCGGTATGTCTATGCGATAAATAGATATGATAGAACCTCTTCTTATTCAAAGTCCTTGCATGGTATTAGTTTTGACGATTTGCTTAATATTGAATTTATATTGTTATAATGTTCACTAGATTTCATTTGAAATCCAATTCGAAATCTATATCGTTTACATTCGAATATTTGACAGATGAATGGGATTTCGATTATCCAACAACAATTTTTTTGTAAACAATTAAACTAGCCTTACAAAATATCCAAAATTAAAAGATTTTCTAAAAACCACTTTATTAAATGGCGGAACTTAAAAATCATTTATATTATGAAAGATACAATGTTATATTTGCTAAAAAATGTGTTTTAGTATAGGGATGATTAGTTGAAAGCTGAAATATTCAATGTTTTGTCAGTGGTCTAGCCGGCGCCATCAAATGATTTTTCATTGTTTCTCTTCTTCGGAGACAAAAAATAGCCATTTTCAATTTTAAATATTTCTTTCAATTAAAAATAACAGACTTTAGTATGTTATTCTTTAAGTTTTTTAAGTTACTAAAATTTATTATTTATTAATTTTTTATGACATAAACACCTGCTAAATGTTGCCGTTTTTTGTGCAAACTTCCCTACTTTTCTGTAAATATGGGAGAAAAATTGGATTTCAATTTGGATTTCGATGAGATTTTTCTGAAATTCAAATTAAATTGGGATTTCATTTCCTATGGGAAATCTGTTTGAAATTTTTGTTAGATTTCCATCGAAAATAGTGATTAATTCACTATAAGATTAAACCATTAATTCTGCTGCATAAAATTAGATATACAAAAGAACCAAATAAACTTTATAGATATCTTCATTTTGCTTTATCCGGAAGAACCAGGACAATAATTTTCACTTTTCGTCGCACTTTAAATTCTGATTGGCACTTTCTGATAAATGTTGAACATCTTTGAACTCTCTACCCCTTAGTATACAATTAATAGGCAACGTTGTACGATTTAAAAAAATACTCTTCAAGTTTTTTAATAATCAGTACGTATTAAACTTGTAATCGTTTGTTCCCTATTTTGAAATCAAATTTAATGTATGTATGTATTTAATTTTATTGCACCTAATATTATTAATGTGAAATTTTTTCATTTAATTTTAGTTAAAAATCATTTGTTACAAAATAATATAAACATTATAAGATCACATACTGTAATTAAAAAGATTTTTATCTTGTTGTATGTGATATACTAAATTTTTCAATAAATAAAAATAAAATAACAAAATTTCCTAGCAAGTTGTAGTAAAAACAATGGTTTTAAAGTTTTTTACATCTCTGATTGAAAATATTAAAAGAAAATGAAGGAATGTCAAAAACAATAATAATTTCAATTTATTTTAAATTTTTATTAAATATATTTATGTTGTTAAACAATTAAGGACAAATAAATATTTAAACTCTTTTTTACATTGTTGAAGTGTTCCATGATTTTTTCGCCATTTTCATTGCATTCATATTTGCCAAATAACTTCCCAAAATACAATAACTATCAACAATTATAGTGAGAACAGGTGAGTTTCAAAATATTTCAATTTTTAACGAAAACTGAAAAATTTCCGCAGTGAGAACGTAGTTTATCTCTATTTTGAAATCTGATCAAATTTTAAACGAATAAATTCACATAACTCGTTTCATTGATTGAATTATTTTCTACTTAAATCAATCAATAACTTATTCAAAGGTGCAATTTGAATTTTGTGGCGTTTTTCACAGTATCAAACAGCAAATCACACTTTCTACAAATCAATTTAATTAAAAATACCTGCCTTGATTTATATTTTGCGCATCACATCCTTTAAAAAAATAATTCCATAGAATCAAAATTGAATCAATATAAGTTTTAATAATTGAATCCCAAAATTGTGGACAAATGTTGGATCTGGCGCACCAAATACAATCAGATCCAATTTTATTTTGACTTTAAACTAGAATAAAAGAACTTATGCCTAAATTTTGATCTTCTTACCGAGAAATTCTTCAAACAAAATTTGTTTGTACTACATTTTTTGTACCAGTCATGAAAATCACCAAATTTTTCAGATCAATTTACAATTCTAGTAAAAATAGTAAACTACGAAAGTACTAATTGCCAAAAAGGAATTGGTCATCATATGGAACGCAAGAAAATTATAACAAAAGTAGTAAATCGAAACAACTGAATTAAAAAATTTGCAAATATCTCTTTGAAAACGATATTAAGATAAAAAAAATTAATAAAAATAGTAAAAACTAGCATGTAAACAAAGGGACATATTATTGATATTCTTTTTTATTATAAAAGAACTTCTAAAACGATTTTCATAAAAACTTTCTAAAAATCCACATTTCGATAATAAATGGGTATGCATTGCTTTTGACATACAACGCCAAAAACTAGTTTTGTACGAAAACTACCTAGTTTTTGGACGTTGCTAGTTTTTATTTGTCAAAACGCATACATAAAAAACGAACAAAAACTAGTTTTGTACAAAAACTGGGTAGTTTCTGATCAGTCTAAATTCAGTACTAATTTTGGAAAGCAGGTAAAATTAATTGTTACTTCAGTTTTATAAAACAATTTTGATTGAAAAATAAGTATAACTTCTGTTTTTATGATATATTACCGCTGTCGATTTTTTGATGATTTGTTACAAAATTCTTGACGACTTTTGTTTTGCATTTTTGACGATTTTTTGCCAAAAAAGTCTGGCACCACTGCACCAACTTTAGAATGGTTAGTGATGAGTGATGCCATGTAATTTTTTAGAATTCCCCTAAACTATTTGAAAATTCTCTTAGATTTAGGAGTTTTCAAAAAAGTATTTTTTCTTGGAAAACAAAATAAAAATTTCAAGAATTAGTTCCTTAATTTAATTATTCTGAATTAAAAATTCAGTAAATTAATTCACAAAAGACCATTTATCGTAAATTTGATAACTTTCTATGGGTTAAACTTCGAAAATTATGCTATATTACAACGAAAGCACATTAGCACTCAAACTTTAAACTTCATTGAGTGGAATTTATATTTATTTTCGCTCAATTTAAATCAAATAATTTAATTCAGATTGTAATAGCGAATACCCATATATTGATAAGTTTCCATATGATGTTTTGGTTATTTACCACTATCTTAGGAGTTCTAATTGTAAAAAAAATCTATTGAAGTCATGGGTAATTTTATAAATTTGGGAAAGTTTGTCTACACTTCTGGGTAATTGCTAATTTCGCTTGTGGCAACGCTGCTTAGCTTTGCTCTTTGATTTCTGTTATTCTCACAGCTCTTATTTCTTTGTTATTCACCGTATATCTCTTTTATATCTTTACATGCTTATTAATAAAAAAACTTTTTGTCTTATTAGGGGCTTATTGAAGAATTTTTGTTATTGTTTGTTTTATTAAACTGTAAAATAATTCAAAACATTTTTGTGAATACAAGCCTTAAAATATAAAAAGTTAGTATTTTACTGAAAAAAATTAACGACTTTAACATAGAAAAAGTATGTTAAAATCGCTAATTAAATGTTTTTTGTGATTTAGCGCTAAACTTTAATGAGTTTTGTTATTTGTTTTAAAATATTATAGCTTAACATATTGATATTTTTTTAAAAAAATTTTTTTTTTTTTTATAAAAAATATAAATTGTCTAAAAATCCATATTTTCATTAGAAATGATCATGTATTTTTCCAACGTACAATGGTCTTTATTGAATATTTTGACCATATTAATAATTTAATGAAAGTCGATATTGATAATTTGAAGGTAAATCGTAAAATTTGTATGAACATATTCAATATGTGAGAAAAAATACATAAGTTTTTGTACTACTTTTCGATGATATTAATTTTTGCATTATTTATAAATCTAATAATTTGGTAGCGATTTTTTGGATCTGGTCTAGAAATTATTTGAGAAATTGTTGGCATTACTGGTCAGAGAAATACTAAAATAGAAGAGTAGAAATAACTGTTCATTGACGAGCACATTCGTTATACGAACAATATAGGGTTGTTTTTTATAATATAGCTCAGGGATGGAAAATGCTGTACTTTAGTACTTTTTTAATGAGAAAAAGCAAATCTGAAATTTTATAAAATTTTTTTAATTTTTGAATGGGAATAATTAATAATTTATTAATCAAAGAATCGTAGGAATATAATATTTCAACGGCAAAATTCATTGCAATCTCTTTATTCAATAAACAATTATAAAGGGGAGCATGAGGTCAGTTGGGAACAGGTTTGCTCTCAAAAGCTGCCCACACACTAGGGAACATGCGTGACGGAACATGTGTTTCTACTTTTTAATTTTTTGATACAGACGATGCACACACGACAACAAAATCTCAAGCGAAATATCAATTTTGTTTGTTTGTAGAACTGATCACATGAAATATGGGCGGAAGAAAATCAAATTAATTAATTTGTTAATTGTTAGTTTTCCATATGCTGCTGTTTTTTTTAGTTTTATTTTTTTAGTTATCACATTTTATGTCCCATAATTTTCGCAAATATACTCATTTATAAAATTATACCAGTTTTCATTATTTATAATTGGTAGCATTCGACAGAGAAACCTTAAACTGATACCGGTGACTTGTAGCGATTTGTGATTACTTAAGGGCGGATTATGGGACCGTAAACGTAAATGTGATGTAACTGTACCGTGCCGTAGCTAAAAAGTACACTTATAGATTATCGTAAACGACATTACTATTTAGCATCTATTTCATGTGGTTTTATATTTTATTATAAATTTTTCCATTTATTTGTTAATTTTTATTCCTTATTTGTTGTTTGAATCAATTTTCTTTATTAATTTCATATTTTTTCCGACTAAAATCATTCAGCTGTTTCGATGCCGGATAGAAAATTCTGATTTCAACAGAATGATCCGGCAAGTTCGTTTACATTTAAGTATTAGTAACCATTCGTATACATTTCTTCTTGTGGTATCGGAACAGCTGATTCGTTACAGATACGTTTACGGTTGGGTAACTCAGCCTTTACTCTGCTGAACGATTTTTTCTTTGTTTTGTTTTTAATACACTTTTTCTATAGTTTCCTTTTATTTTTGTTAAATTTTTGTTTTCGAATTATATTTGTTTGTTTGTTTGTTTTTATTTGTCATTCTTAAAAAACAATTTTTATTGTAAATGAACAACAACAAATGTATCACTTCTTGATCAAAAGTAGCAAATATTGTTTACGCTACCAAAATATGACAGCGCAACCTGAGCGCTCAGACTGAGCGGTTAGTGATCAGGTCGTTCAGCATATATTTGTATAACTGTTGTAGAACTGTAAACTATTAAATTGTCGTCATTTTCATTTTCTCAAGTGCGTAATTACAAAAGCTCCTGATAGCGAGACTGCTATCAATGACCTATATACAGCAAAAACAGTACCATCGATACACACGATGAAAAATTGAGTTTGAAAACAAAAAATATCAAAAAATTTTGTAAACACGAAGGTCAACATGACACAATGCTATACACATTTCAACATTCGTAAAAAAGTGGCCATCTGGAATGGAATGTTCCCTAGTGTGTAAGCAGCTAAAAAAGTATCTATTAATTTTAGTTTTAATTTTTTTGAATAATATATTCCAGAATGGTTCGTCGTCTTACTTTCTGCATTATTACCGAAATTTTCGGTGCGAATTACTTAATCTGAAAGTAGTTTGTTTTTTCCAAAATGTATTTAAAAACCATTGGGTGTTTTTTTCCTAGTTCTTAAATTGCAACGGTTAACGAACAATAAGGGTTTTCACAAGGGGTGTACTATTTGTTGTATCGTTGTATCGTCCTAACAAAAAACAGAGTTGTTAAAAATTAAATTGAAAAAATACAACATTTGAGAATAGCACCATACAACATTTTTACGTATGTTTAGTGTCCTATGTTTGAGTGTGCTAACCGATAGAAAACTGAATAGAAAATCGTTGTTAAACACAAATAAAAATTTTAACAACTCTGTTTTTTGTTAGGACGATACAACAGATAGCACACCCCTTATGAACAACCTAAATGTTGTGCCAATTAAGATATCCCTAGCAGTTATTAAATTTTCTAAGCATGACAAAAACATATGCGAAAATTGTGATTTTCTACATTCAGAATTTAAAGGCAAATCTACACGGGATAGAAAAGTCTCGAGATTTTATGAAAATGCAGCTCTGTATAAGTCTACGAAATGTAATCTCTAGACCATTAACCATTGCTGTCATACACAAGTTTTTTTAATTAGTAATAATTTTTAAAATGTCTTGTAACATTATTGAACATTTCAGTTGCACTTTTTGTTATTTAGAGAAAAAATTATTCTTTGAAATACAAAAATTTTAATAAAAACAAATTCTTGACAACTAGAGATAGTACTTTGATGATAAAAATTAGTGCCAACAATATTAGAGATGACAAATTTAACGCGAACTCTACGAGAAATGTAGAAAATCACAATTATTTTTAAAAAGCCTTTAGTTTTTGATAATTCTTTTTTATTGATTTTGGTTTGGCGCTGAAGCTTTATTTAAAAAGGTACTGTCGGTTTTGGAAAAGTACTATACTGGTTAAGCTTCAGTACCATTTCAACAATATAATTTTTCATCCCTGATGTAATTTATGAACATATGCATTTACTAGAATTAGTGATATTGCTATTAACATGTTACTTTGCCATTAACATAAGTATGTTTTAATGAAGATATTGCCTTAACAGAAATAACTTAGGTTGTTTTTTCATCATTAATTTTATGTGAAATTTTAATAAAATATTTAAAATTATTTTATAATATTCTGACTACCGTTAAGGAGAAATTGCCTTAACTGAATTGTAACATTCATTAATCCATAATAAAATATTATTCTTTCAACTTCAAAAATGTAGCGATAAATACAATTTAAATGTTTCTTAAAAAATAAATCGTCAAATTTTTCAAACTTTTCAAGTGTTGCTTAAAAATTTAGCGATAAATCGCTAAATAATAATATATATATCAACAATTCTGATAAGGAAATAATTGAATAAAAAGCGCAAAGAAAACGTCAAGATTGACTTTAAACAAACGCTAGTTTTCCCACTAATAGTTAAGTCATTTTTAATTCCGCAAAATGTGTTGAAATATCGCTAGGTTAGACAAGAAAATAGCTAAATTGGTAACAGTGTTACTCAAAGAAATACTTAAATTAAAGAGCGAAAATAACAGTTCATGGAAGAGAACATTCGTCACACAACCATTTTGGGGTTGTTTTCTTTCACCTAGTGTCTACAAATGCAATAAAATGTGTAATGAAATTCGAAAATTAAGCATAGTATACCCGAAGGAACATTGAGTTTGGAAACAAAAAATATCTAAAGCTGCCCATACATTAAGGAACATTGAGTAGGGAACAAAAAATATCAAAAAATTTTGTAAACACGAATTGCACGATGTCAACACGCACACAAACACACACATTCACAAAAAAATGGGAATTTTTTCACGAATTTTCCCTAATGTATGGGCCGCTAAAAAATTTTGATAAGACACTAGGTTAATGGAATATACTTCCTGGTGTCTTGAGATGCAATAAAATTATAGCAAGCAATTGTCAAAATGATTTCATCTCAAGTGTAGACACTCAATTTCAATTTTATTCCAATATCATGATATCGCTAAACATGCAAGCGGCTCTGGCAATAATACCTGCCATCATATGTCACTTTTCCTTTTAATTTTATAATAAAAAATAACAGAAAATTTGATAAAAAGGAATTTATTATTTGTAGATAAAAATTAGTGGCTGAAAAAATGTTGTGTTTTTCGAAGAAAAATGTACGATATTCTTAGCCATGAAATGGTCAAGTGTTTTCCATCACTTTGCAATTGATATCATCTTGATGTTTCTCTGCAATGGTTTTGATATTTCATATCATATAATTTATCGCATTTGAAGACACCAGGTTATATGTATGTATTTACTAAAATCAACGAATCAAGGAATTTTACCTTGTACTTGGAAATAGTAAATTTTTCTTTATAGTAAAGATTTTTTCTTTATTTTAAAGGAATTTTTCTTAAATTAGGGAAAATGGTGTATACTTAATTTAAAGACATTTTGTCTTCAATAAAAAGGAAAAAGTTCTCCTATTTTAAAAAAAGATAATTTTACCTTGTACTTAAAAATAGTAAATTTGTCTTTATATTAATGATCTTTTCTTTATTTTAAAGAAATTTTCCTTAAATTAAGGAAAATTTCATATTTTTAATTTAAATAAATTTTGTCTTCAATCAAAAGTTATGTTTTTTTTTGAGTGAACATTTAAGGAAAAATTGCCTTAATTCAATGCTAACATTCATTAATGCAATTATATTTTTCTTTAGTTTGAGGAAATAATTTCTGAGACTCTGCTTAAATTTTCAAGTTGTAATTTAAAGAAACTATCCTTAAAATTATATCTTTTATAGCATTAAAACATATAAAATTATATTCTTGAGTTAATACGAGTATATGTTTTCTTATCTTGTGTAAAATATGTAACTGATTTAAATAAAACTCTCTACTTAATTTAAGTAAATCCAAAATTATGGACATAAATTAAAGAAGTTATGTCTTTAATACTATTTTTTCGAAAACATTTTTTGCTTGCTTGGTTTAAGTATATAAAATCATTACAATAAGAAATTTTTCTTTAAATTTAATAATTTCGTACACATACAAAGGAATTTCTTACACAATTTAAAAACGAATCAAAAGGGTTCAAATAAGGAAAAAATTTCCCTATTTTAATAAAAAAGGATTTTACGTTGTACTCAGATATAGTAAATTTTTCTTTATATTAAAGATTTTTTTTCTTTATTTTAAAGAAATCTTTCATAAATTGAGGAAAAGTCCGTATCCTTAATTTAAAGACATTTTGTCTTCAATAAAAAGTAAATTTTTCTTTATATTAAAGATTTTTTTCTTTATTTTAAAGAAATCTTTCTTAAATTAAGGAAAATTCCGTATCTTTAATTTAAAGATATTTTGTCTTCAGTAAAAAGTTATCCCTTTTTTTGAACGTACATTTAAGGAAAAATTGCCTTAACTCAATGCTAACATTCATTAAACCAATTATATTTTTCTTTAGTTTGAGGAAATAATTTCTGAGACTCTGCTCAAATTTTTAAGTTGTAATTTAAAGAAACCATCTTTAAAATTATATCTTTTATAGCATTAAAAAATATAAAATTATATTCTTGAGTTAATACGAGTATATGTTTCCTTATCTTGTGCAAAAAAATGTAACTGATTTAAATAAAACTCTATACTTAATTTAAGTAAATCCAAAATTATGGACATAAATTAAAGAAGTTATGTCTTTTTATGTCTTTAAAACCATTTTTTCGACAACATTATTTGCTTGCTTGGTTCAAGTATAGAAAATCTTTATAATAAGAAATTTATCATTAAATTTAATAATTTCGTACACATGCAAAGGAATTTCTTACAAAAATTAAAGACAAATCATGAGTGTCAAAATAAGGAAAAAAATTTCTTTATTTTAAGAAAGGAGGATTTTACGTTGTACTTAGAAATAGTAAATTTTTCTTTATACTAAGGATTTTTTCTTTATTTTAAAGAAATTTTTCTTAAGTTAAGGAAAATTCCGTATCCTTAATTTAAAGACATTTTGTCTTTAATAAAAAGTTATACTTTTTTTTGAGTGCATATTTATGAAATACTTAGGCAAAAAATCTATCTTAGTTTTGACTATAAAACTGGTCCGACACAAGTTTTCACCCATCAACAATTCCAATATATCCTGAAAGAAGGGAAGAAATTAAAATAGCCGTGTCTTTCACTTTTTCTATATCAATTAATTTAACCTTTCCAACCGCGAATTAATATTTAGTTAATATATTTATTTTAAAATTAAGACGTCCTTCCATATAAAAATATTACCTAAATATTAATTCGCGTTCTAAACTGTTAAACGAATTGATCTAGAATATATTCAATAGATTTTATCATGGGTACTACCAAAAGATGAATTTGTCGAACGGTGTTTTAATACAAATCGAGTTTTTCAAGTACAACATACGTCGGATTTATTTATTTTCTAACGAGCGGGAATTCCCGGGATCCCGGGAAATTCAGAAAAAAATCCCGCTGTCCCGGGAAATGAAAAAGTCCGGGAAAAGAAAAACCCTATACATACTACTAAATAAATACTGTTTTTTCGACTAAAATTTTTATAAATCGCGAAAACTAGGATTTTAGTTAATTCTCTTTTCATTGAATATAAATGGAATACCATTCTATATTCTTAAAAATAAAATTTGCCAATATTTATAATGTCTTAGTGCTTAAAATTAATTACATCATTTTTTACAAATAAAATTAATTCAATTAGATCGTATTAATTCAATTGCATCAAATTAATTCAATTGGATTAATTTTAACATTAATTAACATTTATGAATGACTGTTTTTCATGCTTTTTTAGGTATTTACTTAATTTTTTCGTGCTTTTGAATTTGTTTGTAGTGATAATTAATATCAACCCAGCAAAAATAGACCTTTTTGTGGCTCTGCTTATAAGCGAAAGATAAAAGCACTTTCATTACCATTACATATACGTAACTGTAATGAAATATTTTTCATTTCCATTATATTCAAGTAATTAATTTTAATTATTACAAAATTATACATGGCTTTTTATTACCGTTACTTTTATATAAATGTAAATATTTTTCCTTTTCGTGTGCTTTAATTTGAATTTATGGTATGCTGATTCGTCGCCTAAAGCTCAAATAACGAATAATCTTAAATTTTGAGGGCTCAAAGTATAAAATTCCCCATAAGCGCTCCTCAACCACAATATTTTATATGAAAATTTATAACTTTGCCAATAAAGGCGTGACTATAGAAAAATCAAACTTATTTCGCTTTTAGTTAAGTTATGATTTTTTTTCATTTCATTACAAGTAGTGAATTGTTTTTTTATTATATTACAAAAAAGTAATGTAAATGAAAATCAAACCATTACTTTATATAATAGGTATGAAGATAAAACTTTCATTACCATCACATAAAAAATTGTAATGAAAATGTAATGGTAATAATTTTGGCCCATCTCTGGATACAAGTAGCACTGAAAAGTATCTTCTAGTTTTGCAGTGCTGCTAAAACCATGTATATTTTTTGCTGGGATATAAAATAACCTATTGCAAAATAACCAGAAAATAAATATATAGCAAAGCGAATGACATATTTTTTTCGAATCGCGGAACGCCAAAAGCGTCAAATTTAAGGTATATTTTTTAAACTATAGAAGTATTAGAATTAATTCCATTAGGTGTATGTTGTAAATGCGAGTGAACATTTTTTTTTTTTTTATTTCTTTAAGAAGTTATGATTTACGCGCTCTACCGCGGCTTTTTACTTTCTTAATTGATAAACTGTGTCACTGTTAGTGAAATTAAAGTTATTCAAGTAAGTCGTGCGCACACGTGATAGAAAAAATAGGTGTGAATCAGCTACAAAGTTAATGAAACATTTTTGCGATTAACGCGATTTCTTTGTGCTTTTACAATTTGAAAATAACTTATTCAACTTTTTGGTACAATGCGTAATCATTACAAGATTTGTGAAAAATCTCACTTAGTTTCGTATCACTCAACTTTATGCAATTTAGTCGCTGAATGAACAAATTCAAAATAGAAAAGCAGGGGAAATCACGGTAATCGCAAAAATTTTCCACTGACTTTGTAACTGATTAACGGCGATTATTTCAAACTCCAACACTTACAACTCACTTGAATAGCCTTAGTTTCACTTACGATCCAACAGTTTCACAATTGCAAAAGAAAAACAAGAACCGCTGTGGGGCGCGTAACGCCTTTAAAGACACTTAATTAAATTTTAAGTCGCTTTTATTACATACACTTACCTTATGGATTATTTATAATACTGCTATAGGGTGAAAAAATACACTTTAAATTTAAAGCATTTAGGCTTTCGCGATTTAAAAAAACACTATATGGAACGGTATTCCATATTTTTTAAGCCCGATAACAAGCAAAAAACCACGAAAAAACATTCGACGGTTTTCAAAACAAAAATTTTATTCATACAAATGTTGTTTTTCATTTTGTTTTTTATTTACAAATACTTTTTGTTTGGCATTTTTTATTTCTACCGAAATTTGTCGGTAACTTTTTTAACGAATAATATCGTTAACTAAAATATAGTGAATCACTTTTTCGGTAACACAACCGACAATTATCATTAGTTAACGAATTCGATAAAATCGTTAAGAAAGTTAGAGAATCGCACTACTGATTCCAAAATTATTTGTAACCGGGCTTTAAAATGCATTACTAAAATTTGAGTGTTATACATACTTTGTTTTTTGTTTAAATCCTGGAATTCTTCCGGTTCCGTTTCACCAAATAAAAAAAAAAACAAATCAGTCAGTTCCAAATTTTTACCTCTAAAAAAACATTTGACTAAAAACATCCTTTGGTGGGTTTTGTTTTTTTGGTCATTTAATGAAGTTACATGGCAAGTTGGCATGTTTCCAGCTTCATCGTTTTAAATCCTCTAATTTTATAATGCAATACCAGAGCTTTAAAGAATTAATTCCTTTTTGGAATGAATTCCCAAAAATTTAATTCAATTCTTTAATTTAAGGAATGAATTTATTAATAAAACATAAGCAGGAATTAATTCCTGTGAATGAATTCAAAGAATTCAAATTTATAGAATGAATTCCCTGACCAAAACACTAAGAATTCGATTTTATGAATTCATTCCCTAAAGAATTAATTCAACACGAGTTAATTCAATTTTAAGTCAAAGAATTCATTCAATTCTAGCTAATTCAACTTTTGGTCGAGGAATTCATTCAATTCTAGTTAATTCAACTTTTGGTCAAGGAATTAATTCAATTCTAGTTAATTCAACTTCTGGTCAAGGAATTCATTCAATTCTAGTTAATTCAACTTTTGGTCAAGGAATTCATTCAATTCTAGTTAATTCAACTTTTGGTCAAGGAATTCATTCAATTCTACTAAATTCAACTTTTGGTCAAGGAATTCATTCAATTCTAGTTAATTCAACTTTTGGTCAAGGAATTAAATTTATTTCGTGTAATTCCCTACACGCAGAAAAAAAACAGGGGGAACTTTATCTAAGTGCTATGTAGTTATACAACTACATAAGTTCTAAGTAAATTTTACAATTTTCTAGCAAAATGTTTGTATTTTTTCGGATATTTTCCGCTACACATGTATAAATTTTGCAAGGATTGTATATATTTTACAAAACAATGTGCATATTTTACAAAAACTTTGTAAAACTAACTTGAAAATTATGTAGTTGTATAATTACAAAGCTCTTAGGTAATATTCCCCCTGTTTTTTTCTGTGTGTAAGGAATAAAATTTTTTTCGTTTAATTCCCTAGGAACTAAATTTTTTTCGTTTAATTCCATGAATTTAAGTTTTCACTCAATGCCCATCTCTTAAGCGGAGAATACACGAAGGAACATTGAGTAGGGAACAAAAAATATAAAAAATTTTGTAAACATGAATTGCACGATGTCAACACGCACACACACACAAACACACTCACACATTCACAAAAAATGGGAATTTTTTTCACGAATGTTCCCTCGTGTATTCTCCGCTTTAATGCTCTATCTTAGTTTTCGAGATACAGGCCATTTTGTTAACTGGCGAGATAGAGCAAAACGGAAATTTTTGCTACTATGGAGTGTTAACACACCCCAATAATACAAATAGGCCAGGTCTTGTAACACTTCCGATTGATCCATTTCTATAAAACAGTCATGTGGGTCACCGTGACTCAATCGGAAGTGTTACAAGACCTGCCCTATTTGTATTATTGGGGTGTGTTAACACTCCATAGTAGCAAAAATTTCCGTTTTGCTCTATCTCGCCAGTTAACAAAATGGCCTGTATCTCGAAAACTAAGATAGAGCATTAAAGCGGAGAATACACGAGGGAACATTCGTGAAAAAATTCCCATTTTTTGTGAATGTGTGACTGTGTTTGTGTGTGTGTGCGTGTTTACATCGTGCAATTCATGTTTACAAAATTTTTTATATTTTTTTTTATTTATTTATTTATTTATTTATTTATTTATTTTATGGAGCAAAAATTTCGTCCGTTTTGCTCTACCTCGCTTAGTTTTCGAGATATGGGCCATTTCAAAAATCGCCATTTTACAAAATGGCCTCTATCTCGAAAACTAAGCGAGATAGAGCAAAACGGACAAAATTTTTGCAAGTTTGCAAGAATTGAATGAATTCTTTATCCGACTTATGTCGGCCCAAGGACGAAGCCTATTGATTTTGGTTAAAATCGGTCCATGTTTAGACCTAGTGCCCATATAAGGGTCCCCCCAAAATTATATTGTTAAACGCTGCAGGTCGCAAATATTAAGATATTTTGATGAAATTAGGTACAAAGACCTATGTTGGCACAAGGACGAAACCTATTGATTTTGGTGAACATCGGTCCATGTTTAGACCTAGTGCCCATATAAGGGTCCTACCAAAATTATATTGTTTATACGCTGCAGGTCGCAAATATTAAGATATTTTAATGAAATTTGGTACACAGACCTATGTTGGCCCAAGGGCGAAGCCTGTTGATTTTGGTGAACATCGGTCCTAGTTTAGACCTAGTGCCCATATAAGGGTCCCCCCAAAATTATATTGTTTATACGCTGCAGGTCGCAAATATTAAGATATTTTGATGAAATTTGGTACACCGACCTATATCAGCCCAAGGACAAAGCCTATTGCTTTTGGTTAACACCGGTCCATGTTTAGAACTAGTGCCCATATAAGGGTCCCCCCAAAATTGGCTTGGTTACAAACTGAAGGTCGCAAATATTTTAATGAAATT
Source organism: Leucophora obtusa (assembly GCA_949987735.1). Taxonomy (NCBI): domain Eukaryota; kingdom Metazoa; phylum Arthropoda; class Insecta; order Diptera; family Anthomyiidae; genus Leucophora; species Leucophora obtusa. Next base: position 34,815,805 of record OX465297.1, on the reverse strand, counting down.
TGGTTCGCTGACTCACATTATAGAAAATTTCGACACAAGTCCCATTTTAACCCATTCGAATTTCGGATCCAAACATTAGTTGGCTTTTAACCAGACTGGTGTAGGGCATTGTATAGTCGGCATCAGAGATACAAGCTGGTCCATTATGTCGGCTGGCGGCGGCTAATGGCTAAAATGGTCGGCGGCGATTGATTTTTAGAGTTGAGCCGCAAACGCATCGGCGGCGGCTGGCTTAAAAAAATAGTGTCGACTGGCGGCGGCTAAAAGGTAAATTTTCAAAGAATTTCAACAGATGCATACACGCAAAAAAGCAACTGCAGAAATATCGAAGTCAACTTTGTAATTTTTTATAGGTACTCTTAAAATAACAAGTCAGTAGAAAAATCTGTCCAAATCGATTTGACTAGTTTTTAACAAATTTTTAGTTGAAACACTGATTTAAGCAAAGATTTTAGTTATCTTCATTTAACACTATACTAAAAATCCGCAGTACTTTAACTAATTTTGAGTGTTAATTTTCAAAATTATTTAAAACTGTGTAATGGAGTTTTTTTTCTATATTCGGCTTGAGGTCATAGGTTTAAAAATAAAAACAAATTTTTCGTTTTATTTTTAAAAAATGGTTTATTTTCTTTCAATATTTTGTAACAGTTTCGCTGTTCATCTTCAGGAAAAAATTTAATTATCTGGCGATAAAGCGCCAGTAAGTATTTTTTTTTAATTCACTGATCGTAATTTTTTTTAATTCACTGAACGAATATGAAATTGAACGAATTTAGTGGCGAATTAATTCAGTAGAGAATTAATTCATCTGATCAATAAAAAGAACTATAGCAATTGAATCAATTCTTTCAATTTGTTTTTTGTTGAACACGATCAGTTGAACGAATTCAGTGAATTACTTAAGAAAAGGTATTCATTCAATTCTAAAGAAAATTGAATTGGATTCGTAGTGAATTCATTAAAAAACTAATTAATTCGTCAAAGCTCACCTCACCCCCATGGGATGGTCATCTGTGTACAAAAATTGATATTGTTTGGGCCTTGGACCATTTGGACATTTTTTAAAATTCCATTTTATAAAATGGACCATACCTCAAAAACTAAACGATATAGAGTAAAATTGCTCCCTTAGAGTATCAACATATGCCCTTATTAGTTATGGACCAGGTCCGAGAAAAAAGTACAAATAAAACTGTAGTTTTACAAATTCTTTTAAATTAAAAAATCAGCAAATTTGATTTTAAGCCAAAAATGGGAATAATTTTTGTTAAACTAATCAATTTTTCTGTTGAGCCAATAAACATACAATTTTACCCCTAAATTCATAAACGCTTTGTAAAATTATAGGAGGTTTATTGGACAAATTTTGTATGAAAATGACGTTTTGTAAACCTGCTATAACTTTACAAAGCATATATGAATTGAGGGGTTAGTGTATAAGTTAAAAAAATAGAAAAGTATTTTATTAAATTAATATTTTGAAAATTTGCACTTAAAATTATTTAAAGTACCTACTGAGGATTTTCATTAATGTGTTAAATTAAGATAACTAAAATCTTTGTTTAAATTAGTGTTTTAACTAAAAATTTGTTAAAAATTAGTCCAATCGATTTGAATATATATTTGTTCTTTTTACTCCTGCAAGGAGCATATGGCCGCTATGGGCCGATTTGAATCCGGATTTACAATTTTTTTTACTGAAGTGTAATTTGAAATGCACTAACAGAGCTTTGAAGAGTTAATTCTTTAATTCTGGGATTCGTTAAAAGAGAAACTAAGGTAACAAAAAAGTCGCCAACGATGTCAAAGATTTAAATTTAATACCATAAAAACGTTGATGGAAAGGCATCAGAAAAATTAAAAAGTTTTGTAAAATAAAAATAATAAAAATTTGTATATAGTTTTATAACAATCTTAATCTTAAAAAACACGGTTATAAAATAGTTTTTATTTTTAACATTGAATGACTGTTTCATCTGTTTTTTTTTGGATTTTGTGATGGACATTTTTTTTCAAACGCAGTCCTTATATAGAATTGTAGTATCAAAAAAACCGCGTAATTGTGCTATCGCCAGTTTGATGCAAAACATTTTAAAAATCAATGATATCTCAAAACAAGAAAATTTTACTTTTCAAATAATTATGTATGTATATTTAAACAAATTTTATAAATTTTCAAAAAATTAATATTTTTGCATTTTTCTATCGGCTTTAGCCGAAAATTGGCTAAGCCGATTATTGTCGGCGGCTGAATCGGCTTGGCAAAGATGTCGGCTGGCGGCGGCTGACCGGCTAAAGTCGGCTGGCTTGTATTTCTGGTCGGCATGCCCGACTTTAACCTTTTTACTCGTTTTCTGTAACAATTGTACACACCCAGTAGCAAAAAATACTAGTTCAGAACCAGTTATGTACTAGTTTATTTGAACCAGGCAACTAGTACAAGTTCTACCGCCTCTCCATACAAACAACTGTAGAATTTAACGTGGAGATGTCATAGGAATGGGGGCAATTGTCGCCAAACTCTCACTTTGGTACTAGTTGTACAACTAGTTTGGAAATTACAATTTAAGGACGAAAAATAGGGAGCAAAACTGGTGCTAATGAAACACTCGCGGAACCAGTTCTGAAGTGACTCTTTGGAAATAGACTGTACTAGTTGGTTAAGACCTGAATAATATATGTAGAAATCAAAGATTTTTCTTTGATCAAACGTAGATTAGACCGATAGTTTCCTCTTACTGAGATCATTAGGTCCATTTACCTAACGGAATTTAAAATATTTTATGTTTACGATTTCTAATCACAATAAAAAATGTTAAGTGTTTATTTGAAAACTCAGACTATATTAGCTGTGTTTGTGCGGCAAGCTATCAACGTTGGCGTATGTCATTCCCATACAAATTTTACATTATTTAGTAACGTTAACAGTTAACACTAAACGTTGGCTAATGTCAAATTTATATGGGAATGACATAAGCAAACGTTGATAGCTTGCCACACAAACACAACTATTATTAAAAACAAATGTAAATAAAACTAGAATTTTAAAACTCTTATTAAATTCAATCTTTTAAAAGAGTCTCTACATACTTTCAATAAAAATAGTAAATACACATATGGTTCAAAATTATTGTTTCAGCAAGAAAAACAGAAAGCTTTATTGGTACTTATGAGAAACTTATCAAACTATTTCTGGAGTGACTCTTTGGCACCAGTACTGTACCAGTTGATTTGCACCTACACTCAAAAAAATAAGTTAGTAGAAAAATTAGTAAAACGTCTTGTATATCAAGTGTAGTAGTTTCCAGCAATTTTTTTGCTGAAATTCCGTTTTTAGCAAAAATTTTAGTTATATTTTTTTAGCACTAAACTAATTTTGAACTAATGTTTTACTAATTTATTTTGCTACAAAAATTGTGCTGATAACCGCATTCATAGCGTGGACGACAACCAGATAGAGAAGATGTAGATGTCGCAGCTTGTCTGGAAACGGAAATGACAAAAAAAGAAAAACAACTCTACACATATTCTATATTTAAATTTTCAGCAAATAAATTAACTAAAGTAAAATTTCTCTACAAGTTTTTTGAGTTTTTTTCAGTATTCTAATATTCAGCAAAAAGTTTAGTGATTTTAGCAAGGATTTTTTTATTTGCAGTCGACTAAGTGTTAGCAAAACTTTTGCTGAAGATTACTATTTTTTTGGTAAAAATCAGCTCGCTGATTTTCAGCAAACCTTTAGCTGAAATTACCAACTTTTTGCAAGCACGCTCATGACTAAAAATTTGCTGACACAGCAACATTTTTTGCTGACTTTACTGACGTTTTTTTGAGTGTACTTAAATAAAATATCCTACCAATCGATGACTATAACACTAGCTCTAAAATTCATACTTTATTTACTAAGTGTTCGTAAAAAATCAAATGTTAATTAAAATCTAATATAGTAATTGATTTAACTATAATTGTTTCTCTGTGTAGTTACTTTTCTTATTATTTCTTTCATTAGATTTAAGATTAGATTTAATAATTAAAAAGTGCGACATTGGTATGGCTGAGTTCCAAAACGTCATTTGCAATGCAACTGAACAAAGTCATGCATTCGTAAACGCAATTGATGCGCATATAAAAAGCAAACTGTGCATCACAAATGTTGTTGATGCTTTGTTGACATGTTTTTATTACAAAGTAAGCAACACACTCGTTTACTTTGTATCGAAACAGTAGTAAAACCGCAAACACTGCAATGTGTTTTGACGTTTAGGAACTCACCCTATGTCTCATTTATCCCAGAAATGAAAAAATTCTGGGTCATTAAAAACCCTAGATGCAACATAACATATAAGCTCAGCTTTTTAATTTTGTATTTAATTATTAAGTATATAATTGTATTTAAATCCACATACATTTTGTTCGATTCGAGATAGTAAATAATTTTATCTAAAATATTCTTGGGTCACATTTAGTTTTATAAAGTGTTGTTCGAAGCAATATAAAAATGTATCTTCAACGAGATATAATTTGATCAAGTATATGTATTTGTATATGGCATATAAAATGATATAAGAGAAAAGATTTTTTAGGATATGATTATATAAGGCAACGAATAAGAAAATTTTGAAAATCGGAATCGCAGATAAATTCATACTTAATTTTATACGTTGTTATTCACTCTTTAATATGAATAGAAACAATTGGATCAAACCTAACTTGATCAAATCTAATCGTTTTTTCACGGGTTGTAGACTTTTTTGCGAGAAATTTGCATTATCTCAGCAATTTCCGCTACTTTTTTTCTATCTTCATACATTTTCCATATGATCCGCCTTTCCTCACCTGTGGTATGTTTTCCTGATCCCATTTTAAAATTTTTTTAACTTTTTATATTTATTTTTGAACTACGAAAAATATTTATTGCTTTGAATTAAATCTACACGACTACTGCCTATTTTAAGTAAATTGTGCCATTTATATGTCCAATTCAAATCAGCATCGTTAACGCAAAAATGATAACGGTAAATAATAAGCAAAACATAATGGAACATTTGAGCACTATTAAGACAAACATCTTTTTCAACAACAATCAGAAGATATAAAACTTGCATTTTTAAATATATTTAGTTGGAAAATACTTAAATTTATGCGCAATTTAAATTTGTGCCAATTATATGTCTATAGCTGTATATCAAACTCTTCTTCTTCTTTTGTCAACAAAGGCAATTTTTCATACACATTAAATATTTTTTGTATAGATATAGGACGTATGTCCAACACATTCTCATGAGATACGTCCACTGACAGCGAATGTCAAAGAGTTGAAGTCTATGTAATCTATGGTCGTCAGAGCCTCGTCAGCGTTAACAGGCGACATATTTTCCAATGTGGACTGTGACTGAGGTTGCAATTTGGAAATAATTTCCCTTGACCCCCATAACCGGCTAATAGAAGGTTTTGCTGGGAATCTGAAGAACTTTAAAAATCTAAAATGTTTTTGAATGCATTTTTAGTCAATAAAACCAGGGGTATGGCATCACCAAAAACAAAAGTGATAACGATCACTAGATGGCACTTTGTTCAAAAAATTGGCAATTTTCTTTTTTTATTTAAATTGAAATAATAACAAACAAAAAAGCAAATAAAAAAAGGAATTTTCAAATTGAATTATTTGAACAAATTTTTTCCGCTTGATTTTTTCTTATTTTTCAGCAATTTTTGAGTTTTAAATATAGGCTCAGCTGATACTAAAGTGATACTAAATAGTTGCTCAGGTGATACGAAATTTCAGCGCCCCCTGTGTAGTGTAAGTTTTGATTTCCTATCTCTATAATTAATTGTCTCTGAATAAAACCTTCCTTTCACAGAAATTTTATATCCATACGCCCTTACTAAACAAATTTTTTCAAATGTATATTTTAGTTAAAGTCGACTTTAGTTAAAATATTGGGTGGCAGTATGACATGACTGGGTTTATTTTTAAAGCATTCTGATTGGTTAATTTATTTTCAACCAATCAAAATGTTTGAAAATGTAAACTTTTTTGTAGGGTTTTCATACACAAAATAAACAAAACCGTACACTCAAAAAAAAAAATAAGTTAGTAGAAAAATTAGTAAAACGTCTTATATATCAAGTGTACTAGTTTTCAGTAATTTTTTTGCTGAAATTCCGTTTTCAGCAAAAATTTTAGTTATATTTTTTTAGCATTAAACTAATTTTGAACTAATGTTTTACTAATTTATTTTGCTACAAAAATTGTGCTGATAACCGCAGTCATAGCGTGGACGACAACCAGATAGACAAGATGTAGATGTCGCAGCTTGTCTGCAAACGGAAATGACAAAAAAAAAACAACTACACATATTCTATATTTAAATTTTCAGCAAATAAATTAACTAAAGTAAAATTTCTCTACAAGTTTTTTTCAGTCTACTAATATTCAGCAAAAAGTTTAGTGATTTTAGCAAGGATTTTTTTCATTTGCAGTCGACTAAGTGTTAGCAAAACTTGCTGAAGATTACTATTTTTTTGGTAAAAATCAGCTCGCTGATTTTCAGCAAACCTTTTGCTGAAATTACCAACATTTTTGCAAGCACGCTCCTGACTAAAAATTTGCTGACACAGCAACATTTTTTGCTGACTTTACTGACTTTTTTTTTTGAGTGTAAATTAAATTCACAATTAAAAATTGAAGTATTTATTTCCAAATATTTATATATATATATTAAAAACAAATGTAAATAAAAAGGAATTTCAAGTCTCGTATTTTAATTTATGTAATTTTTTAAACAGGTCGCACATAAATGGGATTTAACTAGTACAAAACTGGTTCAAAATGATAATTTTGAGAACTAGTTTCGTAATACTAGTCAAAAAACTAGTACTTTTTAGAACTAGTTCGAACATTTGCTACTGGGCATATTCTCCTAGCGTCGTTATATGACGACAGGCAATAACTAGGGATCTATATAAGATAAAATAAGTTCAACTTCAGTTTCGTGTTCCTAAGGCCCTCAGTAGCAAATCATGTAAGTTTCAAACAAGTGGCACAATTATTTCTTAATTCAGGAGAATATGGGTTAAATACAGATTTAATTACTTTTTTTTCAGATTGTAGTTTTAATTGATACAATATTAATACCTACTTGTTAGGACCATAGCCCTTAAGGGTCTATTTGAATAATAAGTAAATAATAAAATAAGTGTAAAATTTATTTGACTTACTGGTTAATAATCAGCAGTTCACAACAAATGGAGGGAAAAAATAAACTGTCATAACTTTTTTGAGGTTTTAATTTTTTTTCGAGGTACTTATTATAAACGGTACTTTAAATAAATTTACCTGTTTTTTGCATGATCGCGTGCTTGAACGTTAGCGGAGCTGGATTCAAGCAAAATAATCCGAAATTGTACTTTTTATGCAATTCTGATACTTTTTTACAAAATTCAGTAAAAGTACCGGATTATTTGTTCCGAACACGACGAATTTTGTTTAAAAAACTGCGTTATTTTGCAGCCCGACTCAACTTGTATCTCTCTCAAAACTAACTGCTTAATTCCGCGGCGGCTCGACTTCCCAAAAAATTGACGGCTACGCCACGTGACTAGTTTCTCTGCTTGTAAATCTATTTTGACATTTGTACAATATTGTTGTTGTTTAAATTGTGAAGGCAATGGTCGTATATGTGTTGCTGTGGTTCCTGTGCGTCTGTTTTATTCTGACGTATTAGGACTTAATTGCGCGTAACCTCCATTGTGAAGGCAATGGTTGTGTGTATGTGTTGTTGCTGTTCCTGTGCGTCTGTGTTGTTTATCACATTGTTTTTTTTATGTTGCGTATCAATACGCATCGTGTTTATAACCTGGCAATATGTCTGTTTGGTAACAGCGCCATTTAGCGGTACATTTAACTGTACCTTAGAACTAAAAAAAAAAAAAAGTTTTTTTATTATGGTTACAATAGGCATTAATTTATAATATAAATATTCTAAATTCCATAATTGTTATGCAACAATGAGTGCCTTAAAAAAAGTATAGCAACAAAAGTGCCAAAAGTATGTGCCTGCATAGTTAAAACTTTTTAGAATCAAAAATCTGAGAAAAAACAGTCCCTGGAAATGTGTATTCAGAAAAATTTTAAATAAACCCAAGCTAAGTCTCAATGAAAATGAGTCCATTTCGCAGTAAAAAACCAAGGGTATTCCCGGTTAAAGTTATCACTTTCGATTCGGAATTGGAATTTGAATTGGAGCAAAGAGCCAGTGGTCAAGATCTATTTGATTTAGTTTGTCGTACAATCGGTCTGCGTGAATATTGGTACTTTGGTTTGCAGTTTGTCGACACACGCAATAATGTTACCTGGCTAAAAATGGATAAAAAAGTTAAAGATCAGCGCATACAATTGCAATCGCATGGCTTTTATGTCTTCAGTTTCTATGCAAAATATTTTCCAGAAAATGTGAGTGAAGAGCTGATACAAGAAATAACACAACATTTATTCTTTTTACAAGTTAAACAAAGTATTCTCTCCATGGATATATACTGCCGACCTGAAGCATCAGTTCTACTGGCATCATATGCAGTACATGTCCAGTATGGTCCGTATGATTCCGAAACCTATAAAGATGGTATGCTGCAGGGTGTAGATCTATTGCCAAAGGGCGTTACAGATCAGTACCAAATGACACCAAAAATGTGGGAAGAACGTATAAAAACTTGGTATGGAACTCTGTTTTTTTAAATAAAAAATGCTTAAAAAATATGTGCAGTAAACCTGCTAACGGTCTCAAACCATTTGCTCATTATGAGGTGTTCACTATTGGGACCTAAATTTGTTCTAAATCCTGATTTGATGCCCACAAAACTGGCCGTTGTAGGGGATGTGCCTGCTAATGGGTATGTCTCTTAATGTCCGACCGAACATTTCGAATAGAAAATGCATTTATTTGGTCGGTATTCGATATTTAGATTATGTACTAATTTTGCTAATGGGAAAATGTTTGATGCTCAGATTGGTTGCGGTTTTAAGTGCCAATTTTAAGGAAACAAAATTACGAGGTTAAACAAGGACTTGCTTATAACTCCGTTATTCGGTCGGACAGTACGCACACCATTAGAAAGGTATTTAAAATATCTTTCATATGGCAATAACAATTTTTATACCAATTAACCCATTGCGGCCCAGTTAAAAATTTTTTAATTTTTATAAGGTTCATTTTAACAAAAAAAAGGGTTTTATTTCATAAGATTGCGTATATAACAATATAATTTGTACTTAATTATTTATTGTCGAGACATACACCTTTCATTCAAGATATAGCTCGACCTCTTAACCCATCAAACAACAGTTATTGGGGGTCAAAGTTTTAGTTTTTTTTTTTACATTAACTCAAAAAAATTCATGTCAATTATAGAGTTATAGAAATATCTTTCACTAGGACCAAAAATAAGTGGCTCCCACTAGATCCATTTAAGACCCCCGGGAGTCTAAAATAGCCACTTAATGTACTAATTATAAAGTATGGGTACCCAAATAAACGGAAATTTTCTTAAGAATTCAAACATGACCACAACCTACCAAAAAAATGAAATTTCCACCTGCGGCGCTTGTACCGCAAAACATAAAAAACCCCCAAAAATTCATTACATTTTAACACCAACTTTTATCAAAATAAAGCTTATGTACGCAATGTACTAAAAAATTAAAATAAAGCTTATGTACGCTATGTACTAAAGAATTTTCGACTGCGGCGCTATGTCCCACAATACACAAAATACCCACAAAGATTCATTACATTTTAATTTTTTCCAAAAAAAAAACCTACTTTTACCAACTTATGTACGCTATGTACCAAAAAATTAAAAATTTTTTGAAAAAATCCCGCGATTATTTTAAAACTTTTTTCGCCTCGACGCTCTGTCCCATAATAAACAAAAAAAAACCCCTAAAATTCGTAAAATTTTCACTTTTTCCTAAAAAAATCCCACACTTTTATTATCAAAAAGTTTACATACATTTTTCAAAATAGTATTTTTTAACACCTAAAATGACAAAAATGCACCTAGCCCGAATTCTATTTTCCGGATCTTGAAAAAAATGCATATTTGGAATCGTCAGAAAATTTTCTTTAATTTGAGTCGTCACACGTACCATTTTGGGCGTGTTTCGGTTTTTCGGACCTACCGGGTCCCGGCCCCCTTAACCCTCTAACCGGCAACCCCGCCTCCAGGCGGGGTATATTAAATTTACCAGAAATTCGCCAAAGGGTATTTTATAATAAGAAATTATGCTTTTTCAACAGAAAACAAAATTTATAAAATTTTTTGTGAAGAATTTTTTTGTACACAATGCACGGTTTGGAAGCGAGAAAGTGTCAAAGATAAAATTTCGTAAAATTTCAAAAATTAAATATTTTAAAACAACCAGAAGTTTCAAAAATCTTAAAAACATTTAAATTGACTAAAACAATTGATAGTGACCATGAAGTAAGATTGGAGCTTAAGCTATTCAAAAAGTTCCTTACTTTGGTCCAAGGACGCACAGGATTCCATAAGGATACCTTTAAAGGACATCGCCTTAACTTCAAAACGAATGGACGGATTTTTTTGACATTTGGTAAAAATAATATATTTGGTATAGGTAGCAAATCTTATAAGTTTGAATAATATATATTGAAGTTTTGGTGCGTTTTCGCTCAATTTCGCATTTTTCGAAAAACGGAAATCGCTACATATTCTTAAGTAACAGCACAAAAAATGTAATTTTTTCATTTCAATTATTTCTTGGTAAAAGAAATAATTTGTGCCTAAACCTAGTAATTTTTATGCGCTAGTTTTCAAGATTCACCCTTAAATTAGTTTGGCCCATATCGCCTAAAGTAGGCAACGAAAAAAATTTTGTAGAAGAACTTATTGTTTATTTTTCGTGAGGAACACATGGTATAAATTTCATTGCAAAAAAGCTTAGGCCGGTTAGAGGGTTAACACCATATAGAAAAAAATTTTCTTTTTTAATTCCAGTGGGGGTAATATTTTTTTTTTTTTTGAGGGGTGCCCCATAAAGTAAAGTTTTGCCCAATTTTTACTTAACAAAAAAAAAAAAGTTTAACCCCTCACAACTTTGCCCGTGTAAGGGCTAAATGCAAAAGTTGTACATCAAATTAAAGCGTATATTCTCTATTACAATTATGTTGAAACAAATCATACCATTATATAATCACTTTTTGCATATTCAAGGGTTTTTCCCGCATAACTCCCTCTAAAAATATGAAAAACGTGAACCGGCTCGTAATGGGTTAATAAATATTAAAAAAGTTGTATGTCATATTAAAGCCATTTCAATTATCTCTCCAATTGTCCAGATCCGATAATAAATAGCGGAGATACGGGTAAGTCCATGTTTCAACTTTTACCCGAAATAACACCCGAAATTGGGGTCTCCGACAAAAAAACTCAACTTGTCCCCAAATATTTTTTAATAATGCCTCTAAATGCCAAAAAACTGACTAAATAGTGTTCATTATTCGCCGTTTGATAGTTGGCATGACCTTTAGAGCATTTTTGGAGTAATTTTGTTAGTTAAGTTAATCATGGTCTTTATTTATGATATCCAATATCTGAAATTTCCGTTTAAAAATTTTCGTACACACAAAAAAAAAATTTTTTTGTTCTAATTTTTTCTTACGAAAATTTCCAATAAGATAAAATTTTTTTTCTAAAAATAACAAATTTCGACAGCCAATTTTTAGAGCTGCGAGATTTGTTACACATATTTATTTAATTTTCTGAAACATAAATATTTAAAAATTGTAATATTTCCGTTAATTCCTAAAAACCCGTTTACAGAATCCAATTGCGTTTCCAATACAATTCCGGTGGGGATTTTATAAAGACCACGAATGTGTCTTTTTTTTTAAACCCGCAATCCGTTTTTATATATTTATTCCGTATAAATGAGAAGATAGACAACCTTAATTTTGCTTCACGTACCCAATTTTCATGTTACTTTTGAAAGATCAAGGGAAAAAACACGATTCGTCTATGCTATACAGATAATCATTTCTAAATGCCAACCAGGGTAAGTAAATTCACATATACACTTGTGCTCACGAAATTAAGTCAATTCAAGTTTTTTTTAATTTTATTGTTGTTGCTTTTATTTTTAAATTTCAAAATAGTGGCTAAATTCGTCACGAAAGGCAAGGAGATGGTTCAGAAAATTATACAGAATTTTAACGTAATGTTTGTTTTTTCATCTTGTCACTTGTTATAAGTGCTTTTAACGAAAAATTTGCGATATCAACCTTTTATTAAATTACATAGTAATATTTAGGCAGTACTGATCGGTTCTGTACAAACTATATATTTTTGAAATTCCTATAAAATTTCCTTAAGTCCTGCATTATTCTTATCTACAAATAGTCATCAGACTTAAAATTGCAGCACTTTAAACATGACCAAGTTTTTCTTTGTTTTTAGCGATTTTAAAAGAAAGTTAGCAACACTGAAATTTTAACATGAAATGCTTTTTACTATAATGTAAAAAAATCTTGACTGATTTGTTATATTGTGGTAAGAAAATCATAAAACTATTCACTTTAAAATTTCAGTGCTGTTAACTTTATTAAAAACGCTAAAAACAAGAAAAAATATGGTCATGTTTAAAGTGCTACAATTTTAAGTCTGGCGACTATTTGTAGATAAAAACGAGTAAAAAGGTTAAAGTCGGGCATGGCGACTATACAATACCCTACACCAGTCTGGTTAAAAGCCAACTAATGTTTGGATCCGAAATTCGAATGGGTTAAAATGGGGCTTGTGTCAAAATTTTCTATAATGTGAGTCAGCGCACCAAATTTTATTAAAATATCTTAATATTTGCGACCTGCAATTTGTAACCAAGCCAATTTTGGGGGGACCCTTATATGGGCACTAGGTCTAAACATAGACCGATGTTCACCAAAATCAATAGATATTTTAATATTGAGTTTGTAACCTGCAGTTTGTAACCAAGCCAATTTTGGGGGGACCCTTATATGGGCACTAGGTCTAAACATAGACCGATGTTCACCAAAATCAATAGATATCTTAATATTTGCGACCTGCAGCGTATAAACAATATAATTTTGGGGAGACCCTTATATGGGCATTAGGTCTATATATGGACCGGTGTTAACCAAAATCAATAGGCTTCATCCTTGGGCTGACATAGGTCGGTGTACCAAATTTCATCAAAATATCTTAATATTTGCGACCTGCAGCGTATAAAGAGTATACTTTTGGTAGGACCCTTATATGGGCACTAGGTGTAAACATGGACCGATGTTCACCAAAATCAATAGGCTGTAGAGTGCGCACAAGAATGCATGGACAGACAGACAGACGGACGGACGGAAGGACAGACGGATATCGTTAAATCGAAATAAAAAAAAATTCTGAGCCGATCGGTATACTATAAGGTGGGTCTAGGACCAATATTTTTTGGTGTTACAAACATCAGCACAAACTTATAATACCCTGACCACATAGTGGTGTAGGGTATAATAAAACGAGTAAAAAGGTTAAAGTCGGGCATGCCGACTATACAATACCCTACACCAGTCTGGTTAAAAGCCAACTAATGTTTGGATTCGAAATTCGAATGGGTTAAAATGGGACTTGTGTCAAAATTTTCTATAATGTGAGTCAGCGAACCAAATTTCATTAAAATATCTTAATATTTGCGACCTGCAGTTTGTAACCAAGCCAATTTTGGGGGGACCCTTATATGGGCACTAGGTCTAAACATGGACCGGTGTTAACCAAAGTCAATAGGCTTCGTCCTTGGGCTGATATAGGTCGGTATACCAAATTTCATCAAAATATCTTAATATTTGCGACCTGCAGTTTGTAACCAAGCCAATTTTGGGGGGACCCTTATATGGGCACTAGGTCTAAACATGGGCCGGTGTTAACCCAAAATCAATAGGCTTCGTCCTTAGGCTGCCATAGGTCGGTGTACCAAATTTCATCAAAATATCTTAATATTTACGACCTGCAGCGTATAAAGAGTATAATTTTGGTAGGACCCTTATATGGGCACTAGGTCTAAACATGGACCGATGTTCACCAAAATCAATAGGCTACGTTATTGGGACAATATAGGTCTGTGTACCAAATTTCATCAAAATATCTTAATATTTGCGACCTGCAGCGTATAAAGAGTATAATTTTGGTAGGACCCTTATATGGGCACTAGATCTAAACATGGACCGATGTTCAGCAAAATCAATAGGCTACGTTATTGGGACAATATAGGTCTGTGTACCAAATTTCATCAAAATATCTTAATATTTGCGACCTGCAGCGTATAAAAAGTATAATTTTGGTAGGACCCTTATATGGGCACTAGGTCTAAACATGGACCGATGTTCACCAAAATCAATAGGCTGCGTTATTGGGCTAACATAGGTCTGTGTACCAAATTTCATCAAAATATCTTAATAACTACGACCTGCACCGTATAAACAATATAATTTTGGTATGACCCTTATATGGGCACTAGGTCTAAACATGGACCGATTTTAACCAAAATCAATAGGCGTCGTTCTTGAGCCGACATAAGTCGGTGTACCAAGTTTCATCAAAATATCTTAATATTTGCGACCTGTAGAGTGCGCACAAGAATGCATGGACAGACAGACAGACGGACATCGTTAAATCGAAATAAAAAAAAATTCTGAGCCGATCGTTATACTATAAGGTGGGTCTAGGACCAATATTTTTTGGTGTTACAAACATCAGCACAAACTTATAATACCCTGACCACAGTACTGCCTAAATTTTACTATGTAATTTGATAAAAGGTTGTTATCGCTAATTTTTCGTTAAAAGCCCCGCCCACTTAAAACAAGTGACAAAATGAAAAAAACAAACATTACGTTAAAATTCTGTATAATTTTTTGAACCATCTCCTTGCCTTTCGTGGCGAATTTAGCCACTATTTTGATCTTTAAAAATAAAGGCAACAACAATAAAATTTAAAAAAAAAATTGAATTGACTTAATTTCGTGAGCACGAGTATATCCCACATAGCATTTGGAAGATTGTTTTGTCAAAAATCACCTAAGAGAGTCTTCTTCGAGTACGTTTGATGACCAAATACTGATTAATCACTTGCGCGCTTGAAAAAAGAATCGAAAATGATTCTCGCTTATGCTTAAAAGAGATTTATTGAAAATTATATTGCGCATTTAAAAAATGCTTGTTATGTTGTTTTTGTTTAAAAAGTGATTTATGAAAAATACAATAACAAAACCTACAGCAATTACAAATTGATCATACAGGTGCTTGGAATGTGACTGTTTTCAATGTTATTTTAGAATAATATTTTGCGCAGCTGAAAAAGTGCTTATTATGTTGTTGTTTTTGCTTATAACGGGACAAAATTTTACTTGCTTTGAAGCAGACGTCCAATATTTGAATATTGTAAATTTTTGTTTATTTATCTCAGTGGATTCGTGGTATAAAGTTGGGTAATTTTATAAAAGTAAATATAAGTAATTTAATATTATAATATTTATATATTATAATTTTCAAATAAATATTTTGTTTTTTTAATGTAAACAATTAGAAATACGGCTAAAAAATGACACGAAAAAGACTCCCAAACGATCATAACCATGACCAAAAATGACTCGAAAAAGATTCGCAAATGATTAGAAAATGACTAAAAAATGACTCGAAGAAGACTTACAAATAATTATAAATACGAGTCAGAAATGAGTCGAAACTGATCAGAAAAGCGAGTCATAAAAGACTCATCAAGAAGAGTCGCGGGTAGGGTACCATTTTCTCCCGACAAAACAGTCATTTATGATCAGAAAATGAGCTCAAATATGATCATTTTAATCGTCCAGAGGGGTCATAAATGACTCGAATGTGATCAAAAATTTCATAAAATGCTATGTGGGATGTGCCGCATATGTAAATTTAAAATGTGTATGTGTATTAACTAAACGGCACATATACATTTGATATGTGAATTTTGTGTTGGCACATTAAAGGTATAATTAGCAAGGTTGGTTACCGAAACGAATAACGGTAAGGGTAACGGTAACGGTATTTAATTTCATTTGTTTCGGTAACGGTAAAGGTAACGGTATTTAAGACTGTTTCGGTAACGGTATACCGTTATCGAAACAGCAATACCGGTACGTACCGGTGTTATAAATTATGTTAAAAACAAGTAAAAACTTAACATATATTTAATTTTAAGTGTTAAAAATACATATTATAAGCTTTCAATTCAAAGCTGGTAGTTGTAATAACTAAAATTATTATCGACACATTTTTTTGTAGAAGAAAAACTGAAAATTATTACAAAAAGTCATAAAACTTGCATTTTTATATAAACTAATAAATACCGGTAAAATACCGGTAACTACCATTAAAAATAACGGTATCGGTAACGGTATTTGAAAAAAATTTTTAAAGGTATTGGTAACGGTAACGGTATTCATTTTGAAACGGTATTTTAGCGATAACGGTATTATAACGATAACGGTAACCAACCTTGATAATTAGTTTGTACGTAACGTGCCGTGACGAATCAGCTGATTTGTTTTTGTTCTATGAAAAAGCATTTGAGTCGTTAGTTTGTCTGTAATGTAACGTGCCGTGCCGGATGAACCTGTTGAAAACAGAATTGTTGTTATCCGTTAAGTGACAGTGAGTAGACAGCTGTTATTTTGAGATCTGAGACGAATGGCTGAAACCGGCTAAGCCGAGCCGCCGTCTAATTTTTGAAACCACCGCCGTCGAAAATTTTTTTTTAATGATAAAAATATAAAAATAGTTAATTTTCTTTTTTTACCGTTAAGCCGATGTTTTGTATGTGTCAACTTAAAGTTGGCTAGCCGATCAGCTTTTGGCTCACAGCCAGTTTTAAGCCGCCGCTGCAATTTTTTTAATTAGCCACCGCAACCGATTAATCTGGTTGGCGCAGATCTCTTCTAAGAAAATCAACATTAAACAGCTGATACGTTGTTACGGAAAAGACTAACTACACAAAAGAGCCATCCGGCACGGCACCTTACAGAACCGTCACGGAACGCAAAGACTAATGGAGCCTTTATATTTACATGTCAATGTTCTGTTGGCCTCGGCATATTTCACATTTCAAATGTATAAGAACCAAGAACCAATTCATAAAGCCGACCAAGAATGCTGTACAGCCTGCTGGCCATGTAATGTCTAATTTGACGGTTTGTCAAGCATGTTGGACGAAAAACAAAATTTTTTGATGTTTCGGCAAGTTTGTCAAACACGTTTTACCGTCTAATTAAAAAATCATCAAACATTGGAGAATTTTACATTTTAAATAAGTTATTTTGTGACAAGAAAGTATTAGCACATTCACATCCGGAATGTGCTGGACCTACAGTTAGTGTCACTTAAAATCGTACAGTATCATATCTTAACTTTGGTAGCATTCGGCAGAGAAACCTTAAACTGAGACCGGTGACTTGTAGCGCTTTGTGATTACTTACTCTGC